>CM051828.1:132287302-132852911 GCA_028451465.1 Erethizon dorsatum
TGGTACTGGGTTCTGAGCAACAGAAAATGGGCTCGGCCCATCCGTGCTGCACGGGCTGTTCAGCAGTACCCTGGCCTCTACCCATTCAGTGCAGGCAACAGTCCTGTCCAGCTGGGGCAACCTCAACTCTCTCCAGACGCTGACACACTGTTCAAACACCACTTCTGCGCAGCAGATTTCCCACCTGGACTTTGCTGGCTGTGGACTGTGTGTGGCTGGACTCCCTCATTCAGCACGTTGTTGAGGTCTGTCCCCGCTGTGCACAGTAGGCTGTCCCTCAGCGCAGCTCTGTTGCACTGCATTTTATAAACATCTGTGTGTGTCACTGGTCTCGTCACCTCTCAGTGGTTATTTGGGTTGTTTTCAGATTTTGATTAATTATTGGCAAAGTGTCTCTGAGCAATTTTTATATGGGTATATATTTCTTTCTTCAATTCCTAGGAATGGAATTGTTGGGTCATATGGTAAGTGTGCGTTTAACTTTTTAAAGAAAGTGTGATATTGGTAAAAGAACAGACAAGTAGAACAACAGAACAGAGAGGAGGGTCCAAAAATAAGCCACATGTACTTTTCAACAAATATAGGAGGGCCGGTGAGATAGCTCAGCAGCATAAGCGCCTGCCTGGCAAGCGCGAGGTCCTGAGTTCGACTCCTGGTACGCACATATGAAAAAAGGGGCCGGTGATATCACTCAGTGGCATGGGTACCTGCTGGTGCGCGAGGTCCTGAGTTCGACCCCCAGTACCCACACAAAAAAAATATATATAGGAAAAAACATAAACCTCAACCTCACATTACCATTCATATCTTCCCCCAGCAGGAACATGGAAAAATAAAAACTTGAAATGGATCATGGGCCTAAATATAAAAGTTAAAACAATAGAACTGGAAGAAACCGTAGTAGGTAATCTTTGCAATATTGGCTTAGCCAAAAGTTTCTTATACAGCACATAAAAAGAACAACCATAAAAGAAAAATGACTGTCAAATGTTATAAAAATAAAATTTACTATTCAAAATACACTGGGAGAAAATATTTTCAATATGCAGCTCTGAAAAAAGAACTTGTGCCTAGAATATCTGTCAAGCTCAGGACAGTCAACCCCATCCTGAAAGTGGGGAAAAGACTTGGAAACAGATACTTCACAAGAAGAGGTACAGATGCTAAGCTCTCAAATAAAGGTCCAACAGCAGTCTTTCTCAGGCAAATGCAAATTCAAATCACAATGGGACATTGCCAACCCAGGACTTTTGTTCAGACTGCAACTCCTGGGACTGCGAGTGCTGAGTGTGGGGTTTGAGGCAAGGAGACCCTCACTCACCACTGGGAGAACTGCAAGATGGCACCACGCTGGTTAGTGGAAATGAGCATATTCAGACAAGATTATCTGTTTCCAATTATTTGAGTTCTGGCAGATTGTATCTTTCAAGGAATTTAATCTTAGAAATCAAACTTGCGGAGAATTGTTAATATTCCTGTATATCCTTTCAATGTCTATGGTATCAGTAGGGATGGCCCCTCTTTCATTTCTGTTATTAATAACTTGTATTTCTTGCCTTTTCTTGGTTGACCTGTCTAGTTTTATCAATTTTATTGATCTTTTCAAAAATCTTTTTGTTTCATTGATTTTCTCAAATTTTACCTTTTTCAATTTCATAATTTTTACTGTTTTTCTTCTGTTTAGATTTATATTGCTCCTTTTCCCTAGTTTCCTAAAATGAAGTTGTTGTTGTTGTTTGTTTTTTTGAGGGGCTGGTGCTGGAGGTTGAGTCCAGGGCCTCACACATCATAAGCTTGTGGTCTGCCCTGAGCTGCATCCCCAACAGGAAGCTTGAGTTCTTGACTTCAGATCATGCCCTGCGTGGTGGCGCACGCTGCAGTCTTAGCGTTCTGGGGGCGGAGGCTGGAGGATGGCAAATTTGAGCCCGGCATGGGCAGCTTCATGACTTTCTTTTCTACTATATGCATTCAATTCTATACATCCTTTTTCTAAGAGTACTTTTATGGCCTGCCATAAATTTTGATAAGTTGTATTTTAATTTTCGTTTAGTTCAAAATATCTTGAGGGCCGGTGAGATAGCTCAGTGGCATAAGCACCTGCCTGGCAAGTGCAAGGTCCTGAGTTCAACTCCTGGTACCCACATATAAAAAAAAAAATCTTGAAAGTTTTCTTAAAATTTTGTCTTTGATCTGTGTTTTTAAATCTATGTATTATAGATTATGGGATTATGGGATATTATGGGATCGTCTAGCTTTGTTTTTATTAATGGGTTTCTAATGCAATCCCATGTGGTCTGACAGCGTAACTTCTGTGATTTCTATTATATTTATTAAAGTGTGCTTCATGTCCTAGAATGCTGTTGGTCTTGGTGATTGTTCTCTGTGAGCTGGAGAAGAAGGTGTGTCTGATTGTTGTTGGACAAAGTGTTTTGTAGATGTCAGTTAAATCCAGTTGATCGATGGTAGTTCAGTTCAACTGTTTTTTTGCTGATTTTCCACCTGCCCGTCTGCCACATTACTAATGAACGTTGAAGTCTCCAACTAGTATAGTGAACTGGTCTATTTCTCCTTGTAGTTCTATCAGTTTTTTTTTTTTTTTTTTAATGTGGGTACTGGGAGTCGAACTCAGGACCTTGTGCTTGCCAGGCAGGCACTTACGCCACTGAGCCATCTCACTGGACCGTTCTAACAGTTTTTGCCTTGTATGTTTTTTTAATGCTCTGCTAGCCATACATAAACATTAAGGATTGTTATATGTTCTTGAAGAATTGACCGCTTTGTCATTGTATAATATAGCTCTAATTTTCCTAGTTCTGAAGTCTGTTCCTCTTATATAACTACTCCAGCTTGCTTTTGATTTGTGTCATGGTACATTTTCTTTACTCCCTGTTAAATTGAAGTGAAATATATGTAGTTTATAACTGATCACTTTACAGTGCACAGTTTGGTGGCGTTTGTTATAGTCACAATGTTGTGGAACACTCTCTCTCTTTCTCTAGTTTGAAAACATTTCCCTTCTGAACACCTTGTACGCATTAAGTGACCACTTCTAAGTCCTGGCCCCCGTGTCTATGGCTTCGCCTCTTCTGAATAGATTACCTAAAAGAACCCGTACAGCATGGGGCCTTTTGTATCCATTTTTCTCACTTAGCGTAATGTTTTTGAAGTTCATCCAGGTTGTAGTGTACATCAGTACTTCATTCCTCTTTTAGCTGAACAGTACTCTTGTACATATGTATCACAGTTGGCTTACTAATTAATCTGTGGTACATTTGGGTTGTTTTTACCTTTTGTCTATTACAAATAATGCTGTTTTGAACAATTGCTTACAACCTTTGGTGCAGACAGAGGCTTTCATCTGCCTTGATTGTGTGTCTAGGAGTAGAATCGTTGGCTTGTATGGTAGCTCTGTTTAACTACTGGAGAACCTGACTTTCCGCAGCGACTCCGTCATTATATGTTCCCAGCAGCATTGTGTAGAGAGTCCTGCTTTTCTGAAGTCTTGCCAATACTTGTTTCTTCCCTTTCTTTTTTTTTTTTTTTTTAGACTAAAGCCATCCTACCAGGTGTGAGACAGTATCTTACTGTGGGTTTCATTTGCATTTCCTTAATGGCGAATGACATCAAGCAGCTCTCATGTGCTTATTGGCCACTTGTGCCTCATCTTTGTGGAGGTGTGTGCTCAGATTCCTCTGCGGTTGGGTGGAGCCCCGAACGCACTTGGTGGGGGTTTGGCTCCCAGTGCAGCAGGGTTGGGAGGCGGGAGCTAGTGAGAGTGACTGGGTTGTGAGGCTTGCATCACTGCCGAGGCAGGGGTTGGTTATCACAGCAGCAGGTGGTTGTCAAGTGTGTCTGACCTCTGCCTTCTCTGCCTTCACGTGCACCTGCTTTCTTCTCGCCGCCACCAAGTCACGATGCAGCATGTGGCCCTCCCAGATGCTGCTGCTGTGTCCCAAAACCGTGAGCAACATGCAGTTCTTTTCTTTATAAACCACCCAGGCTGTAGTATTCTGTGATAGTGACAAAAAGTAGTAAGACAAGTTCTTTGCCTGTTTTTAAATTGGTTTGATCTTTTTGTGGAATTATAGCAGTTCTTTATGTATGTGGATGTTAAGCCTTTATCAGATAAGTGACTTGCAAATATTTTCTCCCATTCTGTAAATAATCTTAAAATTCTTGATAATGTCCTTTGATGCACAGATGGTTTTTGTTTTGATGGGGTCTAAATCATCTGCCTTTTTGTTGTCTATGTTTTAGTATAAAATCAGTCCATTGCCAAATCTAAGATCTTGAGGTCTTTTTTTTGTTTTTTCCTATAATGATTTTAGTTTTGGCTTTTTTTCTTAGAGGAAAGGGACAAATTTCTAGAAACACAAATTGCCAAACTGACAAGAAGAAATAGAAAATCTCAACATACTTGTAGCAAGCAAAGATTTGATTCCTTCACCAAAACCTCCCACCAAAGTTTGGGAGCAGATGGCTCCGCTTCCAAATATTCTAAAGCACATTAGGAAGAATGAACACCACTCCCTCTCCCTCTCTTCAGAAATCAAATAGAAGGGCACTCTTTCTCGCATAGTCTGTGAGGCCAGCATTACCCCAGCACCAAAGCCAGACACCTCCCCCTGGCCCAACAAACAAAAACCCTGTAAGAAAATTGTAGACCAATGTCCTTTATGAACAAAGATGCAGACGTCCTCAACAAAAACTAGCAAATCAAATCCAGCAGTGCATGACAAGGCTATACACCGGGATGGTGGTGCCCTGCCCTAACTGCACTGTGGCGCCAGCGGGGACAGCCTGCCGCTGACCTCCTGGTGTCCGCCTGTAAGACTTCCCCTCCAGGATGAGGGAGTACAGAGAGGTCCAGGCCCCGGGTCTTTCCGGAGCGTACAGACCTGTGCCCATGTGACTTTGGATTTTACATCAGCATTTGTGCACCACAATTTGGCTAAAGTTTTTCGATTGTTAGACAATGACGACCTTAGAGACTTAGTGGTCAGATTGTGGAAGCATGAGTACCTGACCTTGCATTAGAGATTAAAGTTATGTAGTGAAGAGAACCCAGGGTCACGGGAACCTGGCTCCTGCCCCTGGTTTTCCTGTAGTGTGAACACGGTGCCCACCAGGGGCTGGCCTGGTGGTCAGGGTGAGAGCAGGGGGCAGGTGCTCCATGGGGACCTGAGGCTCCTTTGTCCCCTGACTGTGAAGGCACTGAGCGCCTTGTGTGTGGCCCTTGGTCTGGCCCTCAGGGACTATCTTGGGGGGATGCAGCCCTCCTCGCTGACCCAGCTTATGTATTATTGGAAGAACATGTTAATACATGAAGCAGCAGACAGACAAAATGCACCACAGAGAAAGAACTGAAGTGCTGCAGCTAACTGGTGATGCTGGAAGCTGGGAAAAAGTGAACAGCCAGGAGAAATGCACCCAGAAGCACCTTTGTGACTGTTGTCACTGTTAAGATGAACAGCCCTCTCGTGAGGTTTGCCTGGAGAACAGTGGCTCCAGAAGAGATGCCACTGTAGTAGGAACTCTCATTTGCAAAAGTGTAGATGGAACTCACTCCCCCAAAGTTACCTGAAAGAGCATCAATCTGAGGAAAAATCTTTTAGAAAATTTAAACAAGAAATGAAAAAGGGAAAAAAAGGTAGAAGCTACTTTGCTTAGGAAATTGAGCAAAAATTAATAGCAATTTAGTGAAATTCATTTCAGAAAATACTGGTTCAGTAAAAACTAATCATTGTTGATACAGTGCTGGTTAATATATTTTGTTTTTTTTTTCAGTTTTTGAGACAGGGTCTTGGTATGTAGCTTAGGCTGGCCTCAAACTTAACAGTCCTCCTGCCTCAGCCTCTGGAGTCCTGGGATTACAGGTGTATCCCTGTGCCTGGCTAGTTAACATATTTTAAATTTACAAATACTTTGTCAAAACAGCAGGGCAGAATTTTGGAAGTACAGTGCCTTGTAGCTGAAATTTCCCATCCTACTTTTTAAGGGCTGCATCCTTCTGTTTTCAGATGCACATCTGATCATCCTGGGCTGCTTCCGCTTCTGCAGCCTGTGTGGCAGACTTGAGCTGCACTGTCATTTCCTGGTGGTCTAGGCCATCCTGTCTGCTTCTCTTACCTCTCTGCACACAGTGTCGCTTGCCCTTGGACCTTGTCCCCCTTCTGGCTCTCAGTGAATCCTCCTCTTTCTCATCAAGCCTTGAAAAAGGTCACTTCTAATGCCAAGTTTTCCTTGGCCACTGGACGGAATTAAGCACCCCTTTCCTGTGTTACCAGAATCTGCTTATCTTGCCAGACCTAAGCGATTCATTGATTCAGCAGCATTTTTTACTGTGTGGCAGGGGTTCCTAGTTGAATGCCCAAGCCCCTCAGCCAGTGCTAAACCTCCTAAGGTAGCAATTTTCACATCGTGTTACAGGATGTGGAGGACAGAATCTATACTCATTAATTTCTGAATCTCAAGTACCTGACACCTAATTAATATGCAGATAGGGTTTGAATAGAATCCACAATAGCCGGCATGGGAATCACTGGTCTGTGTCGCATCTATGTGTGTGTGGTGGGGGGGCTCGGAGAGCCCTTGTGTAGGAGCAGGGGCTTGGTGCGCCAGGTGGCAGGAACTCTGGGGCGGGGAAGTGGCACAGCCCACCAGGAGGGTGAGCGCAGGCTCCAGCCCTCAGACCCAGCCCAGCCTCCCCGGCTGTCATGGAGCCTGTTGCTATGGAGATGCCAAGCGCTGTATTGGGATGTGAGAGAGACCTGTTAAACATACAGTGGATTTCTGAGTTGGCATGCCAGCAGTTCACAATGACCAGCAAGTGCAGAAATAAATTATTATAATGTAAATAAATCCTGGGAGAAAAAATCTTCCTGCACAATGAGTACACAGCAGGTACCAGGTTACTAGACAGGTGCTGGGGACGGAAACAATAGCCTGCTGCACAGAAGAGCTCGCAGTTCAGCCAGGAGCCAGGCCTACAAGACCGCAGAGGTGACTGGCACTGCACCCTGACCGACCGGACCGGAGGCAGATGGCGCCCAGGGCTTGGGCGCGGCTTTGACCTGGGCTCTGACTTGGGTGGGATGCTGCGGCCCCTTTCCCAGCGTGTTTCCTCAAAGACTCGGCATTTCAGTCAGTCACTGAAGGAGGACTGAGGATCAGGTGAAAAGTGGCTAGGGATGGGGCGCTGCAGCCCGTCTGAAACGTGTGGAGGCCATCGGAAAAGCCTGCGTGCGGGACCAGGCGGTGTGGGAGGCGGAGGAAGCAGGGAGGGCCTGATGCTCTTGTCTGCGCTGCAGCGCCTCACCTACTTCCTGGGACTTCCTGGCCCGAACGCCCCAGCTCAGGGTACTGCTGCTCCTCCTGTGTTAGGGACGTGTGTGCCAAGCAGCACGGTGAGGACAGCGCACACGGAAGTGCAAGGAGATGCAGAGGTGTGATGGTGGGTAATCTCACTACTGCCCTCTCTTCCGTTCTCAGAGCTCTAACTGACCAGCTAGGAGGTAGGAGCTAAATACCGCGGCCAGCAAAGCTGGTTTAATATACAAATGGAATCCAGCATCCCTTTAATTGAAAGTATATTTTTTCTTGTTTGTCTTTACACAAATAGATTGTGCTTGGCTACAAAGAAACACATCTTTAAAAAATGAGAGTGTTCTTTAAAGCCACATCAATTTGGTTATAATCCATTAAAATTAGGCGTATATAATAAAAAGGTGACTTCCCCCTACCAAATTTTAACTGCTGGGAAGGTGTTATGGTTTGGGTCTGGATGTCCCCCAAAGCCTCATGCAGTCACAGGTGAGGCTTTTTCAGAGGTGGCTGGATCTAGAGTGTTTGATGCTGGGATTGATTCATGGAAATGCTAGGGTCAAGGGCACTAGGGTTAAGGGTGTGAGTGCTACCTGCCCTAAGTAGTCTGGATAAGATAAAAGGGACAGAAAGATGCTGTTAAGGTCCCTGTTGCTTTTGCTGTCTTTGCCTGCAATGAACTCATTTTCTCCTCTGTGATGCCCCCTGCCTGGGAGCTGGCCAACTATGGACTGAAACCTCTATGAATTGTGCACTACATAAACTTTTCCCTCTTTAACTTTGGGTGTTGGGTATTTTGTCTCAGCAGCAAAGTAACTAAGACAGAAGGTAAAAGCAAAAACATTATTCTTTTTTTTTTGTGGGTACTGGGGGTCGACCTCAGGACCTCGCGCGCCAGCAGGCGCCCGTGCCGCTGAGCGATATCACCGGCCCCTTTTTCGTATGTGGGTTCCGGGAGTCGAACTCGGGCCCTCGCACTTGCCGGGCAGGCGCTTAAGCCACTGAGCCATCTCACCGGCCCCTGTTTTCTTCTGGAACCCTGGTAGCCTTAGCATTATCCGTGTGGGCTTGGGACCCCCAAGTTCACACCGTGTCTGGAGAGAGGAGGCTCAGAGTTTATTTGTCCCTGTGTGAACGTCTTGCTGTTCTAGCACCATTTATCGAAAAGACTTCCTGTTCCCACCCCATGGTGTGGTGGATGCCATGGTGTCCTTGGGTCTCCCTCAGAGGTGACAGGTGCCCCCTGCTGCTGTGGTGCTCTCTGGGGCTTTTCTTGCTGCAGAGACAGTGCCTCGCCTGAGACCACACTGTCCTTCCAAGGAAGCTCCTGTCCAGTGACCGACCCGTCTGGATCAGTGGCCATGCTGCTGCCATGCTGTGGTGTCACTGGGTTGGGTCCAAGGTTGTCCCTGAGGCTGAAATAAGGAACCCAGCCTACCCTTCTGTAGAAGAAGTTTGCAGGTTCGCTGGCTCCTACTGAGGAAAGAGAGTTTTCAGGATGCATCAGTAAGATGCGCAGGAAGGCTTTATTGGGCAGAGATTTAAGAGCGCAGAGAAAAGGGACACACTTGTTGCTGGAAGGTGCATCGGTGCTTCTCCCGAAGGGGCGGGAACCCCGGAGCGGGCGCCGGCCCCAAGGGCACTGGCCCATTCCACAGGCGCGGGCAGTCTTATTTGGGCACAGGTGATTCAAGCGTTCTTTGGATCCACTCAACCTACTCCTTTGTCTCAGGAGCAGCCCGCTCCTTCTCAGTGAAGCCCAGGTGGCCTGTCGGTGTCCTGAGGAATTTGGGGCGATGGGTAGGCAGGCAGGAGCCTACATTTAACCAGGAACACTGATGTGGATCGCCCTGGGGAACTTCGCTGGGTCCTGGAGGCTGCTGTCTTCTTAAAAGTACAATCCTCAGTACGATTTCCTCGTCTCCTTCCTGCCTTTTATTTCTCCCATCCTACCTCAGTGGTACATCTCAGCGTGTCCTGAGGTCATGGGCACAGGCAGGCCAGGTGGCCTCTCCCTCCCGATGGGCAGGTGAGTCCAGGTCTGAAAAGCTGCTCCCCAACTGCTTCTCGGCATGGGTGTCCACCGCGTGCCTCTCGAGTACCTGGCAATGGTGCTGAGGCCTCTGCCCCACAGAACTTGGGAGCCCTTGTGCCACTTTCCCATGAACCACTGCCCACCAGGCTCCAAGACCGCCGCGCCTCGCATCCCCACGCACTACTGCCCTTGCCATCCTCACTTCCCTTCCAGCTGTTGGCAGCTGGGCACACAGGTTCAGGACCTCGCGGCCATCATGTGCCCCAGGGAAGGCCGTTACTGCGGGGGGGCTCTGTGCCTTGGTTCTATGGAATCTGCATTCACAGAGAGCTTTGAATGCCCTGCCCAGGTGGGCGTGGGAGTTGGGCGGAGTAGAGGCAAGAGAAGAAGCTGGCTGGAGGTGAAAAAACCCTGGCAGCAAGGACCTCGGCTGGTTCTACAAGGGCTGGTCCCGGGCTGCCTTCTGCTCAGCAGCTACAGGCCTGGTCAGGCCACCTTCCGTCCACCAGCTGGACTGACCGCTGTGGGCAGCTCCGTGCCTCAGGCCTCTTCCCTTGGGGTGTGAAACAGCCAGGCTCTCTGTGCTGCTGGTGACCTGTGAGAACCGAATCCTCAAGGCAGAGGTGACCCGAGGACGTGCATGGTGTGGGGTGCTCTACATCCCCCTTGCTCTTTACTGCGGTGCTTTATCTCCCCCATGGGGCTGGACTCCTGTGCCCCTCACGCAGCAGGGGCAGGAGCAGGGATAGCTGTTCTGATACAACTTCATTCACAAGGTAAGAGGACCAGGTTTTTCCCTTGAGCCATAATTTGCTGGCCTTGGGCAAGACCAGTGGTTCTCAGACTTGCGCTTCTGGAGTCAGCAGGAGGGCTGCAAGGCACCCACTTCCTACCCCTGGGGTCTCGGAGTCAGCAGGCCCGGGGTGGGGTATGGGGTTGCAGTTTTGAGTATAACTGATGTAACAACGTGGGCCGGGCAGGTGGGGCTTGCAGGGCCCAACAGAACCCATGCCTCCTTGGGCTTCCTGTCAGGGAGAACATCCCTGCAGCCTGCTGCTCTCTGGCCAGACTGAGGAGCGGTTCTGACCTAGGCCTGGCACGAGTTGCAGCCTCTGCCGGAGGAGACTGGGAAGAGGGTGGAGGAAGTCCGTCTGGGGTGTGCACCCCTTGGAGGGGACCTTGGGTCCCGGCCCCTCTCCCTCTATGAGGTGAGCAATTTTGCTTCGCCGGGTGCGCCTGCCACGATCCGCCTCAGCACAGGCCCAAATCAAAGGACCAGAGCACAGGGACCTGAACCTCCAAAAGTGGGAGCCAAAATAACTGGCCCGGCAGGCCCCACCCCGGCATGGTGCGCGGCTACACCAGCAGCACCTTGGGCCCGCAGAGCGAGCGCAGGGCTGAGTTGGGGTCGCTAGGCGGGGGCGGCCCCGGGGAGCCTCAACCCTTAGCCAGGAAGCAGGACCCTGCCGATCCTGCAGGGTCTTGAGCTGGGGAGTCGGTGAACCCCAGGGACCGGCTCCACTCTGCTGACCCTCGCCCCGCGGGCCCTCCTGGTGGCCCTAGCAGGACCCTGGGGTGCAGCCTCCCCTCTGCGGTGCTTGCTTTTGCAGGGAGTCAGGGCCGCCCCTCGGCTGGCACCTCTGCTGCCCCCTGCCTACCTCTGCCTGCCCTCCAGCCCCAGCGGCCCTCCACTGCCCTCCCCAGCCCTGCGATCACCGTGCAGGCCCCGCCAGCCATGCGTGTCCACCGCAGCTCCAGAGTGTCACCTTTCCCAGGCGCGTCCTCCTTGAAGCTGGGCCTGAGCCCAGTTCCACCCCAGTCCTCCTCCCCGGGCCTGCCCAGGCCCCTCAGAACCAGCCCTGCTGTTCTGCCCTTGCTGATCAGCCACTGTAAGGAGCCTCGCGAGGCAGAGACCAGCCAAGACCGCCAGGCTTGTGCAAAGGCAACACATGCGGAATTCACTGTGCCTGGGTCAGGAGACAGAGGGCAAAAAGAACATCTAGAGGGAACAAGCAGAAGCAGGCTTTTTCATAGGGCTTGAAAGAAGGCCAGGGACATCAGGAAGATCTTAGTAAACATCAGTGGTCAAATGTCTTGTGCCTCAGTGGACAAAGTCCTTGAGGCATTCAGTGTGAATGCTCGGGTGTCTTTAGATGTAGTCTGTGTTCCACCGTATCTCTTGTACATCCTCTGTTGGCCAAGGGCACTGGTCCTGACTTGGGAACAATGCCTCTGCTGGTGGACAGGTTGAGTATTGGGAGAGTCATGTCTAAATCAAGCCTTACATTCCCGTCTTTTTGTTATTATAAACAGAAAGGAAAAAGAAGAAGAAGGGAGATGGATGCCATTTCTCATTACTGCTTCCTGCATGACACATGGGCACATGGGAAGGAAAACCTTGGGGAAGTGCTTTATATGGAGGGGAGGAGAAGAGCAACAACTGCGATTAGTGGTTGTTTGGACGTGGTTTCGTAAGAACCGCTACAGGAGTCTGAAAAGACAGGGCCCGAATAAGAGAAGGGGGATTATACAGACCAGCAGCCCTGCTAAGGGAAGGAGCCGTGAGGCCCATCTGGAGGATTTGTGAGAGGGGCCATAGAGAAGGAGATCGTTTGTATATTGTATGAGGTGGGCGATGGACGGGCGGAAGACGACCTAATCGAGGGTGAGGGCCTGATGGAAGTAAGGGGGAGAGAGGCTGTGTGGAGGGGTGTGAGGGGATAGGAAAGAAGACATCTTTTTGTGTGTGTGTGTGGGTACCAGGGGTTGACCTCAGGACCTTGTGCGCCAGCAGGTGCCCGTGCCACTGAGCAATATCATCGGCTCTTTTTTTGTATGTGGGTTGTGGGAGTCGAACTCGGGCCCTCGCGCTTGCCAGGCAGGTGTTTATGCCGCTGAGCCATCTCACCGGCCTCACGAAGGCGTCTTTTAACTCTAAGACTGAGTAATGGGTAGTGGATGGGGATAGAAGATAAAAGGGCATGTGGGTTGAGAACTGGGGTTTGGAGAGCTGCTAGGGACCAGAAGACCGTGTTGGAGCAGGCGAGAGGTAGTTTGTTTTAGTCCCCTCAGAGCCTGATCGGGGACAGGGTGCTGGCACTGAGAAGGATAGGGGTGATCTGGCTTCGGTGGGATGGTGAGAGGTATTTGATTGAGAGCCAGGGAAGGGGAGGAGGTAGCCCAGACCTAGGGTCCAGATCTGGGGAGGCAACGGGGGCTTCAGGAGAGGCCAGAGAAGGAAAGAAGAGAAAGGCTGAACTGACAGAGGGGGCCTGTGAGTTCTCTGGGTAACACCGATCTCACGGTGAGTCCTATAGTAAGCATGCGTGGAAAGAGCAAAGGACTTCTCGGGTAGGCGATGGTCTGGGGTCTTGGTTGTCTACCGAGGCGACTGACGTCGATCTAGACTTTATTAGACCAGGTGTTATCATTTATCTCATCCCTTAGGGAGTACGTAGGCCT
This sequence comes from Erethizon dorsatum, assembly GCA_028451465.1. Classification (NCBI taxonomy): domain Eukaryota; kingdom Metazoa; phylum Chordata; class Mammalia; order Rodentia; family Erethizontidae; genus Erethizon; species Erethizon dorsatum. The sequence continues at coordinate 132,300,123 of CM051828.1, forward strand.
GGTGTTTTGTTGCTTATCTTGAAGCCTGGCTTTTAGCTGATGCATCTCTGGCCACAGTTGTGGTGTAGACAAAGCCAAAGAGCAGTGAAGTAAGTATGGGCCAAACAATAAAATCAACAAGACTGTTCTGAATATAATAAAAAAGTCTCACTAGGAAGAACCAGTAATAACCTTCTATAAGGAGGATGAGGAGAAGGTCTAGGGAATTTTAGACTCTGATATGGCCCTAACCTGTTGTCTAATATCTTGAATAGCCATAGACATATTAGAAGGATCAGGAATGTGTATAAAGCATTCAGCTTTTATAATGGCACGAGTACACTGTTGTTAGAATGTCTAGTGTCATTTGGTTTTGGAGGATAGCTTGCCTTATTAATAAATAAATAAATATATATATATTCATATTTAGGAGAGGAAGAGACAAGTCAGTAACAGTCAGTAACAGTAAATAACTTATTTTGGAGGGCATATAGACAGATGACAAAAGTTTATCTTTTTTTTTATTATACTTTTCTGCTGGGTGTTTAAAACCAAGTTAAAATGAGACCTGTGTGAGTTAAATTGACCTCTCGCTGTCTATCAAGGTCAGGTAGGCCTCTTCAGGCATTACTCTTAGAACCACGTGCAGAGCCTTCAGCTCCTCTGTCCATGTCAGCTGCCAGGATGGGTCATGGTCTTGCTAGACAGACCTTTTTTGTTGGTGTCCCTCAGGCACACTGCACATCTTATTGATCTCTGTCTTCTGGGGTTTATCAGTCTCCCTGTTCAGGAGATTGAGTAACTAGCCAGGGTCCTGTAGAAAAGGTTCTCTCATGTCCTGGGCCTCTGCTGACCTTGGAGGGCCAGGGCCAAAATACTAGCTGTCCTCTTAGCCCACTTATCTCTCTAATTCTGGTCTCTGAACTTCAGTTGTTGAACACCCAGACGAGATTAGTTGGAGTAGTCTTAGTTAGCAGAGGTAAGCACAAGTGTAATTTGTTTTTTGATAGCTGTTGTCCCTTGTTAAAGGCAAATGATTGTTGTTGTAAGCTTTACAATTGAACCTCTTTGAGGGAAGGGCATTTTTAATCAAGAGGTTTTAAGTTAGCTTTTGGGGAGTAGGAGAAAAACTGGGGTTTTAGGAGTCTGAAGAGAAAGAGCTCAGACGCTGGCTGACCTGGGAGAGGTCTGGCAGAGAGAGGAACAGGAGGACAAGGGAGTGGCAGTCTGGACTGGGCGTGTGGCAGAGTGGCGAGTGGGAGCTGGGCGAGCACATGACCAAAGGTTAGAGGAGCAGCAGGTGGCCTTTGGAAGGTGGCTGGGGGTGGGCTCCAGCTGGGTGTGGATCAGTTTGCTTATGGAGCCAGGCAGCCACAGTGAGGTGGCAGCAAGGAGGGGAGGGGCGGTGCAGTGCAGGTTGGCCAGGGTGAGTGTGTGTGTGTGTGTGTGTGTGCCGTGGCCTGGGATGCTGTGGCAAGTGTGGCTGGGGGCATGGCCTGCTGAGCTCAGGGTCCTGTGGCATGGGGTGGGGAAAGGGGGTCTGCAGTGCAGGCTGGAGACTTTCTTACCCGGGCTGGGCTCAGGAGCAGACTGCGGCTGTGCACGCAGGCACGGTGGTCCCACGGTGGTGTGTACGAGCACCGGTTGGATCTTGACCTCTATGGCAGCGCCTGTGCCTGCTATGTGGTGCTGCCAGGGCTGTGAGGGTGGCAAGTGGGCTCTGGGCAGGACAGGCTGGGCACAGGTGTTTGGCACTGGAGTTCTGCAGCCTGGGACCCCTGGCCTGGGACTGGTGCATGGCAGGGCAGCTGGCGCCACGCGGCTCCTGTGTCTCAAGGTGATCGGTGGTGGCGGGAGGGAGTCACTTGAGGGAGAAGTCAGGGAGGGATTAGCATGGAAGGGAAGGGGGGGCAGAAGGAAGGGAAAGGAGGAGGAAAATAAGGGTTTCTAACTTATTAGTAAAGAGAGAAAAGTCCAGACCTGTAGGTTGACCTTTGATGGGGGCTTAAAAAAGGGCTCTGACAGCATCATTGCAGGTCACTCTGAGACAGAGGACACCTGATGGTCACCGAGAGAGTCGCCTTTCACCCTCCCTGGGGAGTGCAGGTGGAACGATAGGTAAGTTGACCTTGTCTTCTGATTCCCCACTCAGGGCTGTCAAGAGCTAGCGTCCACTGAGGGGCCTTTGGGTGTCCGCTGGAGAGCTGCCCCAGCCATGACCCCTCGGCTGTCCCTTCAGTGTTCACTAGTTCCATGAAGTCAGAGATCTGTCTCTGGAAAGGAATCCAGCTGCCAGTCTGGCGAGTATTCCATTGGCCTTTGGTGCCAGTGGGGATTCACCAGGGGGTACGGGAGAAACCTGTCCTCTGCTTTGAGAGTGGCAGCTGCCCTAAAGGCAATTGCTAGCGAGCAGAGTAACTACTGTTTGCTTTTAGCATTCTATAAGGGACAGATAAAAGCCTGAGCTGAATATAGGTGCGATTTCATAAAAAGACCCATTTTACAGAGTTTTATCAAAGTCCACTAGATGGTGTTCTAACATTATTTCTGCCTAGGGCTAAGATAAGATTAAAAACCATAGCAGTCACAAATCAAACGGTTCAAGCAAGTCTAAATGTAACATATATAAAACAGGAATACAAGACCTTGTCCACAAGAGTAAAACATCCCTTTAAAGAAACATCATAAAGTGATTTACAAAAGGCACAAGCAGCGGCAAATAAGAATGACAATTGGGGCCGGTGAGATGGTTCAGCGGCTTAAGCGCCTGCCCGGCAAGCGCGAGGGCCCGAGTTCGACTCCCGGAACCCACATACGAAAAAGGGGCCGGTGATATCGCTCAGCGGCACAGGTGCCTGCTGGTGCGCGAGGTCCTGAGGTCGACCCCCCGGTACCCACAAAAAAAAAAAAAAAAAATGACAATTACGATTACCTAATGTAATTCAGCAATCAGGAAATAAAAGCAGGGCTGGTGAGATGGCTCAGTGGCATAAGCGCCTGCCTGGCAAGCACGAGGTCTTGAGTTCGACGCCCAGTACCCGCATTAAAAAAAAAAAAGGAAATAAAAGCAAACTCTTATCTCCTGTTAATTTTTATTTTGTAAAATGGAAAAATCGAAAGTACCTGCTCTGGTCACTGAGAGCCTCTGTCTAGCAGGAAGCTTGGCCATGCCGTGTTACAGAAAAAGACCAGACATTGGGGCTTCAGATTGGGAGAGGTTTGAGATTCTGCAGGAGGCAAGCTAGTGGGGATGGGGGCGTGGATGGTCCCCCACTGGAGTACACAGACAGGTGTGGGAGAGTGGCCGGATCTCCAGTGGACATCTCCAATCGGGACCCAAAGCCACAAACGTGAGCGACTGAGCAAGGAAAACGTCTTTGCGGTTGGTCAGATGCTAAAGGGAAGCAGTCATCCCAGGGGTGCTTTTCCAGACCAGCACTGGAGTTTAAAAGCGTGAAAAGCAGGACGAGCCTCTTGCTGACTTTATGGGGGAGAGTAAAAGGCAGGCAGGGAGGAAGAAAGAGGGAGAGAGAGATTGGGGGCCTTGCCCGACCTGAAATGCCCGGTGAGATCTGGCATGGCAGACGCAGCAGGAGCTGCAGGGACCAAGGTCTGAGGATGTTCCCGGGTGGTCTCCGCTGGGGTAGAGTTCGAGAGAGCTTAAAGCCCCCTGGAGAGAGCTGGTCTCCCTCCCGGGTTTTGACACCAGATGTAAGGAGTGGCGTGAGGCAGAGACCGGCCGAGACCACCAGGCTTGTGCAAAGGCAACACGGCGTGGAATTTACTGTGCCTGGGTCAGGGGACAGAGGGCGAAAGGCCATCTGCAGGGAGCAAAGAGAAGCGGGCTTTTTTACAGGGCTTGAAAGAAGGCCAGGGACACTAGGCGGGAAGATCTTAGTAAACGTCAGTGGTCAGGGTTCTCTGGATGTCTCGTGCCTCAGTGGGCAAAGTCCTTGAGGTGTCCGGACTTTGCCTGTGTGTCCAGGCTCCCTCTGGATCCCCCTTATGGGGACATGTGTGATGGCATTTAGGGCCCACCTGGGAAATCTAGGACTGTCTCTCCATTTTCCTAGGCATAAGCACACCTGCAGCGGCTTTGCCACGAAAGGTAACATCTACAGGTCCTGGGGTGGGGATGTGGGCACATGTAGGGCAGGGACCTCTGGCCCAGTGCTGGGTGGCAGGTGGCTCCTGAGCGTGGAGGCAGGCCGTGTTCTGGGCATCTGCAGCACCCACGGGTCTGCCACACACACACGGGCTCTGATTTCCCCATGTGTTCCCTGAGCCCTGCCCACAGGACACTTTGTAAGCAGCCGGTCACCAGCCGGCCTGCGTCATCCACTCCTCCAGCAAAGGCCGCAGGGTCTTGGTACCAGGCTGGGGGAGTGGGGCCAGGGGACCTTCAGGTACTCTCTTTGGGGTCTCTCTTGTGGGGGAAACAGTGCCACAAACACCCACAGTCCGATGGGCCTGGGACAGTCTGGGTGGCTCGGGAGGGGCTTGGGCTGCGGCCTTGGCAGATGGAGATGGGAGGGCGGCAGGGTGGGAGAGGAACGCTGTCCTTCTGCCAGCTCCGAAGCCCGCCAGATACCCGACTCCCTGCATCAGGGAGAGAGAAAGGGGCGCCACGTGAGCCTACGGAGTCTGTGGCCCATTCATGACCTGGCTGTGGGAACCGGGTACGGCTGGCCGCAGCAGAAGGCTGCAGGCCAGTCAGGAGCTGCCAGGCCGGAAGTGGTAATGGTGCTGTTGGTGGGGAGGGGCCTGCAGCAGGAGCTACAGGGAGAGGTGGGCTTTACCCTGGGCTGCTGACCCCCAGGGAATGCAGGGTGTGGCCAGCAGTCCATGTGGGCAGGAGAGCCTGGCCCCACCCAGGAGAAAGGCAGATGTTCACAGTGGCAAGGGAAACTGAGGCTGGGGGGACCAGCAGGGCCAGCTCCTGAGTCTGGGATGTGCTTCCTCTCAGTGAGGCCATTGGCTTCCAAGATGCCCAGGGGCATGCGGCACACCCCTGAGAGGCACGTTTCTGAGACTCACAGGCCGCAGGCTGGAGGAGCTGTGGGGGCAGTGTTTGCCCGGCACCTGTCCTCCTGTTGAAGGGGCTGGGGCAGGGGATGTGGGCAGAACTTGAAGAAGTCACACATAACCCCTGCCAGCCAGGAGCTCAAGGGCCAGCGAGAGAATGTGTGGGAAGGGTACTACGGCCTGGCAGAGGGAGGGCTTCCTGGAGGTGGTGTCCGGAGCTAGGCCTTGAAGCTCCCGCTGGTGAGAAGTTGGGTGGGGGGACCTTCAGGCAGCACCATTAGCACGTTGTGGCCCCTCTGGGAGGTGGGGGTAGAATGGTGGGCGCATGTGGCTGCCCTGTGAGACAGGCTGGCAGGGCCCAGCCCCGGGGCCTCGCTTGGCTGCAAGTGTGGATGACTCTGGAGAGGGGGTGTAGGCAGCATGGGACCTGGCAGAGTGGCAGACGGTGCTCTGGGGCTGTCTGGGTTTCAGGTGAAGAATCTGCATCAGCTCCAAGGGAGGAAGCCATGGCTTCCAGACTCGGGACAGCTGCTGACCTCCGCAGGGTTGCCCCGGCCTGGACTGCACCCAGTGGGGAGGCGGGGCCCTGCAGCTGTGGGAGCCACTCTGGCCCCGCCCTGACCTCACACTTCCCTCTCTGCCTGCAGTGCTCATCCCTGGTCGAGGCCTGGGCGCCATGCTGCGGACCCTGCTCATGTCCCATGATGAGGAGCACGCCCGGGCCCGGGGCCTCCCCAACAACGCCCTGGTGCTGCCTGGCTCGGGCCAGGAGCGGGTGCTGCAGGTTGTCCTGAGGGCAAGTGTGGGCAGGTCCCAAGGTGCGCAGTGCCATGGGGTCTGAGGAGCAGGCACTGCTTTCTCAGGGCTGTAGACGTGACCTCGGGCAGCCTTCCACCTGAGCACGGGCAGGGGTGACAGCTTCAACACATGTGGCAAGGACGCCCCTGTCTGGGGCTGGAGCCCACCCTGAGGCCTGGCTGACCCGGGCCTCTTCCTCCCGCATCTTAGTGCCAGCCTGCTGCCCTTCACGGCTGGGGGCTGGGCTGCGAGTTGTCCTCGCCACAGCTGCTCTCCCTGAGCGAGCCTCCTGGGCTGGTCCCAGATGCCTACTTGCAGGGGCAGAAAGGGACACTGCTTGGGGACAGCCTGTCCTGGCCCACGTCATTACTCCCTTCTGGGGGTATGGGCCCCGTACCTGGGGCCTCCAGGTGGAAGGGAGACCCTGCAGTCAGGGCACTAGAGCCTGTGGTGTGCAGAGCCCCCCAGCAGTGGCCCAGGGAACTTTGGCTCCGGAGGGGCCGGAGAGGGAGCCTGTGTTCTGCCTCCTGCAGCCCTGCCAGCACTGGCCCCAGGGGCATCTATGCAGTGCTGGAGTGCCAGCCCCTCTTGGACTCCAGTTACGTGACCATCACTGAGTGGGTCCGGATAGCCAGACCATAGAGGTAGGGGCCAGCAGCATGGGTGGGGCTGAAGCCTCTTTCGCAGGCGAGGTGGGGAGCTGGGGTTTGCAGTGGAGTCGCTTGCCCAGCTGAGACGCGACAGTCCCTGGGCGCGGCAGGGCTACGCTCAAGCACTCTCCCCCACGCAGGTGCAGGGTGGATGCTGAGGCCGTGTCCCTTTCCCATCAAGGAGCAGCCTGGCTCCTGGCTTGGTCTGTTCACACGGTTGGCTTGGCCCAGTCCCAGTGTGGGACAGGATGTGTGCAGCTGCCGGGTACTGACTGGCTCGGTGTGCCAGGCCTCTCCCCTCTGACCCCAGCTGCATTGCAGTCTTAGTGGGCTTAAGACCAAGGGGTCCACTCAGGGCCTTGCAGTTTGCAGCGCTGAGTGCCGTGGCCAGGCTGCCCCTCGTTCTCCCGCCTTCACAGTCCCAGCCTTGGCTCCCTGGGTGGGAGTCTCCCACCCCTCAGCCCCTATTCTCACCTGCTTCCCTTAAAAACCCCTTGCTCTCTGGGTGCAGTGGCACACACCTGTCATCCCAGCTACTCAGAAGGCTGAGGCAAGAGGATCACAAGTTCAAGACCAGACGGGGCAACCCTATCTCAAAAGATAGAGAGCTGGGAATATAGCTCAGTGGTACAGTGCCCCAGGTTCAATTCCTAAAACCTAAAAACAAAGAGCCAGCGGGGTCACTCAGACTCCCCCTTCCCTGGCCAGCCCTGGTCACACACTGGTCTCCAACCCCCCACTGTGGCCCGCCCCGGACAATCTGTGATCCTAGGTCTGTCTCCATTTTGGCAATGGGGCGGCCACCACGCTGGTCTGGCCTGGGTCGCACTGGTCCAGGACTGGCTGGGTGGGGGCTAGGCCTGGCTGTTCTGCTGAGGTCTGGGGGTGCCCTGTTGCAGGGTCAGGGCAACCCCACCCCGGCCTTCTCAGCCTGCAGCTGTGGCCTCTTATGGCCACCAGAGGGCGCACTGCCCCACTGTGGCTCCCAGCTCCTCCCTGTTCCCAGGCCGGCGTCCCCTCCCAGGAAGGGTCCCTGTCCTCTCAGAGCTGTGCCCCTGGCCGCCACAGCCTAGGCCAGCTGCCTGCTAGGAGCATCGCTCCCACCTCCGCCACCCCTGTTGCTCTGGGTGCCCCCTCCTGACCAGCCCTGCCTGGGAGGTCCTGGCTGCCAGTCTAGCGGCGACTCCTGCCCTCGAGGAGTGTCAAGAGCCCCCAGGACCCACATTCTCATGCCCCAAGCCAGCCACGGGGGCGCTGGGGTGCGGGAAGAATCAGGGCCCTGGGCTCCAGGCAGGGCCTGCAGGGGAGCCTCTGCGCCCCTCCCTCTGCCCTGGGCTCTGTGGTTGCCACCCCCCCAAGCCCCCCGAGCCTGACCTGAGCCTGAGCACTCCCCTCCTGCAGAGGCACTATGAGCAGTACCACAGCTTCGTGGTCACCCACGACACCAACACCACGGCCTTTGCGTCCTCCATGCTGCCCTTCGTGCCGGAAAACCTGAACAAGCCCATCACCCTCACCGGCACCCAGGTAACCGGGAGGTAGCTCCTCGCGGGCAGGGGCCTCTGAGGCCGAGCTGGGACCTGGGCTTCTGGCGGCATGCTGCGTCTGAGAAGCTCCTGCTGTGTGCTGCCCACCAGGTGCACGATGCCCTCTGTGCCACCTGGGGCGGCCCTGCCAATCCCTGGAGGCCCATAGCCCTGTGGTGGTCTCATCCCCCATGGGGTCACGGGGGCAGTGGGTGCCCAGTCGCCCGCAGCCTGTAGCACCAGGCTCCTCCCCTCCTCCTCTGCTGGGCCTCACCCCTGCGTCCACAGCCGGTGTTGGGGAGGCGCTGGCCACTCCCCTGCCTTTGGTCATCTTTCTTCCTACTGTGGTTGCTTCCCATTGATGCCACTCTAGGGAGCATGGCACGTGATGCCCCCTCCTCTAACCCTGACCTGACACAGCAGAAGGTCTGAACCCCCATCAGGGCCTGCTAGAGGCCGAACTGGGGTCCCTTTGACCTGCTTGGGGCTTGGCAAGAGCCAGTCCTGGTGGCCACTGGGGTGGTGGGGGAGCTGGGCTGGGCACTTGGCCTGCACAGGGCAAGGCAGGTGGTTTGAGGTGCCAGGTTCAGGAACCACTGTTGGCCTTGGAGGTGGGTGGCTCCCCCTCCCCGCAGACCCCAGCTGCCTCTGTCCCAAGGGGTTCGCTAGAGAGGAACCCACCCAGCCTGCCTGTGCCGCCCTGCCTCAGCCTACCTCCCAGCCTCTCCCCAGGTGCCCATCCATGTGCTGTGGAATGATGGCCAGGAGAACCTGCTGGGTGCGCTGCTCATGGCCGGCCAGTATGTACCTGTGCCCCGAGATACCTGGTGCCTGGGCGTGGGTCACATCAACCGGGGGAACAGAGGATGCTGCGGCTGTGTGTGCACCCCAGGAGCCAGAGGTCTTGTGGGTGTGGCACTCAGGGGACCGCAGATGAAGGTCCCATCGGGTTTGTGGCTTGCCTTACAACTAACACACTGTCATCGGCAAAAACCTCAGAGCCAGGTGTGGTGGTGCAGGCCTGTAATCCTGGCACCATGGGAGGCTGAGGAAGGAGAATCACAAGTTTGAACCCAGCCTGGGCAACTTCGCAAGACTGTCCAACATATAAAAGGGCCAGGGATGCAGCTCAGTATGAAGGCCCAGGGTTCCATCCCCAGTGACGCAGAAGCAAAGCTTTGGGAAGCTGATAAAGCAGATTTAGATGGCTGCCCGTCTTGCCGCCCAGACACACTGGTTAACCAGGGGTCGCTGTTTCCCGACATCATGTCACATGTGTTTACATGCGTGTTGCAGACATTCGGACAAGTCCCCTCCTCCCGCAGGTCTGCCCGCTCATCCACGATCAGCTGTTTCAAGGCCACCATGGGCGCAGATGTCACACGTAAGCCTGCCAGAGAGCGGGGCCTGATGGCTGCGGGGGAAGCTTGCACCTGAAGCTCGGAGAGGGCTCCTGGAATGGGGAGGGGGCGCCGGGCGGGGTCCGCCCAGGCTGCTCAGGAGGGCGGCCAGGCCGCATGGTGCGGAGTCCTCAGGAGCGGGTCCTGGAGGAGAGGTCTGGGGATTCTGCCTCTCATGTGTCCTGCCCACCATGTGGCCCCAAGCCCAGGCATTCCTCAGTGACCACTGTGGCTCTGTGGCACACACTTCTCTGTCCTCTAGGCCCATAGGAGGCTCGGCCGTCCTTGTGGGGCTGTCCAGTGTCCTGAGGCTTCCCTGGGGAGGCTGGCTGCCCCTCCTTGCCCTGGGTGCAGAACTGCCCTGCAGGAGAATCGGCCCTTTTACCCCTGCGACGCCCACTCTCCTGAGGGTTGCAGCTGCTCTCCAGCCCTTGAGGCCTGTGAGGGCCCTGGTTCTGAGGGGGAGCCCCAGACCTGCCTGTGCCCCACTGCTTCCTGACCATGGAGACTCGTCCCACCCTCCTGTCAGCAGGGTCTTGCCTCGGGGCCTGCCTTTGGAGCCCCAGCTGTGCTAGCATTCACTTGGGGGCATCCTGGGGCCTTGATGCCTGCTCGGGCTGGGCTTCTGTGGGCACGGCAGGGTGGGGCTGCTCGTCTGAACCCAAGCGGCCGTTCTCCGTTGACTGTGGCTAGGCAGCAGCCTGGGTGCTGGGAGACCAGCACTACAGTCTGGGGCCTGTCTACTGTCAGGCAGGCCTGAGCCCTATCCCAGGGCTCTCACCTGCACCCCTTCTCTGCACTCCCCTGAGCTCCTCCCAGGGAGCATGTGGCCCAGAACACATGGCGTGTCCGTATGCCTGATGGTGCCGAGCAGTCTGGAAGGCCTCCTGGAGGGTGCCCGTGTGGGCCGGCACTGCTGGGGACGGGCTTGCTGGTCTCGCTGCCCAGGAGGAGCTGCAGCCGGAGGTGTGGGTGCTGCCCTGCGGGCCGCATCCCTGTGGGCCCTGCGTCGCACCTTACCTGGATGGGCGGGGAGGTCAACGCCCTGGAGCCCAGGGCCTCTGCTGCATGCAAAGCCCAGTACCTCTGACAGGGCAGCTTACCCTCAGCCACCCAGGGAGGCTGACCCCAGCACCCTGAGTGCCTGGCCCGGTTGTCCCCACAGTGCGTTGCAGGTGTGTGGGAGCCCGTGCTCCATCCGCCACACTGATGTCAGCCTGCCTGGCAGGTTCTGACACTGTGTTGAGAAACCCCGGGCTTGGCCCAGGGTGTGGCAGCTGGCCCTGAGGAGGGCGGAGGGCCGAGCCAGGCCCACCCTCCCGAAAGCGTGAGAGACAGCACGGTGTGACCTCCCATGGGCTTCCCACCACCTCTGTACACTTCTGGGCAGTGGGGGACCCTCGGTGACGGGGATGGAGGTGTGGTCACGTCCTCACCCCCAGGCCCTGCCTCTGCCCTAGGCCTGCCCAGCCCAAGGCGCCTGGAGTGGAGGAGGGGGAAGGGGATACTGCTGGTGGCCGCAGGCGGGGCCTTAGGCTGTGCCGCCCACGCATAGAGCCCAGTGCCCTCCTTGGTACAGGGGAGGCCACTTGCCTCTCAGACGTGTCAGAGCCATGCTGGCCACATGTCCTGCTCCTGCAGGGTCCCTCACTGTAGGGGACAGGCCAGGGGCGTTAGGGGACCGAGCTGCGCGAGCCTGGCCTTGTCAGGGCTGCTCCACCCCACCACACCCCGTTCCTGGCCTCCAGACCTGGGTTTCACAGTCTCTTCCCAGATGGTGGCCACCAGGTGGGCCTTGGTCTCCTCCCCCCCTCAGCAGCTGTAACCCTTTGGGGGTGGCAGGACCCCCGCCCCAGCCTCATCTGCCGGTGCAAGTCTCGAAATTAACGCCAGATCTCACTGCACTCTGTGGGCTGAGGGGTGCCGAGGCCCCGCTCGGTGTGTCCAGAATGGCCTCTTCCTCTCTCGATCGAACGTGATTGCTTCGCTAGAAAAGGCAGGAGGCAGGTGGGCTTACGTTCCCCTTTGGGGAGGAAGAGCCGGGCCGGTGTGCAGGTCTCTTTCAACCCTGAGCCTGACTCTAGTGAACCTAGGGGAAGACCCTGCTCTTCCCTGGGCCTCAGTTTCCCTGGGCTGGCCTGGCCTGGAGGGTCCCCTTGGTGCCATTTAATTCAAGGGGAGTCACCAGTGTCTGCCCCTTCGGGCGCCACAGCCGCAGGGTTTGGGCCAGGCTTCCCATGTCGGCCCCGCCCCTCCCATACTGGTGGCCCTGTGCTGGAAGACCAGTGGCCTTCGGACTGCGGGCAGGCTGACCTCGGGGTCCTCTGCACAGCCAAGATTAAGGGGTGTCTCCCCTCGCCACTCTGCAGAGCCCCGGGTGTACTGTCCGCGGTGCAGGGAGGGGATGGGCAAGGCCTCTAACACTTCCAGCTCACTTGGATGGAGGTTTCCTTTCCTAAATGCGAGGGGTCTGGGAGAGTCTTCCTTTGTGCATTGACTTGGTGGGCAGTGGGCACAGTAGATGCCCAGTGCGGGATGACGAGGCTGGCTGGCAGAGGGTCTGGGGCCTGGCGTAGCGGACCGCTTGCCTCCTGGCCATGCACATCAGCCTTTTTTCCTGCTGTTGCGCCTGCCTGGATGGTTGTGTCCTCCCCTGTGCCCTCCTGTGCGGCCTGCCAGGCTCAGCTAGGCCTCCTGGTTGGCAGGTCCTCCTCACGCCCCTCCCGGCCACTTGCCCGTGTCACCACTGCATGGCCATTGCGCCCCTCCTACCCTAGGCCTGTGCCTGCCCCAGAGCCTGGCACTGGTTCAGTGCGTGGGGCTGGGAGGATTTGCTCTGGGAGGGGCCAGGAGAAGAGGCTGCTCAGTGCCTGGGTGCTGGGGTCCCACACCCAGCCCCCCTGTCCTCAGTTGCCCGGGAGCCGGTGCAGATCAGCTGAAGGACGCGCTGGTGGTGTATATCAGCATGGACTGCGATGTGGGGCTGCTACACCTCTACCCTGGGATCCCCGACTCCCTGGTAGGCCTGCCCTGCCCTGCGCCCCAAGGGTGCCAGCGCGCTCCCACGCCCCCGCGGCTCCCTGGCCCTGGCCAGCTAGTTCAGCCCCCACTTGGAATCCAGGCTTCGTCAGGGCGGCACCCCCTGCTGCACCTCCGCTTTCCTTTGCCCCAGGCCCTTCCTGTAGCACGGTGGGCACTGCCCTGCACCCCTTCCTGCCATGGCCTGAGGCTCTGGGGCCCACCCACCTCCTCTGGGACAAGGGGCTCAGGCCGGGCCCTGTTTTCTGAGCTGCCAGTGGGACCCAAAGCCCTGTGCTGTCCTGCTGGGACACATGCGAGGCTGACAGGGTCTCAGGAAGCCTGCAGGCCCTTTAGCACAGCCTCCTGTCCCTGGTGCCAGCGCGCTCACCCCTGCCGTTGGGAGGGACAGAGTGCATTTCCAGTGTTCAGAGTCCTGCCTCACTGGGGATGAGGGGGTTGTATAGGGGACCCACAGGTCCAGGCCTTCCCCCAGCCCCCCACAAGGGCGTGGTCATGGAGACCTTTGGCTTGGGCAATGGGCTCACCAAGCCTGACCTGCCACAGGAGCCAAGTGCGGCCTGAACATCGTGAACTGTAGCCACTGCCTGCAGGGGCCCGTGACACTGGGCTACACATGAGGCTTGGTGAGGGTGGGAAACTGAGGTGTGGGAGGGCGCAGGCCAGCGGGGATGGAGCGTGGAGGCTGCGAGAGCCACCCTGTTCCCCTCCCTGCAGGCTGAGGTGGACACCAGCATTGTCTCCAGCTTTGACGTGACCTCAGAGGTCACCCTGGCCAAGCTGTCCTACGTGCTAGGCCGGCCGGGGCTGAGCCTGGATCACAGGGAGGAGGTGCGTGCATCGTCGGGCTGCAGACAGGGGTTCCTGGGCACGCGCGTGTGCACACATCAGCTGGCTCTGCCACCCTCGCCCAACTGTCACCCGGGGACCCTCTCTTTCTCTGGAGAGCCTCAAGTCCTGGGGCAGATGGGCCCAGAGCCTTCCTAGATGCCCCTTCCTGTTCCACCCTTCCCAGGCCCTTGAGCTGCTAGTCTGTGGCTGGGGACTCAGGAGGTGCTGAATTTGCAGGGCTGAGTGGGTCTTGGAGGCCACCCTCAAGCCTGTGGGTGGAGTTCTGAGCTGCACGGCCGAGCCCAGTGGCCTCTGTGTCCTCCTCCAGCTGCTGGCCAAGGATCTTCACAGGGAGATGACACTGCCCACGGCAGACAAGCGCCAGTCTTCTCTGCGGGGCAGCACTCTGGGGCACAGTGTCGCCTGGCTCTTCCATCTGAGTGGTAGCCAGGTACGCTGGTGTGGACTGTGGCAGGAGCTTGAGAGGCAGCGGGGCCATGCACCCCATGGGACGAGCCAGCCCATGGTCAGCCAGGGCTGGGAGCCGGGAGGGGGACCTACAGGGACCCTTGGAGCCCAAGGTGGGTGGCACCAGCAGGCAAGGGTGTGAGGACCTGGGTGTGAGGGGTCGGGGCTGGGGTCTTCAGACTCTGATCCTGCAGTCCCCACCCCAAAGCACCCCTCACAGATGGTCCCTCCTCTGAGTGCCCCTCCCCACACCCAGATGTCCAGAGCAGGAGGGCAGGGGTGGACCCTGGCTGACTGGGGCACTGAGCACTGTGCCCAGGGCCTGCTGGGCTCCTGTCCCTGGCAGAGCTGTCAGGGCAGCATTATGATCTGACTGCCAGGCCAGCAGGGCAGATGAGAGGAATTGGAGCATGTGGCCTGTCACTAGGGTGGGACCTGGGGCCTTCATGAATCTAGGGACAGCCAGCTGCCAGCAGCTTTGTGATGGGGCTAGGCTGTGGGGCCAGAGGGATGGCACTGCTGGGCCTTTACGAGGACCCCACCTTCAGATGGTGTGGGGAGCCCCTGGGTGACCGTGGCTGGTCCTTCCAGGAAGGTGGTGAGTGTGGAGTGAACTTTTCTTTCGCTAACCCACACCCCTCCCTGCTCCCTCAAGTAAGGATTTAGTAGAGAAAATGGACTCAGAAGGGGGTGGCAGGCTGGGTCACAGCTACTGGGGACAGACCCAGGTGGTGGCCTTGTATCCAGACCTTTGCTCCAGGGCATGGGGTCACACAGGCCAGGCCTTGGGTGGGGTAGTGAGGCCCTGGGGTGTTTGATTCCAGCACTTTCCCCATGGGGTAGACTCTGCCTGCCCTTTACCCTTGGGTGCCAGGGCCCCAGAACCCAGCTTAGGCCCCAGGGACTGCCAACCTCCCCAGGAGGCGGGTGCGGTACAGAGCGCCGTGGCACCCAGCCTGGCCCTGGCCACAGCCCATGCAGGTGATCTCGAGGCTCTGCAGGTGCTTGTGGAGCTGGTAAGCCCTGCGGTACCAGCCCCTTCCCTGGCGCGGGCAGTGGGTGGATGCCCTTCCTGTCCTTGCTAATCCTGCCGTGCCATCTGCTTGGCTGGGCCCCTGACTTTGGTGCACCCCGGTCCTCTCTGCCCAGCTCTTTCTCAGCGTCTTGTGCCCTTGTGTCTCCCAGGGCAGTGACCTGTGCCTGGAGGACTCTTTGCCAAACCCCAGTGACAGGTGCCTATGCAGAGGGGGCATGAGGGGGCGGTCACCATGATGCTGTGCAGAGGCGCGGATGTGAATGCCCACGACCTGGATGGCCTCAGCCTGCTGTGCTGGCCGTGCAGGGAAAGTACTGGGGCTGGGCGTTGCGGCAGATGTGCCGGCTGGGGAACCTGCTGGTGTGAACAGAGACCAGTCAGTTGCCTGACTGTGGGGTGACCCAGGAGGGCCCTGTGGAGGAGGCGACCTCCGAGCTGAGCCAGGCAGGCTCAGGTTTTAGAAAAGGAGAGCCACTGGCAAAGCACAAGGGGCTCCTGGGGGCTCCCCACCTACTGCTGTGCCTGTGTGCTGGGAGAGGCCAGAGCAGGCAGATGGACGGCTGTCATTGCCTCAGGTTCCCCGGGATGCCGAGCCTGCGGGGCGCACAGGGTGGGAGACCCAGCATGGGAGTCCCTGCAGGCCCTGGGGAGATGCCAGGAAAGGAGGTTCCTCCATACCAGAGGGCCCACTGCGGTGCCTTGGCCTTGGCAGGAGGGCCCTGTGGAGTCCCTGACCCCAGGCCTGGAGCAGCATCAGGTGGGGAGGAAGTTGTCACTTGCCCTTGGGAGCGTGTGTGTGGGTATGCTGCGGGCTGGCACTGTCACTCAGCCAAGTTGCCACCTGCAGCCTCCACTATGATGCAGAGGCCACCTTGGCTTAGTGACATGTCAGTCACACCTGACAACCAGGTCATCCAGCCCTGTCCGAGCTCCCCAGACCTGGTCACTGAGGTAGGGGTCCAAGCCCAGCACCGTCAGGCCATGTGTCCAGCTGAGGGCCCTGGGGGCCGTGTCCTTGGGAAGGGTCGAGCTTTTCTTGAGGAACAGCCTGGGCTTCCAGGACAGCAGGAGGGGCTGTGGGGTGACCCCTGCACCGGGCCAGGGTGATGTGGGCTGGAAATTCATGCCTGGGTGTCCTTGGGTGTGGGCAGGGGGCAGGGAGATGAGGTGAGCTCACCCTGCCCTGCCCCGGGCTGCCTACCTGGTCCTGCTGCACTGGAGTGGCCCGGGAGCCAAGCCACCCCAGAGGGTTCCATGGGACCCTCCCAGCCTGCCACCCCATGCTCCCTAAAAGTAGGGTGGCCCGGTGCACCCCGACACTTGGCGTGAGGTGCTGGGATAAGGTCACCCCACTGCACTGGTATACCGTCCTTGGCCTCCTGGAGCCCCACCTGCACCCCATCCCCACCAGGCAGACCTGCACCCTGGAGGCCTGGCTCAGGAAGCCACCTCAGGAGACAGCTTGGGACCCTGGCCTGGTGTCTTGACAGCCGTGTGTCTGTCTGCAGTGCCTTGTCCTGCCCTCAAAGGCAGAGTTGGGCACCTCTGACTTCGTTTCCCAGAGCCAGTCCTGGGCCCGGCTGGGCCTCGGCTCTGGGATGAGCGTGAGATTGTTTCCGGTGCAGCAGGGCTCAGGTGAGCACGGTCCTCCAGGTGCTGTCTACAGGATGGGCCAGGGCCACCACCTGGGGCATGCGGTTTGCATGGAGGAGCTGCTTGGCCAGCGTGGACCCAAGAGGTCCTGGAGGTGGCGGGACCTTGAGAAGGACATGTTGCGTGGGTCTGGGCAAAGGGCCAGGCAGCAGCCGCGTCTGTGGCCAGGGTTGACCGGCATAGTCTTTCTCATGACAGGCATCAGGGCACCATCGGGCTGCTGCGGACGGCTGGGGCCTGCCTGTCTCCCCAGTACCCGGAGGATGCAGGGATGAGCTGTGCAGGTGAAGGCAGCCAGCATGGGCACAGGGTTGGAGGAAGGAAGCCAGGCCTGCTGGGAGGGACAGGCTGGCCAGGGCGTGGGGCCGAAGCAGGACAGCCCATGTCCTATCCATGCACCAGCCTGGCTGACAGGTGGAGGTGTACGCCTGCCACATCCTGGGTCACTCCGGCCGAGAGGACAGTCCAGCAAGGGTGTGCGTGGCGACCGTGTGCCACATGGAGGGCTCAAGTGAATGGGGGAGTCAAGCAAAGCAGAGGCTGGAGACCCCTGCGCCAGATGCTGTGAGTGGTCCCGGTCGCTGTCCCTGTAGCCAGGAGCTCCAGGCCAGAGAGTGGGCAACCACTGGGAAGGAGGAGTGGGCGGGAGGAGTGAGGAGGCTGCTCTGCAGGAGAGAACCCCAATACCTTGGCACCAGCCAGACCCCTCACCTGGTCCCAGAGCCCCCAGTCCTCCATATGGGGTGAGGCAGAGACCAGCTCCCCTGCACTGGTCTTCAGTGCCCCAGGGTATGGATGCTTCTTGGTGATGGGGGGCCAGGCTGGCAGAGGTGGGGTGAAGGTGCAGGGGTCACAGGAGCATGGAAGCTGGGCTTTGCTTTGAAGGGATATGTGGGGTGGCTTAGTCCAGGGCCGTACCCCAGGCAGGCCTTGATGGCTCCATTGATAGATGGAGAAATTGAGGCATAGCCAGGTCTGTGGGAGCCAGGGCTAGAACCATCCTCTGGATCCCTGCTTTGGAGGGTTGCCAAGGGGTGCAGTGGGGGGACACTGTGCAGGAGTTGTGGGTGGGGGTCCAGGAGGGACTGGTGGTGCCCTCCAGTGTGATTCACCCAGAAATTACTGGGCGCCAGTGTGGGACCGCTGCAGACAGACGCCTCCTGATGAGGAGCGAGTCACCGGGCCTGGAGGGGGCCTGTCCTTCCCAGCTCACCCTCGGTTGGCCCGGCCCCAGGGTGGGCTCCAAGGTCCTAGGGGCTTCCTCTCCAGTCCAGCTGGCCCTGCCCTCCTAGCCAGAACCCTGTTCAGCCTGCAGGGCTACCGGTACCTCCTGTCTCCCTCCTTCCCTTCGCCCTGGGGGCTCCGCCTGGGGCCCTTGTGAAATGGAGCTGGCGGGGTGCTGGGCAGGCGGGGGGCGTGTGCATGATTCTGCGCGTGTACCCTGTGTGCGCACGCGTGCCTCCACCTGAGTCACAGTCACAGCCACACCCACCGGTGAAACCAGACTCCAGGCCCAAGCTGCCCCAGGGCGGGGCTCTGCTGGGTCAGCTGTTTGGGGCTGGCCGTGTGGAACCAGGAGTGGGCAGCAGGGGCACACAGGTGGACAGGTGCTCGGCAGGCCCTGACACCCCCAGGCTGGCATCCAGGGTGGACACAAAAGGCCCGTGGGCATGGTGGCAGGCCGGGACTGACCTGGAGCAGCCAGGCTACGACGAGCGCAGCGCTGTGTGTGTTGCGAGTGCACCACCTCCTGTGCCTTCTCCAGGCCACCTCCTCCAGGAAGGCCACCCTGAGGGGTCCACCAGCTCCCTCTCCCTTGCTGCCCCACTGTCCCCTACAAGGAGCCCTCGGGGCTACCTCTCTTCCCTGTCCCAGACCCCAGGCCCAGAACTGTGGGGGGATGTGGGGGCCTTGTGTGCATGAGCCGGAGGCGCGGGACAGGGGCAGGATGTCCTGGGGGCCTCTTTGCGGTCCCTGAGCAGGCCCCCAGGCCCACAGGTGGAAGCAGCCGGGAACCTGGAGGTGGCAGCCCTCCTGCGGAGCCTGGAGGGTGCAGGACCGGTGAGTCCCGCTCTGGGGTTCTCAGGGCTGGCTGGGCCGGAACACAGGGCATGGGGAGGGGGCACGGCAGAGCCCTGCCTCCAGGTACTGCTGGGCCTGCACAGTTCTCAGGAGATCACCCGTTCCCAGGAAGTGCTGCCTGGCATCTGACCTCCAGCCATCCTGCTGTAGCATGAGCCACTCCTCTACCTGCTGGAGGAACCCTGGGCACACGACACCCGCCCCCCAGCAGGATGTGCCCTGCTGCTCAGACTGCTCCCCAGGCTATCTCAGTGACAAAGCGTAAAGGTCTTTGTTGGGCAGAATGGCAATAAAGTTGCTGTGGGGACACCACCTCCCTGGCCCCCAGAGTCCAGCTTGGTGGGTCTGTCAGACTGTGACTGTGGGAGGAGTGGGCCCCAGGCTCTGGGGCACCCTGGGGACCAGAGGGACAATCAGTCATCCCAGGCTGCTGACCAGGTAGGGTGGGGTGGCACAGGGTGGGGACCTGGACCAGCCACCCTCCCGGTGCCCTGTACCCCGTCCTCATCTTGGGGCAGGGCACACAGGGCTCCCAAGGGGCTGACAGGCCCATGGATGGTAGGGAACCCGGTGTTGTCTCCAGCCATAGCACCACCTGTGGTCACTCTGGCCCCACTCAGGTGAGCCTCTGCCCCCACCCACCGTGCACCGCTGCTGTCTGCTGCAGGGAAGAGGTGACTGGCCCCATGGTGCCAGCCAGGGGCTGCTACAGGTGTGCCCATGGGCATGGCAGCTACCTGCCTTGTCAGAGCCTGGCTGGGGCTGAAATTGGGGGCTTGGGCCCAGGTCAGCTTCTGGTCCAAGCTTTAGGTGCCAAGCAGGGGCAGCACCTGCCCCAGGACAGAGCTACCAGCCACCTGCCCCTGTTGTGTGTGGCCCTTGCCTCCCCTGCCACCCCTGGCCTTGGCACCTCTCCACCCCACACCATGCCAGGATTCCCACCCCTCTGGCACGTGCCCTGTGGAGCTTGGGCAAATGTGTTTCCCAAGAGCTAGCACTTGGCACCCAGGTGGGCCAGGCTGGGGCTCCTCAGCGTGGTTCCCAGGCCCCAGCTGAGCCCTGGGGTGCAGACTTCCCCGAAGGCACTGCAGCTGGCAGTCTCCCAGCTCCTCACCCAGACACAGGTGTGCCCGGCCTTGCACAACCAGCAATGCCACACGAGGACGGCAGGGCCCAGGAGGCCTTTGCCCCACACCCGGATGGAGCTCTGGTGTGTGGGGGCATAGGGGGCACAGGGCTTGAGAGCCAAGAGCCCTGCTCTGAAGGGTGGGGTATGGCACAGGGGAGGTGGAGGAGGTGGTGGTGGGGTGAGCCCACCCTGACTGCCTGCACCAGGCAGCTCTCTGGCAGTGCCCTGTCTGCTCAGAGGGGCTGAGGGAGCGGGCAGTGCTGTCACTCATGGCCACGCTGCACTCAGCACTTCTCTCAGCCAGCGGAACCAGAGGTTGTGAAAGTCACGGGTGGCTCGTGTTACCCCACACGGCAGGACCCTCCCGAGCAGGTGCCGACCTGCCGGTGTGGAAACACCCACCGGCCTGGGACGCGCATCTTGCAGGGCGGGAACACCCACACACCCTCATCCAGGGGGTGCCCTTGCCACGCTGGCTTGTCCCCACATGGGTCAGACCTGCTCAGCGGAGATGCCCGGGCCTCGGGCAGGGAGGCATGGCAGCTGGGCTGCCGAGCCCACTCTGGGCCCCTCCATGCTGCTGGATGCAGAGCATCGCCACAGGCAGCTGCGCTGCGGGTGTGGAGACCTCTGGGTGTCCTTGGGGACAGGCCTGGCCAGCAGGGGATGTCAGCTCCAAGTCATGGAGAAGCCACGGGGTTGGAGGGCCTCAGCACTGGGCTTATAGCTCCTCAGATGCAGTGGAGAGCCGGGCACACAGTGGCTTTGGAGCGCTCATGTTCTGCGCTGTGTTGGCTTGTGTGTCACCACTCGGCCCCTGAGGTTTGTCCCCACCACTTTGCAGTGAGGAAAACAAAGCTCAGAGCTGTGCGCTCCTACGGCCAGGGTTCCACGCTGGCGCCCAGCAGAGCTGGTGATGAGTCCCCAGCTGTCCAGGACCAGCCCTGTCTCTGGACAGGCTGGGATGTGCATGGGCGGTGGCCTGAGCCTGGTCCCCGGGCAGCGTTGCTCTCACCTGGTAATTTCAAGCCAGGAAGGCCTTGGATCCCACGGCCGATTATCTTGGGAACATCTCTCCCTCACTGCACCCTCGGGCTCCACGTTCGCAGCATCCTTGTGGTGGATGCCTAGCCCCTCAGAGCGCGAGGCCCGCAGCCCCTTCACGGCCAAGAGCGGTTTCCCGAACTGCAAACAAATAACAAACCCTTCACCATTCACTTTATGGTGTGGTCGCAACTAGCTGCCCCAGCACACACGAACACGGCCCCTCTCCAAGCGGCAGCCACCTTCTGACCTGCCTCCAGCCTGTGCTACACCCATAGCCACCCTACTGCCGACCGACCGTGGCTCAAGACTTCGGGCAGGGATTTGTGGGCCCCCCTCCCCCAGGCTGCGGAGAGTGAGGCTGTGCACGGGGCAGGGCGGGTCCAGAGCTGCGCTAGCGCGGATACAGGGCTCCGGGTTCCCCGGCCGGCGCCCCTCGTGAGCTACCCCTTCTCGCCTCCCCACAGAGGCAAAGGCCTGGGGACCAGAAACCCGCGGGCTGCTCCCGGCCCCTCCTGCAGTTTCACTTTCTCTTTATCCTCCCTCCCACGGAGCTCCTTTGAAGGGAGCGCACGGGAAGGGCGTGTCCGTCCAGGCCCGCCCCGCGCGGGGATCACTCTGGCCTGCTCTAGCCTTCATCTACCCCGGACGCCCTGGGCCCCCGCTCGGGCGGCGGGAGCCCAGTCGCCCCGGGACCAGGCTAGGAGGCGGGCGTCCCCGGGGCCTGCTCCAGGCCAGGTGCGCCCAGGCCCGGGGCTGGAGGCAGGGGCGCCGGGCGGAGTCGGGCGGCTGGTGAGTCAGGGCCACCCCCGCGCGGGCGCGCCGAGCAGGTCTCCGGCCCGCGGTCGACCCGCTGTGCGACCCGCAGCCCGGGAGCCGCCCGCCTGGAAAAACCGGTCGGGCAAGCGCGGCGCGGGCGCATTCCGGCGCCGGGGAGGGCGGGCGCGCCGCATAAAAGACGCCGCGCGCAGGACGCTGGCGCAGGAGCGCAGCCGTCCGGCCACGCGGGGCGAGGGGACGCCGGAGGCCCGGCGACGCCGCTCGGTGCGGAGGGCGCTGCGCCTGGCCGGGCCCGGGGCGCCCGCGAAGGCGTGGAGGCGCGGGCTGCGGCGGCGGGGCGGAAGCCCGGCTGGGACCAGGGCGCGGGGCCGGTCATCCCGGCCCCCCGGCGACGCACGCGGTCGTAAGGGCAGAGGGGCTTCTCTCTCCACAGCGCGTCGAGCCGAGGTGCCGCGGACTTGCCCTCCGGGTCCAGTGGTTCTTAACAGTTCAACAGTTCTGTAGCGCAATTGTGAAATGTTTAGGACCACTAGACCCGGCGCGCTTGGCGACGGCGGGGACGACACCGGCCACGAGACGTCCTCCACGCGGCCCGTGGTCAAGGTCAGAACCAGGGCCGAGCCAGGGAGCAGCCCGAGCGCGCTTCTGGCTCCGTGCCGCAACCCCAGCCAGAGGAGCCCCGCGCGCTCACCCCGCAGATCCCGGGCTTAGGCCACCGCGTGTCCTACCCCGCGGCCCCGGACCGAGGGGCTACCCGAACGCGCGCGCCCCGAGAGCGGGGCGCAGCCAGGAGGTGGCTGGGCGTGGCCGCTCGAGCTGTGGGAACCACCAGGGTGGGGGCGTCTTATCGCCCACGCTCCTGGCGTGTCGCCGGCCCGGAGACACTCTCCGTCACCCTCCTTCGCGCCAGGGGCCCCACCCTTGTGAAACTCCGCCGGGTTCCCAGAGGGTTAAGGAGCGCTCCTCGCCTGATTGCTGGGGACGGCCGCGCCCTCCTGCACTGGAGAGGACTGGAGATCCACCCGCAGAGCCGCTTCTGTCACCGAGGGCCTGTGGGGATGCTGTGCGTCCAGGGGGAGGCAGGGGCCCAGTGCTCTGCTGTTGAAGGAACCAAGGGCCCGACCGAGGCCAGAAGTGGGCTGAGAAGGAAGTTGGGAGACCATGCGGTGGAGACAGGCCTGTAGACCTGATGTGGTCAGAGTTCCTCGTGGGGTGGTGGGCTGCCCAGGTAGGTGGGGAGCTCCCTCCGGAGAGGTCTGGGGCTGACCAGTGTAAGGCTCTGCATGGGCCTGGGAGCCACCCAGCAAAGGGCCATTGTGTCCCCACCGCCAGCAGGCCAGATCCTGTCCTCCTGGGCGTGGTGCTGACCTGCCTGGAGCTTGCAGGGCCTGCTGGTCCAGCTGCGCCCCTGGGATGCGGGGAGCTCTTTGGCCTGGCCTCCATGGGCCAGTGTTTCGGAGTGCTGCTGGGCCAGCTGGCAGGGGGACCGGCCTGGCTTGGAGCCCTGCTAGGGCATTTCCCACTGCTGCTTCCCGTGTGCCCCATGTGAGAATGCACCAGAACCCGAGGAGGGCCAGGTGCCTAGCGCTGGCCACTAGCTGGAGGGAGAGGTGCCCCGCTGCCTGGCAGACGCCACTGTGGCCACCTTTCAGGCGCTGGCTGGAGAGCTCGGGGCCATGGGCAGCACACCCCATGCCAGGGGCTGTGGTGCCAAGGGTCTCAGCAGCGATGCTGCCCTGCTGCCTGAGTCTGCCATGGCCGCTTGGTGGCAGTTTTATTTTACACCGCATTGTCCTCGTACCTCGGGGCGTGGTGAGGGGCTGGGTGGGGTGCACAGTGTTTCTCTTCCCTGCGTGGTGTAGACGTGTACATTCTGGGCCAATGAAAATAAACATTCCACAGCATCCGGTGTCCCTGTGGCTGGTGTGCTCTTCCTCCAGGGCTCATCCCCCTGGCCTGGCCCTCCCAAGCTGACCTTTCTTTCCCTTCCCTCACCAGACAAGCAGAAGAGTGGGGGTGTCCCAGTCAGCGCCCAGTCCCAGCCCTGCCTCTGTCCTTTGGCTCCTGCCGCCAGCATTCTCATTGCCGGGGAGAGGGACACCTCTGGGGTACAGGCAGCAGCAGCCCACTGGGCCAGACACCTGAAGGAGCCAGCCGAGGGGGGTGGGCCCCAGGGTCGCAGTTGCAGTGGCTCCAGCCTGCTTCCTGCCTGACCCTTCCCCAGCTGAGGCCGTGGGCTGCCCCTGGAGGAGGGGTGTGAGGGCTGAGGGGCTGGAGAGAGGCAGAGGACCCTGCCCTGCCCTCCCTCCTCCCTGCCCTAGTCATGGGGGCTGAGAGTCCCTGGTGGGTTCAAACCCCAGCTCTGCCACCTACAAGCAGGTGACACTGGCGAGTCCCTTATGCTCTGGGAATACCTACGTCCTGCAAGAAGGGCAGCAGGGCTTATTGCAGAGCATGCGTCTGGGGCAGAGCTAGTGCTGTCTTGGAGACCTATCTTGTGGTGGAAGAGTCAGTGTGGGAAAGGGGGGGGCCCTAGAGGATCTGTGTAAAGTAACCTGCAAGGCCCTCGGTCTCCTGAGGCTGCCAGGAGGACAGGCGGCTCCTCTTTGGCAGTCACCAGACCTGAGCTCCCCAGCACCCCAGCTGCTGCACTTCCAGCCTCCCTGTCTCTCCAGAGACAGAAGACACCCAAGGTCCCCAGTGCCCATTCCCTTTGGTCACAGAGACCCTGGCCAGGGTCCACTTTCCCAGCCCCCTCTGACTCAGTTCCACTGGGGATGTGACCGGGGGCAGCTGCAAGGTCCTGCACGGCTTTCTCTGCCTCACCAAGCGAGGCCAGGACTCTCAGCCAACAGGGCTGCACCCTGGGGAACTGCCGAGCGTCCCTGGATGATTGGCCAACCATCTGCAGAGGTTCCCTGGGACTTTCTGGGTTTGGTGTTGCAAGTCCCACATTGTGGGAGGCCCTCAGTGCTGGGCAAGTTGGGAGGATGGACCACTTTACCCCGGACTAGCAGCACACGGCGCATACCACCCTCACCGCTCGGATCCTGACCAGCTTGTCCTTCCCACTGGAGGAAAGAGCTTTCTGCCTTTTTGAAGCCCTATTCTCCTGGTCGCCATTAGAGTTGCTCGGCCAGTATGCTAAGTTGGTGACTCACTGGGAGGCCGAGAAGAACGCAGAGGCCCAGGCTCAGGAGGAGCTGGAGTCTGTGCCTTTGCTGAGGGCCACCACCTTATGCAGCAGCTCACAGCAATGGGGAAACAGCTTGGAAGGGGGGCAGGCCCTTGCACTTGCGGCTTTGGGAGATTGTCTCGTGCATCCTATCCCCAGGGGAGCAGGAGTCCCACTGGCCCTCCCCAGGGGAGTCCCGGGCACAGCAGGGCCCACGCAGGCCTGGGCTGGCTGAGGGCTGTGCAGGCCGCAGGGCATCTAACTCTATAGTTTTGCAGTGGTGGGTGGTCAGAAGGAACCGGAAGGACAGCAGATGGTTCTGTACTGTCTCTGTCCTCTGTGACGTGACTCGGGGAGGGCTGTGGGCCTGTGATGGGCTGCCCGTGCATCTGCCTGGGGTCCCGAGAGCTGCGGGCAGGGCTAGGAGGGGGAGGAAGAGGCAATGTAAACATGAGCCGGCCCGGGCCTTCCAGTCTGAAGTTAATCAACAAGTAGTGAAGCGCACATTTAATGTGAACAGCTCGACGCCATGCATGTGTGCTCATGAACCACCACTCACCATAGGCAGGGTCGTGCACAGGCCCTCCTCACCCCAAAAGAGTAGAATCTGCCCTTGTGATCTCTCCCCGCCTTCCCCAGCACCCTGGCCCTGGAGTTTTCTTTGTTAGAAAGCTTTAACTGAGAATTCTGGTATCTTTGGTAGTTATAGGACTATTCGGGTTATTGATTTCTTCTTGAATGAGTTTTAGTGGACTGTGGCTTTTTTTTTTTTATGTGGGTACTGGGAGTCGAACTCAGGACCTCGCGCTTGCCAGCAGGCGCTTATGCCACTAAGCTATCTCACCGGCCCTGGACTGTGGCTTTTAAGGGTTTGCTCACTCAGTCTAAGTTGTCAAATTTATTGGTATAGAGTTGTGCATAATATTCCATTATTATCTCTTAGTATCCATAGAGTTTGAGATATCCCATCTCCCATTCTTTTTTTTTTTTTTTTTTTTTTTTTTTGTGGGTACCGGGGGGACGACCTCAGGACCTCGCGCGCCAGCAGGCACCCGTGCCACTGAGCGATATCACCGGCCCCTTTTTCGTATGTGGGTTCCGGGAGTCGAACTCGGGCCCTCGCGCTTGCCGGGCAGGCGCTTAAGCCACTGAGCCGTCTCACCGGCCCCCATCTCCCATTCTTAATGTGGATAACTTGTGTTTCCTGTCCTTTTTCCTTGATGAGTCTGGCTAGAGCTTTATCATTTTTATTGATTTTCTTAAAAAAAAAAAAAGCTTTGGATTTTATTGTTTTCTCCATTATTTTTCTGTTCTTTATTTCACTGATTTCCACACTCAGCCTTACCATTTCCTTCCTTGTCATCTATACTCAGTTTTATTTGCTCTTCTTTTTCTAGTTCCTTTCTGAAAAAAAGCTTCATTTATTAATTTGCTCGACAAATAAAAATTGCATAATTTGTCATGTATAACTTGTGTTGAAATCAGTATAGATTATGGAATAGCTAAATCAAGGTAAGTAGGATAATATTACTTCACACACTTGCAATTTTTTGGCTAGGAATACTTAAAATGTACACCCTCTGCATTTCTCAACAACTCGACACCTTGCTATTGACCATAGTCACCGCGTTGCAGAACGGACCTCTTGAGCCTACTCCTCCTGCCAACTGAAACTGTGATTTCTGGCCAACATCTGCCAAACTTATTTTTCTAGTTTCTTAAAGTAGACACTGAGTTCATTTATATCTGACCTTTTTTAATATAGACATTTTAGTGCTATAAATTTTCCCCAAGTAATACTTTAGATATATTTTCCTTTCATTTTCATTCCACCCATCTTACTAATTTCTCTTTTGAATTTTTCTTTGACAGCTGGGTTATCTGGCAGTGTACACTTAGTTTCAAAATATTTGGGAACGTCTTTCAGATATTGATTCTTTAACTCTATAATGGTTAGAGACTATATTGTGTATTATCTGAGTTATTAAAGTTTATTGGCAGCTGGGTGTGGGAATGCCCCCCGTATCCTGGCACTCTGAAGGCTGAGACAGGAGGATTGCAGGTGTGAGCCCAACTGGACAACTTTCTGACTTGGCAAGATCCTGCCTCGAAATAAAAATGAAAAAGGGCTAACGATGTAGCTCGGTGCAAGACCCTGGGTTCATTCCCAAGTACTACAAATAAAAAAGTTTATTGAATTTGTCTTCCGGCCCCCGGGTGCTTTATTTTGATGAGCGTTCCGCGCTCCGAGGAGGCACGTCTGTTACACTGTTGTTGGGTGGGCCGTTCCGCTTCTAGACGGGCCCTGACTTACAATGGTTCAACTTATGGTTTTTCAGCTTTGCAGTGGGTTCCTCTGGGTATTAAATGTGTCTTATGCTTACGGTGGACCTGCAGGGACGGAACCCTGTCACAGGTTGCGATGGTAACTGTTGTGTCAGCTTGGATAGGACACGTCCAGCTCCTTGAATTAGTGTGCTTCTGGGTGTGGCCGAGTGGGCTCACTGAAGAGGGAAGACCCAGCCTGGGTCTGCGTGGCACCAGCCAATAGGCTTGTAGCCTTAATGGAACAGAAAAGGGGAAAGAAGAGGAAGTCTTACTTTGGTTTCTTTGGAGGAGCTCCAGTCTCCACTGTCACCTTGGGATGTCCTCTGCAGGCTTCCAGCACAGACTCTTCGGCTTCCGCAGGACTCTGCAGTGAGCTCCAGCTCTCTCACCTTTGCCTGGACCCTTCCATGCCTGACTCTGCAGGCGGCCACTGTAAGCCTCCCTTGTAAATCATATCTGTATGTGTGTCTGTCTGTCTATCATCATCTGTCATCATCATCTATTATCTATGCATCTATCATCTATCTGTATCTATCATCTATTATCTATTTATCTAATATTGTATTAAATCGGATTCTTTAATGAACCCTGACTGTTACAGAGATCAAGGAGCATCTACATGTGGAATAGGGCTAAGTTGGTTGAAGTGTCATCCAGGCCAACTGTATCCTTATGATTCTCGGTACGTTTGTTCTATCAGTTATCAAGAGAAGAGTCCTGAATTCTGTAGCTATATTGTGGATCTATTTCTCCTTTCATTTATATTCACTTTTGCTTCATGTATTTTGAAGCTCTGCTATTTGGTGAGTAAGCTTTCATAATTGCTTTGTTCTCTTATGGGATAAGCCTTCCATCCTTGGTTATATTCTTCACTCTGAAATTTCCTTTTTTGTTATTAATACAGCCACTCCTACTTGCTTTTAATTAGTCAGTAGGGGTTTCTTTTTATATCCTTTTCCTTTTAACATATTTCTCTCTTCAACCTATGTTTTTCAGTTTTACAATGGGTTAATCAAGGCATTAAATGTATGTTCTTTAGCACATAGTTAGATCTTGCCTTTATTCAGTTAGTCTCCACTTTTTAATTAGAATGCTTAGGCCATTTACATTTATTTGGATTATTGATACATTTGAGTTTTGATCTATTGTCTTACTCGTTTTCTTTTTGTTTTATCTGTTCTTTGTTCTCCAGTTCCTTTTGTGGTTGTTGCCTTTTTTGGCTTGGGTGAATGTTTTAGAATTCCATTTTTTCTTTTGCTCTCTTATTAGCTGTAACTCTTTGGTATGTTTTCTCACTGGATATACAGTTATATGTCACTTAATAATGGGGACATGTTCTGAGAAATATCTCCTATGTAGTTTTGTCATTGTGCAAACATCACAGATTGTCTTTGCCCAAACTGAGATGGCTGTGATGTCACTTAGCAATAGAATGTTGAATTTCTTTTTTTTTTTTTTTTTTTTGGTACTGGGAATTGAACCCAAGATCTCATGCTTGCCAGGCAGGTGCTGTGCCACTGAGCTATATCCCTGGCTTAGCAATAGAATGTTATGGGATCACATTTGTGTATGCTACCTGGCATTGACGGGAATGTCATTATGTGATATGTGACTGTATAGTATAATCGTTTTTTAAAAATTTTTTTCCAAATACTGTTTATTTCACTAAAACCTAGGGAGAAGCAGTGCCGGGATTACAGGCATGTACCACTGTACTTTCTGTTTCAATCTTATAATTTTTTCTCCCTTTTTTTCCCCCCCACACCTTTTATTTTTCCTTTGCTTTCTGGGAGATTTCTTTGGTTTTATCTTTTCTTTTTCTTTTTTTTTGTGGGTACCGGGGGGTCGACCTCAGGACCTCGCGCGCCAACAGGCACCCGTGCCGCTGAGCGATATCACCGGCCCCTTTTTCGTATGTGGGTTCCAGGAGTCGAACTCGGGCCCTCGCGCTTGCAAGGCAGGTGCTTACGCCGCTGAGCCAAATCACCGGCCCGGTTTTATCTTTCAATCCTTCTCTTGAATTTTATTTCTATTGTCAATTTTTTCCAAGTGGTTTTTCTTTGCTCTCTGAATTTTATCTGTACTTAAATTCATGGAACCCAGTACCTTCTTTCTGTGAGGAAACCCCGTAGCTTCACCTCGGACTAATGACGGAGATGTCATGGGGATGGTGCTCCTGAAGTGGGCAGATGTGCTCTCGGTGGCAGCCTTGGAACCCCAAAGTATCCCTATCTTCACTCATCCTACATGTCAGCTCCTGGTGTCAGCATGCTCTGTGTGGCATGCCAATAGCGTGCACTCTTATAAGGTGTAACATACACATATGCACACACACGCACAGAGTGTATATTCACAAGGCCATCTTTGCACTCTGCTCCCTGGGCGTCCAGAGCTCCACATGACCCCACCCTGCCTGGAGAAGCTCCCTGCGAGGTGGGGAGACTCATACGTGACTTTCACCCAGAAGGGTTCTCCAGGAAGCAGCAGAGCCATCTCTGGCACCGTGCTTATACTGTCCAGGTGATGCATCAGTACCGGGAAGGGTCCCCAAAGTTTCCCAGATGGCACTCTCAGGCGAGGTGCCTAGAGAGCTCAGTAGGACTTCTGGCCCTGTCCCCCAGACACTGTCTGCTTCAGGTGGAGGCAACGTCCACTCTTGGAGGGGTAGAGGGAGAGGGAGCAGGAAGAGGAAAGGAATGAGGGATGCAGGGGTCAGCCAAGGCCTGTTATGTGAGGTGGGAGGAATGCAGGGAAGCAGCCGGGCTGGCAGGCCTCTTAGGCCCAGGCTGCAGGGCCTCAGTTTCATTATGGTCATAGTCTGGAAAGGGGACCAAGGGATCACTTAGTTTTCCTCTGGCCATAGGGATCGTGGTTGAGGTGCGCCATCTGCTGGCCTCTGGAGCAGCGTCCTCCTTCCAGAGGCAGCTGAGCTGGGCAGACTCCAGCCAGGGCCTGGGTGTTGGGGGCACAGACAGAGGTCTGGGCAGCCTGAACCTAGAGTGGTGGTGCTGGGGAGCTGAGCCACCCAGCAAGCAGAGGTCCTCTGAAGAGGTAGGCGACCCTGGCTGCTGCGATGAGAACAAAGGAAGGGGGCGCCGGTGGACTCACTCAGGGTCCTGGTAGGTAGGAGTACTGCTGGGAATCCGATGGTGGTGGCAAAAGAGACAGCTGGCTCTGCACTATGGCCATAGTATGGCAGCGGCGGCAGGGGCAGGAGATCCTGAGTGGGGGGGATGTCGGGCGGTGGGAGTGGGCAGGAGTCAGGGGCGACTGAACTGGTGAATGGATGGGCAAATCAACGACGGAAACACTGGGGAGGCTCCTGCATCTCCTTCCGCAGCCCGTGTGCCCTTTGAGGGAGGGCCCAGCTGGCGCTGGCCGAGGTGCTGAAGCCCTGGTGTGGACACAATCCCCGCGTTCTGGGCCTGGGGCTCCAGCTGGGAAAGCGGGGCATGGGAGGGGGCAGGAGGGGCCCGGCCAGTGACCAGCGAAGGTCCTCATGCTACAGGCAGTGGCTTTGCCATGCTGGTCTCTCTGCCTGACAAACTGCTCAGTGTCCCAGTGTCCTCCCCAGGATCCCTGCGGGCTCCCACAGCCCACTGCCTTGCTCTGTCCCCAGGCTGGGAACTCCCAAGTCAGGGTCCAGCCCCCACCCCAGCTGCTGTCCTAAGGCCAGGTGCTGGGGAAGGAAGGGTAAGGAGGCAGCAGTTCCGTGTCTGAGGAGCCCAGTCTTGGACATCACAATGACTTTGTCTCCTAGGACTGTGGTCAGGATTAAGCACACAGATACTGTCAAGGGGCCAAGCAGAGCCAGCCACGGTAAACACTGGCACTGGCTACGTGCAGCAGACAGGATCCTCCCCAAGCATGTGGATGCCCTGTGAAGAGCTGGGGGACAATCTTGATGGCCCCTGGGCCCTGATGCAGAGGAGCCAAGTCATCTCCCCATGCACGAGGCCACTGGGGTCACTGCTGGCCCCCTGGAGGTACCCTCTGCCGCTCACCTGCAGGAGCCAGGCCTCCCATGCTCCTGGGGCTGGGCACAGGTCAGTGTGGTGAGCCCCCAGGGCAAGCATGTGGGGGTGTCCCAAGGCCCCCCTGGAGGTGAGGGGAGCTTCTCTCCATCCCCAACACTTTTGAAGAGCTGAGGGTCTGTTGATGCTGAGTGGGGTCCTGCTGAGTGTGGGACTCAGAGTCTTATTGTTGAGGTAAAACTATCGGTTAAAACAACCTGTGCAAGCGAGAGCCACCAGCAGGACGTGACGCGGGAGGAAATGCCTCTCTGGGCCCAGCCTGCAGGCAGCAGTTCCATTTCTCCTGTCCCTGCCAGGAGCACGAATGTGTCTTAGAAGGACAGGCGTGGCTTCTGCACTCCACGTGCCTGTCCCTGTGTCTTGTCCAGGCCATTGTCCCAAGAGGTCCCTTCCCACCTGCTGTCTGTCCACTGTCCCAGAGGAGGAAGGGCTAGGACTTGCCGTTCTCCTGCTGCAGCCTGGAGGTCATTTTCCTGTGCGCCCTGGGAGTGAGGCCTGGTGCCCTCCTCGCTGGGCAAGTGCTGGCTGCAAGGACAGTGCCCCTTCCTTGAAAGGCCGGCTGGGGGTGGGGACTGTGCTGTGCCCAAGCACCTGGGCCTCCCACTGCTCAGTGTCACCAGCAGGCGTGGGTCAGGGCTCCTTATGCTATGCCCAGTGCAGGAACCTGACCGCTCCAGCCTCCCTGAAATATTGCTGTGCGGGTCTGATTGGAAGCTGAGCCCGGGCAATGAATCCTGAGGAGGCTCCGCTCACTTGCAGGAGGCTTCTTCCGTTTTGCTCCCTTGGCCTAGATTTCCCCAGGGATAGTTTTGACCGCGGCCACAGGCCTGGTGAATTAAATGTTAAAAATCTGCACAATGAGTTTAATCAATCCGCAGTGATGGCGGGTGGCCTCCTCCCAGAAGTCCCAGCACCAGGGATGCTTCCCAGGGTTCAGGGCCTGGGAGGTGACAGAGTGGGGGAAGAGCTGGCAGGATGGTTCTCCCCAGCTCTCTGCAGTGGGGAGAGAGGCCCCCAAATCCAGACCACGGGAGCTGACGGCAGGGGGCTGGGGAGAGACCCCGGTGTCCTTCTGGCTTGCCCCGCTCTCTGTCCCAAGCCAGGGGTGCTGTGGGCCAGGGCAGAGGGCAGCTCCCTGGCCCCCTCCTGACAGGAAGCTGGGAGAGGACTGGCGGGTGTAACGCGGGCCTGGCAGTCCGCAGATAAAGTGTTTACAACGAGCCTGTCCGGAGACAAATGGAAGAGCAGACAGCGTCCTCCGGTAGCCAGTGGTGGGAGTCAGGGCGACCCGGAGAGCGCTGGTCTCTGGCCCTGGGTGGAATGAGCGGCCGGGACGCCAAGGTCCCGCCCCGGGGAGCGCGGAGGTGCAGGGCCGGGTGTGCGCACCCGGGTAGACAGCCCAGCCCGGCGTCCTGCGTGCACAGGCCCCTCCGAAGGCGCTCCTTCCTTTCCACGTCCTGTTCGAGCCGCCTCTCCCTGGGCGTGTCCCTGGCACCCTTGGTTCCCAAAGACCTTCGGAGGGAGCCCCGTTTACTTAGGCGATTCTCTTGGCCCGGGCGTCCCGGCTAGGAGCCACGCGCTGTAACAGGAGCGCATCCCAGCTTGAGGCGAATGGCGGGAGGAGTCGAGGTCAGGCCGCCAGTGAATTGGGGTCCTGGAGTGGCGGTGTGGAGATCGCGGGCCCCGCGGGCCGCGCTCTGGAGTCCAAAGGCCCAGGCTGGGTTGAGGCGGGGCCTCCTACGAGCCTCCCGCCAGGCTGCCGCGGCTTGTGCGGGGTGGGAAGCACGTCATCCGGCTCCCTAAGCGTCTTTAGGCGCTGAGTCCCCTTGACGGACGGGAGGGGAAGGGGCCGGATTGTGCCCCCTGTCGGCGCTGCCCTCCCGCATTCCTGCTTCGCGCCAGGGCCCGCCGCGGGAGGCGCCGACGTCTGGGGGCGCGCGAGCCAGCTGGGCGCAGACCGCTCCCCTGCCCGCGCCACTGCGAGCCGCCCCCCCACCCGTCCGCGTGTCCCGCTCGCTGCCCGGGCGGAGGGGCGCTGTGGGCGCGCGCGCGGAGCCGGAGCGCGGGGGCGCGCGGCGTGGAGCGAGCGCAGCCCGGGGGCGCGGACCGCGGAGGGCCTGGGGCCTGGCGGGCGGCGGCGGCGGACGCGCGGCCAGGGAGCGCGCGGGCGGGCGGGGCGGCGGGGCGGCGGCGGCGGGAGGCGCTCGGGGCCGCTGCCCGAGCTCCGCTCCTCCATGGCGCTGCCCGGGCCCCTCGAGCCGCCCCGCGGCGCGCCCGGTAAGGTGCCTAGCCTGCTGGAGATGGGGGCGCTGTGCCTGGACTCGGAGATCATCCTGGGCTTCACCAGCCACCTCCTGCGGCGGCGAGGCAAGGTGAGCGGCGGCGGGGCTGTGCTGGCGGCGGCGGTGCTGTCCCGCGACTTTGCGGGCCGGGGAGCAGGCGGCAGGTCCCGCGGCTCTGGCAGGGTCTCGCGGCCGCACTTTTCCGGGTCGGTACTGCCCGCATCTCCCTCTCCCGTGAGGTCTGCGCGCGGACCGGAACGAGGCGAGGCAGGCTGCCGGGGCGCAGAGCGCGGCGCGAGGACCCGGGCTCACCTAGTGCGCGCTGGGGTGGGCGAGGCAGGGGATGCCGAGTCCCCGAGGAGCCGCCGGCTCCCGCGTGCACTCCTGGCTTCCGTGGGGCTGTGTTTCGGCCTCCTCGGGGAACCTGGGTGTAGCGAGGGTGCGCGTGCTTTGCGAAGCGCCGCGGCGTGCGGGGAGCTGAAGTTGCGGGTGTGGCTGTCATGGGCGCAGGAGCGGGGCCCCGGAGGTGCGGCTAGGGGTGCGTGTGAGGCAAGACACGGAGAGTGTGCGAGCCGCGCATTCTGGGTGCGGGGTATGTTCCCAGGGCAGAGGAGGGAGGGGAGTCGCATCCCCGTGTGGGCCGACGCCCTCCTTCGCGAGGGTGCAAGAGCTCGGGGAGGAGTTCCCAGCTCCCGGCTGGGTGGAAAGCGGCTGCAAGCTTTGGGGGTGCAGTGTGAAAGTGGGGAGCCACTGCCCACCTTATACCTCATTCTCTGCCGCAGGTATAACCGCTCCGGTCGTAGACGACCTAGAAAGCCAGGAGGAGATCATACACCTCACTTTCGTGGGGATGCGTGGAGTGGAGGGCTGTCCTACTAAAGGGGGGGGGGTGAAACGGAAAGGAAAGGTCGTTTTGACAAGTCGAGTCCGTGGGAAGGCATTTCCGCGCGCGGGGAGCCGTGGGCCGGGGTTCTCCACCCAGACCCCTCGGGCTCGGCGCTCCCGGATCCCCTGCTGTGCACCTCCTCGCCTGCACGCGTGGCGCCCAGTCCTCCGCGTCGGAAGCCGTGTGCGCAGCGGCCGGCAGGAGGCGCTTGCGTCACGGGGAGCCGGGTCGCCTGGCTCGATTCGCTCCGCCTGGGGTTTCGCTGTGACCCAGAGTCCAGGCCCCAAGCTGCCGGCGAACTCCGATGGCGGTGACACTGGAGGCCAGGCTCAATGAGGCGGGAGCAACTGGCCGCCGGGGCGGGGTGGGGGGCGACCTCCCAACCGGAGACAAACAGGCAATTAATTCCGGAGCTAAGTTCCCATCTGCCAGGCCTGCTGACAACAGGTCCCGTGCACACCTCCGGGGCCTCCGCTTCCTGAGCGCACGGCTCGCATACCCACTTTCGGGCACACGCGCGGCTACAAAGGCACGCGTGCCACTCGCGGACCCGCGGAGACACAGAACCAGCGCTGGCACTGCACTTGGGAGGCGCAGATCGCGCGACACTCACCCACGCAAGACAGACCCAAGGGGTGGCAGCTGCACGTGGAGCGCGTGGGGTGTACTGGGAAAGAGACTGGGAGTCTGGGGATCCAGGCCCAGCCTTTTCCTGGTTCTACCTCCCTGTGTGACCTTGGGCCGAACCTTCCCCCGCGGCCTCAGTTTCTCCCGCTGCAAAGTGAGGAGCGGGTGGGCGTCTCCCAGGAGGTGAGCAGAGGCGCATGCGCGCCTGTAACTTGTGCCTGCACGGCCCCCAGCCCCCCACCCCCGGTAGGCACTCACTTAACGGGCTGGGGTCCTGGGAGTGGGAGGGGCCCGCGGGAAGGCTGGATCCCGCCCCACGCAGCGGGGGTGGGGTGGGGTGGGGTGGGGGCGGCACTCCGGCTCCCCGCCCCGCGCCCCGCCCCCGGCCCGCCCCGAGCGCGCTAGCCGCCGCCACCGAGAGCTCTCTGCCACTAGCCCGCGCAGCCAACTTCCGAGCGGCGCGCCGGGCCATGGGGGCGTCTCCGGGCCTGATCACGTAGCCACGGCGCCCCGGAGCCCGCCCGGCCCCGCCTGCGGCCGGGCCATGGGCGGCCGCGGCGCCCCGCAGTGTGTGGCGCCTCCCGGGGTACGCGGGGCTGGGCCGGGGCCGGGGTCGGGACCGGGGTCGGGGCCGAGGCCGGGGCGGGCGGCGGGATCGGCGGGCGCCCGTGTCGGAGCCCGGGGCGCTGAGGATGCTCGCAGGATGCGCAGCGCCCTCTGCACGGGGACCGCCCGCGGTGCATGGGGAGGGGGCGCAAGATCCGCGCCGGGCTCTAACTTTGGCCAGAGCGTCGCTCTGTGGCCCGGCTCATTAGGTCCCGGTGTGGCGGCTCCTGGCGGCCGGGCTCACTGTCCCCTTGCACTCCCACCCCCGTAGGTGGCTGAGGGTGGCCTAGCCCGCGAGCAGCTGCCGCTGCTGGAGGTGTCCCAGCGCAAGAGGCTGCCTGCCGGGCCTGAGCCGAACCCATGCGGCAGCCGCCCTGCGCCCGAGGGCGCCGGGGCCAGCGCAGAGCAGGGGCATTCGGCCGGCGGGGGCGGCTGGTGCGGCCACTGCCACACGAAGCTGGTGGAGCTCAAGCGACAGGCGTGGAAGCTGGTCAGCGGGCCCGGAACTCCCCTCCGGGTAAGTGACCCCACTCCAGGCCGCAGAATTTGAGAGACCTTAGGACTTGGAGGGGGGTTGGGTTCTAGCCGGTCCTATTGCCGCTTGTAGCTCTGAGTCTCAATTTCACCTCTAACACGGAGTGTGTGAGTTGGGGCAGCTCGTCCTGGGATCCAGCTGCAGGTGGGAGGGGTCTGGGCAGGCGTTTCTGCACAGATGTCCCACAGCTGGAGGCATGTTATGTCTGGGAGGGGGAGAGGAGCCCGCCTGCAGGGCCCCTGCCCAGAAGACTGCTCCTGAGCCAGCCAGGGACTTCTTGGGTCACTGGGTCCTGAGCCAGATGTCTGGCATGGCTCACCTGCATCTGACAGAGTGGAGGGAGAGTTGCCCCCTCCCGCAGCTGGGGAGTCCCCACTGGTTTTGGGGTCTCTGGGTTTCCCAGGCAAAGCCTGCAGGCGGGGTGCAGGTGGGAGAGGGTTGAGCTGGGCTTTCCGGCCAGTGGGCTCGCCCGGCTGGAGAGCAGGCACCATTGTTCAAGGAACAATGCCCCTGGAAGTTTGTGCAGGCCAGGGGGAGGTGGGGGTCTCCAGAGGAAGCTTGTGCCGGCCTGCAGTCCGGCCAGAGGAGCTTGGGGAAGTCCACAGAATCCCTGTGGAACCTGAGTACGGTTCTCCAGGAGGGTGTGGGCCCAGGGCCCGGGGCCCGGAACAGAGACCCTGAGCTCCCTTCTGGCTGGCAGGGTGGGGTGACAGCCTGGCTTCCACCCTGGGCCCTCTCTAGGGACCCCAGGCATGGGAGAGGACCAGGGAGCCTGTCCTGGGTGCCCTTGGTGACAGGCTTCTGAGGGTCTTCTGGAAGCAGAGGCCGGGGAGCAGAGGAGCTTCACTGCCAGCCGTCTCCCTGCTCTTGCTTTGCCTGGCCTGGCCCTGTGTGGGCCCGCAGGGTGCTGGGGGTGAGGTCTGGGTGAAGCTGTGCTCCAGGCTCTGGTGAATGCAGGGTCCCCCATCTGGGGTGTCTTGGAGATCTCTGCTTGGAGATCTCAGCCGCGTAGTCTCCATCTGTCTCCACGTCCCTGAGTTTGGCTTTGACCCCCGCTGCTCCTCTTCAGGCCCAGGGTGCTGGGCTCAGGCCTCCCTGGCTGACCCTGGCATCAGCAGTCCCGGGTCTTGGGCCAGGGCTGTGTGTGGCCCTGACCCTCCCCTGCCGTGTGTGCCTCTGTGTGGGGGGGGTGGCCCCCAGGCCTGTGCCCCGAGTACTGTCCAGCTGTGGGGTGCCGTGGCTGAAGAGGGGCTTGGGGCCTTCCTGCAACCCTGGACCTCAGCAGTGTCCCTGACAGCTGTGCGGCTGGACCATGCCAGCATTCAGGCTGAGCTGTGTGCCCTTGGGGTGGGACCATGGTGACTGACTGGCTGAGGTCTGGTGGGTACACCTCTGCTCCCCAAGGCCATGGTTACCCCAGGCATCCAGAGCTGGGGTGCTGGGGTTTCCCCAGGGCTTCTTGGGTTACAGAGCACTTGGCCAGGGTGGTGCTGGGGCTGGGGCAGGGGCCGGGGTCGCTGCTGAACCTCAATGGCAAGGGGAAGTCTAGGGGTTGAGGGACTTGTGGGTCCCTTGATCGTCGATGCTCCGCTGCTCCTGCTGTGGGACCTGGCAGCCCCGTGAGGGCTCCTGCTCCGTGTCACAGTCACCTCTGTGCAGTGCCGCTGTTGAATGGGGACGATGCGGCCAGTGTGGCAGCCATCATGAGGCCCAGAGTTAAGGCCTCCTCTCCCTCCCAGCTGTGCACACTCAGCTCCTCGGTGGGGCCAGAGGGACCCCATCCTGCGTCCTCCACCCCTTCTCCTCAGACTGTCTGGCGTGGGGAGCGTCTGTCCTCTTCCTGCTCCATTGCCCTTCCTGACCCAAGGGTGCTGCCACCTCTGCCCTCCAGGTTCTCCTCCCCACACCCCCAGCGTCCCTGGGTGGGGAGTCCCGGTGCCACCCTGCCCTGGTTCCCTGTACTCCCTTCCCAGCTGCCCTGCCTGGTCCCCACTCACAGCCCAGAGCAGAGCTTCTCCTGCCTCTGCTGTGCCTGGGCCTCCTGCCTCTCCTCATCCTGTGTCCTCACCTGCTGCAGTGAGGGCCACCAAGTTCCAGCAGACTTTGTCCCCACTGCAGTCTGGGGTGTCACCCCTAGGCTCCTGCTAGGGAAGGCATGGGGTCCAGGTCAACTGGAAATGTTTGTTGAATGACCGAGTGATCAGGCTAAGTGACCCCGAGGGCTGCTGGGGCTGGATTCTGGCTCTGTGTCTCCAAGGTGGTGGCCTGCAAGGGCCGCTCCCTGCTGTGATGAAGTGGGGTCCCATGGGGGAGCCGTCACAGCTGTGACCTGAACTCGTCAGTCATTCAGTGTGGCAACTCCTCCAGAGGCCTGGTGACGTTTGAGGTGTCAATAGTGCTGATTGATTATTGCTCAGGCGGGGAAGTGATCAATTCTAGTGTAGCCTTTGCCACGGGCGGTGTCTCATCCTCTTGGCCTCCAAGGGCTCCGTGGCGTTGCAGATGGCCCTTGTACCCATCGTGGTGCCAGGTGGTTGCTCAGATGGTCGCCAGGCAGCCAAGGCCACCCATGGGTGCAGCTCAGGGCACCTTCCTCCTCTGCAGCATGGGCTCCTATGGGCCTCCCTGGTACATGGGGCTGGTGCTCCTGTCTCTGTGACCTGGGCTTGGTGTGTGGCCTTCGGCCATGTGGTGTGCCTGTCTGCCTCTGGGTGAGGTCTGTGGGGCCTCAGCAGCTCTCCATTCCCTGTCACTTCCCAGAGTCCCTGCCCTGATCACATTGGGACTGTGGTCCTGGGTCTGAGGCTCCCAGTGTCTGATTTGGACATTTGCCCCTAGGTCAGACCCCCAGCTGTGGCTGCACCCCCCCCCACGCTGTTTGGAGCCTGGCCTGGGCTCCCCGATATGCCAGGAGCGGTACCTGCCTCGGGCACTGCAGAGTGGAGCCCTGGCTCCCTGGCTGCACCCAGGTGCCCCGGATTCAGTGGCACCCGGGGAGGTGTGAGAGGGGCCAGGGCTCTCTGGGCTCCTGCCAGGGACGGTGACTCAGCTGGGAAGGGATCTGGGGCTGGACTCATGGGGCTTGGGCCTCCAGGCCTTTTGGGGGGCCCCAGTGGGGGTGGGGAGGCCCCGGGCCAGCTGCTCCCCTGCAGGCTAGCTCAGTGTGGGGTGGGGGCTGCACAGACTTTGGGGAGACTGAGCCCAGGGATGTGGGCTGTGCTCCTCTGAATCTCAGGCTGGGCAGAGGTGAGCATTGGCACCTGGCGCGGTGCACGTGGCTGGGGCACCCAGGATGCGCCCCTTCCTGAGTCGGGGCTTCTGGGCGGGGCTGGTTGAGTGTGGTTGCTAGCCTCGCTACCCTTTGCCCAGGACTGGGAGGCGGCTCAGGGCACAGGATGGTCTGGAGTGAGTGAGGCCGGGACTCCCTAGGAGTGTCCCGGGAGGGTCAGAAGTGCTGATTCTTGTCTGAAACAGCGGAAGGTTCAGTTTCCCCTTTGCTTTGCCTGCTGGGAGGCGCACAGCTAACCATGCAACTCTGGGAGAGTGGGGCCTTTCCCACGCACCTTAAGGGAACTGATCATTCCATGTGCTTTCACTGCGGCTGTCTCCAGTTGTGTACTTTTGTTTCTAATTTGCATTGCGTAGCTTCTGGAAGGTGTTGTATGATCTTTATGCACAACAAGCCGATAAGTAGAGCAGGGCCGACCGGAGGGTGAGTGGGTGTCTGAGTGTCACTTGGGCCCTGGAACGGGGGCTTGTGCTCCGCAGGGCCGTGGCTGTGGGGGCCTTGTCTGCCTCTGAGCCCGAGTACTGGCTTCCCACCCCTGCCTCCTGGGTGGAGCCCACAGGCCTCATGTCCAGGGCAGAGTGGGCACCCTTGCCTGTCCTGGGCTGGGGTGCCTTCCCTGCTGCCTCCTGTGGACAGGGCAAGCCTGGGGTGCCCAGTGTCCCCTGGGTGGGTTCCTAGCCCTGTGGCCACATCCCCTGTGGCGTCCCAGCTTTTGCTGGGTGGGCTGATGGGCTGGTGTCCTGTGTGGCAGTATCTTGTCTCACGCAGATGTCCTGCCACTGTGTGTCACGACCCCTGACCTGGGTGGTGGGCTGGCCAAGCCACAGCATGTTTCTGGGTGGAGCGTGCCAGGCACTGCCCTGCCATATCCTGCCCTGTCCCCCGCCTAGGCTTGCAGCCATGGCCCAGCTTGGCCTCCCACACAGGACCCTGCACCCTCCTGCTGGTCCCCAGCTGGGGCCGGGTGGCCTGAGCGATTGTGCCCGAACCCTTCCAGCCCTGGCTGCTGGACAGCTGTCCTGGTGCAGCCGCGGGGCCCTCCTACCCCAGGGCCCACACCTGCTCCAGCTGGAGGAAACTTGGGGATCTGGCTCCCAGCTTTCTCACCGGTTCTACTCTTGAGGGTGGGGCCAGGGGGTCCCTGATCAGCTCAGGGACTCCCCAAGAGGGGCCAGTTGGGGGGTGGCAAGGGACGAGGCTGGGAGCACACTCTGCTGCCCAGCTGTGTGAGGGGAGGGGCTCGCAGCCCCTCTGACCCTCTGCAGTGGAAGCCGGTAGGCAGAGTGGTCATTGTGCAGAAGGCATGGAGTGGTCTGGTGTAGCAGAGGCCTGGGTGCCCAGCAATGGTGTGTGGCTCTCGAGGTGCTGCAGGGCCCCTCCTGCCCGGCAATTGGGTGATCAGTGAGGGAGGTGGGCCTGGTCCTGCCATGCCTGGGCCAGGCTTGGCGCTGTCCCCTCAGGGGACCCTGCTCTTTAGCCTGGAAGGAGAAGAGCCTGGGGCAGGGTTGGGGAGCAGGGAAGCTGCACGTCCTGCCTTCCGGCACCGGCTAAGCCACTGTCCCCATGGGTGATGCTGATGCGGGGGAGGCACAGGGCGTAGCTCGCCTGAGCGCTGGGGCTGGCGCTTGGCGGAGCTGCTCCTCCTCTGAAGTCTGTGCACCAACACGCACTTTGGGAAGGGGCAGCCAGGGCTCAAGCTCAGTCTGCGGAGATAGGCAAGGGTCTGCATGGGAGCAGTGTCCACAGCGACGACTGAGGGGACCCACCTGGAGCTGAGTGGAGGCCGTGTGGTGTGGCCTTGGCTTGGAGTGGGGCTGTCGCCATCCTCCAGTGGAGGCCTTTATCCCTGAGGGCCCCAGTGCCCTGCCGGGCATTGGGTGAACAGAGAGGTCCTTGAGGGAGAAGGGTCTCAATGACCAGTCTATGCCCACGTGGTCCAGCTGGGCCGTGCCTGGCACAGGCCTTGGGCTGCACGCCGGTTGGTGCTGTGTGGGCATGGGGGAGGCCTGCGCTGCCAGGAGCTTTGAGCTGCAGCCTGGAGGACGGGGCCCCAGCCGCGAGTGAGATGCCTGGCAAAGTGGGAAGGCACTGGGCAGCCGAGGCGTGCCTGCCAGTTTCCAGGCTGGAAAGTCAGGCCTGGCCCATGCCCCCACCCTGCCAGGCTGCAGGGGACCCGGGAACATCCTTGGCTGCGTGGCCTGTGGGCGCAGCACCGGGCCAGCCAGCAGCCAGCCCCTTCCTGGACCTGTTGTCAACTCCGGAAGCGGTGGTGCAGGGTCATGGCCCACAGTGCTTTGTTTGGGAAGAGAAGGGGGACGAGGTAGAGGGGATGGCGACCACAGGGTCCTCACTCATGCTGACCGTGGGTTGGGGTGGGGGACCTGGGCCTCTGGTCCTGTTTGGCTCTGCCTGTGGGTGCTGGGGTCCACTTTGTGGGGTCCCCAGGGCGACAGGCTCAGAGAGGCTCTCACGTAGCAGAGTCTGGGTCTGCTCCGACCTCGGTACGGGACCCCTGCCGTCACCGGGGCAGGGCAGG
The DNA here is from genome assembly GCA_028451465.1 of Erethizon dorsatum. NCBI lineage: Eukaryota > Metazoa > Chordata > Mammalia > Rodentia > Erethizontidae > Erethizon > Erethizon dorsatum. Next base: position 132,341,861 of record CM051828.1, read on the forward strand.
GCCTGTCCTGTCCCCGGATGGGGGCTGGGCCAGCCCTGGAGTCGGATGTGACATCTCTCCTGGTGCTGGCACTGGGAGAAAATAGAAGGATTACTTACTGCAGCTTGGAGACCCCGGCGAGGAAATAAGAAATGAGAAACTGTCATTTCTAAGTAGGGGAAGCTCCTGGAAACCCTTGGCATGAGGAATGCTAAATTGAATCAAATTAAGAAAAACATTTTTCTAAATGCAAGTAAAATATCTGTTTAATTAGACCCTAAAGGAGGAATTAACAGTCATATTTTGCGGTGGAGTAATTACTGTCTCTCTGAAGGCACTGGCTTCAGACAGTGGGGAGCAGCGTGCGCTGCTTCAGGGCTGAAGTCCTGTGACTGGGCAGTGACCTGGGCAGCGCTGAACCCTGAAGGTGCAGGTGGCTGGGCAGAGTGGGAAGCTGTAGGGACCCCAGCTGGACCCTGAATGTGGCGTCTCCGGGCTGGGTCCTGCTTCTCCTGTCCCCAGAGACGCCTCGGGCGGGCTCTGTGGTTCTCAGAGGCCCAAGCACAGCTCAGTGGTTTTCCCCTGGCTGTGAGGGTTGCTGTCCCGGTGTGTGACCAGGGTTGGGGAGGTGGCCTGGCTGGCATCAGGCTCAGTGTCCCCTGGGAATGGGGTGGCCTTGGGTCCTGTTCCAGCAGAGATGCTTGTCCCCAAGTGGGCTTTGAGTCTTATAGTGCCAGCACTCTGAGGGGTTGAGGCAGGAGGATTGCAAATTTGAGCCCAGCCTGGGGAATTTAATGACTTGGTGAGGGCGTCTCCAAATAAAAAATGAAACGGGATGGGGATGTAACGCAGTGTGACGGCCCTGGGTTCAGTCCCCAGTACTGATAGTGGGCTTTGGTCACAGGCCAGCCTCCTGGAAGCCTGTGCAGCTGCTGGGGTGCAGGTCCCTGGCCATGGTGCCCATGCTGGTGGGCATTAAGCAGTGGCCAGGCAGCCTGTGCGGGCCTTCTTGTGGGGGCTGAGCTCAGTGGGCAGCCCTGCCCTGTCCTGGGGCCCCGTGTGACACCCTCAGGCCTGGGCAGGGCCCCGCATTCTGAGGACCCCACTGCTGGGCCTGGCTGGGGACTGGCTGGGGTTGCTCCGGGTCCAGGTCACCTCCCCTCGTGCTCCCCTCGCTCCTGGGGGAAGGTGCTGTGCGTCCTCAGGGCTCCCTGCCCTGCCTGCTGCCCACTTCCTTCCTGGCTCCTGCGGTGCAGGCTGTGGAGGAGTGGAGAGGGCTCCTGATGCCTTGGGTCCCCAGGACAGGCGAGTTCCGTGGTGGTCCAGCAGAACAAAGGCTGCCCACCGGGTGGGGCTTGGCTTGGGCTGGCCAGGCCTGTTGGGCTGGGCTAATGGCTGCAGTGGGGCGGGTACTTCCTTCCTCGTCACGGCCTCCTGCAGAGTGGAAAAAGCGGCGCAATCAGAGGGATGGGGAAGCTGGCCCAGCTGCCCTCGGGCTGGGGCCCTGGTGGCAGTCGTCTGGGAGGGAGTGGGGTGCCTGGTGTGGACCTGGTACCAGGCTGCAGTGGCGGAGCGGAGGGGGTTCCCGTGGTGTTTCTAGTGGCCTGGGTGGGGGATCCTCCCTCCTTTGCTGGGCTGAGCTGCGGGAATTCCTGCAGGGGTATGGGGGCGGGGAGGCGCTGGTCCGGACCAGACCCGCCAGGCGCTGCAGAGCCGGAGAGGGTCCAGGCTTCTGGGCAAGCACTGTGAGCCCCCAGCTGGCTTGAGGTTGGGCCTGTGTGGGTCACTCTTTCATGTGACCTGGCATTCCTGGGGCCATGGGCTGGCACTGGAGATGGGGAGGAGAGAGCCCTGCTCAGGGCGGCCGCAGAGTTCCTCGCAGTGCTGGCCACCCCGGGCCAGGACTCACCACCGTGAACCTCCTGGGCACTGGGGATGGGGCGGTGGGCCACAGGGCAGGCTCAGGGGCCAGCAGCCTCACCTTCAGTTCAGAATGGGGCACGTTTGGGGACACAGTGGTCGTTTTTGTGACCAAGCAGGGGCAGAAGACTCCCTCCCGCCAGCTTGGGAGGGAGACCCAGGCTGGAGTGGGGTCTGGGGCACCTGAGGAGACCCCTGAGAGGGGCTGGGAACCTCAGCCCACCCAGCCCGTGGTAGGTCACAGTGTCACTGGTTCTCGCCACAAGAAAGAACCACAGGACCGTCAGAGGCACAGGCAGGAAGCAGCCCATGCGGAGGCCAGCGTGGCCCTGTGGAGAGGTGCAGCGAGGCTTGGCTGGGAGTGTGCCTGGGGTCTCGGGGTGTCCTCAAGTCAGGTGGCCTGGGACGTGTGCACTCCACTCAGGGGGCTGGCTGGATTGCAGGCAGTTGGCATGTGTTCGAAGTTTAGAGAGCGGCTGCCCACATGACCGTGCTGCTTTCCTGAGGACAAGGTCAGCAGGAGGAAGTGCCTGAGCCTGACATGCCAGTGACAAGCGCAGCCCATGTGCAGGCTCAGTTCATCCTTAAGGCCCTGGGAGTGTTTTCTGGAGCGAGTTTCCTCAGAAGGAAACCAGCACTATACCTGCACCTCATCACCTTCTGAACCCCACCTCTGAATCCATGAGACTCGGGGGGCCTCGGATCCAAACCACAGTGGTAACCTCGGTGTGTGTGGGGCTCTGATTGTGTCCTGAGGCTGCAGGAAAGCACGATTTCAGAATCATGACTTTCCTTGTGTCCCTTCTGCCTGTGTTTCCTCCGCCCTCCCTCAGGACGCACGGGCTATCTGGTGGCCTGTGGAAGAGCCTGTGGCCGTTACAGCTGAAGCCCGGCTCCTCTAACAGCAGGGCAGTGCTGGCCAGGTGTGGCCCCTGGGGTCCCCTCCATGTGAGAGTCACCCTCTTGGGAAGGGGCTGCCCCTCAAGGAGCCCTTCCTGCGCTCCACAACAGCCCCCGATTTCATTTCCCTGCCAGCTGTCCAGGGCTGGCTGCAGACCTGGAAGAGGCCGTCGAGGATCTCCAGCCCCCACTCGAGGGGCCTCATTGCCACACCCTTGCTGGGGGCCGGTTGTTGGGAACCGCTGCCAACACATCTTGTTAGCCGCATGGTTAACAATGGGGGGAGGCCGTGGTTATCAAGGGCACAGCTAACCTCACTACTAAGCTCCGATAATTATTTTCCTGCTGGGCTCGTGTGGATGAAACCACGTGGGTCTTATTAAACAGTTATGGATGGTGCTGGGCAGCCGTGTGGTGTGGTGGCGGGTGAGGTGCGGGTGGTCGGCTGCTTTGTGCCGGCTGCCCCACTTGGCCGCTGACTGTGCCTTTGTCCCTTGCTGTCCTCAGGATCCCTGCCTCTCTGCTCTGCTCCTGGACAAGCTACCAGTGCCCGGGGTCTTGCCCGCGTGCCGTCCCGAGGCCGAAAGCCGCTGCGATGCCTGCGCCATGCACCTGCACCAGCTCACTCGAGAGGCGCTGCGCCTGCTGCAGGCCCCTGCCAGCCGCGAGGACCCTAACGTCCCCCGAGGAGGACTTGCGCCCCCTGGCCCTGGAGCCATGACCAGTCCCAGGGACACGCCTGGCCCCATGGGGAGGCAGCCACTGGCCCCACCTGACCAGAGGAAGGGGCTGGCCTGGCCGGCTGGGCCTAGCGTCCAGGTGTCGGTTGCCCCCGCTGGCCTAGGCGGAGCACTGAGCACAGTCACCATCCAGGCACAGCCGTGCCTGGAGGGCACGTGGAACATCTCAAGGGCCAGCACCTTCCTGCCACCAACCTGCCTGGTGAGTGCTGGGCACGCCTGGGGCTTCTGGATGCTGTCTGGGTGGGGGTCCCCAGACATTCCTGGGGCCCTGCGTCAGATCCCTGAGGTGGCCCTCTGCAACCTGTTGGGGACAGCTCGGGCCAGCCTTCCTGAGACCATGTGTAGTGTAGGGCGACAGAGGGGTAGGGGTTGGCGGGAGGGAAGAGCTCTCTGTGAGGACCCTGCCACACCAGGCTGCCCCCGGGCACTGCCCAGGTGGCACAGGCTTTCCTGTGGCCGGGCGGCAGAGACTGGGGCCGAGGGTTCAGGCCCACTCCATGCTGGGCCTGGTCTCTGCGGAGAATAAAGACAGTGCGTGATGTCCCTCCCCCGCGGCACACTCGGAGCCCCGCGGAGGGCCTAGCTTCCCTGGCTGGCTCCAGGTGGCCTGGCCCAGGGATCAGCAGGGTTCACAGAGGGGCCCGGGTAGATGGCTGCTCTTCCCTTGGCCCAGAGTGGCCAGCTGGGGTCTCCCCAGGGCGCTCCGTACCCCCTCTTTTCCATCCTGAGAAGGGATCCCAGCGTCGGGGCTTCCCGGGATCCTGGGAGGTGTGGCTTGGGTTTGGGAAGTGGGCAGACTTGGCTGTGACGAGCAGCCTTCGCTTGGGCCCAGCCAGCCCCTCTGCGCACTTCCTGCCTGGCTCAGATGGCTTCTCCAGGTGGCACTGTGCCCTTGTCTGTGGCTCTCTGCTTGCTGGGGACCGAGGCTGAGCCACCAGTGCTCTGCCAGGCTCCCATGCACTTTAGTGCTGTGGGTCTGGGGTCGGGGGGGAGCAGAGTTGGAGACCCTTAGGCAGAGCCAGGAGGTGTGAGGTACCGAGGGTGGGGGCCCAGGGGTCTGGGGGACGGCAGCAGTGGTGCTGCATGCATGTACGTGGCCACACAGAGAAGCCCCCTGCATGGCCACCGCAGAGCCCCAGGGGCCGAAGATCTGTGGGTGGCTGTGGGCTGTGCCTGTCCCGGGCACCTGCAGCTTGTTGTCATGGGGGCTCTAAAATGAGTTCAGGGCCCTGGGCCTTGGCCTCCCTGTCCGGTGGCATTTCAGGGGCTGGGCAGAGGTGCGGGCAGAGGCCACTGTCCCAGCTTCCTGGCCTGCTGGCCCCTGTGTCTGGTCTCACCCTGCCCAGGCTGGGGCTGTCCCAAGATTGCCTGCTGGGGCTGGGCCTTCGAGGCCACTCTGTCATCAGGCTGGGCACTCAGGGAAGAACTCTTGACTGTAGCCGACCTCCAGTTGGTCTGATGATTTACCCCAGGGGTGGCCTCGTTGCTGTTTGTGGTGGGAATAGCACTCTCCATTTATCATCCTGGGGAGGCCCAACTACTGGTACCCAGGAGGAGCATGCTAGGGCAGCAAGTGGTGGCTTCCTGGAGGAGGTGGTCTTGAGCTGGGCCCCAAGGGAGACCTGAGGTGATCGGCCCAAGACCTAAGACAGAGGCCCCAAATGTCCCTTCCTGCGGTCTCTCTGGCCTGGTGTAGCCTGTGTGTCTGGTGGGGCATTGGGCCAGGCCGATGTTGATGTCGGCAGCCTTATATCTTGGTGCGGGATGGAGCCTGGGGGCAACGGGGAAGGGGTGTCCCTGCCGGCAGCTGGCAGGCCATAAAACGTGGGAGTTTAGGGCACCGGCTCCCTGTTGTGTGTGTGCATCGATTGTGTTCTGGGTAGGTGGGAGTGGATTTATAATTAGGGAACAGCCCAGGAATCAATAGGGAGATTATTAGAACCATAACTAGAACTTCAGGACTCGGATGAGGTAATGTCCCCTATCTGAACATCAACTATTAGAGGTAGCCCTGGAGTGTTAAAATATTGCCTGGCTTGCTGTAGAATGAGATATTTCTGGAGTGATGCGTTGTGAATATCAGGACCGATCCCAGGCAGACCCTGACCTCAGTGGGTGATGGCTCAGCCCCTGCTGTCCTGGGACGCAGAGCAGAGGGCCAGGGCTTGGCCCGGTGGGCACTGCCCTCTCCTTGAGGTCGGTGGGGTGCTGAGGAGGAGTGGCCGGGCCTGGCCAGAGGGCTGTCTTTGAGGGGCAGCAGGTGACAGGCTGGGGAGCCAGGGTTGGAGCCTGCCAGGTGGCCCTGCTGGGGCCTCGCCATGACAGTCCAGGTGCAGCAGCCCTTGGCCTTACAAACCTGAGGCTGCACCTGCGTTTGGGAACAGAGCGCGGTGCCTTCTGAGCCGTTCTGCCACTGTGTGTCCAGATGGCCCTGGTGTCACATGGCAGGCCTGTCCTGCCCACCTGCCCTGACCATGCTGGACAGAGGCTCGGGCCTCTGCAGCCCCCCACCCTGGGCTGCACCCTGGCGTTGGGACACCCTGTCTCCCAGTGCCATCATGCTGGCATGTCTAGGGCAGGGGCGACATGGAGGCCACAACGGAGGACACTGGAGCACTGCTGCCAGCTCCTCAGCAGGTGGGCAGGGACACAGTGGACACCCCCAGGGCAGTGAGGTACTGAGGAAAAGGGTTCTCCCCGTCCGTGGCATTTGGGTGGCACCAGCCCAGGGGCGTCTGCAGGGCTGCCAGGTGTCCAGGGCTCGGTGGGGGTGGGGAACCAAGGGGCTTTGCTATACCCAGGCGTGGCTCTCGGATGCAGCTCCCTGACCCTCGCTGGGCCCCTCGTGTGGAGCAGACGTGGGCAGATGCCCCCCTCTCCACTAGGGCTGCAGTGACCCTGCCTGCCCATGCTGGGGCCTCTGAGTGAGGAGCCTGGGCCTGCGTGGGTGGGTGATTCTGCCCTTAAGCCCCAGCTCTGCCCCTCAGCACCTCGGGAGTCTGTGAGGCGTTTGTGGGTGTGGTTGGTGGATGCTGTCTTCCCCTGAGTGAATCCTGGAGATGAGGTGGTCAGCCTGGAGGGCTCCTGGGAAAGGGCGAGTGCGATGTTTCCCAGACAGCGTTCCGTGGAACCCTGGTGTTCCAGGGAGCCACCGGTGCCAGCTGACATTGGGAGGCTCCGCTGAGGCAGGGCTGTGGCATTGGCGGGGGGCGGTAAGCAGGTGCGGGTTCTCCTGGCTGTGCCCTGGCCGCAGCCGGCCTCACGCTCTCCTCTCTCCTGCTTTTCCTTTCGTTGCTGCTGTGGTGCCTCCATCTCGCTTTCTGTTGGCCACCTCCCCCTCCTCTGTCCCCATGTGTGATCCCCTCCCTCCCGCCCCACCTCTCGCTTGGGACGGCTTCTTTTGGCATGCTTGGGCTCTGCTTCTGGCAGGAATTGGCAGTGGCCGTCCCGGTGGTCGGAGCCGTGGGACGGTGGAGTCGCGGCTGGTGCGGGACTCCTGAGACAGGTCAGTGCGGGTGGCCTGGTGGCCGTAGGTGGCACCGTGCGGCGACTGGAGGTGGAGACGCAGGAGGAGATGGAGGGGTGGCTGGGCCCTTGAGCTTGGGTAGGGGGCCGTGGGGCGGCTTTGGCCCTGCCGAGGCAGCAGGGAGCTGGGTGTGACCAGGCCTGGCCATGAGTGGTGCCGTCGCAGGCTGAGGCCGAGCACCCCCTCCCGCTCCTCCCACGTTCCAGCAGCAGCTGGACCCAGCCCTGCCCCCCCGGAGGCACATGGTCCACCTTGTGATTTTAAGATCCGTCCTTTCCCAGGCTGCTCTGTCCCACTCAGGGGTTTAGGTCTTTCCCAGGGAACACGCATTGACAGGAAAGGAATTCACATTCAAGGTGGAGTAGGCCAGGCTGGGTTCTGAGAGGTGTGCAGGAGTTGCTGCCCTGCAGGCAGGTGGTGGGCATGGTGTGCTGTACTGTGCCAGGTTCTGCCCAGGCTGTAGGTCCGCCCTTTGCTGCAACTGACTTTTCCTTCTCATAGCCCAGGGCCAGGAGTGCTGGCCTTCCACAGGCCTGAGCCTGGGGCTGGCTGTGAGTTTATATAGATGGGCTTCTTCCTGCTCACTGTCCTGAGAGGGCTTTGGATGCTGGTGTTGGCCGTAGGCTGGGAAAACGACACTCACCATGGTCGGGGAGCTGTTGATGATGGTGACAAAGGTTACCCCAGAGCCTAGGGGCTTTTTCTGCTACAGTGCTCCCCCTGGCTTCTGCCTGTGTCCCCTGGGAGAACCTGAGGACACTGGACTCCTAGGCCCCAGGACACTAGATTCAGCCTCTGTCCTCTCCGGCCACCTGGATGGGGCAGCCTGGGCCTGGCCGTGGACGCACCCCAGGCTGGGTGGAGCTGGGCACTTTGGAAGGCTGAGGACAGCAGCCCTGGGGAAGGGGACAGTTGCCTGCTTGCCAGGGGTCTGAGGCCCAAGGGGCAGACAAACGTCATGTAGGGACGCCAGACAGGAGTGTGCTGGTGGCGTCCTGGCGAGTATTTCACTATATCTGAGCTCAGCACGAAGTGTCTCCCTTCTGGAATTTATTTTAGCTAATTAGTTGGAAATGCCAGAGCAATATTTCAGACTTACAAGCATCCTACATTATCAAACGCAGGGCAATTAGCACTTGGGCCAAATATCTATTGTGGCTTCTTGTCCAGTGATAACTCTGGAGGCTCCCAGGTGGCCAGGGACATTGGGGTATGGGGCCCCCTCCGACCATTGGACCTCTGTGGTCACTGCGTCTTGGGCAGTTGGTGGGAGGGCCAGGAGCTCAGGCCCTGGTGTGTCCACCTCTGTCTCCCACTTGCCCCACGCTGGAGACCTGGGTCTTTGTGTCTCGCCAGGGTTGCCTGGCCCTGATTTCTGGGGCTTTCCCAGCTACACCTGCAGCATCCCTGGGGCTGGGGAGTGTGCGGGCTCTGGGGTGCACGGCTTGTCTCCCGAGCTCCTGGTGCCCATGGCCGTGGGCGCCTCTGCCCACCCGCCTGTGCCTCACATGGTTTCTCTTTCCTTCCAGGCTGAGGCAGCAGTGGCTGCCGTGGCGGTGGCAGACTCCGTCCGAGAAGGCACCCCCATGGTGGGCCCTGATGGCTTGTCCAAGGTGTGGGGCCGGGCAGGGGCCTGCACATCGGCCCTGGTCACCCCGGCCCCTGGCACCTCGGCAGGGGGCTCCACAGGTCCGTCTGCCGCAGCCTCCTTCTTCATAAGGTAAGTCCTCAGGGCCACGGGTAGCGGCGCAGGTGATGGTGTGGTGTGTAGCGGATGGGCTGGCCTCTGGTGGCCTGAGGTCATTCTTGCGAGAATGATGACCTTGCCCACTGCCTGGTGGAGTGGGTGGAGCTGTGTGGGGATGCAGCTGCCCCGCATGGCTCTTGCTTCTGTCCACTGGCCTCCTGGGCATGGAGACAGACTGGTCCCTTGGGCCTCTGTCCCAGGCCTGAGCTCGGGGTGCCGGGGAGGGACAGGGCCACAGCTTACATGCTGTAGGCCCCCCAGTGCTTGGTATCAGCTGGTGTGGGTGTGGGTCCCGTGGGTGCACAGGGGGCTGGGGGTCACACATGGAGTGGAGCTGTCCTCCTGCCTGGCCAAGGGAAGCAGTCCGGCAGACAGAGTCCTCAGTTCTGCAGCCCCTGGGCCCAGCATCCCTTTCCCACCCCTGTGGGGGTCTGGGGACGCAGATTACAGGATGTAATCGCAGTAATGAGTGGTAATGGCGAGCGCAGCTGTGGGTCACTGTCCCATTAGCAGCCACACAGGTGCTGATAAGCTTGTCCCTGAATCACTGGGCTGCGGGAGGAGGGCGCCTTATCAGCATGGCTCTGGGGCCTGCGAGGCCTGCTAGGGAGTGGCCGGGCATATGATGAAGGCCTTGTTGCTGGCTGATGGGCACGCTCCGTGCTGCGGGCTACTTCCCATCACCAGGCTGGCCTCAGTCACCACCCCAGTTAGGAGCATGGAGCTGGCCGGGGCCTGTGGGCCAGCAGGGGGTGGCCAGCAGTGCACCCCTGGTGGGGGCCGGGAGGGGCAGACCTCCAGGCTGCTGCCTGTGACCCCCACACCCTGAGTCCTCATTTCTGCGGCTGCCCAGAGACTCCTGGGCCCAGCGTGGCGGGAGGATTTGAAATGTGGGATCTCTGGAAAGAGAGAATGTCTTGGGGGCCACCTGGGCCTGAGGCCCTGCAGCTGAGGGGGTCTTGTCGTGGGGGAGAGGAGCGCTGGCAGGGTGGCCCCCCCAAGCCGGCTCATTAGCGACCCAAGCAGCCGCCTTTTGTCTGAGCCAGGCTGGTGTTGCTCCTGCCTGCCCCATGCTGCTGACCTTGGGAAGTTGCCATAGAAACAAAGTAACAAGAGCTGAGCCACGGGCCTGCCCGCTGCAGTTACTTCCAGCCGGCTAGGCACCCTCAGTCACACTGCAAGTGGGGCGTGCGTGGCCCCAGCTGGGTAGGTGTCCTGGCAGACCATTGTGCCCACAGTGGGCCCTGGGCTGGGGTCCTTAGCCAGCAGGGGTGAGGGGGTGAGGGAGCTTAGGGGCTGCTCCCTGGCTATGGGGGGCAGCAGCTTGTTTAGAGCCACTGAGAGACAGTGGGGCCCAGCCCCTGCCCCCACACACACGCCCATGCCTGGTGGTGTTCTGTGTCCCCACCTCCACCTCCACCCCAGGACCTGGGGGGGCAGCCTGCCCCCCCGCCCTTGGGAGTTCTCCAGGCCGGGAGGGGCTCCTGTGAGATGGCCTTTGGTGGCAGTGGGGCTCCGGCAGTGGTCCGCCTCGGTGCTATGGGCTGTGAGGTGGGCACTGAGGTTCGAGTAGGAGCCTAGCAGGTTCACTTGCTAAACAGGTGGAGTGGGGTGAGGGTCAGCAGTGGGGTTCTGGGGCCCTGCAGTCCTGGGTGAGTCTTGGCTCTGCCACTGCCCCCCTCTTACCCCCCCCCAGCACTGGCCTCAAGCCTTCCTGGGTCCTCTACCTGCCTCAGGGCCTTATCTCTGTGTGGGAAGCCAAGAATGCCAGCGCCCAGGGGCTCAGAGGCAGGGCTGAGAGCAGGGCTGCTGTAGCTGAGTCCTGGGGACCCTGCGCTGGGGACTGGAGTCCTCCGCTCCCTGGGTTGCTGTGCCAGCACCTTCCTGGCAGACTGCAGTCTCTCCTCTGTGCCACACCCTGTTCACGACGCCCGCCCGCCTGCCTTTCTGCCCTTCTGGGACCCGGAATTTAGGCGTCTCGGGTGAACTGCGGCTCCACAGCAGGCTTGGGGCTCCCTTCCAGCACAGCCCCCCACTGTACCCACAGTCCCCAGGCTCCCAGGGGAGCTGTGTTGTCTGCCTGGCATCAAGGCTGACTCCAGAGGGGCAGGGCGGGGGCACGGTGCGGACGCCTGGAAGCTTTGCCAGACAGGCAGGAGAGTCTGTCTGTTGCCTGCTTGTGGCCTCCAGGTGAGGCCCCAGGAGATGTGGGGCCCTAGGGTCCTGTGGGGTCAGGTCCTGGGTGGATGGAGGGTAGGCACAGCTGGCCCATCCTGCCGGCCCCATTCCCCTGCAGCTGGGAAGCTCTGCCTTGACAGGTCCCAGTGTCACCCCTGCTGTTTCACCTCACTACTCAGAAGCCAGAGGTCTGTACCCCAAAAGGCAATGCCTGGCTGGCAGTGCACCCTCAAGGCTCTGCCAGCCGAGAAACCAGGTGCGGTAGCCAAGTGGGGTGTTAACGGGCTGCCAGGAGTTGGTCTCAGGCTCACAGGGCCCAGATTTCATCAGAGGAGGAAGTGCTGTTAAAGCAGTGATGTGAGTTGCACCCTGCAAGGTGGCTGTGAAAGCAGGCACCTGAGGGCTGGGCGGGGGCTTGGGGAGCGCCCTGGTGGCTCCCAGCCCCTCAGGGCTGCTGGTGGTCAGGGAGGAGGTGCTCAATTAGGTCACACTGGTGTGCAGATGCCTGGCCGTAACCAGCTGTGTGGGCTCCTGCCTCGGCAGGGCCTCAGAGGTGCCGCTGTGGGATCCCCCGGGTGGCCTGGTGTGGTTGAGGTCTGTGCTGCAGAACCCTGGCCCTGGAGGAGCACAGAGATGTGGAGGTGGCCATGGTCTCCATCTGGACCTTGCTGCAGCCCCCTGCACCTCTGGCCATTCACAGTCCTCCCTGGCCTCCGTGTGACCTGCACATTAGGAGCGTGGTGTGTGGGTGCAGGAGGTGCTGCCCCACCGCAGGCTGTGCCCTGACCCCATGACCTAGAGTAGGCCTGGGCTGGGTGTGGCTGACTGTCCCCTTGGGAGTGCACCACACCCTCCATGAGGGCTAGTGCCCAGCATGCCTTGTGAGCGCCCTTTCCTGAAACCCAGGTCAGGCGTGGCCCCCATTTACAGACAGGAGCCTGCCCAGGGGGCCTCCTTGTCCTGCCTGGGTGGGCCGGGACTCCTGCCCCTGATGCAGCCTTCCTGTGGGTCCTGGGCTGGGGCAGTGCAGGCTGGGTGAGGTGGGGTTGCCCTGTCTGTTCTTGTGTTCTCTGAGGTGGCCTGCAGCTTCTTCCTGCTGAGGCTGCTGGGGAAGCCATGGGAGTGTGGGGTGCAGTCTGGGGAGAGCCCCTGGGCCAACGCCGCTTACCCTGCAGCCCCTGCCTCTTCACTGCTACCCGGGGTTTGCACCACTTCCTGGGGACCTGTGTTCTCTCGACTTCTCATGCTGCAGTGGGCAAAATGTTGCTGTGTGTGGGATGTGCCAGCCCCTGGCTCAGGCAGGAGGTGGGGGTGTTGTGTGCTCATGATGCCCCATGAGGTCTCATGCCCAAGGCCGTGGGTCTGCAGGATGCAGACACCTCTGCTGCCACCAGGGACCTTCCCGGGCCTGTGCCCTCCCCTTCCCCCAGCCTTTCCCACAGATGGGAGTGCCCGCCGTGGCTCCGTTAGGGGCTCTGCCACACATCGTAGATTACTTTTATTCTGCACAATGACACCTTGAGAGAAGGAAGCCATCCCTGGGGTCTCTTAAAAGACAACTCCTATTAACAATGAGAGTAGTTAAGCAAAGTGCGCGGTAGATCTCGCCCCTATGGCGGGAGGCTGGGTGGAGGCTGGCCCAGCTCTGGGGGGCTGTAGGGGCTGCAGAGAAGCCCCTGCAACCCAGTCCTTCTTGAGAGGCCCACGGGGCTGGGAGGAGGTGGGCACCTTAGGATGGGGGTTGGAGGAGGCTGTTGGGCTCTTCTGTCGGGAGAAGGTGACTGGCCCAGGGACGGACCTGTGGCGCCACAGGTGCGTGTTTTCTCTTGGGTGGTGTCCCTGGGTCCTGCAGGGGAGAGCTCTGGGGTGTGGTCCTGTGGGTTCCAGCCCTGTGCACTGGGAAGGAGGGTTTGGGACTGGGGACCAGCAGAGCAAATCAGCTTGTAGGAGGCCCCAGGCCTAGGGGCTGGATTGTGTGCAAGCCTAGGCGTGTGTGTGTGTGCATGTGTGCCCATGTGTGGGTAAGCATGTACATGTACCTCACGTGTGTGTGTTCACCCATGTGTGTGTGTGTCAGGTAGGACGGGTGTTGGTGTCCCTGAGGCTGTGCTGGGAGCCAGGCATGGTCCCCAGCAGAGGTCCCAGGTTTGGGGACAAGGCAGTCCCTGCCCTGATGCAGAGCACTAATCACGATAGCAGCATTAATTAATCTCCTCCTGGGTGTGGGTGCTGTGCTGAGTGCCTCGAATGTATTTGCTCATTGGGCCACACACAAGGGCCCCTGGGGGTGGCCACCCCCCATGTTACAGGTGGGGAAACTGAGGCACAGGGAGGCTAAATTAATATGCCCAGGTCCTGCTGCCTGCGAGTGGCTGCTGCAGCCTGGGCACTTGCTTTGTCTGCCTCGCCTCTGTACCCTGCCTGCCCATGTGCTGGGCAGAACTGCTGAGGAGGGGTGTGGCGGTGACCTGGGGACTCCACTTTGAGAAGTGCACATGGCTGGGCAGCCACAGTTCTGGCTGTTTGCTCTGTGGCGTGGCTGGTGGGGCCTGGGGCGGGATGGCCCCGTGCATGTGTGGACATAGTGGCGCGGTCACGGGACAGCGCTGTGCCCGCTGGGCCCGCTGAGCCGCTCTCTTCTCCCCAGGGCTGCCCAGAAGCTCAGCCTGGCCTCCAAACGCAAGAAGCGCCACCCGACGCCCACCCCCACACCCCGCGGTGCCTCTGCCTACCCCACCGACTTCAGCGGTGTCCTTCAGCTGTGCCCGCCCCCGGTGCCACCCTGCCTGCTCAGGGCGGCCTCTAAGGCCAAGGACAACCCAGGCAGCTTCGGAAAGGTAGAGCTGACACGAGGCTGGGGGACCCTGGGAGGGGACCCTGGGGTCAGAGAAGGTGCGGGAGGAGAAGGGGCCTGGTTTATTCTCTAGGCTGGATGAGGCTAGTCAGCATGGGTACAGGAGGGGAGACTGAGGCTTGGGGAGCCGCGCCCAAGGGGCAACAGGAGCCTGGGGTACCGTGTGGGGCTGGGGCTGTGGGAGACAGGTCCCTGGGGCACCTTAGGGACACAGGAACTGCCCGCACCCAGTCTGAGTCCTGCAGGGCGGGGAATTAACAGGATCGCCCCAGTGGGGTGGGCTTTTGTGCCCGGAAGGGTGGGCAGCCAGGGCCACAGCTGGGGTGGAGGTTGGGCCCTGGCTTTCCCTGAACCTTTCCCCAGGAGTGGTGGGGTTGGGGCTGTCCTGCTCCTGCCCAGCACTGTGCAGGGGGCACTGGCCCTGTGGGCTCCCAGCCGCACAGGTGATCAGCGTGGGCCATAGGCCCAGCTCCCAGGGGCTGCAGCTCCCAGGGTTGGGATCTGGAGAGGAAGCTGGGGTGCTAGCAGAAGCCTGTACTCAGCTGAGAGGGCTCTTCCTTCCTCTGGTCATGGCCAGCTGCTGCCTGGCCTTCACAGCTCTGGCCCGGTGGCCTTTCCTCATCCTGTCACCCCTTGTGGCCCTGGGCCAGCTTCACAGGCATATCTGGACCCTGGAAAGCCAGGATTGCTGCCCTTACTGCCCAGGGCCACAGGGACCATGTTGTGGTTGGGGGCAAACTGGCCAGGGGCCGGGGCCTTAAAGCACTCTGGGCCTAGGCACCCCCTGCACCCCAGAACACTGACTAGGGCTTGAGGCCAACCCACCTGGCTTCTTCCCCGGTGGTGATGCACTTGTCCCCATGGCTTTGTTGTGAGGCCGGGGCTGGCAGTGGCCTGTGGGGGGACCAGAGCTGTGCCAGGGCTGGGTGTAGGCAGCTGGCAGTGAGCCCCATAGCTGTCCAGGCCCTGGTGCATGGAGTTTGCCCAGTGAGCTGCCCGACTCTGGAGCCTCCTCCAGCTGCATGGGTCTGCAGTCACCTTCCCTTCTGGGCTCAGGTCACCATGTCTGTCTCTGGGTCCTCACGTGGATATTCAGGAGCCCCTCATTCTGTCCAAAACGCCCAGCCTAGGGGTTAGGGCTAAGGGTGGTGCCCTGCTCCCCAGTGAGGCCCCTGCCTGCCTTGGGAAGGCGCTGGGGTAGCAGGTGGCCCTGTGCTACTAGAGGGACAAGGGGAGAGGGGGCTGTGTCCCTGAGTGCCTGCCTGCCAGGCCTTGGCTGCCCCCACCCTGTGTGTGGGCTGTGTCCCTGCAGTGTCCCCCAGGGGCGAGGCTGTGAGCAGGAGGGAGGTGGGCCCAGGTCGGACCCTTGACTAGTGGCAGCCTCCTAGAGCAGGGCAGATGGGGTCTGCTGGCCAGATTGCTGCTTCCCGGGGTTTTGTGGGGCTGGTGGGGGAGGGGTGTCGGGGGGCTGGGATGGGGACAGGGAGGGCAGGTGTCAAGCTAGCACTGGATTCCTGCTCTGGCCTCTGCTGGCCTGGACACTTGGCCTGCCTGTGCCCAGGCTTCTCCTCTGCCAGGGCATGGTGGGTGGAGGACAGGGCTGCCTCCGGCTGGTGGCACCATGCTGAACAGGGCCCCAAGGAGGTCCAGCTGTTCTGTCACAGGGCACTGGGGTATTCCCGCAGGGGGGTGACTGTCAGCCTTGGCGTCGCCAGGGACAAGGCCTTGGCCACCAGCCTCTCAGTCTCCACCTTCCTGTGCCTGCCCCTCCTCAGCCGCGAGTATGATTAGCACTGATATCACATAGTCAGAAATGCCTCTCGAAAGGCATTTAATATTGTCACAGGAAAGAAGTTGGATTGCGCTCAATTTCTGACATTAATGTGCTACTTAAGATAATTCATCATAGTGTGGCATTAAGAAAGACATCCCTCTTGTGCGGGTGCTGAGCGGTGCCCCTCCCCCTCGCCTGCCTTGGCCACCTCGGGGAGCTGGAGACCCTTTTTTTTTTTTTTTTTACGTAAAATGTGTTTTTCCCTCCCTGGCTTTGTGATATGTGCACATTTGTGGGGAGAGACTAAATGAGCTTGTCTCCTGCGAAGACCCTGTCATTTCCCCGCTGTAATGACAGGTTCTGTGGCAGCAGACGGTGGCCCGGCGCTGGGACGGGGGCAGCAGGGGGCAGCCTGGATGGCCGCTGCCTGCCCGATGCTCTCCCTGTCTGGCTGCGGGTTGACCTGGGATTAGAGGCAGTCATCGGATATGAGAGCCCGTCCTGGCTTCTCCCGGCCTCTCCTCCCTGCCAGGAATTCTCTCAAATCTCCAGAACCCATTTGGCTGCTAAAGTGGCGGGGAGATCACTGGAGAAAAATTGCTAGAATTTACCCGGAAGTGCATATTTCTGTCTGCTTCGCAGCGGCGTTCGGAAATGAAATAGTTTTGTTCATGCCATTGGGGGAATAAAAGAATTGATTCTGGCCTGATGGAGCCCTGGTCCTCAGCAGCACAATAGCCAAGCCGCTTCCGTGCCTCTCCCTGGCAGTGGGGTGGGGGTGGGGTCTGTGTGTCCAGGTGCCCACGCCCGAGGGGAGGGGGTGGCGCTTGTGCACCCTACCGCGGTAAACCAATTTCGCCAGTGTTATGTGTCTGTCACTTACAATTAAACCTGTGAAAAATATTGGCTCTGAAATGAGTCTCGGGTAATATGATTTACGCTGATGTGGGGACATCAGAGAGTCCCTCTGAGAGTGGACGGCAGTGTCCTCCAGTGAAGGTGGAGTTGGTGCCCGGCTGTGAGGAGCCCTGACTCGGGGTGCTCATGGGAATAGCGCCTGGCTGCTGGGCCACCCCACCTGGAGGCCCCCGGCGTCCTCTCATGAGACGAAGCACACCTGCCTGCGGACCCATTCTCTGCACAGGCTTCGGGGTGCCTGCAGGCAGCTTGCCCTGGGCCTGGCTCCTGGATCCCGCCAGCCGTGCTCCCTCCGTAGGGCACATTTGGAGCTGTGCTGTGTGCTCTAGAGCTGCACCTTTGGTCCTGCTGTGAGCCCAGGTGACTGCCCCCTGCAGGGCTCAGACCCACCGTCATCTTGCCCACCCTGGCCAGAGGCAGCGACCCCTGGCTATCTCCCACCCCACCGGGGCCTCCCCAGCCCTCTAAGACCCATCGCCCTGCGTGGCTTCTTCACTTGCCATCCACAGCTGCTCCTGCAGTCTCCTGGTCCCCCAGGGCCCTGAGGGACTTTCGCCAGGGGCTGGCGCTGCTGGGGAGGAAGGCCCTGGAGGAGGCCCTGGGCCCATGGGGTGACCTTCCTCTTTCAGGTTGCTTTGTGAGATCCCAGCACCCCTCTGACAGGGGTGTCTGGAGCTTGCTGCCTCTGGTTCTCAGCCCCTGTCTGCTCGCCTGTCTGCCTGCCTGGGGCTTCGTGTTCTCTCTGCCCGCTGACCTCATAGGGATCTGCTCCAGCCGCATTCCTGCCGTGTTGGTGCCCACGCTGAGGCCTGCTCTGCTGTCCCAACCCGCGCCGCTCCTCCTGCCTTGTAATTAGTGGCCAGCTGGGCGGGCGTGGCGCTCAGAGCCTGCTCTCCCGCCCCAGGTGAAAGTCATGCTGCGCATCTGGCCAGCACAGGGCACCCAGCATTCAGCCGAGTCTGCATCCTTCCTGAAGGTGGACCCCCGCAAGAAGCAGGTGACCCTCTACGATCCAGTCGCTGGGCCCCCGGGGGCTGCAGGCCTCTGGCGTGCGGCCACGACAGCCGTACCTAGGATGTTCGCCTTTGACGCTGTCTTCCCTGCGGACTCGGAGCAGGTAACGGGGCCACATCTGGTTGTGAGGGGGGAAAGGGCAGAGGGAGCCAGGCACCTGCCTTGGCCCCTGCAGTCTCCACTGAGAAGCCCCAGGGTCTCCATGCCCACCCACCTGGGAAGCCTTCTGAGCAGTGCTTTCTTATCCTGGACGCAGGGCCACTCCTTCCAGCCCCATGTGCTGCACACAGCGTGACCATGTCCCACGTGTGTCCACAGCAGCACCAGCAGCTCTGTTATGGGGGGGTGTGCACATGTGTGTTATGGGCTGTGTGTCTCTGCACACTTACCTTATGGTGTGTGCACGGGTGTGCTATGGTGTATATGAGTATGCACAGGCTTGTTATGTGCTATGTGTGCACACAGGTGTGTTATAGGATGTGTGTGCACCCAGGTGCATTGTGGGGTGTGTGTGCCCACATGCATTATGGGGATGTGTGCACAGGTGCACTGTGGGATGTGTGTCCCCATGTGTGTTATGGGGGTGTGCACACCACTAAACCCAGCATGTGTCGTGCATTCTGTGTGCTGTCTGCCCATAGTCCTGTGCCTGCCTTGGGCTGGTGGCTTCGGGTGACAGGACAGACAGGTCTTGAGCTTACAGGAGAGGCAGAGGCAGTGGCTTCAGCCCCCATCCTGGCCCTGCCTGACCCCTGGTCCCCCCCAGGCTGAGGTCTGCTCTGGGACCGTGGCCGACGTGCTCCAGTCTGTGGTCGGTGGGGCTGATGGCTGCATTTTTTCCTTTGGCCACACGAGCCTTGGTAAGCACTCTGGTCACTCCTTTCTTACACCCCCACTGCCACCTTCACTGCTACAGTTGCCGGGCCCTGAGGCTGGGTGGGGAAGGAGGATGGTTGTCATGTGGGCACAGGAGTCTTCATGGAGGGGATGTGAGGCCTGCAGAGAAGGCAGAGGCCTGGCCGAGAACCCTGGGCAGGGCTGGGCCTGGCCCCCACAGATCTGCCTGGGCTCTGAGGGCTCGTGTGGCACCAGGGTGGACTCTCATGTGCCCCATGGCCCCTAGGCAAGTCATACACCATGATTGGGAAGGACAGCTCATCCCAGAGCCTGGGTGTGGTGCCCTGTGCCATCTCCTGGCTCTTCCGCCTGGTGGAGGAACGCAGGGAGAGAACGGGCACACGCTTCTCCATCCGTGTCTCGGCCGTGGAGGTGTGCGGCCAGGACCAGAGCCTGCGGGACCTGCTGGCTGATGTGGCCTCTAGCAGCCTCCAGGACACCCAGTCTCCTGGCGTGTACCTGCGGGAGGACCCGGCGTTTGGGACACAGGTGCACCAGGGCTACTGCCTTTACTGGGGCCAAAGGGTGGGTGGGGTGGTGGGCCATGTTGGACCCTGAGCCCCTAAAGCCACCGTCCCCTCCACCTCCTGCAGCTGCAGAACCAAAGTGAGCTGCGGGCGCCCACGGCGGAGAAGGCGGCCTTCTACTTGGACGCAGCACTGGCCGCCCGCAGCACCTGGGCTGGCGGGGAGGACAGGGGCCGCAGCTCCCACCTGCTCTTCACACTACACGTCTACCAGTACCGCGTGGAGAAGTGTGGCCAGGGGGGAAGTAAGTGCCACCTGCCACCGCCGGGGGCCCTCGGGGGCGGCTTCCCTGGGCCACACTGTCACCACTGCCTTGCTTTCCAGTGTCTGGAGGCCGTAGCTGCCTGCACCTCATCGACCTGGGCAGCTGTGAGATGGCGTCTGGCAGGGGCGAGGAGATCGCTGGGGGCTCCCCGAGTCTGTCCCTGTCGGCCCTGGGCAGTATCATCCTGGCTCTGGTCAACGGGGCCAAGCATGTACCCTACAGGTGAGTGTGGGCACCGGGCAGGTGGTACCCAGGACAGTCCCGGGGGCTCCAGGTGTAGCTGGTCTCCCTCTCGCCCACCCTGAGGATGCCTCCCCTTGGTCCCCAGGGATCACAGGCTCACTGTGCTGCTGCGGGAGTCCCTGGCTTCCACCGGCTGTCGTGCCACCATGATTGCCCACGTGTCAGATGCGCCGGCCCACCACGCTGAGACACTGAGCACTGTGCAGCTGGCTGCCCGCATCCACCGCCTGCGCAGGAGGAAGGCCAAGGTGGGGCTCTGTGCTGCTGCCCCAAGCCGCCTGCCCAGGCTGCTGTGTCATCGACAGGCCCCGTGCAGGGAGGGGTGCCCAGGTCGGGGGGCGGGGGTCCCTGGTCTCCACCAGGAGGGAGCGGGGAGCCACACCTGAGTTCCCAACCAGCACAGTTAGAGCTGCCTGCTATGGGCTCTGTGGGTCCCTGGACCACAGCAGACCCTGGGGCAGTGGGACATGGGCACCACCCTGGCAAGGGGCTTCCTAGGCACATTTCACAGGGCCTGAGGGTGGACTTCGGGGCCTTCTCAGGCCGGACTGCCTAGGGTCCAAGTCCTGGGTCTGCTTTGCAGGCTGTGTGGCAGTGGGCAGGGTTCTGTGGGCCGTGCCGTGGCCCCTGCCATGGTGACGCTACAGGGACTGTGGCATGGTGCTGCGGGGAGGGGATGGGAGCAGGGGCCGAGCTGGCTGGAGGTGGGGTGCACTCACAGGGTCACATGCTGCTGCCTCCCAGAACGCGTCCAGCTCCTCGGGCGGGGAGAGCTCCTGTGAGGAGGGCCGGGCCCGCCGCGCCCCCCACCTGCGGCCCTTCCACTCGCGTGCAGTGGCCCTGGACCCTGACCGCCCTGTGCCTGGCCTGCCCGGCGACCCCGACTACTCATCCAGCAGCGAGCAGTCCTGCGACACTGTCATCTACGTGGGGCCAGGTGGGACGGCGCTGTCAGACCACGAGCTCACTGACAACGAGGGCCCTCCAGACTTTGTGCCCATCATCCCCTCCCTAAGCCGCCGGTGGCCATCCGAGGGCCCCCGAGATGCTGACCACTTCCGCTGCAGCACATTCGCAGAGCTGCAGGAGCGGCTGGAGTGCATCGATGGCAGTGAGGGCCCCCCCGAGTCCCTGGGCAGCAGTGACAGAGCCCAGGCCAGCCCAGCCCGAGGAGGCAGGAAGCCTTCACTGCCTGAGGCCGCATCCCCCAGGAAGGCCGTGGGCCCTGCGATGGCAAACAGCACCCCTCGAGGCAGTCCTGGCCCAGACACCCGCCAGGGCATCCCCGAACCTTCCAGGGCTGGTGCCCAGGGTGACCAGCAAGAGGATGACAGCTCCCAGTGTGAGCCACTGGCCCTGGACAAGGCTGTGGGGGGTGGAGGCCGGGGGCTGCTGTCCTGCCCCAGCCCGGCCCCTCCAGCACCCAGGGAGCCGGAAGCCCTGGGAGCCCCTGCGGAACTTACGGGAGGGGACACAGATGGAGTGATGTGGACGCCCCCTGTGGGCACAAGCGGGCAGGGGCAGTTCCCGCTGGCCCCGGACTCAGTCTACCCCTGCCCATCTGCACGCGGCTGTCGCCTGGAGCGGGGCCTGCTGACCACCACGGTGACCCTGCAGCAGCCGGTGGAGCTGAATGGTGAGGACGAGCTGGTGTTCACAGTGGTGGAGGAGCTGCCCCTAGGGGGGCTGACGGGTGCTGCACGACCCTCCAGCCTGGCCAGCTTTGGCAGCAACTGCTCCCTGCAGGCCCTGGCCTCGGGCTCGCGGCCAGTCAGCATCATCAGTAGCATCAATGACGAGTTTGACGCCTATACCTCCCCGGCCCCTGATGGCCCCGGGGGACCACTGGAGGGAGCACCCTGGCCAGGAGGCAGCCCTGGCTCCTCCATGGGCTCCTGGCTTAACGAAGTTGGTGTCTGTACAGCCGCCAGCCACAGCCCCACGCCACAGCCTCTCTTCAGCCACATTGAGCTGGCAGGGCCCGGGCCTCCAGAGCCCACTGTCTGGGGCAGCCCCTTGGACGGTGGTGTCAGGTCTGCTGCGCAGGGTGGGCCTGATGGTTCTGGCCCCGCCCGGAGTCCTCGTGCTGGGGAAGCAGCTGCAGCAGGTCTGGCCCGAGCTGGCCGGGAGCCCTGGGCCGGGTCTTCTCAGGGTGCTGCCACAGCCCAGACTATCCACTCCAGCCTTCCCCGAAAACCCAGGACCACCTCTGCGGCCAGCCGCATGGCCTGCGTTCACCCTGGCCGGAGCCCACCCAGCCCTAGAAGCCTGTTTGAGGACCCGTGGCTGCTTCGTGCAGATGACTGTAACGCCCCCAGCCCAGCCCCGGGGTCCCCCCGGCTCCCTGAGGCGCAGGCAGGGCCAGCTTGTGCCCAGAGAGTGGTAGACGGCTGTGCAATGGTGGCCAGGGCGGCCCGCAGGCCAGATGCCACAGCTTGGATCCCGCCTTTGAGGCGGGGCGCCACCACCCTGGGGGTAACCACACCTGCCATGTCCTGTGGAGACTCTGTGGCCGAGGTGACCGCCTGCTCCACTGGCCTGAAGGGTTCCCCTGGCAGCAAGAAAACCCTGGCTCCCAAGGGGGGCTTCTTCCTGAGGCCTGGGGGGGCGGCCCCCCCAGCTCCTCCTGTGCGGAAGTCCAGCCTGGAGCAAAGCAGCCCGGCCCAGGCCCCCATCCTGGCCCCAGGCCTCACCCGGGCTGGGGCTGCTGCTGCTTTTCGGGGGGAGGAGGAGGCCCGGCTCAGTGGCCGGGCTGACCATGCCATTCCTAAGGCCACATCCAGCCTCAAGGCTCGGGCAGGCAAGATGGAGGTGGCCCATCGTTCTGCTGGCCACATGTCCCTCGAGCGGTACGAGGGTCTGGCACACAGCAGCAGCAAGGTCCGGGAAGCCCCTGGAAGGCCGCTTCGGGCTGTGCCCCGGCTGGGTGTGCCTCCTGCTAGTCCCACACCTGGGCCCTCCCCTGCCTGCCGGAGCAGCCCAGCTAAGGCCATGGGAGCCCCTAAGTCCCCAGCTGGTGGGCCCAAGGGCCGCAGCCTTGTGTCTAGTAGCTCTCGGGCTCTGGGTGGGTCAGTGAAGCCACTGGCCCCAGTGGCTGGCAGGCCCCCTGGCGGCCCTGGGACGGGTCCCCGAGCGGCCCTGCGTGCTGCGCCTGGTACTGGGGCCAAGGCTGGCCGGGGCACCATTATGGGCACCAAGCAGGCACTCCGGGCTGCCCACAGCCGTGTCCACGAGCTGGCGGCCAGCGGGGCCCCTGGCAGAGGCGGCCCCTCGTGGGGCTCTGTGGACTCAGACAGTGGCAATGACAGTGGCGTGAATGTGGCGGAGGAGCGGCCCCCTGTGGGCCCAGCCCTGCCGTCCCCCTACAGCAAGGTGACGGCACCCAGGCGGCCCCAGCGCTACAGCAGCGGGCACGGCAGTGACAACAGCAGTGTGCTGAGCGGGGAGCTCCCCCCCGCCATGGGCCGCACGGCGCTCTTCTACCACAGCGGCGGCAGCAGCGGCTACGAGAGCATGATGAGGGACAGCGAGGCCACTGGCAGCGCGTCCTCGGCCCCCGACTCCATGAGCGAGAGTGGGGCTGCCTCCCTGGGTGCCCGCTCCCGCAGCCTCAAGTCCCCCAAGAAAAGGGCCACAGGTGGGTGGTGTGGCCCTGCGATGGGCACAGCCCTCTACAGTTTATACTTGTGCCTGGGGCCACCCTTCTTTGATCCCCTTGCTACTCCAGCGTCTGGTCCTCACCCTGGTCAGGGCAGCCTTGTGCAGGGTCCCAGGTGAAGTCATGAGGAGCCAGGTGAGGGCTCTGTGTGAGCTCGGTCCTCTCACCCCTTGAGTGTCCCAGCTGCCTGGAAGTCTATGCCAGGGCTGCTCTTGGGAGGGGACGGCAGTCTGGCCTCTTCCTGTCCTAGGGCAGTGGGGGCTGGGAGGGTATGAGTGAGCTGTGTTCACAGGAGCAGTTGGGGTGGCTGTCCAGGTGAAGGTGGCCAGGTCTGGTACTTGAGGGGATCCAGGGGGGACCTCTGCTCCCCTTCACCTGGTCCTCTATTGCAGGTCTGCAGCGGCGGCGGCTGATCCCAGCCCCACTGCCCGATGCCACTGCCCTGGGCCGCAAGCCTGCCCTGCCTGGGCAGTGGGTGGACCTGCCCCCGCCTCTGGCTGGCTCTCTGAAAGAGCCCTTCGAGATCAAGGTGTATGAGATCGACGACGTGGCGCGTCTGCAGCATCACCGGCTGCCCCCGCGGGAGGATGCAGCCCAGGTTGGGGCTAGGGGTTGGAGACTGAGAGCCTGGGGTGGCAGAATGGGCCTGTGGGGGCACGGCCGGGTACCCCTGACCACCCTGCTCTTGTCCACAGCCCTCCCAGGAACTGGAGAAGGTAGGGACTGGCCCTGTCCAGCCCCAAGCCTGCAGTGGCCCCTAGTGTCCCCCTTGGGCAGATGTGGCAGGAGGGTCTGGAGGCTACCTGTGCGGGTGGGGTCCCCCAGGTCTGTGCCTGCCCATGCTGGAAGCCAGCGGGGGGAGGCAGGCCTGAGGTGCTGGATGTCCCCAGGAGAGAACCTTGGGCTCCACACCTGAGCCCGCCTGTCCCTGCCACAGGGCCTGGTGTGCGTCAGCTCCAAGCTGCGGCTGGTTGAGCGCAGGCAGCAGCGGCTGCAGGAGGTCCAGGCCAAGCGTGACCACCTCTGTGAGGAGCTGGCCGAGACCCAGGGCCGGCTGATGGTGGAGCCTGGCCGCTGGCTGGAGCAGTGTGAGTGTCCCAGACCCTCTGCCCCCAAGCCCAGACCCTGCTCCCTGCCCTGGTTCCCTAATCTGCCATGTCCCTGCCCTGCCACCTGCTCCTGTCTCTGCCTTCCAGCTGCTGTCCTTCGAGAGGTGGTGGGTGGGAGGTCCCCTGGGGCGGGTGCCTTTCCTGGGACTTCTGGGAGCCTGGCTGCTGCTTGGCCCCTGTCCTGACCTTGTCCTGTCCCTCTGCAGTCGAGGTGGACCCGGAGCTGGAGCCCGAGTCGGCCGAGTACCTGGTCGCTCTGGAGCGTGCCACGGCCGCGCTGGAGCAGTGTGTCAACTTGTGCAAGGCCCACGTCATGATGGTCACCTGCTTTGACATCAGTGTCACCACCACTGCCTCTGTGCCGGGGCCCCAGGAGGTGGACGTCTGAGGCCAGGCACTGGGCAGGGGAGGGGATGGGATGTGCAGGGCGTGTGAGACGGGCGTGTGAGACAGACGTGAGATGGAGCGAGGACGTGGCGGGGGTTGAGGGGTGAGGATGCGATGCAGGGGTCTGTGCAGGCTTGGGAGTCTCAGAGAAGATGCGGCGTGGGAGGGAAGGGCTGGCGGCCAAGGATGGAGTGAGCAAGGGCAGGGAGAGCAGAGGGTGGTTGCCATGCAGATGGCCACGCAAGTGCCTTTAACCTTGAGTTGGACTCTTCTCTTTTTGCATTTGGTGCTATGGACTCGCGACACCAGCAGACGTGGGCTGGGGCCCGCAGATCAGGTGGCTGTGCCCAGCTGCTTGTGTCTGATCTTGCCTTCTTACAGCCGGGCAGTCTGTGTAGCAGGACGGCCCTGAGGTCACGGTCCCTGGTCAGGATCGGGTTTCTTTTCCTTTGCAGTGGCTTCCTCTTGGCAGAGCAGGCATTAGCGGTCTCCAAACCCTTCTGCCTGCAGTGGCAGGGTCTTTGGAGCAGGACACTGTCCTTCCCTGAGCACCCTACTCTGTCATGAGGACGCTGAGGGCCCCGGGTGAGGGCCAGGCCACGCGCACATGATGCCTTCTTCCACGGCAGGAATTCTTACCAAAACCACAAGCAAAAAAAATCCACCACGAAACCAACTGCCCCTGCCAGAGGCAGGGGTTAGGGTTTTCTAAACATTCTGTTAGGTTCCTATTTTTGTATCAGTTTACCTATTAACATGAAGTTTGCGGTGGGAATTTGAAGACAAATGATCTATGTTTTTATGGTTTTCTACGAAGGTGTTTGGGGCCGGGCTCTTTCTGGGGGGTGCCCTGCACAGGGTGGGTGTCCTTGGGAAGTGCGTGTCCCCAGATGCAGACAAGGGAGGGCCTGCAGCCTGTGTGATGTCCCTGCACCACAGGCCTGTGTTTTCTGTCGCGTTTTATAGGGTGTCTGGACCTTTGTACAAATGTGTAGATAACATCTTGCTATGGTTTTTATTTGTGAATAAAAGAAGCGTTGATTGTTTTCATGGCTCCCAGGTTCATGGGGCCCAGGGTGTGCCACCCTCCCTCCGAAGGTCCCTGGGGCAGGAGGGCAGACAGCAGGCTGGGGCTTCATCTGAGGGACGCAAAGGCCAGGGGGTTGTGCCGGGACTCGGCCTGCGCCGCAGCCCTGCAGGGGCCACTGAGTGGGGCAGGGGCCGCCAGGGTGCAAGAGGCAGTTGGGTTTCAAACCTAGTTTTCTCTCCAATCCTCGTGCCCTCTCTTCTGGGTGCTGCTAGGATTTCGGGGCCCCAGGCTGGGGCCTTCCTGCAGGGTGTGACATCTGGGGAGATGGAGGCAGGTGACAGTGACCCCTCAGGAGGGCTGTGGTCTTCCTTTTGTTCCCTGCCTGCCTTGCTGGGAGGCACCGCGCCCCT
This sequence comes from Erethizon dorsatum, assembly GCA_028451465.1. Classification (NCBI taxonomy): domain Eukaryota; kingdom Metazoa; phylum Chordata; class Mammalia; order Rodentia; family Erethizontidae; genus Erethizon; species Erethizon dorsatum. The sequence goes on from CM051828.1 coordinate 132,367,940, forward strand.
GGGCACATCAAGGCCCAGGCCCCAGAGCTGGCTGGCGCGCCCACCTGTGCGGCCAGCGCTCCAGGGAACCCAGCCCTGGCTCCGTCTTGGCCTCGCATCTCATGCAGGGCCCAGTTCTGGCGGACCCGCTGCGGGCTCACGGGGCTGGGTCTTCTGTGGCCTGCGTGCCCTTCGTGCTCATCTCAGGTACTCAGTATGTCCTGCTGAACCAATCCTCGGCCCCCAAGCCTGTTTCTTTGTCCTGCCCTACCCCCCCCCAGGCCTTCGAGGCTGTACCTGCCCTCCCCCCAGCCAGTCTGCTCTGCCTTGGGCCTGGCCCGGGCAGCCTCCACGGTGCACCGTTCCGCTGGCCCCAGTGTGTGTAGCCTACGCTCCGCCCTCCCGGGAGCTGAGTCGCAGCCTCTATACTTGGGACGCTCCAGGGCCGGCGCAGCTGGGTGCCCTTCCCTGGCTCCAGCGTGAGTGTGGAGTCCACCTGTGTGGTCTCTGTCTCCAGCCTCGGCAGGGCCACAGGGGTGGGCAGCTCTGAGTCATGGATTGTCACACCCCAAGTGGCACAGGGTGGGCCCCAGGGAACCTGGGAGCACTTGCTGAAGAATGAATGCATGGATGGAGCGGTGACTGCGTTTCCTTATGGTGCCTGTCCTTGCTGTCCCAGATATGGGTCAGGACACAGGAGCATACAGGCCATGGGGGTGGCCTTCAGCCTTGGGTGGGGTCACAGGCCAGCTGGGGAGGTGGGGTCCAAGCCCTCACCCCCGGTCTCCTGAGATTTGGCTCCAGCAGATCCCGGACTTCTGGGAAGGGCGAGGTTGTTCTCAGCCAGCCGAGAGCCGCCCAAGCTGCTGTCTGGAGGACTTGGCTGGGGTTGGCAGGGTGTGGCAGAGATGCTCAGGGAGGAGCCGAGCAGTCTGCTCTGTGCGTGGTCCTGCACGTGTTTCGGGGCAGACCGACCCCAGCCTGCCAGGGTGGTGCTCTCGGGACCCAGAGCGCTGGCCCAGGTGGGGCCTTGGAAGGCCTGAGGAGGCCCCTGGTCTGGGCCTGGTCCCAGGACCGTGTCACCTGCATGGTGGGGGGATGGGTGGGCACTTCCCTTACTCCTGCGGGGAACACTTCAGGTCTCTCCCCTGTCCGGGCTACCAGCCCTCTGCCCTTGACCCTCACGGCCATCCTGGCGGGGCCTTTGTGGTCCAAGCTGGGGGTGCCTGGACTTGGGGTCTGGCTGGGTGGATCCTGATTCTCACAGCCCGAGTGACCCGTGAAGGGCAACTCCTGCTCTTCTGGACAAGGAATCCTGTCCCAGGACTGGCCTGGGAGTCTGAGGTGGCCTTTCATCTGGGACATCAAAGCTCTCAGTGCTGTCATTACAGGCTGGGAAAGAGTGTGAGTCCCAGAATGCCCATTTTATGGATGGGAAAGCTGGGGCCGCCCAGGACCCAGCTCTTTGACTGGAGCCAGAGCCTGGGCATCCCCTGTACTGCCACCACAGGGGTTTGTGTGCATCCTGCATACCAAATATTTGGGGAAACTGAGGTCCAGCCAGGGCAGGGTTGCTCAAGCCCCCATTCCTATGTGCTTACCAGAGGCAGGTGGAGGCCTGCAGGTGGGGGGGCTCCCCAGAGACGTCAAGACCCGGAAGGCCCAGGGTAGGATGGGGGCGGGTCGTGGGAGGGCAGAGGCAGGGGAGGCTGGGTTCCTATCTGGATCGCAGGGACACAAGCGTGAGGTAGTGTGGCTGGCGGCTCTCAGTCTCGGAGGCCACCTGGCACTGGGCCACCCACTCCCCTGGGGTGAGGTGCCCGCCTGACTCACCACGTTAGCACGTCCAGGCCTGCTTGCCGCCCTGCCCACTCCACCTGGGCCTTGGGGCCACATGGGGAGAAGGGGAAGGGGCTCCTGGGGCCCAGTGGGGGCAGGCAAGGCAGGGGCTGAGGGACCTGCTGCAGAGCCACAGGAACTGCCTGCCTTCCAGGCTGGGAGAGGGCGCTTGACTCCCTGGGCCCTGCCAGCCTGCCGCCCCTGAGACCACTGTCCCAGAGGGCAAGGACCAGCCTCAGCGGCAAGGAAGCCGGAGCCTGTGGGGCACAAGGGCCCCATGGGGATTTTGGGTTCCTGGGGAGCAGCAGGCACTTCGGGAGAGAATGCTTGGGTCTCAAGGGACCTGTCGCAGAGGTGGTGACTCACAGTGATGGCTGTGGGCAGCAACAAGGGCTAGCATAATAGTGGTCATGGGATGGTGGTGGGCATGGTGGCACCAGAAGTCCTAGGCCTGGTGGCAGCATGCTGAGCTCTGCAGCCTGGGTCCCAGGACGGGTCTCTTCCCTTCCTTCCTCTCTGATCCCTTCTCTCCCCATGGCTGAGCTGAGCAGCCTGGGTGGCCAGGGAGGGTCCCACACCTAAAGCCAAGGAATGCTGCCCTGATGCCTTCCTGGAGGCTGGGGTGGGAGCCTCAGGTCCTCTCTGCCAGTGTCACAGCGTAGGTGTAGCTGCTGGGCCCGTCTTCCTCTCTGTCCCCAAGCTGGCTGCCTCCGGTGCACGGAGCTCTGGGCTCCCTGGAGTTGCCTCGACCTCCCACCCCATGTCCCTGGCACTCATGCTCCCCTCCCATCCCTGCCTGGAGTGTACAAGGCAGGGTGCAGACCCCCACTGGCTGCTCCTCTCCTGGGACCCAAGTGTTGGGCCCTGGGCCGGGATCTGCTCCAGCAAACAGGAAGCTCGAGGGAGATGTTGCCCCCCTGACCTTGTGTCCGGCGCGGCACGGGATCCAGCCGTTTCCATACAGGAAGCCGGGAGGCTGGGAGGGTGGGAGGTGTCCCCAGCAGCCAAGGAGGGGCTTCCTGTGGGTAAGGCTGCCATGGGGTGAACTCAGGAGCAGCGGGGGCCAGGAGATACCGCTCAGAACCCCACCTCAGCCACTGAGGCGTCTCCCCTCAGAGAAGCACAAGTCATAGGGTCTCTGCAGGGTGCGGGGGGCTGGGCCCGGGCGAGCCAGCACAGCCGTGGTCTTGGGAGAGGGGCCTCAACAGGGGCGGGGGCAGGGCCGGGACCCTGGGTCCTTCCCAGTGTGACACAGCCCTGCCCGAGGGCCACCCCGTCCAGGCCTGGCTGCAGCCAAGAAGCCAGAGGGTTCCCCTACGCCCTCGTGCCCTTCTAAGTGCGGTCCTGCACCCCAGCCGCATCACACCTTGGCCTTTTGCTATGCTGTGTATTTCAGAGTCATCTTTTTAAAACTGACTTTACGACAGGGGAGTGGCTTGATGAGCGCTTGCCTAGCGTGTGTGAGGCCTTGGGTTCCATCCCCAGCACTGCAAAACCAAAACCAAACAATTGAAGGGGAGCCTTTATGCCCACTGCTTCAGTTTCCCCTCCAATCCTTTCAGCCCAGGACCCCACCCAGGATGCCACAGGAGGAAGGGGGGCAGTTCACCTCCAGCAGGGTGGGGCATCAGCCTATAAGGCTTGGAATTCATCTCCCGGGGAGGTTTGTCTCCTCCCACTTGCTGACATGTTCAATCCTTGCTCGCGCCAGTGTAGACAGACAGAGGCAGGTTGGTATCCTACGTGGGGCTCTGTCCAGCTCCATGCGGTTTATAACTGAACTTCTCCCCCTCTGGCCCCTGGCGCCCTCATAGTTTGTCTGTGTCACTTCTCCAGCCTGTACTTGTCCCTTCCCGAGGTGAGCAGCGCTGTGTGGTCCCCATGTGGTCCTCAGCAGGCTGATGTCCTGGAGCCCACAGGCCTGGCCATCCTTGCTGGGGTCTCCAGCCCTCTGGAGGGGACAGTCCCAAGGATCCTGAGGGCTGGGTTACCCCCGAGGGACTAATGTCTCCCAGCAGGTAGCACAGACCTTCCTATCCCTCTCATCTGGGGTTCGGGACAGAGGGGAGCTCCTGCTCCTGGGGGTGGGGACTGAGCCCAGGAAGCGGGGCCACCTCCCCGCAGTCCCCTGGCCCACCCCAGACCCTGTGAGCAGGGCCCCTCTGGCGGTGTGTGAGACCTTGCCCTGTGCATATGGGCCTGGGGCTGCCCAAGGCTGGGCTGCTCCCTTCCCTGGCGGCTGCCATGGTGATGCCCAGGCTAGTGAACTCCGTGGCCCAGAGGTGGAGGGTGTGGGGAGGCAGAATAATTGCTGGTGTGGCTGTGTCCCCACCCGGCCCTGGGGCTGGGAGCAGGAGCAGTGACACCCCTGAGAACACAGGGTGGCACCGGGTGAGGTCACCCCAGAACTGCCTTCATGCTGCCGTCACTGTTACCTCGGAGTGCGAGGTCAGAGAGGATGTGTCCTGCGCACCAGGCCTCCTGCCAGTGGCCAGCCCACCGGAACAGCCAGCTGCTCCCGGAGCGTTCTGCAGACCAGGCCGGCGGAGGGCATGGGGTGGGCCGGGGCCTCCACTTCCCACTTGGGAAACCTCCCTCTGAAGAAGAAGCCCACTGCCCACAAAGGACCCCAGGAAGGACCTCTTGGGGACCCTGCAAACTGGGCTGGCAGGGACCATGGATTCTAGGGGATACCAGGTGTTGGGCTTGGGACGCCCACTGCTTGGCAGAGCCTCCCTGACCTGTGCCTTGATTTCCCTTCCTGTGGAAGGAGCAGCTGCCTGGCTGTGCCTGTGTCAGATGCGGGGCCCTACGGTCCGTAATAAATTTCACCCTCCCTGCAGCACCAGTGATGACGGGCCGTATTTCTCGCAGCCTCAGTGACTGTCCTGGGGAGCTGGCTGCCTGGCAGGGGGTGACCATCTAAATCCCAGGCCCGCGCTGATTTGTGGGCCTGGCAGTGTGGCTGGCTCCCGGCATCTTTATGAGCAGAGGAGCCTGGGCTGGGAGTGGGATGGGCTGGCATGATCTACAGCCCGGCTGCCCCTGCCTGCCACCTCGGCGCCTGCCTGTGTGTCCTGGGCCAGGCCTGGGTCAGCTCTGACCTGGGCCCAGGCCAAGGACCCAAAGGTGCTGGCCCTGTGCCACTGCTCCGGGAGCCTTGACCTTGGGCTGCAAGGAGGAATTTCCACAGGGCAAGCTGTCTAGGGGGCCTGGCTCTGGGCTGGCTTCTTGGGGTGCAGGGAGGTGACACCGGGTTCTGGCCTGGAGGGGGCGGCAGGGAGGCTGGACCACTGTGGTCAGCCCAGCAAGCTCTGCACCCACTTCTGGTTCCAGCGCAGCTCCTCCATATCCCGCTGGGGCTGGGACTTCATGTTGCAGGCCTCAGTTTGTCCTGTAAACTGGGAAAGGATTCTGAGAGGTCCGTGTGCAGATCTGTGGGCAAGCACCAGGGGTTCAGCCAGTGCAGCTCTGCGGTCCTAACCTGGGCTTCCCCTTCCCTGCCTGAGGGTGGGCACCCCAGGGTGGCCTTGGAGGCCTCGGTGTCACCAGAGGCGCCCTGGGTGACATCTGTGAGGTCTCACGCAAGGCTCCTCCAGGCTCGTTTGCAAGTCTGACGACCCTGCAGCTCTGCGTTCTCGCCCCATAGTTGGCACCACAGCCGAGATGTGGCCTAGGCCTTGGGCCACGCCACTCCTGGGGAGACTTCCCGCTTCCTTCCTGGGCTTGGGTGGAATGAAGGGCTGCGATGAGGGCCTCCCTAGAGGGCTAGTTAGGGTGGGACCACGAGCCTGGCAGAGGGCCTGTGTGTGTTGGGTGGTGCTGGTGGGTCCTGTGAAGACTGCCGTGTGGGCCCAGTCTCACCCGCCCATGCCAGGGATCCTGTCAGACCCTCGCCTCCTGACCTCCTGGTCACCCCCCCCCCCCGAGGTCCCCAACATGGACATCGGCTCAGCTTTCTCTTTCTTGGCTAAGGCTGTGCTTTTCCTCAGGTGGGATCCAGGCTCCACCAACGTACTCACCCACTGAGCCTATCAGACAACGCTGGGTCTCAGGCACTCTGGGCTCCACACAGAGCCAGGTGTGTGGCCGGCTCCCACCCTCTGTTGTGATGCTGAGTGGCACGGCCTCTCGGGAGGAGGAGGACAGCCCAGCCAGTCTCTCCACGTGGCCTCATGGCCAGGGTCTGCCTGGTCTGCTAGGCTAACCTGGGGGTGCAAATGGAGATAGTGGCCATTGTGGGGGCCCTAGAGCCCTCAGCCCTTGTGGACCCTGCCATGCTCCTGAGCCTGGTCAGCCTCAGACGCCCAGCCCACAGCCTGGGGCCTGCACCCACTGCAGCCTGGAGCTGGGCCAGCAGATCCTTGGCATGGAGGCCAGCAGGTGGTGGGGACGACAGACGCAGCAGAGGCAGGCCCTGCAACGTCCCTCCCGCTCCCAGGCCCCTGCTGCAGCCAGGGAGAAGCACCAGGCTGTGAGCGCCTAGGTGGCATCTCGGCTGTGGTGCCAACATATGGGGCGAGAACGCAGAGCCGCAGGGTCGTCAGACTTGCAAACGAGCCTGGAGGAGCCTCGCGTGAGACCTCATAGATGTCACGCAGGGCGCCTCTGGTGACGCCGAGGCCTGCGCGGCCACCCTTTTCTCTTGCCATCTGGTCCTCACTTCTCCTTCCCCTCCCTGGCTGTTCCCCAGCCCCTGGGTGCTTCCTTGGTGGCCCCCACTCCCTCCTCCCACCCTCTGCCCCTGCAGCTTTCCCTCTGCACTGGGCACCCAGCCCCCAGACTCCTCTCCCAAGCCACAGGTCAGTGATTCCCTCTGCCCCTCTGTCCTGCAGACCCCAAATCCCTCCACCCCGCTGCCCGGGGCTGCTCCCTCCTCTTCCCAGAACCTGGCATGAGCTTGAGCTCCTCCCACCCCCAACCCTACGCCCCGCCCCCACTGCTGGGGAGGTCAGGACCCTGGGGCTCTCTGGGCCAGTCCAGGAGCAATCTGGTGCCCAGGGGAGTAGGCAGGAAGTGTCTCCCAGTGGACCCTTGGGCCAAAGCATCCCCTTAGCTTAAGTTCAGTGTTTCATTTCCTGAGAAACCAGCTGGCCCGGCCCACATTGGCCTGCTTTTGGTGATCATTGGTCCCAGGCGGGTGGCAGGGCGCTCTAATCTGTGTCTCTTTTGAGGAAATAGACATTTGCACAGAGCTCTGCTCAGCCATGGGAGGCCTTTGGCAGGCCATGGACATTTATCATGGCAGGGGTGAGCGCTCAGGTTGGGTGGGGGCTGGCGGGCAGGAAGTGCTTCTGCAGAGATAGGGGACATGGCTTCAGTCCCAGGGACCCCAGAGCTTGGGAAGAGGCTGCACTGCCCTGGAGCAGATGCCTGTCTGCTGCCACCCTGGCTGGGTGTCTGTAGGTCCTGAGCAGAGGGGTGGGCTGGGCCCTTGGCCCTGTCCTGGCTGGAGAGAAAGCCTTGCTTCCCAGAGGATGAAGTGGGCAGTGTGTGACATGCCCTGAGTGCTGGGCATGTGGGCAGCTCGACAGAGGCAGGACCTCCAGGTTGTGGGATTCCCCAGCCCTCAACTCTAAGCTGGTGCTGGTGTCAGCACAGTGCTAGGGAACCGCTGTCCCAAGCTGCAGCCTCCCACAGGCTGTACAGCCTGGGAAGGGGCAGGTGGGGACAGTGCTAGTCATGAATCGGGGAAAAAGGAGCCTGGGAGGTTCTGTGTGGCTGCAGTGGCTCTGGTTAGCAGTCTGGTCAGGCACGAGGTCCAGGACTGCAGGAAGCTAGTACTGTTTCAGGACCTGCTCAGTTGGAGATGCTTTAGACAGTCGAGGCAGTGTTCCCCGAACAGCTCTGGAAGGAAGCTTTGGGCTGAAAAGAATCTGGTCATTCATCCATTCATCTACTCACCCATCCATCCATCCATCCATCCACTCATCCCTCTATCTGTCCATCTGCCCATCCATCCATCCATCCATCTATCCATCCACTCATCTACCTGTCCATCTGCCCATCCATCCATCCATCCATCCATCCATCCATCCATCCATCCATTCACTCATCCATCTGTCCATCTGCCCATCCATCCACCCACCTATCCATCCATCCACTCATCCATCCACCTGTCCATCTGCCCATCCATCCATCCACCCACTCATCCATCTGTCCATCTGCCCATCCATCCATCCGTCCATCCATCCGCCCATCCATCCATCCACTCATCCATCCATCCATCCATCCATCCATCCATCCATCCATCCATCCATCTGTCCATCTGCCTATCCGTCCATCCGTCCCTCCCCATGTGACAAGCAGGTATGAGGATAGAGACTATACTGGGTGCTAGCTCCTCCTGCCTGGCAGGATGAAGCTGTTAAGTTTTTTTTTGTTTTTTTTTTGTTTTTGTGGGTACCGGGGGGTCAACTTCAGGACCTCGCGCGCCAGCAGGCGCCTGTGCCGCTGAGCGATATCACTGGCCCCTTTTTCGTATGTGGGTTCCGGGAGTCGAACTCGGGCCCTCACGCTTGCCGGGCAGGCGCTTAAGCCGCTGAGCCATCTCACCGGCCCAGCTGTTAAGTTTTCAAAACCATTTTGAGCCAGTTGCTAAATAAATTTGTCATTAAAGAATGTGGACTCAGATCACATCCTGATATCTGCCACCATAGGAAATCTAACCAGAGTCTGTTGGATTGGCACTGTAGGGCTAGCAGTTTCTGGTTGATGACTTAAATTTGTGGGAGGGGAAGATACTGTTGAACAGGGGTTGCACATCACACTTGGTGACAGTGACTTTACTGGGAGGGAAGATGCGGCTTTGCCAGCCAAATGCATTAATGGCAGCTGTGGCATTGAGTTGGTTGTGGAAACTTCCATCTGCCAGGAGGCCAGAGCCCTCTTCGGAATCCGTCAGGTGAATTTGCAACCAAGAGCGCTGGATGTGTCCTTCCTCCTTGGGAACTGTGTGCACATCTTCTGCAGCAGTAATTCCAAGGAGCAGAGGAGGGGGCTGCCGAGGACAAGGAACAACCTGGAGGGGCACGTTTGGGATGTAGGCAGGCAGAGACAGAGGGACGGCAGGGACAGGGAGGGTGGGCCTGGGTTACAGGTGCCCAAGATGGGATTCTGGGGCGTCACTTCCCGTTTTCTGAAGTCCCTCCTTCTGGTCTCCCTCTGGGCTGTGTCGGTCTTTGTCCCTCATCCTTGGTGGTGACAGGTGGCAGTGGCTGAGCATGGTGTGGGAGGATGTCCCCTGTGAGGGAAGCCGCCACACATGCTCTCAGGAAAGCTGCAGAGGGGCTTGGAGTCTCTGCGTCCAACCCCCGAAGTGGGAGCTTGTCGCGTGGCTGGGACCCAGGGCCAGGCTGAGGAAGGGCAGGTCATGTCTCCAGCTGGTGCTGGGCGCTGTGAGGGGAAAGGGGGAGAGGCTGCTCCGCCCCTCCCCGCCCCTCCCTGCCCTCTCATACTCATTTGCTTTCCCTGAGAGTTGAACCCGGAGCCTTGTGCAGAGCTGCGCTCTGCCCCTGGGCTGCACTCCCAGCCCTTGTGCATTCATTCGATAAGTACCGCTGGGTGGTCTACGTGGTGCCAGGAATAGCACGGGTACCACCCTGCCCTTCTGGGCCCTGCCACCCCTCCTGTGTGTCCATGCGGCCTTCTCTAGCCACCCCTCCCTCCTCTCGTTCTGTCAGTCATTCGTTTTCCACGCTCCCCCATCCATCACATCTCTCATCCATCTCTCCTGCTATCATCCACCCCCTCTTCATCCCTCCATCCACACACCTGTCCATCATCCACCCATCCATGACAACTGAGGCTTCCTGCATTCTGGACTCAGGGCTGGGCTGGGGGCACAGAAACATTGCCCAGGTGCTCAGCAGGGCAGGGGCTGTCAGCTGAACGTGGGTCCTGGCACACAGAGTGCCTCTCCACTGCCCCCAGGTCAGGCCTCAGGGACCTGGAGGCCTAAAGAAGCCTTAAGAAGCTGACCCCTGCGGCCAGGTCAGAGTGGAAAGGCCATGCCCACCATCACCCAGGGAACCTATGCCTGGAGGCCTCTCCCTGGAAGGCCAATAGCTGGCCACCACTTTCCATCCAGGACAGGTGGTGTCTGGGCCTGGGTTTTTTGCTGGGTGCTCAGGGCTGTGGCTGCATCTGCCCCACCTGCCCGCCACGAGCCTGGCTCGGAGGCCCCGCTGCGGGGCCACTGTGGGAGCCAGGTGTCTGTATAGGGTCGGGGGGACTGGTGTCCAACAGACCCATGCCAGCTTTGGGGCCAAGACCTGCAGTTTCCTTGTCTCCGAAATGAGGACATGCCCTGAAGTCCATGTCGGAGAGCCCTGGCTCCGCGGAGCCAGCTCTCGCAGGGTCGGGAGAACCTCCTAGGGTTCAGGAGGCTCTGGGCCGGGGCACAGGGTGCAGGGGCTTGGGCTGCACCAGCTGCTCTGGGGACCCTGGCTCCTCTGCTGCTCCTGGCCTGCAGGACTGGGGCCACTCTGCTTGCTGTACAGTGGTGCTTGGACCCCTGGGACCAGTACTTGGGCTGCAGTGGCAGGGCTCCTGGCACCTGACCTGGCATGGTGGCCCGGCTCTGTCACTGCCATGTGGGGCCACAGGCGAAAAAGTGGGCACATGAGCCTTCTGCCTTCCGTGGTGGGGAAGCCGGCGCGCAGCCGTGTCCTGAGCCACGTCGGGCATATTGCACACGCACCGCCGACAGATTGACCCCGAATTATCTTTTATGGCCTCCACCGAGTCTGTGGGTAGCAGGCAGATGTACCCAAACCCAGTCGTTACTTGTGGCAGCAGGCGCAGCATTAATTATTGACGTGCCAGCCACCTCCTCGCCACCTCCAGTTAAAATTCATGGTCCAGCCACTCTGCAAATATTGATTCGGACCCGAGTTGGTGTTTTCCCCTTAACATTATTATAATGAGGGATAAAAATCCAATTGCCTTCGCTGACACTCAATCATTCTTCTGTGCCGCTCCTCATCGATCTCCCTTTCCCCAGGTTTTACCATAAATTATTCTATTCAATTAAGTAAACTTGCACATAATGGCATTTTGCAAACTGAATAATTTATTGACTGTGTTTGGCGAAAGCCTGGTTTGGGGTGGGCTGGAGAAAGGGCGGGTTTGTCCCAGCTGTCCCCCAGGTCCGTGGGGTTAGGCTCATGGGACCAGGTCTGGGCAGAGGCTGCAGCAGCCTCAACTCTGCCACCTGCGGGGGCCTCCTGGGCTGTAGGCGAGAATGAGGACGTCGAGAGCTGGGCAGGGCAGATGGTGTGGGGGCAGCAGGGGAACCAGGGACAGGAGGTCTCTGGCCAGAGGGCTGGGGCTGGGTCCCCAGACAGAGTGCAGAGGTGAGCGTTGTCGCCCTGCCTGTCCCCACACTGGCCAGCCTGGCCTTGACTTCCCCTCTGGCTCTCCAGTTCTGCCACGCAGGAGCACTGCAGATAGCTGGCGAACAATGGGAATTTGTGTCTGTGGTCCTGGAGGCTGCAAGTCCAAGATCAAAGAGTTGTGGGCGACTTCCCTGAGGCCTCTCTCTGCAGACGGAGTCTCCTCCTGTCCTCACAGGGCCGTCCCTCTGGGCGTGTCCAGGTCCTGCTCTCCTCCTCTTATGGGGCATCATCATGTTGGATTAGTGCCACCCTAGTTACCTCACTTTACCTCTTTAAAGGCCCTGTTACTCTCTGAGGTCCTGGGGTTATGACTTCAACATGAACCTGGGAGGGGCTGCCATCCAGCCCCAGATGCCCCTGAACTGTTGGCTTGGCCGTCTGCCTGGCCTTTGTGCCTGGGTCCCGCTGGTCTCTTGCAGGTTCAGCCTGCTCAGCTGCCTGCACCCTGTGGACAGTAGGAAGTGTCCGCTTGGCCCAGGTCCAGCTGCCCACCACCCCAACCCTCAGAAGCCAGCAGAGTGAGGAGCCGGAGCCCAGTGGTAGGACTAATGGGCAGTCTGCCAGCTTCCTGGTGGGGCACTCCCTATGGACACATCTCCTCTGCTGTCTGTGGCCTGCCGCTGCAGGCTGGGGTGGACACTCTTGCTGGGCCTCGTGGGCACCTTGGTTTGGGTGCCCTGTCCCACCTCCCCTCCAGCCGGCCTTGCTAGGGTCCAGACCTGACCTGGGCCACACGGCGAGTATGCTTGCAACTCCCCCTACCCCAGCCTGGCCTGGGGCCCTGCGTCCAACCCTCTGCACAGGCCAGGAACCTGGGGTCCTGATGCTTCTTTTTCTGGGCTTCCATTCCCAGTGTGGCCCCTTAGGAACCTGGCAGCCGAGAGGCAGTGCCAGGGCAGGTGGAGCAGGTGCAGCCCTGCTCCTCTGTGGCATCTTGAGATGGCGGAGGAGTCCCGCTCTGGGGTGGGTGGTGTACGTGTCCAGGAGAAGCTGGAATGGTCCCTGTGACACAGGGTGTGCTGTGGGAATCGTGTGACATGGCGGAGGGGCTGCATCCCACTGTGGGAAGGAGGCTGAAAGAGCTGGAGGCAGCCTGGGCCTGCAGGGAGGTGTCTTCCCTCCTTTTCTGAGAGGGGCTTCTGTCCCTGAGGGCCCCTCCCCTGATGGAAAGGCAGTTTGCGTCTAGATAGGGACAGTGATGTGCTGGCTCAGGCTAAGGCCAGGCCTTGGGGCCACCTTGGGGACCACGCAGCCCCATGCTTCCCTAAGGTGGCTGGGTGGGCTGTGCCAGGGCTGTGATGGGGGTAATTAAGGTTAATTGGTGTTGGAGCCAGCGCACTCTGGCTCCGAGCCACCAGCCCAATCACTTCAGTAATGAGGTTGTCTCGGCCAGCGCGGCTGGGCCAGGTGGGGCTGCGGCCCTCCCTTTGGGGGACCCTGCCCTGGCCTCCTCACACAGCTTGAGGCCCTGAGAGGCATGGGAAGTGTCAGGCCCACAGTGAGCCTGCGGGGCACACGGGTGGTGGACAGGGGTCTTGGGGCCCAGGGATGGCCAGCGGGATCTTGGGCTCACAGAAATGCAGCCAGGAGCTTGGAGCCTGTGCTGAGAACCCAGCCAGCCCTCCAACCTCCTAGGGACAGGGCCAAGGTGACACCTGGGAATGGGCGGGGCCTGGGCCACTTGCTGGGGGTGAGGGGATGAGCTGTCATGTGAGGGTGTCATCCGGCTGAACCTTAGGGACCCTAGGGAGTTATGAGCAACTCCTTCCCAGCCTCCTCATTTTATCCAGGACTCATCCTAGTTTGCAGACACCGAGAGCCCTGAGCTCAGGACCAGAACCAGGGGTCTGGGCCCCCAGGGCTGTGGGCGCGAGACCCCCAGCAGAAAGAAGCTGGTGGCTGGAGCTTGCCTCCCTCTCCTGTAAGAGCAGGTGTTGGGGCAGAGCAGGGGGTCCCTCCGGGGGGGTCTTAGGGCTCAGGTGGCTGGGTGGGGCTGGCTGGAGCCCTCTCACATCATAAGCTGCTCATGCTGAGAAACGTTTGCAGAAGGCTAATTCCACAAAAGCTGGGCAGCAGCTGCAGACAGCAGGCCACGGGAAGGCAGGAAGCTCTTGTCCAGGCCAGTGCCCTCTCAGGCCTGGGGAGGGGGCAGGGGTTCCTGGTGGCCATGTCCCTGTCTGCAGAGCTTGGGGACTGGGAGTTAAGTCCCAGCTGTTGCTTCCTGCTGCCCAGGGTCACTACCGCCGACCCCATCCTCTGGACATGGAGCTGAGCCAGGGGCAGGCTGGCTTCCTGTCCTCCACCCAACTGGCCACCAGCACAGTCAGCCAAAGGGAAGACGTACTGGTGGCTGGGGTGTCCCTGGGGCACATGTGTCCCTGATAATCGTGGCCTAGGTGTGCAGGCGCAATGGGGACCCCACCACCTCTATCTCAGCTGTCTCACTGGTCATTAGCAGAGGTGTCCCGGCATGTCCTGTCCCTCCTCCGCAGCCCCTGAAAGCTGAGTGCCAGGGCTTCAAACCTAAGAGGCGCCCGCTGCTCTGTCTCAGCAGAATGGTGGGGCACAGTTACAAAGAATCATTATTTCCAACCAAAGTGCTCAGGTCTCCCCAAGCCGAGTGCTGGTACGCAGATGGAGAGTTGGCTGCTGCCAGGGGAGTGTGCCATGGGGCGGGGAGGGTGCTCTGGGCACTGCCCTCCAGTCCTTAGCACCACCACTCAGCTGATGGCAAATTGCATGGGGGCAGTGTGTGCTGGGCCTGTCCTGGTGCCTTTCTGGGGTCAACGTGGCCTCCTCGTGCCACCTGGTGACACGGCTGGTGCAGGCCCCAGTGGCCACCCAGGGCTCCCCAGTCCTCCTCTGAGCTTCCACTGTCTGTCCCTTCTCTGTCACTGAGAACTTTCCTGAGCTCACAGACACTTCTGTCCTCCCTGGGCTCAGTGCCAGGCCCTCAGAGGACACGTACCTGGGGGGCTGCCCTGCTCACGGCCTGGGGGAGGGTTGGGGCACTGGCCTTCTGGAAGGTGAACAAGTGGGAGCACCGGGGACTGTCTCTGCCCCTCTGTGAGCTGTGTCATGCTGAGACTGCCAATCTCCTTTGTGGGGCTAAGGGACCCCCAACCCCAAGACAGCTACCAGTCCTTGAGGCCCTGGTTTTGGAAGGACCAGGAGACCCTGTGTGGCCATGGCCTGGCTGGGTGCCCACCGCCCTCCCCAGCCCTGCAGGGGCCCTGCCTTCTGCTGACCGCCCTGCTGGGCCTGTCGCTGCTGGAGTGGCCTTTCTTTTGCCTGCTCAGCCCTGGTGTGTGACCAGGCAGCACCAGGTGCCCACATAGCTGCTGGGGACAGGGAAAGTACAGAAGGTAGAGGAGAGTGGCTGTGCCTTCCAGAGTGCCCATGGGCATATGCCAGGAGGGTGTCGGGCAGGTAAGAGGCGAGGACAGGGCGTGGGCAGGGAGGGCCCGAGACCACCTTGATGGACCCTCCTGTTGCTCTGACAAGAAGCAGAAGCCCACAGGAGAGAAACCAGGTCACCCAAAGGCAGCCTTGGGCCAGATCTGGGTCTTGTGGTCCCAGCACCCGCTTCGCCCCTGGTTCAGTTGTCTGTAGTCATGGGAACCATGGTGTGACAGGTGCCGTGACCCTGGAGGGACAAGTGGAGGTAGTGTGTGGAAGGCTGCTTGGAGGAAGTGGCACAGGCCCTGTGGAGGGGACCTGCAGGCAGGAGGTAGGAAGCAGGTAAACCTGGAGTGGGGGGTGGTGAGGCAGTGCCATGGCTGGAGAGGGGCCAGCTGGGCAGGAAGGGGGACAGGGCCAAGTCAGGAGGGGCCAGGAAAGCCTGGCCATGTGTGTGGGGTGGGCAGGGGCACAGCTGAGCCTGCTGTGGACCTGGGACCACTGAAGAGAGAAGTGGCCACCAGAGGAGGCTTTCAGGGGTTCAGTGACCTGGCCTGGGGCATGGAGGAGGGGAGCCACTCAGGGCCTGCTGGGAAGTGTGGGGTGTGGACCCCTGGTGGGGATCAGGGCACCAGTGGTCTAGAGGTAAGGCCATTGCTCTGGGACGCTGCAGTGACAGACTCGGACTCTGCCTCTCCTTTGGCACCCAGGAGTCGGGGCCAGGGACCAAGTGACCAAGCTGCAGCCACAGTGTCCTGGGAGTGTGGCCGATCTGTGGTCACTCCACAGCCTCCACGTCCTGTCTGGGGCTCCAGTGTGCCCAGTGGGGGATCCTGGCTGGGGTTGGAGGGCATCCCAGAGGCCCGGGAGGACCGCGGGGCAGGATTAAGCTGTTCTTGGCAATTGCACCCCCAGCGAAGCTGTCAGGTGAATTTTACTGAAGGATCAATCGTGTAATTGGTGGTGGATCCCTTTCCTCTCGCCACGGGTGTCTCTTATCAGGGTCTCCCGGGCCTGTGTCATAGCTATGTGGGACACAGGGGGTGGTGATTCAGGAGGATCTTCTGGCCGGAACATCATGAAAGGAAAATGGGCCTTGGACTCTCCTTTGGTTCTCCCATTAAATCCTGTTCGTTTCCATTTCATGAGACGGTTGCCTAATCCTATTTGTGAAATGCCTGTAAGCCACAGATAAAAATGGGACATCTGCATCGGTGAATGGAGTGGTATCAAGCAGCTTCCTTCCCTAAAGATAATATTAGGTTCCTTAATGCACCCACGCTCCTGGAGTTTAAAATTTTTATAGGGAGGTTTAAATATTCAAAGCCAGTGTAGGGCTTTCCCCCCTTCTTCTGCTAACTATTACAGACAGATTAAATTTAAAAGAGATTTAATTTTTCAGGTTGTCACAGCGTTAATGGAGGATAAATCACGCCTGGGAAGGGGCGCGTCGCCTTTGTCTTGCTGTGCGGTGCGGCCTGTGTTAGCGATGGGCACGATTAAGAGCTTCACACGTGTGCTCTGCCTGGTCTCCCTCTGGCTGCCCGGGGCCATCAATTACCTCGCCCCATGTGGAGATCCTGGAGGGAGGATGGGCCGGGTACCCCAGGGCTGGGCAGGGGTGGCCGACAGGGCTCTGTCCCACCTGTGTTCTGGCAACTGGGGGTCTGACTTTGGCTGTCTGGCATGTGCACCTGTGTGCAAGCATATGTGAACGTGTGTGTGTGTGTGTGTGTGTGTGTGTGTGTGTGAGGGGTGTTTAACTTGGGGAATCTCCTCCGGGGTGATCTGGGTGGGGGTCCCTTCAGCCTAGCAGTGTGGTCCCCAGTGTGACCACCATGGGTGGAGCTGGGCCAGGGTTTGTCCTCTAGGAATGGGGTGGGGGGCAGTGTTCCCCAGGCCACTCCCACCCAGACACTGTGGCCAGCAGTGGATTTAAGGGGCAGAACTCAGGGGTGCAGGGGAAGGATTCGCAGCTTAGTGTTTGCTGTACCCTTGGGGAAGGGGCTGGAGAGCAGTGTCCAGGGCAGAGGCCAGTGGGGAGGGTCGGAGAAAGGATGGACAGAGGTTTCTGGAGAGGTCACCGGCCTGTGGGAAGAGGGGCCTGGGGTGCTGGGCTTCTGGCTGGGAAGTGGGTGCTGGGGTGTCCCTCAGGGGCTGGAGTGAGGGCAGCGGGGCACAAGACCAGGCCTCTTTCTCGGTGTCCCCCAGCCTGTTCTCCACTGGTTCCCCTGAAGCACAGTCTGACACGAGGGCTTTGGTGCCATCTTGGCTGGTGACACGCAGGTGTCAGGGCTGGGGTGCGGCAGGCAGGGAGGGGTGCGAGGTGGCTGCCCCTATCTAACCGATACAGGTGCCTGGACGCCACCCTCGCATGCTGCCACCTGCACTGGAAGGGTGGGCAAAGCTCGAGCCCCAGAGCTCTGGGGTGCTTTCCCGGGGGCTCCACGGAGGTTGACCCACCCCTCCCGTGTTGGAAACAATAGGCAGGGCCTGGAGGGTCTGGGGTGCAGGCGCAGGGTTCCAGGCCCAGACTCCACACTCCAGAGTGGCCTGCTGGGCTCCACCTGCTTCCACTCCCCTCCACCGGTGCTCTGGACCTTGGTGCCCTGGGAGAGCCAGGGCACCTGCCCCGGCCCAGACCTATCAGCTAGGGCCTCTTAGTGAAGCCCAGCCTAGCCAGGCACCTGGGATGTGGATTAGGGGCTCTGTCCACTCTTTGTTGGGAGGTCAGCTGGAGGGTTCTTTGTGTCCCTGTTGGTCCCTGGGACTTTTAATTACAGCTGGAGTGTGGGGGAGCCCCGGGCTTTGTGCTTGGAGGAGCCCCATGAGCTCTGGCTACACCCTGGTCTACATCTGAGCCCCACCAGCCTCAGCACAGCCACAGGGCAGGGAAGGCATGGCGGGTGCAGGGTGGCCCCAGGCATCTGGCCCTGTGCCTTGTGGGATGCTGGGGCAGTCACAGGCCTCGTCCCTGGCTGGCACTGCTTGGACCTTTGAGGACCATCACCTCCCGCTGGCCGAGCCTACTGGGGCTTTGTCTGGCCGGGTCTTGGGATGCGCATGGCCCACCATCGGCAGCTGAGCCATGTCCATCAGCACACAGGGTGGGAGGGGCTGTTTGTGCCTGGCCTGGGCCCCTCCCTGTAGACCCCAGCAGCAGGTCAAGGTGAGTGCTCAGAGAACCTATGTGTGGAAAGGGGTCCCTCTGCCATGGGCCCTGCTGCCCCATTTATCCAGCGATGTCCCTGAAGTAAGTCTTGGGAGCCCCTTCCTGTGCCCTCCTCAGCAGGGGCTGAGGCTGGCCTCGAGGGCAGTGTGTCCCAAGCTGTGCTGTGAGATCCTAGCAGTTGACAGAGGAGGCCTGGGACCCCAGGGTCTCCTGAAGAGTGTGTGGCCTCTGCCCCTGCCTCCGGACATCAGGATCCAGCTGTCTTCAGCTTCCTCCCCATCTGGCTGTCTCTATGACTGCTAAACTTGTATTCAGTCTCCTCTCTAGGAGCTGTGCTGCTGTGCCACAGAGGGGCTGGGAGAAAGTGGGGACCAGGATGTGGCTGCCTGGGACCCTGCTTTGAGGGTTCCCTGGGTGGAGGGCTCCCAGATCTCCCCAGGCTGAGCTGTGTGCACATTGCTGTGCACCCCACCTTCTACCCACCCTGTATCTGCACCGCAGGTGGGGTGTAAGGGGCGCATTTTGGTGTCCTCCTTCTACAGCCCACTGGGACAATGGCTGCAGGCTGTTCACGAGGCTCCTGGCCAAAATGGGCAGTTCCTGCTGTCTGCTGCCCTGTGCTCTTAGGCCCTGGTGATGCCAAGAGGCTTGAGGGCTTGGCCCTTCCTGACGGCCATCCTGGGGGCCTTGTGCAGCAGACTGCTCCTTGCCACTTTCTCCATGGCTCCCTGCATGTGGATTGGATGAAAGGACAATGACGAGATGGTACTGTGGGTCACCCCTCAGTTTGGGGTCCCCTGATGCTGTCCAGCCTGAGACAGTATGCCCTTGGTCTTGTGCCTGGGTATAGGCTGGCGAGACTGGGAAACCAGGATGGGCCCGGGCTTCTGGGTGCCCCTCAGGGTTGGGGGTGGGGTCAGCACCTGAGATGTAGCACAGATGATCCTGGCTGAAGGGAGGGGGTGAGAGGAAGTTCCAGGATGAGGAAGGAGAGGCCACTTTCAATGAGGGGGCCCAGAGATCCTGCTCACCCTGTGGATCCATCCTTGGCTTCTCTGTGCCCAGGGGCTGAGCGATTGCTCGCCTGGGGCTCCTGGGTGGGTCAGAGACCAGAGGAGGAGGGGGCCATGTTCCTCATTCTCCCCAGCCTCCAAGGCCCTGGCCCCAGTGCTCTCCAGGCTTTGTCCCCCTGGAGCCCCCACCTCCCAGGGTCAGGCTTACCCATCCACGCCTGGTTTTCCAGCTCCATGCTGGTTCTAAAGCCATCAGAGAGTCTGAGGCTTGGGAGAAACAGCTCTTTGGGGTGTGTGTGTGGGACATGAGGGTCCTCTACCTTTTCTTGGAGCTGAGTGGTAGGCACTACCAACAGGGGCTGGGGCAGTTGTCCAGGGTCACACTGTGCCTGCTGGTGGGCAGTGTACAGGCAAGGACCATGGAGCTTGGGGCATTGAAACTGGTGTCTAAGGACAGCTGCAGCAGGAGCACATAGGGACCCCTTGCAGGCTCCATCTCATTGTGAGAAAAGTCTCTCTTTACTGGAGGACATCCTCTGAGTTCTTCCTCCTTATCCATCCTTTCTCCCTCTCTTTTTCTTTTGTTCTACTGATCCATCTACTCATCCATCCATCCATATACTCATATATCCATTGATTCATCCACTCATACATCCATCTTTCCATCCACCCACCCACTCAGCCATTCATCCATCCACCCATCCATCCATCCATCCATCCATCTACCTATCCAACCATCTTTCCATCCACCCACCCACTCACGCATCCACCCACCAATCCATCCATCCATCCATCCATCATCTACCTATCCCTCCATCTCTCCACCCACCCACCCACTCACCCATCCATCCATCCATCCATCCATCCATCCATCTACCTACTCATCCATCTATCCATTCATCCACCCACCCACTCACCCATCCATCCATCCATCCATCCATGCATCCATCCATCCATCCATCCATCTACCTACTCATCCATCTATCCATTCATCCACCCACCCACTCACGCATCCACCCACCCATCCATCCATCCATCCATCATCTACCTATCCCTCCATCTCTCCACCCACCCACCCACTCACCCATCCATCCATCCATCCATCCATCCATTCATACACCCCTCCATCCTGCTGTGGTTGGGATACAGCTGAGTGTGTTCATGTGTTGAAATCTAACCCTCATTGTGAGGTATTAACAAGGCAGAAACTTAATCTAACCGTGGTGTTTCAAGGTGGGGACTTTGGGAGGTGATTGGGATCAGATGAGGTTCCCAGGACCCCAGCAGTTGAATCCTGGTGGCTTTATAAGAAGAGGGAGAGACTAGGACACTTGCTTGCGTGCTCCCTCTGTCTCCAGCCATGGGATGCTCTATGCTGCTTGGGGCTCTGCCAGCTAGAAGGACACCTGTGGGTGTGGCCCCTCAACCTCTTTTCATTAAAATGTACCAAGTCTGTGGCATTGTTATTGGCAATAGAGCATGGGGACCGATACACCTGCATCTCCCCCTCCTACTCCTCTCCATTTTCCCTCCTTTCTTCCAGCCACCACCTCCAATAAAACTCTGTCCTGTTTTGGTGCCAACCTGTGGGTTCCCACAATCATCCCAATATAGTTCAGAGTGCTGTGGGCTCTTGGTGGGGGGTCAGAAGCCAGGAAGCCTTGAGGAGGCCCCAACACAGCTCAGGGCCCAGATCTCCCTGGAGAGGGTGTGCAATGGCTGGATGGAGCAGAGGGGTTGGGGCAGTGGGTGGAGGCAGGACCTCCTGCAGGAGAACTGCATGCGGAGGCTGGGGAAGCATGCCACTGGGGGTCAGGGGTTTCCCTACACCTGGACACCACTTCATGAGTGGAAGGCCGCCCCTCCTTTGCTTGCCTGGTCCAAGTTGGCTAATTCAGGACACATCTGGTGGTGGCACTGTTCCCAGGTGTCAGGTCACACCTGGTGTGTTTGTGTGTGGCCGTGTCGTCTCATGGGTGGGGAAGCTGTCTTGGGCAGGTGGCTCCTGTTTGAAGCAGCCTGGCTGGGCAGTGGTCTCCTGTCCCGATCCGGTGTCCCTGGAAAGCACAGCACTGCTCAGCACAGCCCTGCCCGAGGTTCCGGAGGACCCTCCTTGGGGGCCATCTCCCTGGCTCACAGTTTGCAAAGAACCCAAGGGAGGCTGGCAGTGTCCCCACCTATTGATTCTCCACTTCTCTTGGTCACTTATTCTGTCACACATTTGTCTCAGGTTATGGGGGGTGGACAGGCTCTTTATTGCTCTATAGGAGGGCTGCAGAGGGGTGAGGCCAGGGCAGAATGGATCCACGGCTTGGGCTGGCCCTGCCTGGCACAGATGGTAGCCATGCTGGGGGCTGTGTCCTGGCCCTTGGTGACCCATGAGGGCTCAGTGAAGCAGGGTCTCTTGGGTACAGAGTCTGGGGCATCAGAGCAGATGTCCTGCTGAGCTGGGACAGTCTCAGGGCCACAAAGGGCTGGCTGGGGTGACCAGGCCGGGCCCGTGCTTGGGCACCAGGCACTGTCCTGAAGGAAGCATTGGATCCCAAGCTGGTGCTGGCTTCTGGGCTTTGATATTCTCTTGGGCCTTGGTTTCCCCATCTATCCAGGGTGACCATTCGTTACGGGTGCTGTTCTGCGCCCCAAGGAGCCAGTGGTGACCAGTACAGACCTGTCCTGGCCCTGCAAAGGGGACAGTCTGCTGGGTAGGGAGCTGTGTCCAGTGGTCTGCTGCTGCAGGGGACATGGGAGCTGGGAGGGCACCTCAGGTCTGGGCGCGGGGCGGAAGTGGGGAGCCACTTGCAGGCTGGGGTTGATCTGCTGCTCTGACAGGGGAGCCTGAGGAGGAGCCCCGCCTGTGCTCCAGATGAAAGCCAGCCAGCGAGCGCGGGAGGAGACGCCAATTACTCCTGAGCGCTGCTCCCCAGGCGCCCACGCCTGCCCCAGCCAAAGGATCAAACACCGCGGCTTGGCGGCCGGCAGCGCCAAGTTCAATTATGAGTCTCAGGGGGCGGGGGTGGCCTCATGCAAATCCAGCAATTAGACCTGTTCCCGGCAACTTCTGAGGATCGGTGCCGTGTGTGTGCACGTGTGAGCCCGCGTGGACACGTGTGTGCCTGTGTATGCAGGGCTGTGTGGTGAGGGGCACCGAGTTCTTGCGGCATGACAAGCATGCGGGGACACCACACACCCTTCACACGACACAGAGGAGGCTGCACTGTCCCTGCCATGCTGTCCTAGCTGCTGGGTGAGGTCGGGCCTCCTTGGGGCCCCGGAAGAGGCCCTGCCTGCTGGTCTAGGCTGCCGTGTGATCCTGGGGCAGAGGCACCGGCTGAGCACTGACGGGCTTGGGTGGCTGCAGGGCCCGGCAGGGAGCCCTTCCTTGGGGGCCTCTGGCTTCCAGCCGGTGCCTGCCCCTCCCCGCCTGGCCCAGATCCCCAGGCCTTCCACTCCCTGCCTATCTTCTCCCAGCCCACAGGCTCTCTGCGCGGGCTTTTGTGTGAGGTGTTTCTCACCTCGGCAGCATCTTGGGCAGGTCATGGGTGTCCACATGTCCATGCTGTCCCATGCCGTGGGACTGATTTGTCCCTGCAGCCTGGAGGACGCAGCATGGGCACCTGGGTGGACTGGCCTCAGGACACTGCAAGCCCTTCATCCTCACGGCCCTCAGGACAGTGCAGCCTTATGCACTGAGCCTTGGCGGCCCAAGGGGAATGACTGGGTGGACACCTCCTCCCTCCTTCCTGCTGCTGGCCCTGACCAGGCCGGGCCCCACCCTGCACGTCCAGCCTCCCCTGCAGTGCCCCTCCTGTTCTGGTTGTTGCCTCTGCCCCTCAGGTATCCACTGTACCTCCTCCCTCTGTACCACCCGATCTTGCCTGGCCATGACACCTGCTGGCCGCGACACTCTGCGAGTCCTCCCTCCTCCGGGCTGAGCTGTTCTTCCTCAGTTTCCTCACTGACACAATGGGGAGGCCTCTTGTGCTGACTCTGTGCTGTATCCTCACTGTCCTCCCCCGCAGCCAAGGGCCCCTTGTGAAGCACACGGGGATGTCACACTGGGGCCTTAATCAGCACAAGACATCGACTCAAAGGCCTGTCTGCTGCCCTGGAGATCCCTGGCCCTGTGTCCATCAGCCTCTGTCTAGGGGTCCCGGTGGCCAGCTCATGGCATCTAGCCTGCTCTGTGCAGAGCGCACCTGTCCTGGGGTGCTGTGGGGCCTGGCTGGGTGCTCCTGCCAGCCTGGGGGAGCAGGTACTTGGAGCCCAGAGCCCCTCAACCTGGATGCTACCCCTCGGGGGAGGGTTGGGTGGGGGCCCTGGGGGGCAGAGAGGCTGAGACCCCATCCTAGGAAGCCAACCACTTGTCCGTCTCCACCCCACCTGACTCCTGGTGGCACGGAGGGGCATCCAGGTTTGCAGGAGGACAGCCAGCCACGGCCTGGCCCTGTCAGCACTCCTTTCCCGTCCACAGGCTGCTATGGAGGATAGCAGCATTCCTGTTACAATGGAAGCGATCTCCATAGAAACCCTGCAAGGTCTCATTAGACACAAGTAAGTGCTTCCCAAATGCACTTTAATTACAGCTCTGCTGAAATAAACGTTAAACTAAGGATTCAATTGCTGGTGCCAGGATTCAATTGCTGGTAAAAGGGACTTACCCTTGGCAGCAACCAGGGTGCCATCTGAGCTGGTTAACGGGCCATGGGGTGTGGAAGAGCCTGGGGGGGGGTCCCCATCCCATCCCGAGGGATTCAGGCAGCTGTGAGGGGGGTCCCGTGCATGCAAGGCAGAGTCTGGAACTCTGGGAGCAGGATTTGGAGGACAGAAGAGGGTCAGGGGCTCCATCTGCAGGTGATGGGACCTCAGGCCAGGCTGGGGTGTGCCTAGAGGTCAGGAGAGGTCAGCAGCCAGGGCAGGGGCAGGTCCTGGGCAGGGGAGGCCAGGGCGGCCGGGGCTCAGGCAGCATGGGGAGCCGGGTGGGTAGGTCTGCGGCCCCAGTCAGAGCAGGCCCCCGGCAAGGGGAGTGGGGACTCAGAGACCCTTGCTGGAGCCCCGGGAAGAGACTGGGGGGTCCTGGGCAAGGATGTGTCTGATGACATCTTATGGAGTGGGGGCATTGCTTCCTCCCTGCAGGAACGTGCCCCCAGCGCCTCCTCCGGCTGGATCCCTGCTCCATCACGACTCCTCCCACGCCCACAACAGGGCTGTGAGCCGGTCACAAGCTCAGAAAGTGACAGGTCAGCAGAAAGGGGGCCCAGCACCCTGGCAGAAATTATTGTGGAGAAACCACTCCAACACAACTGCAGGCTTTCGTGACAGGCTTTTCAGTACATAAATCTGCAGCTCTGGCCTCACAGATAAGCCCTGCCCACACCTCTAGAGGGACCAGGGACAGAGTGGGCAGTGAGGGGGTGGTGGGGCTGGGAGGCATTGGCTCATTGGGATCAGCGAGCTCCTCTGCCCGTACCCAGCAGGCCTGGCCATCCAAGGACTCTGGCTGCTTCTGTGGAAGTGGACATTCACGGTTCATCCCTGACCTGGGGGGACACAGGGCCCAGGAGGAAGGGCCGGTGGAGCAGCCGAGGAAAAGCCAGCTGTCCAGAGGGTGGCCTTGGAGTCAGGCCTGGAGTAAGCTTGCTCTGGAAAATTAGCAGTTCTGTGACCCTGGGAGGCTCGGTTTGCTTCTCTCTGCCTCAGTTTCCTTGTCTGTGAGAGGGCTGCATTCCTCTCTAGGTCCAAACTAAGCCTTGGGTAGGGTTTTCCAAGTGTGCCTGGGGCAGGTGGCGAGTCCGAGGGACCTAGGAATGGGGGAGACCGTGGGGTTCGGCGTGGAGGGGAGCAGCCAGGTGTGGCACTTGGGAGCCTGTGTGCATCTGGGGCAGCTGAGCTCATCTGGGACACAGGAACCGCACAGGGGCGCAGGATACCAGTGGGCAGCCGAGGCCCACAGTGCAGCACACTGGGCACAGATGCGGCTCAGGCTTCCAGCCCCAGCAGGGACTGAATGTCAGCACAGGCCCAACAATGGACCCAGGGCCAGGCTGAGAAGACCCTGGCTGGGGACAGAGACGATGACTTGGGATGGGGTGACACAGTTGTGTGCTCTGGGCTGCAGGGCTGCTGGCAGGCATGGCCCACACTTCTGAGGTCAGGGGTTCCTATCCACCAGGCTTTGAGTGGCTGATGACCATGGGCATGAGGCTGGGACCCACCCAGAAGCCTCCCCTTGGAGGGCTGGGGGGAGGACTGCCACCTCCCCATCTATACCTGTGTCTCCAGACCGGCCCCATTCAGTCAGCCTGGCTCTGCCCATGACCCGCACAGGCTGGGCACAGGCTACGGGGCCCAAGGTACTGGACTCCATTTTTATGAGTGCAGAGACACTTCAACTAACCATCAGGTCATGCCTTGCTTGACCCTCATAAATTAGAAATATAAATAAAAATACCAAGAGTGCATCGAATACACTTAGCTCACGGCAGAGCCGTGATTTAGCCACATGGCACAGCGTGGAGCATTGCTTGTTTACCTGGGAGTCCCAGCTTAGTGAGACAGGGTGGCTGTGCCAGGCGCCCTTGGCGTCCACTCAGCTGTAGTCTCTGTCCAGGGCCACATGTATCCAGGCAGTGTTGGGGCTGGTGCGTTTCCACTCCTGGGAATGTTCTAAATTCCACAAAGTAGTTCTTACTGAATGCTGTTGCTCTTGCACCACTGTGAAGCTGAACATCATTAAGTGGAATCCCCTAAGCTGGGGCGGTCTGTGGACATCACAGAGGCCATGATCCCGCCCCAGCGAACTCCGCTGACGACGGCACAAGGCAGTCTGCAGGTGCCGCGGGGGAGACTTGTGGGCCCGCACAAGTCTGGGTGGGGATTCTGCCCCTGTCATCCTGGAGGGGACTGATCTGACATTCTCTTGGGTCCAGGCAGACGTCTCACCCTTAGACACGAGCTCCCTGTGGGTTTTGGGTGACAGGTTTTGGCAGTTTGTCAGAATGCCAACCCACTACCCCGGTTGGGCATTTTGCTGGAGAACTCACCCCATGAGCGGCCGGCAGCTGCTGCGGCAGATCTCCGCACCCTCGGTGGCTCTGAGCACCAGGATGGCTCTCTAGAGGTTCCAGGCCATGAGGTCTGTGGTCTGTGTCCCTGGGGTGCAAGGTCAAGGTGTCTGCAGGGCCTTGTGTCCTCTGAAGGCCCAGAGAGGGCAGTGCTCCTCTGGTGTGGGGCTCCTGGGTTGTGACCATGCCCCTGAACTCTGCCCTTCCCACAGCTTTCCCTCTGTGCGGTCGCATCCCGCTCTGCCGCCCACAAATATGACACTGCATTGATTTGCCTGCACGTCCCAGGGAGATCCCAGTGCCCTGCCCATCACAGGACCCTTAACATAAGCTCATTCAGAAGGACCAGTAACAATGGATGTCATAGCCCCTGGTTCGGGGCCAGGGGCCCGATAACCAGGGACCCCATTCTGCCCCAAGTGGATCAGGTTCCTTGGCCGACTTCCTGTGCACGGTGATGCGGTCGCTTCTAGCTTTCTCTTTGTGGATGCTCTAGCCGCAGTCTCTCCATCTGGTCCTCACCTGTCTGGGGTCCAATCTGCGTGCCCCTAGGCTGGTAAGAACACACCGGTCAGGTCACCATCAGTCACCTCTCAGCTTTCCCGGAGAGTCCCAGCTGCTGTCAGCTGTGTTTTCTGTTAATTATTTCTACCCTCGGCGTCCTCTGGGCTGGACAAGGGTGGCCTCTGGTATGGAGATGTGGGTCGCCTGAGAAGTGCCTGCCTGCCTCGACTGCCTTGTCACAGCTTTTGAGGAGTGGCTGGAGGCCAGCGGGACCCTGGCTCTACGAGTCTCACCCTGGGTTGTCTTCCCCGGAGCCCCACTCTTTCCCAAGAGCCCTGCACCTGCCAGGGCTGCAGGTGCCCCTGCAGAGAGGAACCGTCCTCAGTGGGGAGCCTGTGCCTACAGGGTGGAGGGGTGCAAGGGGCCCTTGGTGCCACCCCCAGCAGACTTGGCTCCCAGCCCTGGGACACGGCTGCTGCCTGCATGGATGCCTGGCCCCTCATCGTGTGGCACATCTGCTGGCAGGACGATGACATGGTCCAGCTGCCTGCTGCTCTGGCCTTGTGGGAGGCTGGGCCCTCCTCCCCAGGACCAGGACACAGAGGGAGGCTGGTATCCAGCCCCTCCCAAGAGAGCCCTCCTGCCTAGACAAATTTGGAGAAGAATATGCTATTACTTCTTTCTCCTCAGAAAGGGACACTGTCCACAGGGGAGCTGCTTTGACCATTGGCTTGTTGGGGAAACCGAGGCTGCCCTGGTCTGGGACCTGCCTGCACCTCATGAATGGCTGAGGTTTTGGCTGAGGTCTCTGTGACCGCTCAGCTGCTGGACCGAGTTGTTCCTGTGGAGGGGATGCAGAGACCAGGCCAGCTGTCGGAAGGTGGTGGGGACAGGGCAATCCGTGAGCCCAGGTGTGCGGCAGGTAGAGAAGTCTGGTCTGAGCGCTTGGGCCTGGCATGGATGAGGGCCTGGGGGAGCGTGGAGGGGCCTGAACACCCAGCCCTGGGCCCCCACCGCCCTCTTGGGAACAAGGGGCTGACTTGCTCCTGTCCGGGCTCCCCTCATGCAGGGGTAGGGGCGATACCTGGGTCCCACGTCCCAGGGATGGGCAGATCAGCTGGTCAGCGCCCATGTGGCCACACCAGCTGGCCCATGCCTGCTGTCCTGGGCATGTGGGAGACCAGCTCGTAAGCAAGCCGCCTCCCCAGGGTGAGGGTTGATCCAGTCCCAGGGGGCCTGTCTGGAGGTCCATCCTGTAGAGATGGCATTAGAGGCCGATCTCTGGTGCTGTCCCTGCTGTGCCTCCCTGGCCTCAGTTTCCACATTTGTACCTCCCCTGGAAGGGCGGGAAGCCTCGGGCCACCTCCAGGGCTTCTCTCTCCGCTCTGCTGCCCGCCCAAGAGGGTCCAGCCTGGCAGTGGCCCCGGGAGAAGTGATGGCCTCTGCCCCCTCTGCCAGTGAGACCCTCCACTCCCCAAGCCTCCAGCATCACTGGCCTTTGAAGTGGACATGACTCAGCTTTGGGAGATGTTCGTTCAGAGGGGACTTCCAGTAATATGCACTCACCACTAATTTTCAAAATGTGCTATGCTAAATATTTTAAAGAAAAAAATCCAAATGTTTCTGTGTAGAAACAGTGACCAAGAAGCGGCAGTAGCAAAGCCTTTCAGACCCAGGCAAGGCTTCGACTCTGGCCTGGTCCTGCTCCCTGCTCTGGGGCTGTGGGCTGAGGGTGGTGGATGGCGGGGGTGGCGCCCCTCATGTCCTGGCACACTTGCGCCTCTCATTATCTCAGCCCTGTTGGGAGATGTCGGTAGATAATTTGCATAACATTATCAATATTGCCTTTTATCAATATTTAAAGACAGGCCACAGGATGCTTCGGTGGCAAGTCCTTTGGGGCCTTCTCCTGTGACAGGGACTGAGGTCTTGGCAGGGACCCCCGTCACAGGTCACCTCCTGGCCGAGGCGGAGGTGGCTGGGATCGGAGCTTGGTGATGAATTTAACACTGTGGAGTGGTGCAGGCCCTGCAGTGCAATCAGGACACCATGGGACCTCTTTCGACAGACCTGGGAAGCAGTGTTTGGTTTGGTTTAGCCGCTGCTCGGAAGCTACGACCACGCCAGGGCCAGGGGTGGGGTCCTTTCACAGGATACCTGCAGTGGGGACCCTGGCCACCCCCTCTGGGATGCAGGCCCCATTGCAGAAGTTCATCCTTGTCTGCATCCGGGAAGCTGCAACTCTGGCCCCGAAGCTGTGCTCGCGGGTGATGGGGCTGTCGTTGAATAAGGTGGCGCCGTGACAGATTCCAGGGGCCGGGATGAATATCCAGTGTCCAGGATAAATAGGAGGGTGACAAGGCAGTGGGCGGGAGGGTCAATCTGCAGCTGCCCTGCGCCTCTGGTTTGGATGCTGCGTCCATAAATAACTCAGTCCTCCAGGAGGCAGTGGCAGCGGAGCCCCGCACAGGGCCACAGCAGCGCTGACAGCCTGGTGCTCTGATATACGGCGCGATGGCTTGGGTGTGGGATTATTCCCGCCCAGGATTTATTGCCCTCCAGGAAGGGGCTTGATGTTCAATGTTGACTCAGCCCTGGGTGGTGTTTGGCTTTGGGGCGAGGGGGACAGGGTCCACTTCATGGTTATGGGCTCAGGCTGGTGGGGTGTTGCGTGTGGCCCGGGGCCCTCTGTGGCGGGGCCATGGTGGGACACCTGCAGCTCCTCCTTTCTGTGGGCCACGTGTGCTTCATGGGGCCCAGGTCAGCAGGGAGGGGGACATGTGGGGTGGTGGGACGTTGGCTGCACTTCGAAGCAGATTTGAATCTGAGTGCTGACAGCTGGGTCCCCACTGGTCACTTGACATGGCTGGTCCCTTTGCTGCCCCATGCCTTGGTGTTCCTGCCTGTAGGCACCAGCAGCTGATTCCTGGGGAGTCAGCAGATGAGGTGTGTGGGACTCCTCAGTGCCCGTACCCCAGGCGCGGCCCAGGGCTCCTCCCTGTGGCCCAGAGCTGAGCATGAAGCTCCCAACGCAGGGCCCTCTGGTCCGCTCCCACACTTCCTGGAGCACCTTTAGGTCTGCCCTGGTGTCCCTCCCAAGTGTCCCTGAGCTCTGCTCTACATGCCAGTCTGCATGGGAATGGTGAGGGGGCGTCAAGGGTCACTGTGCCCAGCTGTGCATGGCAACACTCCATGGAGAGGGCGAGGCGTGTGGAGCAGCCAGGTCCTTCCTGGGGGCTGCAGCACCAGGCCAGGCTGGCACCAGGGGCTGGGATGTGAAAGCTCAGGGCCTGGCAGGTGGGACCAGGTGGGAGGGCAGAGGCTTGGGGGGCCCAGCAGGAGGCACAGACGATGGCATGGAAAACCAGGTCACAAAGTGGGGGGTGGACAGCTGGCCGGGGTCTTGTGGTCCTTGAGAGGCATTCAAGGGCTGGAGGGAGAGGCCAGGAAAGAGGCCCAGCCTCCATTCTGTAGGTGGGGGGCACCGTGGCAGGTGGGGCTCTGGAAGTGGCTGGCACGGTGTCTGAGAGGTCTCTGGTCCTGGGACCAGCCTGCTAGCAGGCTGCCTCTTGGAAATGTGGAGCAGGCACCTCTCCTCCCCAGACCCCTGTCTCACACGCCCTGGCAGCTGCTGCCCCACCTTGCACTATGGGCAGATGGTGGTGGGTGGCTCTGATGGCTTTACACAGAGCAGCCTCTGAGGTTGTGGTCAGCAGCTTCTGCAGGCCTGACGAGAGAGATAAAAATGAAGAGATGCTTGTTCTCTGATGTGGAAAGCCAGGCTCCCGTGTTTGGGGTAATTGGAAAAAGATCTTCCTGCCTCCCTCGGTGTGCAGCTCAGAGCTGGGCTCTGGTGTCCTCTGTCCCAGCTCTTCCTGGGGACTGCACTACAGCCCGGCTCTGCCTGGGGCTCCAAGGGGCGGGGGCGATGGCTGGACCCTCTGGGCACCCCTGGTTCTGGCATGCAGGAAGCGTCAGGAAGTACTGGGTGAAATGAATTGAGCAGGAGGGACAGGCGAGGGCCTGTGTGGGCCCCCCTCTGTGTGACTTGGTGGCATAGGTTGATGCCCCCCAAAGCCTCATCATAGTCATGTGGTGAACCCTCCCACTGGGTGAGTCAACCACTGAGGCGCTTGACTATTCAGCCTCCACTCTTGGGGACCTGGTACCCGTGAGGTAGGACCCGACACCTGTGCTGGGTATGGGGTAACATCAAAGGACAAGCACGAAGTTGGAGTCCACAGACAAGACGCCACCATCCCCACCCACCAACTCCACAAGACGGTGCCACCCAGGCTGATCACTCCTCCGAGGATGGGCGTGGCGCTCGGGTTGAGGGCTGTACCCCAAGCCTTCACAAGCTGATTCTTGGGGTGCAGCCCCTGCTGCGGGCCAGCCTGGCCCTGGGATGGCACTGCCCAGAGGACGTGGTGTGGAGGGGATGGGGTGCAAGCTGAGGCCTCTTGGAGGAGCTGGCTTCCTGGCTTCCTCTGAGCCTCCAGAAAGGAGCGGCCCTGCCCTGGGTCTCAGGTTGAGCCCTGCCCCTGCCCAGGGGCAGCCAGGGAGTCAGGACACGCAGGTCAGCATCATCCCCCACCTGGGGCCCTGGCTGCTCACCTGGCTTCCGAGCAAATGTCTTGGTCCACGCTGTGCCTGGTGGTGGTTGCGACCCCTGGCAGTGGGTGGGGATGAGCCCAGAGGTGGGGAGCAGTGTCAGTGGGGTCTGCTTGGGTTTCCAAAGCCACATAGCACCCTGGCGAGTGCTCCCGTGACCGGCAGGAGTTTAGCTGGGTGGGTGCAACCTGGGGTCCTCGTGGCTCTTGGACTTCCTGAAAGGCAGGAAGTCAGCTGGAATCCAGGGGAATGTTTCTGTTTAACCCAATGGATTTTCACCACATGTCACTGTCCCCTTCTGGAGGACCCAGCTTCTGCCCCCTGCCCTGGGCTGGCATCCGACCCTGCTCCTCTCTCATTGGGTGAAGGTCTCCTCTCTGGGACCCCAAGGATGGATCTATGGTTAAAAACAACAACAATCAAAGTGCAGAAAACCCATGGTAACAACTTGTGTATGTATTATCTCTTCTGGCAAGTTCTCCCTGTTTGAGTTTCTGTGGTTTTTCCATTTCCTCGCCCATGAGTTTAGCCTGCTAATGAGATTTGGGGTCTGCTATCTGGGGAAATATCTCCAGGAGATTTATGGGGGCCCTGCGGTCCCAGCTTGTCCTCAGCAGGAAGCTTCAGGGTCAGATTTGATTTGGTCTGGGGCTGGAGTGGAAATGAGTTAGGGGCCAGGTCTGGGCAGAGGCCTACAGCTGGGTGTGGGAGGTGGTGGACAGGCCAGCGGGGGAGCATGTGTTGCAGATGGCTTTGCAGGCAGAGAGATGACATGCACACCCTGGAGGTGGGTGGAGAGAGCCTGAGTAGGTGTCGCTGGCCATCACCCAGCAAGTCCAGGGACACGGCCAGCCCTGGCCACAGCTCCCTGGCGGGGCTCTGGAAGCCAGGCCTGTGAGAGCCTAACAACGGCTTTGTGGGCTGGGGAGCCAGAGCTGTGGGCAGCAGAGGCGCGAGGACCAGCCTTGCCCGGCCAGCTGTGGGTCACCTGGGGCCCCACGACAGGCAGGGAGGACCAGGTCCCACCAACTCCTCTGTCCTGTCCCCAGAGCTGCTGGTGCTCAGGAGGGGCTCCCTGGGTGACGACCCAGCCTCCAGGCCACGGGACACCGCTGGGTGTGCTCGCGGGGTCTGGGGCAGACGGGGGATGCAGGCTCGTGCATTAGGCCCCTGGGTCGGGTTCAGCCTGTGCTTAGAGCAGCTGGGTCTGACCTTGCTGTGTGACCCTGGGGGGCTCCGGTCTCCCTGGGCAGGGTGGGGCGGTGCTGGAAGAGAGGGGTGATGCCCTGGGGTGTGGCCCCTATCCTTGCAGGTGTGTGCCAGCCCAGCTGCATCTCTTTCTGGGATCACAGCTTTGTGGGCAGGGAAATGGGGAAGGCTCGTCCCTCCTGCCTCCAACCCACCTTGGGTGAGGGTTCGAGCTCTCTGGAAGCTCATTGTAAACACAGGTGGCTCGGGGACCCAGCACAGTGGAGGAAGCATTGTAACCAAGGTTGTGGTCCCGTGTCTTGGGCAGCATGGGATCAGCTGCCTTGGACGCTGGTCGCAGTGATGTTTGTCCAGATGGTGAGCAAGGGCTCGCAGCTCGAGTGTGTGATTGCCCTGCGGCTTCTGATGTCCACTGATGCTTGCAGGGCGAGGGTGGCTGAACACTGTGCCTTTAAAGAGTTGCCCGCGCAGGCCGAGGGCAGCTCCTCCCAGGTGGCGCTGGGCCAGCCTCCACAAATACACAATAAATTACCATTTCCCAGGCTGCCGCTTGCAGACAGCTGCTGTCTTATTAACATTTACATGTCATTTTGTATGGCTAATATTGTCTTAGAGAAATTAGGGGCAGCTTATTAGTATTTGATTTAGTGGCAGAGCCTGGTGAGCCCGAGGTGCCTGGATGGGGGGGGTCCCCGGATCCTCATGGAGGAGGCTGCTAAATGTGGGAGGTGGCGTTTGTGGGGACAAAGGCTCCGGGGACCCTGGGCGGGACTCCCTGGCCACTGGGGACAGTGGTCCTGTGAGACAGCTTCCTGGCCTGGTGACTTCCTTGAGAAGGACTCGGATAACCATGGTGCCACCAACTGAGAGCCTGCAAGCGCTTCCTGCTGTGCTGTGCTTGGATGACTCGGGGTCTGTCCCCACGGCCTGTGCTTTCCCTGTGTGCTGGGCCCCAGGAAGCGCCTCGTGGGCCCAGAGCTTGTGCAGTTTGGGGTCTTCTTTAACAGGACCCCAAATTGTTCCAGAGTCTTATGAGAGGTGGTGGGGTCAGAGGCCAAGCGAGTCCTCACCTGGGGCCGTCAGCCTGGGTACACATTGTTGTCCCCAAGGAGCCTTTCTGGTTGGCAGTGCCAGACATTGGAGGGCAGCTGGGCAGAGGGGCTGCTGGATGAGCCTCAGGTGCACCATGGACTCCAGGGAGCCTGGACCCTCTGGGGTGGGAAGGGCAGGAGCAACCAGGCCCCAGGTTGAGCCGCTCCAGGAGCCTGAGCTGCTGCCTCTGGGAAGCCCTCAGCGCTCTCCCCGGTTCGCTCCATGCTGTGGTGCACATGAGGTTGGGGCGCCCAAACTTCACACCTCACACCCCTGACTGCCAGAGGGACGGATTCTCCTCCAGTTCTGGGTCTGATAACCCTGGCAAGGGCCTCTGATCAGCCCAGTGTGGCCCAGGTGACCCCTGCCACTCACTGGGCCGGCATGGTGCGGCCACCTCGTCCTAACTCAGCGGCTCTCATAGTGGCAAAGTGGCGGGTGGGCTGTTCCAGAATGACTAGTGGCATTCGTCTCCTCTGGCTGGGCCATGGCTGTCCTGGCACTAAGAGGAACGGGTGGCTGAGCTCCACTTGGGAGTGGCAGAAAGGTGGACAGGGTGAAAAGAAAGACACTGCTGAATCAAAGGGCCTGGAACTTTGGTCCAGAGCAGTGAGCACGGAGGGCTTGGCCAGGTGACCGCCAGCTCACTGGGACTGTCAGCAGGACTAGGGTAGAAGGCTCCTGGAGAGGTGACTAGGCTGACTCATGGGGGGACTCAGCTACTGTTAGAAGGACCCCATGCAGGAGGAGCCCAAGATGAGGCTTGCAGGGGAGGACAGGGAGTGGCTGCTGGGTGGGGGGATGTGATGCCACAGGTATGTGGGGCAGCGTCTACCAGAGTCATCACCATGGACCTTCATGGGCAGCAGCCACACGCAGAGCACCTGTGGGCAAGGGGCTATCGAAAAATGCAAGGACTGCATGCTTGTCCTGTGTCCCGTGGCTGTGTGTCCGCCGCCTGTCTCCCTGGCTGCCTCCAGCAAACCCACTCACCACGGTCACCCGGAAGGTGGTCCCTTGCTGAGCCTCGCTGGCCACATCCTGGTTCGAGTGAAATGTGCAGAGCCCAGCCTTTCTGTCACTCAAGGGCCTGTCCAGGAACAATGGGGGCCTAGACAGACCGCAGGGCCCTTCCTGTGCATGCTAATGGAGGATTAGCACCTCCTCCCAGGGACTACCGCTGAGCCAGGCAGGCGCCTGGAGTACCCCCAACCTGTGTCCCCTCGGGGGAGGCAGTATCTCAGGAGGCCCCCAGGCCTGCTGTGGCTCCCGAGTGCCCGCCCACCAGCTCCATGTAGGCTGCTGGTGCCAGACGGTCACTTAGCTGGGCTCTAATCCACTTTCCCAGGGGCAGGGGGCATCAGTGGCTCGTGGGAGGTCATTCCCCAGCGATGTCTGGCCTGTTATTCACTTACGCGTGCTAATACAGTGGCAGCTGCACATACGCAGTATTTACGGCGTTGATTGGCTCGGCCCACGAGGCAGCTGCCTGTCCAGAAGCATTGCTTGGACGAGTGCGGAGCCACGGGCAGCCCCTGCTGGCAGCTCAGTCCCCTCGGACGGAAGGGACACCTGCGTGCTGGGCCCAAGGTGGCCCTGCCAGCCCTGCCCCGGATGCTGTGCTTGGGCGTGAGCCATATGAGGTGTGCCCTGCCTTGGTGTGGACTTGAGCACTGTGAAAGGGGCCAGGCCGCCACTTGCTAAGCCCCTCCTGTATGCTGGTCTCTGCTGCAGGCCTTGGCCCCACACTTCCCTGAGTGCCTGTGGCGGCCTGGTGAGGGTGGGGTCCCTGACAGGAACAGATCAGGTGGCAGGTGACCCGCGGGCCAGGGATGCCGCTGGCGGCCTCTTCAGTTCTGACCATGAAGGACCAGATTGCAGGAACTGCTTTGTGTGCTACACACAGAGGTGCTTGGGAGGACTGTTGTGTGGGCTTTCTTCCAGCCCATGGTGATTTGGTGGCAGCAGTTCCACATTCACCTGCTCCATTCATCCCCCAAGTCTGGCCTCCGCCTGGGAAGCAGATCATCAGTGCTGGGCCCGATGAACTGGACCCAGGGCTGCGCTGCCAGAGAAATCCCGTTTGTTACTGAGCAAAGCTGGGGTGGGCAGCAAGCATCTGTGGCTGTGCCTTGCTGTGGCAGGCCAAGGGCTGCAGAGCAGCCAGGGACTTTCAGGAGCCCCCCCCTACAAGGGGGGACCCCATTAGCTGGCTGGGTGTGGGGGAGGGGCCAACCACATGTCAGAGGAATAGCGGGGAGAGGAGATGATCAATGAGGGCCTATCGATTTGCATCTTTCCCTACGATTTGATTTGATTAAGAACAGTATGGAGATGAAGTGTGGGGAGGGGGCTGGGCTGGAGCCCCAGGCCAGTGGTGGCTTAAGGGTCTTTCATGTTCTGGAGTCTGGAAGGAGCTGAGAGCCACTGGCTTTGTCAGGTGCTGGCAAGGATCGATTGATCGATCGTATTAGAAATGATAATGAGTCAATTCTGTTGGGCTGAGAGGCCTTAACCACTTCAGTGCTCGGGGCTTCCAGGGCAGGTGCTGGCGCAGACCCAGCTCGAGCCCTTGCCAGCTCCCTCCCCAGGCCTGCGGCTTCCAGGCCAGAGCCTCAGTCCATCAAGTTCTGGAGGCCTGGCCAGAAGGGGCTGGGGCAGCCCGGGTCAGGAGCTAGACAGGGGCCTGGGGCTGGGACCAGCTGTATCAGACCCCAAGAGCTCAGCCCGTATCCGTGGCACCTGGCCTTCAGAGAATCTCACCAAACATGGGCAAGGTGGGTCAGGATGACTCTGATTATAGCAACAGAGAAGAGCTGTCGGGGGCTGGGCTGCTGCTGGCTTCTCCAGCACGTGGGTGACACGTCTTGCTGGACCTGTTGCATGCTGACAGTGTTGTCCTCTGTTGGGTCACTGAGAACCACTGGGACTCACTTTCCTCCTCTGTAAAGCACCATCCATGTGCACCAGTCAAGGGGATTCAGAAAGTGGTGATGACAACTTTGTTCACTACAGCCCTGAGCCAACGCTCGCTGTCTGGTCTGTGGATCTCCAAGCGTGGCTGTTGTTCTGTGCGCACTGTGGTGAATGCTTAATGTCCAGGAGTCTCAGGCCATTCCTCCCCAGAGAAAGGAAAACCATTCGCCTTTCTAAGTGGTTATGAGAATTGTACGAGTGACTGCATGGGAAGTGCCCAATGAGCAGTTGATGGCCAATAGAAGATGGCTACCATCATTGTCATCTCCGTCATCATCAACACCATCACCATCATCCTGACTGTTAAAACTGTCATGATGATCACCACTGAGATCTCTTCCACTCTCACCCAAACCCCCATCCCACACCCACCCTATCCTTACCACCATCCCCACCACCATCCCCACCACCATCCCCATCACCATCCCCCACCATCCCCCCACCCCCCACCATCCCCATCACCATCCGCACCACCATCCCTACCGCCATCTTCACCGCCATCTGCACCACCATCCCCACCACCATCCCCACCAACATCCCCATCACCATCCCCACCACCATCTTCACCACCATCCCCACCAACATGCCCACCACCATCCCCACCACCATCCCCCCACCATCCCTCCACCCACCCACCATCCCCATCACCATCCTCACCACCATCCCTATCACCATCTTCACCGCCATCCCCACCACCATCCCCACCACCATCCCCACCACCATCCCCACCACCATCTTCACCGCCATCCACACCAACATGCCCACCACCATCCCCACCACCATCTTCACCACCATCCCCACTAACATGCCCACCACCATCCTCACCACCATCCCCACCACCATCCCCACCAGCATCCCCACCACCATCTTCACCACCATCCCCACCACCATCCCCACCACCGTCCCGACCAACATCCCCACCAACATCTTCACCACCATCCCCACCACCATCCCCACCACCATCCCACCACCATCCCCACCAACATCCCCATCACCATCCCCACCACCATCTTCACCACCATCCCCACCAACATGCCCACCACCATCCCCACCACCATCCCCCCCAACATCCCCATCACCATCCGCACCACCATCTTCACCGCCATCCCCACCACCATCCCCACCAACATGCCCACCACCATCCTCACCACCATCCTCACCACCATCCCCACCACCATCCCCACCACCATCCCCACGAACATACCCATCACCATCCCCCCACCCCACCACCATCCCCATCACCATCTGCACCACCATCCCTACCACCATCTTCACCGCCATCCCCACCAACATGCCCACCACCATCCTCACCACCATCCCCACCACCATCTTCACCACCATCCCCACCACCATCCCCACCACCATCCCCACGAACATACCCATCACCATCCCCCACCCCACCACCATCCCCATCACCATCTGCACCACCATCCCTACCACCATCTTCACCGCCATCCCCACCAACATGCCCACCACCATCCTCACCACCATCCCCACCACCATCTTCACCACCATCCCCACCACCATCCCCACTAACATGCCCACCACCATCTTCACCACCATCCCCACCAGCATCCCCACCACCATCTTCACCACCATCCCCACCACCATCCCACCACCATCCCCACAAGCATCCCCACCAACATCTTCACCACCATCCCCATCACCATCTTCACCACCATCCCCACCAACATGCCCACCACCATCCCCACCACCATCTTCACCACCATCCCCACCAATATGCCCACCACCATCCTCACCACCATCCCCACCACCATCTTCACCACCATCCCCACCACCATCCCCACTAACATGCCCACCACCATCCCCACCACCATCCCTACCACCATCCCCACCAGCATGCCCACCACCATCTTCAACACCATCTTCACCACCATCTCCACCACCATCCCCACCAGCATCCCCACCAGCATCCCCACCACCATCTTCACCACCATCCCCACCACCATCCCCACTAACAGGCCCACCACCATCCCCACCACCATCCCCACCAGCATGCCCACCACCATCTTCAACACCATCTTCACCACCATCTCCACCACCATCCCCACCAGCATCCCCACCAGCATCCCCACCACCATCTTCACCACCATCCCCACCACCATCCCCACTAACAGGCCCACCACCATCCCCACCACCATCCCCACCACCATCCCACCACCATCCCCACAAGCATCCCCACAATCTTCACCACCATCCCCACCACCATCTTCACCACCATCCCCACCAACATGCCCACCACCATCCTCACCACCATCCCCACCACCATCCCCACCAGCATCCCCACCAACATCTTCACCACCATCCCCACCACCATCCCCACCAGCATTCCCACCACCATCTTCACCACCATCCCCACCACCATCTTCACCACCATCCCCACCACCATCCCCACCACCATCTTAACCCCCAACCCCTGCATCGTTCCCACTGTCACTGTCAGCACAATTTCTACCATCACTGTTGTCACACTTGGCATTGTCATTATTGTCACCATCTTGGCGGGAAACGTGGTTTTCTTCCCAACACCGAGATCTGCTCACACGGACCTTCCACTCTGGCTCCTTTATTTGTGCCCATGTCCAGCCCACCCTGGAGACTGCTCCTCTGGCTGCAAACCTTCAGTAAGGTCCTGGCACAGTTGCTCTACCCCCTGGCCCATGTGGTCCTGTCTGTGGGCTTCAGGGCAGCATGAGTGTCCCTGCCATGGCCACCATTGATGCTGTCTGCCCGAGGCCTGTGGCCAGATAGGTGGCCTGCCGGGAGATGCTCGGTGTCAGGACTGT
This sequence comes from Erethizon dorsatum, assembly GCA_028451465.1. NCBI lineage: Eukaryota > Metazoa > Chordata > Mammalia > Rodentia > Erethizontidae > Erethizon > Erethizon dorsatum. The sequence continues at coordinate 132,407,003 of CM051828.1, forward strand.
GGGGCTGTGGGAGCTGGAACGAGGTCTGCAGGTGGGAGGGGCTCTGGCCCTGGGGACAGATGTGGCCAGTGTCCACCCTGGCTGATGCTGCCTTTGTTCTGCCCAGCTGGGCGCTTCCTAACCCGGGCAGCTGGAGGACATGGTGGCCTTGCCCGGGTTGTTTGTGGGCCCAGCATGGGCCATGGGAGGCTGCGGGCATCTTGAGGAGGTTGGTGGGTGTGTGAAGAACACAGTGCCCTCCCCTGGGGGGGCCGGGGAGGACCCACACATGGGCTGGGGGTGGGTGGGGCTGGGGAGTGGGCAGGGGTCCGGGGCTGTACCGGAGCAGAGCTACAGGAAGGGAGGTCCGCGTGGGCTGCAGCGCTGGCCTGGGCTGTGCAGGCCTGGTGGCGCCTGCGGCTTGCAGCGGGCGGCAGGACAGCAAGGATCTGCCCGGCCCCTGACCCGGCGGGAGCAGGAGCGCACAGTGTCTCAGAGGAAGGAGGGGTCGATCGGCTCCGATCAGCTGCTTGTCAGGAAAGAAACTGCTGGGTAATGTCGGGATTAATTGTTGATCAGCACAGCATGCACTTGATTGCTGCCTTCTGTCCGCCAACCAGGGCTCCTGTTGCGGGTGCTGCTGAGTGGCAGGACCCCTGGGGTGATGGTGACACCCCATTAGTCACCTAATGCTGGGAGGGAGATCCCGACATGGGGGCTGGTGGGGAGCACGTGGGGCTGTCTGACAGGGCAGGAGATGTACGGAGAGCAGCTCCACCCCCTGGGGTGCCCAGTGTCCTGTGGAGACCTCCAGGCCTGGGTGATGTTGCGTGAGGGTCTCGCTGGGCAGTGTGGGGGTGGCAGCCCGTCCACCTAAGCAGAAACACCCAGAGGGGCTCAAAGCTGATGTAGCCGCGGGGTGGGATGGGCTGTGATTTGCATCTCAAATTGAGCAGGATGAACCGAGCAGGATGAACCGACTATTGGCTTCCTCTTCGTCTTAACGCTTCTTTTATTGTGGAATACAGCACACACGGAGAAATGCTCAACGCAGCCAGCGACTCGAGAGCACACGTCTGCACACCGCTGCGCAAGCCGTGCAGTGCGGCGCTCGAGCGGCCTCCCCACTGCTGAGTGTTGTGCAGTGGACTTTAGCTCCGCTGCCCCGCGGGTCCTGCTTCCCGCAGCGGCCCTCTGTCACGGTGTCCAGCCCGACCGTGGGCACAGGATGATGTCTCTGGTTTGGTTGGCTCTTAGACACACTTGCTAGGGTCCGTGGGCCTCTGTGGCTCCGTGGTGTCCCAGTGTGCTGCCCAAGCACGCTCAGTCTGTTTCCAGATGTGGGTGGGGTGGCCAGTGCCGCTGTACTGCAGCACGGCTCGTGGGACAGCTGCGGACCGGCACTGAGGCCCTCTCACCAGCCCAGGTCCATGGCTCGAACTGCGACTCGCTCCAGTGTGGGGCATCCTGGGGTCTGACGAGGGGACTTCCCTGATGGCAGCACGCAGGGTGGCTCATTGCCCTAAAGGTCCCCTGGGTCCCACCTGTCTGCTCTTCAAAGAGTGGTTCTGGCTGATGCAGAGGCCAGCGTTAACAGGAGTGGGCCAATTTGATGGGTGGGGACGGGGATCTCGTCACTGCGGTTTGCTGCGGGCCTCGACCTCGGGCGAGCCTGGCCTCGCTCTGTTTCTGTTGCTCTTCTCTGACGACTGCCTGGGGAGACCTCTGACGCCACTTTTGGGGTCTCTCTTTTCCATGCTGGTTACCATTTTTCCTGTGCTCCCTTGACAACAGGGCCTCTGCCTGTTATGTCCATGGCTGTCGTTTAGGATGTCTGGGTTTGCTCTCATTTTAAGAAATTCCTAGCAACAGAATTTCTTAATTTTATTTGTGGTTTTTAGGGTCGCTACGCCCACTTGCTCCTATCTTCATTTAGTCGACAAGTCTGTGTGGAGCCTGAGATACACTGGTGTCAATGGCTTAAATTCTAGTAAGAGATGACCGACAATAAATAAGGTAGAAACTATATATTATGTTAGAAAAGTGTTAAGTGTTGTGGGAATACATATACAAAGGGGGAGAGAGAGAGAGAAGAAAAAGTGGTTCAGTAGAACCAGGTCAGTAGCAGTTTATAATTTATTATTATTTTAAATTTTGATTAGCACTTGTTTGCAGAACATGATGTCGGCACATGTACATAATTTTAACGTGGTTGAATTCATTAACGTTTCCCACGGTCGTGCGCACTTTTTCCCGTGTGTGCTTTTAGTGACTTATCTGAGAATTCTTTCTCTGTCCTGGGGTCACCCCGTCCTACCCTCCAATGGCTTTGCACTCTGCCTGTTACATGTAGGTCTACAAATCTACTTGAAGTTACTTTTGCTCCAAAGTGTAAGTAGAGCTCCAGACCCACGCAAAACGATTCCTATCAAAAAGACGATCTGTTCTCAACAGTCCCACCACAGCCACCAAGGAAGGGGCATCGATTTCCGAGTCCATGCCTGATTCTGTGGGTCCCCTTGCCACCCGGGCATCAACCCCGCAGTCCCCATGGTCTGCGTAAGTCTGGGCTTCTGTGGCCGGGCTCGGGCTCTTCAGCACCGTGTACCCCGTGGGGCCGGCTCACAAAGCTTTCCGCGGATGCAGACACGAGCTCTGCCATCTCAGCCGGAATCTTACTGGACCACAGCAACTGGGAAGAATTGGCGTCTTCATAACGTCGTATCTTCCGACATCACCATGGCTTCTCCATAGTTATTTGATGTTCGTTAACTTCTCTCTATGTGATTTTTTGTCGAGGTTGTATAGCTTTGTTAGATCCATTCCTAGCTACTCAATATTCCTCGAAGCTTCTAAGCAGTGTTCTCTGCCTGTATACTGGTATAGAGAGGGCTGAGCTTGTCTCCCTCTGGTCTGTCATCCCTGCTGTCCCTCCACTGGCTCGCGTTCCTGACTTTGTCTCCAGGTTGGCCGTCTGGGTTATTTATTCTCTCTTCAGACACAGTTAGACATTTGCTCTTAATTGTCAGTTATAGAAATTTTTACTTGGTTCTTGTGCAAATCCTCTCTGACATGTTTTATAGTTTTCAGCCTCTTCTAGATGTTTTTGAATTTTTATCCTTTAAACTTAGCAAACATCATCCCCTCATACCTTTTGCTCGAGGTCCCCCAAACCCCACGTCCATGTGCATCTCCTTGTCTTCTGTTTTTGCTGGCTCTCTATCATGGAATTTCCAAGATTTTCCGTGGCCATCTTTGCGTGCTGAACTCCACATGTGGAAAAGTACTTGTGGGGAAACCTGAGCCCGAGGATGACGGGATCTTCCTTTAAGATGACTTTGGTTTGCTTTCGCCAGGTGCTGCCCATCTGGAACCGTGGTAGGTGGGGGTCAAGCAGAGGTTTCTTGGGCCGGGACCTATGGTCACCATCACGGTTCACATAGGATGACTGCGTAGGGCTCACCTTGGCCTGAGGCTGTGGGCTGTGGCTCTGCAGCTGGCTCTGCCCATGGCTGGGGCAATGTCAGGGTGGCCCCAGGGCACGAGCAACTCTGGCTTGGAGCTTGCCTGTCTGATGCCTGGCTTGGGGCTCGCCTGTCTGAACTCTGGCCCCCTCTGAGGTTTGGGTTGGCAATGAATTCTTTGCTGTCTGATGTGCACGTTGTCCTTTAAAGGGGATCTGAATTTGGTCTCCGCCCCCCACAGCCATCCCGGAGGAAGGGCTGGTGCGGGTCCCTCAACTGCTCCTTCCACACGCAGCCAAACGCGGCTTTCTGTTGTGAGGAAAGTGGTCATTGCAGGAAAACCAGAAGAAGATGTGACCGTCCTTCAGGAGTGCAGCTGTTTGGTGACAGCACAGTTGATGCTTCAGGGAGATTTTCTGATCTTATTGTTACTGGATGCAGAGTGGAGCCGGCCTGGGCAGCTTCGTGCGGGGCAGAGCGTGACGCTGCTGGCTGGGCCGTGGCGGGGCTGCTGCCCCTCGAGCCTCTGCTCCTCAGGTTGCAGAGGTGAACGGAGTGATGATGCGGGCACTCAGGGCTGCGCCCAGCCAGCTGTCCCAGCAGCACAGATGCAACACACTCATCGTAAACGCCACCCTTCGGCCCCAGTCCAAGGACCCAGCCAGCTGTCGGCCTCTCTGGAATCTGGGTTTATGGGGAGCCTGGGCCTCATAAATGTCAGAGAATGCGCTCTCGGCAGCCTAGGAGTCAGAAAATGTGTCGGAGGGGCATTCCTTCATGGTGCACAGCTGTTTGCCTGGCTTCTTGTCCTGCAGCCATAATTAGTCTCCCCGACCCTGAATCCCTGCTTGGCCCCCAGCACCACAGCTCCTCCTTGGCCTGTGGCAGGTGGGAGAGCTGGGGGCAGCCCAGGAAGGACAAGGGTGGGCTTGGTGGCTCTAGGGACCCCGTGGCTGGTGGAGAATGGTGTGAGCTGCTGGGCTTCCAGGTTGGGTCCTCTGTGCTGAGATGAAGCCTCCCCTCCCCGAGGGGTACAAGCAGCTGCTGCCCTGCCCTGCATGGAGGCCCGCAGATGGCCAGGTGGGGAGGCTGGGGTCATGCCCTGGCTTCCCGTGTGGGACGGCAGCTCAGGCCTGCAACAGTGGGTCACTGTGAGTCCTGTCCTTGCCACAGATAGGGCCTCTCAGGTGACAGGGACATGATCTGGCATGATCCTCATAGGCTGGGAGGGAGGGGGACACAGGGACACTGGGGAACTGACAGCTCTACTGTCTTCTGAAGAGGTGAATGGACCACCCGTCCTTGGGTCTCCTGTTTTCTGGCCTCCTCACCCCTTGGGTGGCGGGTCCCACCAGCCTGGATGCCACAGAACTCCCTCTGGGATGTGGACGGGTGTCCCTGGCCAGGTCAGCCTGAGCTCTGTCCTGGAGACGCCTATCCAGTCCCCGGGCAGCTGTCACCATTCCCTGTTCTCTGGAGGGGAGATAGAAGTGACTTGCCATGGCTGTGGGCTTCACCAGGCGGAGGCAGGGCTGGTGACGGTGATGCTTGCCTGCTTGCTGGGATGGGCCTGGCGCCTTCGCGCCCATCCTCTGGCCTGATGGCCCTGTTCAGCTCAGGGACACATGTGTGCTGAGTTTCTAGCACCGGGCTGAACGAACAACTGGACAGGTCCTTCTGGGGAGGCACCGGCCCCTCTGACCCCACCAGGGCTGGCAGAAGGGCTGTGCAAGGGACAGGAGCAACCTGGGCTCCCAGCTGCAGCACAGGCAGCTTCCAGCGGTGTTCAAGCCCAGCCCCTCCTAAGGGGCGTGGAGGGAGAGGAAATCACTGTGCCTGATTTGTGGTAATCTGGTCTTTTGTGGAAGCTCGCCTCTTAACAGCCCTGGTGAAAGCCTTTAAGGGGACAGCGTGAGACAGGGAAAATAGATGACCGATTCTCCTCTCAGGTTCACTGCTGGACCCTCTGCCGTGAGCTGGGCCATTTGGATGTCACTGAAATCTGCTGACCAGATGGACACAGTGCTCGATGAGGGCCTGGGGCTGGTCCTTCAGAGCCGCCTGCTAAGTGGGGTCGTGGTTGGATGGGACAGTAGATGGGACAGTGGGACATGTGGGGGCAGCCAGGCCCTTCTTGGGCAGGGTAGGGGTCCCATCCCCAGCTCCCCAGCAATGAGGATGCCACTGGCATCCTTGGGGACAGTACTCTGCCATGCGAGGAGGACCATGGGCAGCAGAAAAGCTCCTGGAGGTGGCTTTCTGGTGGCTGCCCAGGCTTGGGGACCCTGGGGATGTTGCCCAATCGGCCTTGTTCCGCTCCCCAGGTGGGGTTGGCACCTAGAGGAACCAGGAGACCCGAGCTCTGTGTCCTGATCTCACCTCATAAGGATGCTGGTTAGACTGGTTGAGTCCTGACCTCTGGGACCCCTTTAAACTGTGAGCCCCCCTCTCCAAATGTAGCCATTTGGGGGACCAAGAGGCTGTAGCTAGGGGTTTGTGACACAACTGAGCACAGGTAGGAAGCCACCTGCCTCCCACACATGGGCGAGGCCCGGGGCTCCAAGGGCCTGTGGGTCCTGCACCCCACAGGTCCCCTCCATCCCTTGCGTCTGCCTCTAGGCCCAGGTGCCCCACCCTGGAGAGGACACCCTAGCTGGAGCCTGCAGGCACGTCCTTTTCCCCTGTCCCAGGGCTTCTGAGGCCATCATGGTGACCTGATCATCACTGTCATCCTGGTGTCATTGTCACCTCAGCTAACAGAGCTCCTAGATGCTGGGGTCCCAGCTGTGCCCTTTCTCACCCTTCAGTCCCAGGAAGGGGTGCTGTCCCTCTGCCCAGCCAGACTGAGGGTGGCAGGGGCTGGCCAGGCTGTGCCAGAGTCCCAGGCTGGGTCCTGAGCCCCGTGAAGGACGCTGCCGCCCCTCTGTGGCTCCAGCTGAGGCTGGACCCTCCCAGCTGGGGGGTAGGTAGGGTTGCCATGGGGGCCGCTGGGAGGAGGGTCTCGGCCTCCACCCTAACCTCCCCTGTGGGCATGAGCAACCTTCCCATAGCACCAGCCACCCTCAGGAAAGCCAGGATCTGCATTTACAACAGCAAATTAAATAGACAGGAAAATGTGTTTGGGGGGTGATGAAAGCAGGGTGACCGGAGTGGGGAGATGGGATGTGCCCCTGCCACACCTCCTGCCTGGCACAGGCCATGAAACCAACTGTCTTGTGGAACCCTGGCCTCAACCCTCAGTGGTGGAGTTGTTGCCTGCATGTGTCAAATGGGAAACTGAGGCTCAGAGGCCAGAATGGAATGCCACTCGTGGTGACCAGCAGGATGGAGGTGGGCTGGGCCAGGGCTAGTGTGTGGCCGGTCCTAACGCCTGCCCCCTCATGCTCTAACCCTGCTCCCATGGCAAGGCTGAGGCCTTGTGGGCCTAGGGGGGCTCAGGAAGGGCGCTTCTGGCAGGCACTGGACCCTGGGCGAAGAGGCACAGGTGAGATGGGTGATAGTGTGGCAGGGGAACGCTGAGTCCTGTGTGGTCCCCAGTGGCCTGTCTGGGTGGGTTCTGGGGCACTTGGGGTCTGGGGAGGGCGGCAGGAGCCTGGTGTCCTCTGTGCTCACTCAGGCCTCTGTCTGTGCAGAACCCAGACAGCTGCCAGCCCTCTAACCCTGCCTGGTGTGCCCCACATTCTCAGCTGCTATGGCTGCTGCAGTCACTGCTCCTGTCTTCTCTGTCCTCCTCCAATCAGTGTTCTCCGCTCCCAGAGACACTGCAGAGCTGGGCCCAATTATACAGTCCCCGGGGCAGGCCTGGCTCAGGGCCTGTGCTGCCCTCAGTTTGCAGGCTGTTCTGCTTCTGTCTGGCCTGGGCTGTCCCTTAGATGCTGTGTCCAGCTGGGGTCAATGCCTGGGAAGCTGGGGATGTGGTGTGGCTCTGCTGGGGTCCATGCCTGGTCTCTATTTAGGGATGGAGGGTGGTGGGGAAGCCAGCTTTGGAGACCTCAGGACCCAAGCTCTAGGGCTGGTGCTGGTCTCAGGGCTCCCTCAGACCCCTGGCCCCCATAGCAGCTGCTGTTCCCACTCCCAGCCACTTCCAGCCACACCCAGATGTCCCTGCAGCAGGGGCTCAGGAGAGGCCCGAAGGTTCGGGCAGGACCCAAGTCACTCACTCCACCTGCAGTGTCACAGTGGTGAAGTGGGGAGGGTGGCAGGGTCCCCATGAGGGCAAAGCCCCACCTTACTGGCCCACCAAGCTGGGCTCTGGCACCCTGAGGAGCTAGAGATGGCCTGCCTTTGAGGCAGCTGTGTGCAGGCCGGCGGCCCCGGAGGGGAGTGGGCTCTGAGGACAGGGAGACTGTGGTTGGGGCCACAGGGCCCAGGTGGGGGCAGCCTCCGAATTAATCCTGCAGCCCCCGGGGTGCAGAGAAGCTGGCTGTTGGTGGTGGGCAGTGGAGTGCCCTGGTGTGCCCACTCATCCACCCCACTGATGGAGCTGGAGCTGGGGCCCTGTCTTAGTTACTTTTCTTGTTGCTGAGACAAAATACCCAACACCCAAAGTTGAAGGAGGAAAGGTTTATTTGGCTCACAGTTTGTCGAGGTTTCAGTCCATAAGCGGCTGGCTCTAAGGCAGGGTGGATGTAGACAGGCATCACAGAGGAGAAACAGTTCAAGGCCGCCAGAAGGTAGCAAAACAATAAGGGATGACCCCAGCTCTTTCTGTCCCTTATATCTTATCCAGGCTACTGAGGGTGGGTAGCACTCACACCCTTAATCCTAGTGCCCTTGATGCTAGCATGGCACCATGAATCAATTCCAGCATCACACATTCTAGATCCAGCTACCTCTGAAAAAGCCTCACCTGTGACCATATGAGGCTTTGGGGGGACACCTAGTCACAGCCAGAACAGGGTCCCAAGCAGCCTGGCCAGAGGAGGAGAACACGGGGCTGTTTCTCATTGCAAGAGGCATTGGGATGCTTGCTGGCCCCCCATGTGTGGGCCAGCACAAGTATGTGTGTACAAATGTGTGTGTGCTTCTTTGTACATATCGGTGTGTGATGTGCATGAGTGTGTATATTATGTGTGTGTGCATGTGAGTCACTGTGTGTATCCGTTTGTTATCTGTGCATGAATCTGTGTGTGCTTCTGCACATGCGTGTGTGTGTGCTTCTGCGCATGCGTGTGTGTGCTTCTGAGCATGTGTATGCATGTGTGTGTGCTTCTGTGCACACATGTGTGATGGTACCTTTAGCTGGCAGTGTGCAGGGCTCCCACCCCCAACCCCAATGCAGGGCTGGGAATGCTGAGTGGCGCTGCCGTGGGTGGGTGGGGGAGGGCCTGGGAGGGCTGGAACTGGGGACCCCAGGGGGTAAAACCAGCCTCAAGTGCACAGAAGGAAAATCACATCCTTGCCTACATTTATCATTTTCTGTTTCCTTAAGTGCTAGCCGTCCTGGTGGGTGTGAGGGGCATCTGACCATGGCTTTGCCCTGTGTGTCCCTGTTGAGAATGGTGTGGGGCACCTCTTCATGTGTTACTGGACATTTGTGTGTCTTCTCTGAGACAGCCATTCAACTCCCTTGTCTAGTTTTGAATTAGAGCCTCCAGCCTTTCTGAGGCCTTTGTCCCTACATCCTAAAGGGAGGGACATTGCCAGGCTGGGACTTGCTCTCTGGGGACACCAGGGTACAGACATGAGAGGTTTCCTAGGAGGGAGAGGGCTGGGACTCGAAGATTGAGGGCTGGCCGAGCCTCCCCAGTGCCCAGGAGCCATAGCTGGACCAGTGCTGAGAGCTTCCTTAGTGGCAGAGTGTAGCAGTGGGGACCCTGGCTTAGTGTTGAGGAGGGGGGGACATTGGGGACAGGTTCTGGGATCGCTCTGACATCCCTCAAGGCCCAGGGCTTGTGCTCGTCCATCTGTCCATGAACTGGTCACTCAGCCAGCACTCCCGAGCACCTGGCTGTGTCCCTGCCTGGCACCTGCAGGGAGCGGCCAGCCAGGCCCGGTCCCCACAGAGCCCACGACCTTCAGCTGCATTACCCAGGGGAGGCACCAGCCACTCAGAGCTGTTAAAATAAAACTAAACACACATGATAATTTGAGAGTGCTGCTCGCAGCCAGGGTGGAGTCAGATTTGCCCTCCCACCCGAAAGAAGCAAGAGATGGACAGACACACTTGAGAAATCTGTTCTACGGCACTGGACACCAGGCAGAGAAGTGTGTGAGAGGCTGGAAACAGCATGGTGAGCCTTCCCTGCCCCAATCCTGCTGGCGAGGGTGGCCTGGCCCTGGTGCAGGAAGGGGGATGGACACAGAGTCCTGGATACCCAGGTGGGGGAGGAGCTGAGGTGGAGACCAAGGTAGTGAGAATTCACAGAACAGTGCTGCAGAGAGGGTGGCACAGAACCTACAGTGCCACGGGGTCCCCCAAGGATGCAGCTGAGCCCCAAGTACCTCTAGAGTGTGTGGAACCCACCCAAGCATGGACAGAACCTTCAAGAGGTGTGGAAGTAAAATGCCTGGGGTCCCATGGGGCTGGGAGTTGTTCACGTCTCCAGCAGCCAGGCGGGAAGCCTGTGTGTTTCTGGGGCACCAGGCCCATCTCTGAGGACCTTATTCAGGGCTGGGTGGCTGACTCGAGGGTAAGAACCACTCTGTTCTGTGTGAATATCCTAAAACAGGGCACTTGTGTGAGTCCGTTTTTGGTTACTGCGACAAATACCAAAATAAGCAGGTTATACACAGAAAAGGTTTATGTTATCTCATAGTCCTGGTGTTTCAGTCCATGGTTGGTGGCTGTGTTGCTTCTGGGCCTGTGGTGAGGGTACATGTCACAGCAGGGGTACATGGTGAAGCAATGCAGTCACTTTGTGGTGGCTGCAAAGCAAAGCTTGGGAAGAAAAGACTGGATTCCAAGTTCCCTTTCTAGGGCACATCCCCAGTGACCTCAGGTCTCCTGCTAGGCACTGCCTCTTAAAGTGTCTACCAACTTCCCTGTGGACCTGTGGGGACATTTTCCCAACCAGAGCAACCTCAAAGGATCAAGCTGCCTCCCAGAAAAGCACAAGAACCCAACATCTAACAATATAACCCTCACTGTGTCTGGAATCCAATAAAAAATTAACATGCATGCAAATGAGCAGGAAAATATGACATGTAATGAGGAGATAAATCACCAAACCAATCCAGGACTGACACAGATGTGAGAATCCTCACACGAGAGCATTAAAACAGTTTTTATAACTGTGTTCCATATGTTCAAAAAGTTAAGCAGAGACATGAAGATATAAAAAAAAGACTCACATCCCACTTCTAGAGATAAAAAGTACAGTGTGTGAGATGAAGAATACACTGGATAAGATCATGGCAGGGCAAGCATTGAAGAAGAAATTGCCAGTATGCCTGAAGATGGGCAGTGAAATGACCCAAAGTGAAACAGGAAAAGAGTATTGATTTAAGAAACAAGCAGGATGTCAGTGAGCTTTGGGAAGCTTCACTTCATGGAGTACATGAAGGAGAAGAGAGATATGGGGACAGAAATGTTGCCTGAAGAAATAATGGCCAAGTATTTCCCATATATGAAAATGATAAATCCACAGACTTAAGAAGCCCAACCAAGCCCAACTACAGAGAGCACAAAACACATGACATCGGGCACTGTAATCAAATTACTCGAAACCAGTGATTAGTGGAAGACCTTCAAGGCAGCCAGAAACCAAAAGACAAGGTTGGCACCGTGAAAAATGCCAGCTGGAGAGAGGAAGACGGGCGTCTTTCAAGGGCTGAAGGAAAAAAAAAATCCATCAACCTAGACTTGTATGTCTTATGATCATATCTCTCAAAAGCAAAGGCAAAATAAAACTTCTACAAATGTATGAAAGCTGAGTTCTTGGCCAGAAGACCTACACTGCAAGAAGTGTTAAAGGGAGTGCTCCAGGCAGGAGAAAGTGGTGCCAGGTGAAGTGCAGGTGTACAAAAGGAGGGAGTGTGGCAGGACTGGTGCTTTTATAGGTGAGTGTTTAAGATTTATTTTTACTATTTAACTTTCTTTAAAAGAAAATGGATTATTTAAGCAAGAATAATTTAGTGGGGGGTTTATGACACATGTAAAAGTGCATTGCAAAACAGCAGTCTGGGGGCAGAGGTGGAAATGGGCTGTTGTTCCGTCCTCGGGATATGTGGTTGTGTGGCAGCCCTCGATGGAGGACTGTGACAAGTTATAGGTGTGCGGCACACGCCATACAGCACCCAGTAACTCACAAAACAGTGACAGCTAATAAACCAACTAAAAAGGTAAGGCAGAATTGTGAAAGAATATTTACTCAATTCGAAGGAAGGCAGAAAAAGAGGAGAAGGGGGGAAACTAAAGTGTACGAAATGATCCACCCGACAACAGAGTGCCCAGTATTCTGAAGGCACTTGGGTCATTTCCTAGGATAGAGAGTGCTCTGGACCCAAGAATAAGTCCCTAAATATAAAAGGATCCACGTCACAGAGAGTGTATCTGATCATGGTGGAGTTCAATTAGAAATATTTCCGGAGAATTCTCCTAAACTTAGAAATTAAGTAACATATTTCTTGATAACCTATGGGTCAAGAAGAAATCTAAAGGGAAATTAGGAAGTATTGTGAACTGAGTCAAAATGGAAATACAGTGTTTCAAAATGTATGGCATTTAAAGTGTTATTCAGTGTTAAAGTTATGGTGTTAAATACTTAGATTAGAAAAAAAGAAAGATCTCAAATCAGAGATTTCTGTTTGTACCCCAAGAAATTAGAAAAAGAAGAGCAAATTAAACCAGCGTAAGCAGAAAGGAAAGAATGATCAAAGTGAAATCAAAGCAGCAGTAAGCAGAAACATGATAGAGGGAATCAATGAAACCAAAACTGACTCCTGAGCTGACCCATAAGATGAATGAACCCTTAGCCAGAACAATCGAGAGAAAGCGAGGGAAGCCATGCAACCCATATCAGGCTCGGAGAAGGCACTGTCAAGCCGGCGACTGATACTGAGGATGGCGGGCAACGTTCCAAGCACTGTGTGCCCGTGAACTCAATTACTCAAAATGGACAAAAATCACCAGTGCATGTGCAGGGCAAAATAGGCTACGTACACCTCAGAGAGACACTGAATCTGTAGTTGAAAACCTTCCTACAAAGAAAGCTCCAGGCCCATGTGGCTTTACTGATGAATTCTACCGCACACAAGGAGGAAACATCACATAACCAGTAATGACCTACAGGTAAGCTCATGGACAGTGGCTCAGCAGAGGTGGTCACTGGGACATGAATATTAAAGCCACCAGTGGACAGTAACGTATCCCTCTTAGGACAGCTAACCTCGACAAGATGGCCACATGGAGCGCCTGGGCGGGTGGAGGAGGATGGGAGCTCACACCAGCAGCTGGTGGGCGTGTCACACAGTACAGCCCCTGGAAGACAGTTTGGCGGTCTCCTTCCTTACTGAGCACGCACCCGCAGAGTGACCCATCCTCTCCATGCCAAGGGAAATGGAAACGCGTCCCATCCAGGCAGACGTGAGCGCCCTCGGCAGCTCACAGCCTGGGTGGTGCTAGCAGGGGTGTGGGTGGATAAAATGTGGCTGGTCTTTCCCATGGCTCCCATGTGGTGACAGTCACACAATGGTAGGGACAAATGGCTGATAGCCACTGAGAAACTAGACACAAAGTGAAATCATGTGTGATTATGTAAAGTATTTATATAGAGCTCTAGAAAAATGCAAACTAACTGGTAATAGAAAACAGATCCATGGCTGGGGACAAGGAGGATGGGAGGCAGGATTATAAAGGGACAAGAAGAAATATTCACACTCTGGGAGGCTGAGGCAGGAGGACTGAAAGTTCAAGCCGAGCCTGGGCAATTTAATGGTTTAGTAAGATCCTTTCTCAAAACAAAAAAGTGCCGGGGATGTAGCTCAGTATGAAGTATCCAGGTTCAATTCCTGATCCTGCAAAAATAAAAAAACCAGTGTAATGGATAGCGGATATATTAGTATATTAGTTATCTTTACTTTGAAGGTTTTTTGCTGGTGTGTGTGTCTGTTAAAACCTATCAAACTGTATACTTTAAATATATGCAGCTCCTTCTATGCTAATTACCCTCAATAAAGCTACTAAATAAAAATTTGAAAATGAGCTCTGCAGTTGCAGGGGCCACAATTTGAGTACCCAGCAGCCCTGTGGGCAGTGGATTGGACAGCACAGATGAGGGATGGCGGATGGTGGTAAGGGCCAGAGTCACTGTCTGGGTGTCAATTTCGCGGAAACCAGAAGGAAGGGATGGGGGGCCTGGGCAGACCCTGGACCACTAGCCAGTCTCTGTCTGGGCCTGGACCCTCATGGGGAAGACGCCCCACTGCAGCCTGGTGCAGGCAGGGGGCTTGGTGGCCCTCAAGCAGGTGCTGGTGATGCCGGGTGAGGGATAGAGGAGGTGTGGGGAATGAGGTGGGGCGCCCGGCCCAAGGGACTGGCTTGGGTCAGTCTGCGCAGTGTTGAGCTGGCATCACTGCATCCCCTTGGTGGGCAGGGAGGATGCAGGGAGGGGCCTGAGGAAGGTGAGCCGTCCCCAGCAAGTGCACTTGGGAAGGAAATGCTACAGCGATGGACAAGCAGAACAGGAGATGGGGTCGGGGCTGGCTGGGGAGGCACGGATGAGGCCCCCTGCAGTCCTAGGCTCTGGAGCCATGCTTCCCTGGGCCATGCTTGGGGACTGCCACCTAGGGAGGAGAGGCTGAGGCCGGGGCGGGGGGTGTAGGGCACCTGGCTTCCCAATCCCCATCACCAGCACCTCTGAGGCAGGTCTGGATCCAGGGCCAGGCAGGGCGGGCAGGGCCAGGATGGGCAGAGCCAGGGTGCAGCCCCTGGGTCCTCATCTGGGGCTGTGAGCCAAGGTGTTCAGCTAGCAGACTGGGTGCTGCTGCCCCATTGGGAGGGCTCCACTGCACCGGGGGACGAGCCCAGCCAGGTGACACGGGGTTGGGCTTATTCTGGTTCCCTGGTTGGGGACCACAAGGCTCCTGAGGGTGAACATGTCCGGGGGGCCTGGGGGCTGGGTGCGAGGTGTGCAGAGTCCTGAGCCTGCTGGCAACATCTGTCCCAGGCCTGGGCCTGGCCTTGGCTCGGCCTCCTCATGGAGGGATGAGGTGGCTCTCTCCTTGCACTGTGCCATCTGTCCCTCGGGCAAAATTGAGCAAACCCATAAAACCCAATGACTCCGATTGCAGAATCCCAGATTGCGCTGTGGCTCGGAAGGCTGAGTTGATAAAAATGTAATAAGTTCCCACTTGGATCCATTTGATGGCAGGTGTGGCGTGGCCGCGTGCAACTATGCTTACGATTAATAGACTTATCACATCGTTCATTAAGTGCCGTCATTTATGAGGCCAGGCGCAGCACAATTGGAAGCCACAGAGGGGAAGGCTTGATTAAATCTGGGGTGAAGCTCCACCCGGGCAGGTGGGCGCCCCTGAGGCCGGCCGAGGGTTGGTGTCTTGGGCAGCGCTGGGGTTGGTGTCCCCAGCCAGGGTTAGACTTGCTGGGGCCTTGCAGGGCGCAGCTGCCATGCCGTTAGGATCATCCTCTTTGTGACTGGAGATGACTGTGTTTGTGGTTTGCACAGAAATTCTGCAACATATTGATTTTTCAATTATGCTGGAAGAAAACGAGCATGCGATGGAGGGGTCTCGCCTCTTCCCAGGACGGCGGAGCCAAGCTGTCTGCAGGTTACGTTGGGTGACCCCAGGTGGCTCTCAGGGACAGGGTCTCAGCAAGGAGCCGGCAGGCCAGTGACCCTGAGCAGGTCCTCATCCCCCTCAGACATCCGTCCTCATCCAGCTGGGGACACTGAGGCCAGGATAGGGCAGGGCCTGGCTTCTGTACAAGATCTACTACCAGGACAAGCCAGACACTTCTGAGAGGGTCCCCGCAGCCCTGCTGTCCTGTGCCGCCTGGGCAGCCCCTCCCCTGGGTCCTTCCTGGGGCACCACCATTGTGGCCTCCTATCTCCTGCCTTCAGGGTTCAGCTGTGGCCAGAGTGTCCCTTCCCAGAGTGTCCCTTCCCCTGGGCCCTCCAGGGCCGCCATCCTGTCCGCCCTGCCCGACACTGGTGTCCTGAAGTCAGGCCAGCCAGGCGACAGGGAGGTCAGGGTCAGGAGTGGAACCACAAAGTGGGGTGTTACTGGAGCCCATGATGAGCAACCGAGTGCAGGGGCTGGGGAGCTGGCTGCAGGCAGGGGCCTTGGCTTTCCGGGCACTGAAGTTGGCATCTGGGATTGAAGGCAGAGGGGTGGCTGGGATGCATGGACTGAGGCCTCCCTTGCCCTCCCTCTGGCCCGGGTCCCCAGGCTCTTGCACGAGTGGACTTGGACTAGGGAAGGCTGGTGCAGCCAGGGCTTGGCCCAGGAGCCGAGCTCACCCGGGCGGCGCAGCCCTTTGGCCTTCTCCGAGGAAGAGGCGCCACCGGGGCCTGGACCAAGGGTGGGGTTGGAGCTGGCTCTGCAGCCCATCATGGTCAGGAGTGGGGGCATTGGCGCCTCGGGCTGTTTGCACAGGAAACACCGTCTCAGGGCTCAAGCTCGGTGTGCAGCAGACTTTGACTGAAAAATCAAACTCCTACTTTCTCAGAAAGTGTCCTGTGCATTTCTAAGGCCAGTCAGGGCTTTATGGCAGTGGCAGTCCCTGGAGATTTCCTTTTCTTAAAACCAAGTAGAAACCAGACAAAATGGAAAAATCTCCCCATCACCACCTGCTGGCTTCCGTTACCAAAAATCTCTTGCTGTCCCCAGGGAAAGTGGCACTTCTGGGACTTCGGGGACCTGGGACCCTCTTGGGGGGGTCCTCTTGGAAGGGACAGCTCTGGGGAGGGAGGCCGCGGGCAGGGGCCGGGATAGCAGGAAAGAGGTGACTTCAGGGTCAGGTCCTCCCGCCAGGCCCACATCTGGCCGCTAGGTGTGCAGTGCTGTCCTGAGAAGCCAGCTTCCTCTCCTAGCGCCCAGAGCATCTCTGTGACTCCTGTCACACAAAGGCTGTCCCTGCCACACCCCACATAGCCCTCAGGAACCAGAGTCTCCACCTCCTCCTGGGCTGGCTGGGGTGCACCAGTTCCACGGGCTGCTTGAGGGCCTTGGTCCTTCTCTGACCCAGGCAACAGGAATCCTCAGCCGTGCCTTGGTTCCCGGTGGGTGAGGCCTCCAGCCCAGGCCATGAGCGGGAGTGGCCCCTTCCTGATGGGTGTCAGTGGGCGAACCGTCCTTTCTGGAACCCGCTCGGCCATCAGCTCGGGTGCTTGCATGTGAGGGGCAGCCGGGGCTCCCCAGGTGACAGGTGGGACACAGGCACAATGCCGGGACCCTGTGAAGGGCCAGGCAGCTGTGGCTTTCTGCTCTGGCCCAGGCTGTGGATGCCCCCACCCTAGCAGCAGCAAGAAACGAGGACCAGCGTGGGATGGGGCTGGGCTGGGGACGGGCTCTGGGGCTTGCAGTGGCTGCCCCAAAGATGCTGGCCTCAGGCAGGGGTGGGGAGGAGGCACCGGGTGGGGGAGCACTAATTTGCCCGGTGACTACACAATTCCAGAGCCCAGTTTGACTCAGAGGGGTAAACTGAGGCTCAGAGAGGGTTGGGGCATTCATAAGGTCACACAGCAAATTGGAGGTGCCCTGTGCTGCCCTGCGTGGGTCCTGGGCTGGACAGAGGGCAGGGAGGTTGGGGGCTGGGCTGGGCTTGCCCCAGGAGGCCGAGTGCAGGGTCCAGCACAGGACAGACACCTAACATGTGCCCCAGGACACTGCTCACCCAGTGTGGCCGTGCGAGTCCTCTGTGCTCGTAAATAATCTCACAGGTAAAGGATTTAATTTTCTCCTGTTCGCCCCATGTTCTTGCTGCCTCATAAATCATGGCCGTTTATGACTCTCTCTTCGGCACTTTCGCGATGGCCGATAATGGCTGCATAAGTGGCAGAGAGGATGAATTCTGCAGTAGGTTTTAAACAAACGTGCACGTTGGAGCAATAAATAATGCTAAGCAGCTCTGGAGTGGGGCGCCCCTCACAGGTCACCCCTGGCGCACATGCTGCGTGGGAAGGGCTGCATGGTTCCAGCAGGGTTCCAGCCACCTCAGAGCGGGCCCGGTGATCTGCAGCTATTTCCTCCCAGGGACAGAGGCCCCCCAAAGCCGGCATGTGTATGTGTGCTTGTGCATGTGTGGGTCAGAGCATGTGTGTGTGCACATGTGTGTGTGTGAGTGTAGCGCAGTGTGAGTCTGCAGGCTCCCCAGCCCATTGGGACGTGCAGCGCAGTGATGCTGCTTTCCGGTCCTGGGGCCACATGGGCAGGATGTGGGGCAGTCCTGGGCCCCAGGCCACCTGTCTGCAGCTCCAGGACCCCTCACTCCCCTGGTGAGGTGTGGGCTTGCCTGCTCAGTTCCTGAGCCCTGAGCCCTGGAAACCCCCAGACTACCCTGCCCGCTACCCGGGGTTGGTGTGGCGCTGATGTCTGGCTTCTGCAGGCCCCGGGGGGAGACCAGGTGTGGATCGGCCGATGCAGAGGAACCACTGGGTCAGAGCAGGGCCCCGAGGGTATGGCACTGGGTGGGGCCTGGGCTGGAGGCCTGTGGGCGTCAGGCTGCTGTCCAGGAGGGGTGTGGGTGGAGCTTCTCCTAGGGAGGAGCCACCCTGTCCTGGGCTGGGACACAGGGTGGCTCCTGTTTCCAAGGTCCCCGCTTCCTTCCTTCCTTCCTTTCTTCCCAAAGGACAATCCTTAGAGGAAAGCAATCGACACAGGGCCGTGTGCACGAGCACACCGGTGCACACACACATATCACACATGCATACCAGCACATGCTTATCACACACATGCACACACACACACCGAACACACTTGCATGCGCACCGTATCTCACACACGCAACACATATCACACACATGCACACACATCACACATGTGAACACATGAGCGTGTATACACACATCACACACCAACACACACATGCAAACCCAAGTGCACACACAGGCACACATGTACACAAGTATATCTACACAGTGCACACACATGCAGCACACACATAGACACATCCACAGTGCACACTCATGCACCATGCATGTGCACACGTGCTGATCCCAAACATGAAGACCCCCCCCAGACGACCAGCACTGGGCTGTCTGAAGCCAGCCTGCGCCTCAAAGACCACCCGAGGCCGGAGGCTGCAGGCCCTGGGCCCCACGTCCCCACTGTTTATTTTCTGCCAGGCCTGGCTTTGCCAGCCGTGGGGTTGGAGCACCTCCTCATGAAGCCATAAATGTAATTGATATTCTCAGCATTTCGAGAAAAAACACGAGTATTAAAGATATACACTACACCTCATAAAATTCTCTCATATTTCTTCTTTATGGTGGGTTCTAAAATTGGCAAAATAAATTCCCTAAAACCCATTACACTTAACAAAGAGTGTGTTTTGCAGGCAGGAGGTGCCGAGCTGAGGGCCACGCACGCAGCACCCAAAACGGGCTGTTTCCCCAGTGCTGGTAGAGATGGGGGCAGTAATGGCTTTGCTCTGGCTGTGAGCGGCCCAGTGCCGGGCAGGGTCAATGTCCACACAGGGCCTTCTGTCCTCCTCCGAGGAGATAAACTGCTCTGTGCCACCGCCACCGATCCATCCGACTCTAGGATGCTGCTCCGTTTCCCCACAACGCGTGTCAACCAGGGCGGCAGGCGGCGCCGGCACCAGAGCTGTGCTCCCTGATGCCCACATCCCTCCTCGTGGGCGGTGAGTGCAACTCCTTGCCTCAGTGTCCTGGTTTAAAATCAGAGTAAAATTCAAAGCTTGTAATTCTATATGTATTTTTTTTTCTTTGTTATTTTTCTCATTCATGAGATTAAATCTCCCAAGAGCAGGACGCCACACTCTTCAGCATTTAAAACCAACTTTATGGAGGTTTAATTTACCTGCTATGCAGTGCATGCCTCTTTACACTGTGAACTTCACTTTTCCAAATAGCTTCAGATTTACAGAAAAGTTGGGCCGACAGTGTAGAGAATTCCCACGCCCTGGGCTCACTGCCCCTTCATTAACCCTCGTGTGTGTGCGGCCCCCGTGCTGTCCCCAGGGAGCCAGAGTGGATGCGGAGGTGGGCTGAGGTCAGATGTGAGACAGTCCTCGCTTCCCCAGTGTCCCCTTCCTGTCCCAGGACTCTACCCAGGCCACCATGCTATCCCTGGCTGTCACGTTCCTGGGCTTTGCTGGGCTGTGAGTGTCTCTGATTTTCCACATTTTGATGACCTGGACAGTTTTGGGGAGAACCAGTCCAGATTTTTTAGAAAGCCCTTCCCTGGGAGATGTCTGGTGTTTTTCTCACAGGTGGACGGATGGCACTGCGGTGAGGGCCACAGAGGCAGAGCGCGTTTCCACCCATCACTTCCGGGTGCACACTGTGACCCCAAAGGTCACCATGGATGTTGACCTTGATCCCTGCTAGGTGGCATCTGTCAGGCGTCGCACTGTGAGGTCCTCATCCCCTTTCCATGCTGCACCGTGGCAGGCAGCCAGCACCCCACTTCCTAAGGGGGGTCCCACGTAGACGACTCGGGCTTCTCCTGCTCTGGAGATAGGCCTCTTCTCCATTTGCTTATTTATTTATAATCATTGGCGCAGTGCACTCTGATCCTACACTTGGAGCCGTCATCCCACGCTTCAGCTCGGTCACTGCGAGCTCCTTCTCTCCCTGTCCCCTGCGTCCTCCGACCCGCCCCACCCTGTGGACACTGAGCGTCCTCACTTCCTGGCTCCCAGGGGCTCCAGGCCATCGCGCCCACTTCCTGCCTCAGCCCAGTGCCAAATCTCCAGGTCCTTGGAGCTGGAGAGTCCTGTGCAACACTGGCCTGGGTTCTGGGCACGCCGGGCGCTGCTGGGCTGTTGATTCCTGGCTTTCTGCTGGCGGAGTGGGGAGACATGTGTATGCTGACTGTGAACACACACATGCACACACATGGGTTTTCTGGGTAGCTATCTGCATTCGCAAGTCTCCCCAGAGAAACAGCAGCGGCGGGATCCACATCGTTTGCACACCAGGAGGCTGGCACCGCACGGCTCCAGGGTTACGGAGGCTGAGAAGCCCACCGCCCGAGGGCTGCAAAATGGGGACCCCAGAAAGCCAGTGGTGTGAGTCAGCGAGTGTCTAACAGCCTGAGGACCATGGGAGCCAGTGGTGTGAGCCCAGTCCCAGGGCCAGAGAAGACGAGACAAGACGTCGCAGCTGAAGCACCAGGGCAGGCATCTCCACGTCTCACTCTACTCAGCTCCCAACAGGTAGAGCCGCTGACCACCTGCCCTGGTCAAGGCCGCTGGCTCTGCTGAGGCCACTGGTTGTGGTGCCAATCTCTCCAGAGACATCTCAAACACCCCCAGAACGATGTGGCCCCGTGGCAGTCAAGGGGACCCATGGAATTGGCACCCTGTGTCTGTGAGGCTAAACGGGCATGAGCGCCCATGTCCCCAGCTCAGCCCACCTATGCCAGTCCTGCGCCTCCTCCCCAGTGGCCAAGGGATAGGGACCCTGGCTCCACACTCACAGTACAGGCCCCAGCTTGGCACTACTGGGGTGTGGAGGGTCTAAGAGGGGGGCCTAGCAGGAAGACCTCAGGCCACTGCAGTGACTCTGAAGGGGATGGCGGGGCCCATCTTGTCCTCTTTCCTCCTGGTCGTGAGGTGAGGGTTTTGCTCCACCAAGCACTCCTGCCTTGATGTCCTGGGCTGCCGCAGGCCCATCTGTTGTGTCTTGAAACCCCGGAGAGTGAGACCAAGAAACCTCTTTCCTTTGCAAGCTGAGTGTCCCGGGCACTTGTTATGGTAGGGAAAGCCACTCAGTGCACCAATGCCACCATGTCAGTGTCCCACAGAGCTGTCAGTGCCCCGACCCTGGGCTCCACCTAGTCAGACTCTCTGACCCGAATGCCTGGCACGCCCAGCCCTTCTCCCGTCTCCACGGCTTTGCCATTTCCGGAATGTCTCAGAGTTGGAGCCACGCGGCACCAGCCTTTCAGGCTGGCTCCTCCTCGCAGCATTCATGTGAGGGTCCTCTGTGCCTCCTGTGGTTTGCTCATCTGTTTCTCTTCTTGCTGATGACTACCTCGTGGTCTGGATAGCTATACCAGAACTTGCTCATCTGCCCACCCGCCGGAGCCATCTTGGTTGCTTCCAGTTTCTAGCAATTAGGAACAAAGCTGCCGTAAACATTTGCACGCAGGCTTTTGTGTGGACATACGTTTGGAAATCAGTTGGGTAAACACCTAGGAATTCGACTGCCGGCTCATATGGTAAGACTATGTTTAGCATTGTCAGAGCCGCCAGACTGCCTTCCAGAGGGGTGGCCGGTTCTGCACGGCCACCAGCAATGAAGGAAAGTTGCTCTTGCTCCACACTGTCACTGGCAATTGGTATTGTCATGATTTGGAACCGCACCACCCCGATATGCATGCACATAGTGGTGTCTCATTGTTCTAATTTGCAGTTCTTTAATGGAAAATGATCCCAAGCAGATTTTCATGTGTGTTTGCCATGTGCTTATCTGTTTTGAGTGAGATGCTTGTTCAGATCTCTTCCCCATTTAAAATTTGCCTTGTTTGTTTCCTGATTGTGAAGTTTTAAGAGTTCTTTGTATATTTGGAGTACAAGTTCTTTACCTGATACATACGAGTTTTGCAAAGATTTTTCTCCAAGCCTGTGGCTTGTCCGATCATTCTCTAAATGAAGTGCTTCTTTTTTTTTTTTTTTTGGTGGGTACTGTGGGTCGACCTCAGGACCTCGTGCGCCAGCAGGCGCCCGTGCCGCTGAGCGATATCACCGGCCCTTTTTTTGTATGTGGGTTCCGGGAGTCGAACTCGGGCCCTCGCGTTTGCCAGGCAGGCGCTTATGCCGCTGAGCCATCTCACCGGCCCCTGATGTGCTTCTTAAGGTGGAAGTTTTTCATTTAGAAAGGTCCTACTTAGCTGGGTGTAGTGGACACCTATTATCCCAGATGTTGGGGAGGCTGAGGCAGGAGGACTGCAAATTCAAGACCAGCCTGGGCAACTTAGCAATTTAGTGAGACCCTGTCTGAACATAAAAATTAAAGAAAAGGGCTGTGTATGTAGCTCAGTGTGAAGATCCTGGGTTTAATCCCTAGTGACACACACACACAAAGTCCAACTTGCCAATTTTTTCTTTTCTAGATTGTGCTTTGGTTGATGTAACCAAAATCTCATCATCAACACCAAGGTTGTGTTTTCTTCTAAAAGTTTTATAGTTTTACCATTTTACCTTTGGGTCTATGATTCATTTTGAGATAATTTCTGCAAAATTGTCCTTGCCCTATATTTTAGTTACTTTTCTCTCTTTGCCAAGACAAAATACCTGGCACCCAAAATTAAGGAAGGAAAGGTTTATTTAGCCCACAATTTATGGAGGTTTCAGTCCATAATCAGCTGGCTCCAAGTCAGGGTGGCATGGCAGAGGGCAACAGTTCATGGTGGTGGAAGACAGCAAAAGCAACAAGAATCAAAAGGGAGAAGCAAGCCTCTTTCTGTCCCTTATATTGTACGCAGGCTATCTGCCCTAGGGTGGCTATAGCACTCACACCCCCAATCCCAGCACAAGACAATGAACCAATCACCAACTCTAGATTCAGCTGCCTCTGAAAAGCCCACCCCCCATGACCGCATGAGGCTTTGGGGGGACATCCTGACACAAACCATAACACCCTATGTCTAAATGGTTATTTTTTGCCTCTGGATGTCCAATTGTTTCAGCACATTATCTGAAAAGACCATTATTCTCCACTGTGTTGCCTGAATGCCTTTGCTGAAGACAAAGTGTAAAGTTGGCAGGGTTTGTGGGCTCTGGCCCGGGTCTCTGGCCTGGGTCTCTGCCAGTGACCAACTCCTCCGTTCTTTCACAAAGTGGACCGAGAAGTCTGACTCCTCCAACTTCGCTCCTCACCATTGCGCGAGCTGTTCCAGGTCCCTGACTTGCAGTACAAGCTTCAGGATCAGTTTGTCAGTGTCTATGAAAGAGCTCGCTGGGATGTCACTGGAATTGCAGTGACCATGTGGACCATGTCACGAGGAGCCTCCCTGTCCAGTCGGGGCATTCTGAACTCCATCGTCAGAGTTCCGTAGCGTTCAGCATGTAGGCCCCACACCTGAGTGTTAGACCCACACCTCGGTACTTTGATGTTGGGGGTGGGTTCTGCTGTAACTAACATTATTTTTTAAAAACTCAAATTCCAATTGTTTATTACTAGTATATCAGAGAGCATTTGACTTTTACATTAGCCGTGTCTCTTGCAACTTCACTATACTTGCTTGTTTGTTCTAGGAGATAGATTCATTCATAGATTGGTTTCCAAATAGAAAATTATACCTGGAATAAAACCCACATGGTAATGGTGTATAATTATGCCTACATGTTGTTGGATTTGATTTGATAATATTTTGCTAATGATTTTCACATCTATGTTCATGAGAGTTATTTTTCTAGTGACATTTTTATCTGGTTCTGGTATTGGGGTGGCAGTAGTCTTACAAAACCAGGTAGGAAGTGTTCCCTTTGCTCTGTTTTGCTGTTTTGGGTGGTAATTAGTCCTCATGTGGTTGGTAGAATTTGCCACTGGAGCCCTGTGGGGATGCTGGTTTCCATTTTGAAGGTGGTTAATGACTGTCTCTCCTTTTCACTTGGATTTCCACACATTTAGGTTCTTTATTTCTCTTGACAGGGAATTGCTCTGTTTCATCTTACATTTTCAAGTGTGTAGGTACAGAATCATCCTGATTTTGTATTAGCCCCTTAGTGTGCCCGGGACAGTGGTAACCACCTTCCTTCATTTTTTTCTTAGCCTGGCTGGGGATTTATCACTTTTATTGATCCCAAAGATCTTTTGGTTCTGTTAATTTTTTTAGTTGCTTTCCTGTCTTCGGTTTCACTGGTTTCAGTAATTTTTTGTCATTTCTTTTTTCCTAGTTTGGTATAGTTTTAAATTGTTTTTCTGTTTCTAGTTTCCTTAGATTATTAGGGGGTCTTTTCCCTCATCTAACATATTCATTATACTACAGATTTCCCTCAAGTACTGCTTGTGCAGCAGCCCAGCAGTTTTGGTAAGTCGTATTTTCATTTAGTCCAAAATATTTTTATGTTTCCTTTGAGACTCCTCCTCTGACCCACGTGTTACTTAGAAGTGTGTTCTTTGCTCTCCAAATATCCAGGGATGTCCCACTCTCTCTTCTGTCAGATTTGCAGTTTAACTCCACTGCGGTCTAAAAGCAGCTGTGCGTGATTCCCATTCTTTGGCGACAGTGACCTTGTCTCAGTGAGGGGCAGACCTCCGGGCTTGGGCCCACAAAGGCTGAGGCTGCAGTGACCACAGCACAGCCTGGCACTGGCTGCCAGCAGAGAAGTGGGCACCTGGAGTCTTGGTGCTTCTGTCCCCCAAACCTAGAATTTGTGGCTTGGCTGGGCCAGGCGGGGAGAGCGAGGAAGTGTAACCGGTGGCTGGAAGCAGCGCTTTTAGGTAGCAGAGAAGCATTTGGCAAAACCGTCTTCTGTGTTGTGTTGGAAGGCAGAACACAGAGGGGCTTGTGATTTAGGCAGGCAGGTTTGGAAACCAAATGTCGCTGGTGCATCTTGGTTGCTATTGGAAACAACAGATAAGGTACCGCCAGGAAGAGATGCCCTCAGATGTGAATTGCTTTGCAAACAGCCAGGAAGATGCAACTTTTTCTTATCTCTTAACTAATAAAAGATAAATCAGAGAAGCAATTTATTCAGCAAAGGCCACCTGGACCCCACTTGGTGGCCAGAGCAGATGGAGAGTTTGGCCACCACCTTGGTCATCACCTAAAAGCCCCTAAATCTTTTCAGTCTGTTTTTATTTTTTTGGTACCAGGGATTGAACTCAGGACCTTCCACTTGCCAGGCAGGTGCTTGTGCCGCTGAGCTATATCCCCGGTCCAGTCTTTTCAGTCTGGTGAGACCTTGCAGGAAAAGAGCTGGGGGCGCTGCTGTCCCCGGGAAACCTGGGCAGTACTGGTGGCCATGCACGGCTGCAGAGAGCAGGGCGGTGGCCAGGGGTGCAGGGGACACAGGGACAGACAAGGCCTGGCAGCACCACATGGGTGGGCAGCGCAGGGCAGCGTGACTGTGACTGATGTTACAAGGATGACTACAGCAGGCAGGCGGAGGGAGCGATGGCTGGCGCCCACGGAGCAGGTGTTTCCTGATATCCACTTCAGACGTGGCCCAGACGGGGATGAACAGAGACAAGCCTCCTGGATGGTGGTGCTCAGAGGTGGGGGACAGGGGACAGGAGCTACTGAGAGTAGTCAGTTGTGTGACTCTATGGAACTGTCCAAAACTTTCCCAGGATTTCTTTTCCCCTGGTAGTGGGGACTGAACCAGGGCCTTCCCATGGAACGACATCCCCATCCCTTTTTATTTTGAGGCAGGGTCTTGCTAAGTCACTAATTTGGCCAGACTGAGCTCAAAATTTCAATCCTCCTGCCTCAGCCTCCAGAATGGCAGGATTAGTGTGCACCA
The DNA here is from genome assembly GCA_028451465.1 of Erethizon dorsatum. Taxonomy (NCBI): domain Eukaryota; kingdom Metazoa; phylum Chordata; class Mammalia; order Rodentia; family Erethizontidae; genus Erethizon; species Erethizon dorsatum. Next base: position 132,433,010 of record CM051828.1, read on the forward strand.
TGGCACCTGGCGAACTTTCTCAGTTTGGATGCTGAAAGTCTAGAATTCCAGGAGACCCTCTGTCCTGGGAAAACCAGGGTGGACACCACCCTGAGCCTGGTACAGACGAGCTGTGCACATCTCGGTTTGGGGCTCTGGGAATGTTTGCCCAGCAGGCACAGGGTTGCCATGGACAATGGGTGGCCCTGACAGGCTATCCCTTCCCTTCTTAGGGAGTTTTTCTCCCATCCATGAAGCAGGGTGCGCCGTGTCCAGCACGGACTTCAAGAGCACCTGTGGCTCCGACACCTTCTGCCTCCCTTGTCAGAGAGGGCCTGGGTCCCGGGAGAAGGGGGCCGCGTGGGCCCAGCACCAATACTCTTCCACCTTAATGAATTCCTCTAACACTTATGGTGAGAGGGTTTCTGCCTCAGTCTTGAATATGCATCTTTTAAAATGCTCTACAAATTCGAAGGCCTCTCATGTGTTATTTCAATCCTCCAGTTATTAGAGAAATTGGGGTGTTGTGTGGATTAAGGAAAAATTACTTGGGGGAGAAGAGAGTAGATCAAACACTTATTTGTACAAGTAAACTCAGCGTCATCCACAATTAAGCAGCATTTGACATTTAAAAAATATTTGATCCGTGTTTTGGCTTCCAGAGCTGCTTCAGGGAGCCGAGACGTGTAAATTACATTTAAATCAGGGTTAAATATAGTTCTCAGAGAAAGATTGTATGATTTAAATTGCCTAATTATTTGGGGAAAATCTGTTCTCCAATAATTAAGAGAATGAGGATGTTTGGCTTGTTGGAGAGGGAGCAGAACTGGATCCCCCCCACCACGGTACCAGGGAAAGGATGGTGCCCCCCAGGCTGGGTTGGGATGGAAGCCCCACGCGTGGCTGCATGTGGGATAGGGCTGGCCTGGTCCGGTTCCTGCCTCCGTGGGGTCTGTGGCCAGGTAGGACATGGAGTGTTTAGGAATCATCTAGAAGCCTCAGTTGGGTGCTGAGCCAGAGGGGGCATTGTCAGCCATGCCAGCCAGGGAGCAGTGCCAGCTTGCCTGGCAGGGCCACCCAGCATATGTGAGTGCCCAGGCTGTGGCCAGATGCCTCGGGAGGGGTTGGCAGCGGCAGGAGCCAGCAATCAGCTAATTAGGTGCTATTTCTTAAAAATCACGCAGGGAGGGCTGTATGTGGCAGCCTGCCTTCAGTGAAATGTCCACACTGGCCAAGCAGGGGTGGGGTCCCTGCTGGCCTTAATGCAGGGGGCCTGCGGCCTTGGCCAGGGCAAGAGGCACTGAGCCCCGAGATCTCATCTGCGGATGGGGAGATTTACCTGCCTTGGAGTCCTGGGGAGGATTAAATGTCAGTGTGGGTGGCCAGCCGCGTAGGGGTCGAGTCTGGAGCAGACACCTGGCCCACGTCATTGCCGTGTGACCTTGGACAGCCACTTACCCACTCTGAGCCCCAGCTACACCTGGAAAATGGGTAGTAGCGGCAGCACCCTCCCAGGCAGGCGGTGAGGACAGTCGCATGCTGTTAGTGAGACGGCGTTTACCGAGTGATTAGCGCGTGTCTGGCAGGCAGAGGCGCTGGGCTCCATCATCCTGCAAATATTTACAGAGCACCTGGGAAGCGCCAGGCACTGGTCCAGGTACGAGGTTTCTGTGGAGTGCGGGGTAGTGGCTGCCGCGCTCCTCCGCCTGTGGAATCGTTATCCACGCGGAAATGGGGCCATTGCCGACAGTGATTGGTGAGCCGGAGCCAGCGTGGGGCAGGGAGGGAGCAGGGTGGGGGTGGAGGGCAGAGGTGGACAGTGAGGGAGACTTGGTGTCATTGCGAGTGGCAGAGGGTCCCACGAGGGCTTCGACTGGGGAACCTGGGCGTCCCACACCACTGGGCAGGGTCACGCTGGTGCGTGGGGTGGGAAGGGGAGCTGAGCCAGGTGGGGGTGGGGTGGCAGAGTGCATGTGTGTGCACATGTGCAAGTGTGTAAGTGTGCGTGCGGGCTCTGGACCTGTACCTTGGCTGCCCAGCACATGCAGCTGCTGGTGGGTGGAGGGGGCAGTGTGAGAGGACGGGAGATGGGGCCCAGCTGATGCTGGGCATGGAGGGGTATGGAGCCACGTGCTGGCTCCCAGCTCCTCCATCGAGGCAGCAGCCTGGCTCCCTGAGCCACTGTTCCCAGAGGAGGTGCGGGGCCTCCAGGCCGAGGCTGGGCAGGTGGGCAGCTTGGCAGGGAGGCAACTGTGGTAAGTGTGAACAGTCAGGCCTGGTGCTCTCGGGACCCAGCTGTTCAGAGCCCACAGTGGAGGTGGCTCCAGTGGGCCTGGGAACACTCTGTCCTCATCCTGCCCAAAGTGGCCCCGGGGGGTGCAACAAGATGACTGGGTCCGTCTTCCCAGCTTGGGTGTGACCGGGGAGCCTTACCTCAGGAGGACCCCAAGATGTGGAGCTGTACAGGAAGGAGAGGCCTGCGACAAGTGGGGGGGGGGGGGTGCGGCCTATGGGCATGGGCTCCCTCTGCGGTCCTAGGCAGGGGCTGCACACAGGAGCTGGGCAGCCGGGCACTCCCTGGGCGGGCGTGCAGGGAAGGTCCATACTCAGTGGCCAGAGAAGCTACAGCTGGCTCCGGAGAAGAAGCACCAGAGCTCTCTCCTCCCTGCCCACACCTGGACTTTTGGACAGTCCCAGGGAGCCAGGCCCTAGCCCCATGAGGCTGGAGACCCCACTGTAGCTCCCTCTGGTCCAGGGACTAGCCATGGCAGTCACCCCCAGGACACGGCCGCTGTTGTGTGCCCACGTCTCGAAGGACACTAACAGCTGAGTGGTCTGACGGGCTCCAGTGTCCAGTGCCCTCTCGTGGGAGACAGCAGTCCCTGGTGCTTGAGTGACAAGGCATCCCTAAGCCCCCAAACCTTCCAGGAGGCCCCAAGGAACACAGAGTTGGGGCCACAGGCAATGCGCCCTGGCTCTGGCTGGGAAGTGTGCCGCTCTGACCCCTGCCCAAGGACCGGCTTTGCTGATGGTGGCTTTGGACAGGAAGGGGCCAATGTGAGCCTTTACTGCCTAGAGAACCAAAGGGCAGCACGCAGGGAGGTGTCCCTGGGCCATGAGCCCCCTCCCCCTTGTGGAGCCCTGCAATAGAGGCTGGGAGAGCAAACACATACCCTGCGGGGAAACGGTGGACTCTGGGGCCCCCACTCAGGCCCCCTGTGCAGGCAGCACTGGTGGGAAGGGGGTTTGGACCTCTCACAGTAGAGGGTCACCTTTGGACATCACCTCCATCCTTGCCACCTATGCAGCCTGTCCTCCTGGGACTCTGCCCTCTGAGTGACTCCGGAGCCAGCTCTGCGATGTTCCTATCTGTGGCCGGGGACAAGGAGCATGGTGCAGGGACAACAGTCGGGTAGGGACTGAAGCCCCCAACACCGGGGCTGGCTGACTGGTGGGCTCTTGGGGGCCACCTTGCACCCCGAATGGCCCAGTGTCCAGGAGCCAGGGACTCAGGCACCCTCCTGGGAGCCGAGGGACCATGGCAGAGTGCTGTGAGTCTCAGGATGGGTGGGGTGGGAGCAGGGCTGGTCACCATGCCCACCTCCTGCCTCTGCCTTGTGTGGCCCATCTCTGCCCAGATCAGCTTCACCAGTGGCACCAGAGCCCCAGGCCCAGTCCATGTGCGGGGCTCCTCAGGTTCCCTGGACCACTCTGGGACAGTTGGCCACTGCACAGGGACCAAGGACCTGGGCTGGGCATAGGTATGGCAGAGCCAGCGAGGGTCCTCCCATCACACATGAGGCCCAGGGGACCCCATGGCCTTCGCCTGGAGCTGCCGGTGTCCTTATCCATTCCTGCGTCTGTAGCATCGCCTGCTCCCGGGCCTCCCTGTTCCCAGGAAAAGGTGCAGGAGATCACCTTGGCTGCTGCCCTCCCCAGCGCCCCTTGGCATTTCCTGGGCAGAAGGGGGCAAGAGCTGGCTGGCACTGTCTGTCTCTTGGGGAGCCTCTGCCCTGGTGACCGTGGTGCTGCAGCCCGACCTGATAGTGAGGGGGATGGAGGTGGCCACTCCGTGCACCCGGTTGGATGAGGGGGTTGGGGCTGGTGAATTATTTAGAGTTGCCAAAGGTGTCAGATAAAAGCTAATTAAAAAAAGCTATCTGCAGAGCAATGCTATAAAAGAATCGTAAAATTCCAATCTCATTTGTTCCACCCAGCTTCCTTGGGTGCTAAGCAGCCCATAAAAGGCGGACGTGCCATTGTCTTCCATGCTCATAGGACCCTTCAGTGCCATCCGTGAGGCCTGGGGAGGAAGATGCGTGGCTCTGGGAGATGGTGGGGCCCGGTAGGCCTGCTTGCCTGTGTGCGCTGGCACCAGGAGGCAGAGGCCTGGAGACCCCAGTAGCCCAGGCATGGTCCACGCTTATGCAGGCGAGGCCCGGGCCTCACGGGGCAAGGTCAGGGCTGCTCAGGCCATCTGCCCTCTGCCTGCAGCGGTGCTGTGGCCCTGGTGGCCACGGGTCTCCGACTAGGCCTTGCAGTGTTGAAGCCAGGGATGGAACCACCTCTGCCTTGTCTTGGGCCCTGGGCTGGACTTCTGGAGGAAGACAAGGTGGCTGCTCCTCTCTGCCCCAAGAAGGGACTACTAGGGGTGATGTGTGGGCTTTGGCCTTGGCCTTCTGCTGCACGCAGTGTCAAGCCAGGTGCTCAGGCTGCCCTGTAGGAGAGCAGGACCCGGCTCTCAGTGCCTGGGGACTGGGGTGCAGGCTGGGGCGGGGCTGGTGTTCCTTAGGTGGTGCCCCTGGTGAGGAGCGGCTGGGCCAGTGTGGGCTGCAGAGGGAGCACCTCCCTGTCTCATCCTCTCGCGCCAGGGTTGCAGACCTCAGCCATCTGAAGCCAGCGGTGCCAGGCCAGGGTGGTGGCCACCTCAGGACCTCTTCTGACTGCAGCCTCATTTCCCTGTGGCCATGGGCACTGCCAGCTGTCCCTGCAGCAGAGCCTCACTCAGCAGTGGCCCGTCCACGTGTGGTTCCCAGCCGACCATGGCTCTGGGTCGGATGGTACTTGTGGGCACATAGCAGGGACATCGGAAGTCTGAGTACGAACCCTGGAACCCGACACGGGGCCTGGCTCCCCATCTCTGAGCCTGCACCCTGGTAGACAGAGCCTGCGGCCTCCTGTCATGAGGCTCGGGAGCGAGGCCACCCTCCTGGCTGGCTCTTTCTGAAAGCAGGTTTTATTCTTCCCAGCATCTGTGGTTTCTGAGGGGTCCTGAAACATTTAGTAAACATTTGGCTTCGGGTTTTATAAACAGGTTTCTTCCGAGTTCCCTATGGAGACTGTGTCGGTTACTGTGGCTCCTGGGAGCCCATGGCAGGGCCTTGCTGCCACCCTCCCCTGGGAGTGGCCCTGCTGTCCAGCTGGGGTGAGGAGGGGTGAGGACCATGGGGACCACTTGCTGCCAACTTCCCCTTGAAGGAAGGATTGGCTTTGCTTGGATTCTTTGGATTCTTGTCCTTAATAGGCCCTGACAATTCCGCAGCCCAGGTTGGACTGGGGAGGGGGGCAGAGCGGGAAGGGGCAGGACAGGGTGGGGCCCTGGGCAGGTTCAGGCATCCCTGCTGGGGCCCGAACCCTCTGAGGCAGGGCAGAGCAGTGACCTCGCCGCTCAGGGCTCAGGTTTGACTGTTGAGCCTCGGTTCTCTTCCTCTGAAGTGGCTCCCCAGGTAACGGCATGGCCGTGGTCAAGTGGCGGGGTGCTGGTGCTTCTTAGTACACTCAGCAAAGCTGCCGTCTGCAGAACCTGTGCTGTTGCTTCTCAGGGTGAGCAGGCAGCTGGCACCCAGAGGCCGAGGAGAGTCCTGGCTGGTGCCTGGGCCCGGCTCTCCGCTGTCTCCTCCCACAGAGCCTCTCCCTCCTAGAGCGAAGGCTGTTCCGCCCAGGGCAAAGAGCACAGCGAGGGGTGAAGAGGGGCCCTCCACAGCTGAGCAGAGACTGTGCTGGGGACAGGCTGGGTCAGGAGGTGATGTCCCTGCCCCACCTGCAGCTGGGTCAGGAGGTGACATCCCTGTCCCATCTGCAGCCAGGACAGCTCAGCACGGGGCAGTGTGGTAGACACCGATTGCCCTGGGGGTGAGTCCCAGTGGGCAGACAATGCCCGCGCAGGACTGCTGTCCTTCCGCCAACGCCCTGCACCGCTGCGGCCAGGCTTGGTCTAGCCCAGCTCCACCCGTAAATCTCGCCATTCACAGCTGCCGATGGCAAGCGTGGCCTATCGATCCAGCCTGAGCCTGACCAGGTGGCGCAAGCACAGCCCAGCCCGATGTGATGAATCGGCAGACCGAGGGCCACGCTTCGCAACAAGTGATTGTTTCAGCGAAAATGAGAAATAACGATCGGGGTAAAGCCGATTATTAAAAAGACTTCCAACGACGGTGCGATGCTCTTGGCCGTTCTAATCATCAGGCTCCTGACGGGAGGTGCATTTCCAGGGCATCGCTCTCCCCAACGAGACAGCTGCCACCGTGTGTGGTCATGAAGACACCGTGCTGGAGCTGGAGGAGGTGGGCAGGGCACGGTTGGCATCCACACCTGGGCCTTGCTCACTGGCCAGGTGCATGGCTGGGGACCAGGAGGGTCTCCCTCCTTCTGACCCTTCCGGGATCTCTGGACCCCCTCATAGTCCTGGGGACATGAGGGGTCGCGGGACAGGTGGCCATTGCTGCACCAGTGCCCGCCTGCCCATGGCCTCCCCGTCCACCCCCTCTTCTCAAGGTGGAAAGAGAATTAGTGCGAGTGGATTCGAATTCTCAGACCTCTAGGCTGCAGGTGGTGGTGAGCAGGGTTCGGGGCACACTGGGCCCAGGGAGGCCACATGGGTGTGTGTGACTGGGGACGGGGTTGTTGACTGGACAGCGCTGGAGCCAGGGAGAGAGCTGGGGCCCCGTGACCCCCTCATCCTCCCCTCTCCTGCCATCTTCCTCCTTTCTTCCTTCCCCCTCTCCCTCCTTCCTGGCCCCGACCCCTTATTCCTGAGCCCAGGACTGGCTGCAGTCCCCGAGGGGCCTCTACAGGTCTCTGTCTACTGGGGCAGCAGCAGCTGGAGGCCAGAGTCCATCTGTTGGTCACAGGGCTCCTTGGGCCCCGGGCGCTGTCTGCAGGGATCCCGGGCACTTGCTCCTCCTCAGTTGGCCCTGCTCTTGGGGCGCTGCTCTGGGGGGTTGAGGTCTGGCCAGGAAGGGGTTAAAGCAGGAAGCATCTTGCAGGGTTGTGTTCAGAAAATGACATTCTGCAGTTTGACGTCATGTTAATTCCATTTCAAGGTTGCTTAATCTCATTTTCCCGATGACTAATCCCCGGCCTTGGCCCCTTCTCCGAGGGAAATGGGACCCTTTCAACAGAGACATTGCATCATCGCACCCGGCTGTGCCTGGCCCTGACGGCCTGCGAGGCCCTGACCCCGGCCCTTCCTCAGTCTGCCCCTGTCCCCGGCACTCCTGCCGCTGTCCTCCTTCTGCCTCTCAGGCTCCTCTTTCTGGGTGCCTTGAGGCCAGAGCAGGTCCCAGTGGCCAAGTGGGAGAGGAGCCATCTCGCGGTGACACCTGCTGTGTCTGGCTGGGCCATCCAAGCCACTGGCAGGTGCCTGAGGGAGGTCCAGTGACTGGGACGGTGACATCTGGGGCTCAGGACTGGGGAGGGGTCCCTGACAGCAGCAGCCCAGAGCTGAGCTCCCTCTGCCCCACCCTGGGCTTCAGGGACCAGAGGACAGCGAGGACCCACCTGTGGAGCACGTGGCTGAGCTGCTCTGAGGGGTCACTTTTCTCTCTCAGAGTAATTTCCAGCTGTGGGAACCCCAGGAGGAGAGCAGGTTGGGGCATGGGTGAGTGTGCCTGGGTGTCCCCCTGTTGGGCAGCCCCAGGACGGTGGGGCCTTCACGATGGGACAGGCTGAGCACAAGGCTAGGGACCTCTGCTCAGGCTCAGCGCGGGGCAGGGCCTGACTGCTGTCCTTCCTTGGCCTCTGACTTGCCTGTTCCACCTGCCTCCAGGCCTGGCCCTCTCAGGGTGATATGTCTTTTCCCGAATCCAGGTCCCCAAGACTCCAGGGTTTGGAGGCCTGGGCTCAGGGAAGCAGAAGGGTCACAGCCCAGGAGGGACAGGAAGTCCTAGGCCGGGAGAGGGAAAGGTGGGTGGGGTGTGGCCTGTGCCCTGTCCCTGCTAGTTTCCCTCCTGCAGGAACCCCTGTGCACCCCAACACCCCAGGACCCCAGATCCCTGCACCTGTGTTCATGGAATGAAGGCTCCATGTGGTCCATGGAGCTTGCAGGGACACCTGGGCAGGGCAATCAGCACCTGTAACAGCTCCATCTCCCTGCGGGTTTCAAGCAGCTCCCCCAAGTGACCTCTGATGCCTGGGCATTGACAGCTGGGACTGTAGGTAAAGCTCAGAAGGGCCACGCCCAGGTCCCACAACCCCCCCCCCAGATGCGCTGTCCACTCAGCTCAGCGTCTGTGCTCTGTAGTGCATCGGGGGAGCAAGGCCTGCACTGCAGGCTCTCGTGTGGGTCTGGAGAAGTCCTCCAGGAACTTCTTGCAGTTTTCTCAGGACACCTGAGGATTCCTCTTTCCTGAGAGGATGGGTGAGAATGTCACCCGACAGCAATTGCAGCAACAGGGTCCTGAGTACATGTGGTGCTCACGTCACAGGGTCTTTGATGCCCAGGAGTAGAGCAGGGGCCCAGGGCGAGGCTGCCCTTGAGGCCTGCTTGGCTCCTGGCTGTGGGACCCTGTGTGAGTGGCTGGCCTCCCAGGCCGGCTTCCACTTGCAGGTGGGGTGTTGTCCTGGGGTGCGGAGCCACTCCTGGGCCGGGGCAGGCTCCTGGAGGGTCTAGACAGGCAAGGGCGGGTGGCCTTCAGCAGGGCTCTGGTGCAGCGGCTCCCGTTATTGGATTATCTCATTTGCAAACAATAAATGTCAACAAGCAGGAGACCCTCACCAGGCCCCCCTTCCAGGATGCAAATGTAGCCTTTGTCTGCCTCTGCCCTTTATTAAAACAACCGCAGCGCCAGGCAGATAAACAAGACAATTAAATGTAAATGATGTCATCTCCCTCCTTCTTCCCATTAACGAGGCGCCTGGGCCCTGGCGGAGCACATTGGCGGAAGCTGGGAGATGCAGAATCCGATTAAAAATCAACCAAGAGGCAGTGCTGACCTTTCACTTTTTTAACGACTGACCTAGTGCCCGGAGCTGGTGTGGCAGCTGGGACCATGGGCTTGGAGCTTTATAGCCACTCTGTTTAAGGAGCAAATATTTACTGTCTCCTGTAACACGCTGCTCCTTGGTGCGGATCGGACCCCAAAGAGCCCACTTTGTGTCTCCAAGCCTGTGATGGGGGTCAAGTGCCAGGCCAGCAGGGTACCTGAGCAGCAGCAAGGGGAAAGGACCTGCCTGGTACCACTGTGGCACCTGTCACCACTGCCACCATCACGATGCAGGACAGTGACACCAGCTCCATCGCCACTGTGGCCTCCTTGGCACTGAGCACTGTGCTGCATGGGGTCAGTGCCTGGGCAGCTCTGCTGAGGAGGTGGCAGCTGCGTCCTGGGGCCGGGTCTGTGGGGCAAAGGGGGCCTAGTTGGGGCCACTCAGAGACTTAGCCTGTGCCTGCTCTTTTGTTCAGGGGCCAGGGCAGGCTCTTCCTCCAGCGCCGCCCCGACTGCCAGAGTGGGGAACCGTGGTTTCACCCAGTTCTGGAGCCCAGCCCCGCAGTGCCCGTGTTGCCAGACCTTTAGGGCTCAGTTTCTGTCCTCCGCACCTGCTGTTGTGGACAGCGTGGTGCCCGTGGGTGCAGGGGACGCAGGCGGAGTCTCTGTGGGATGCTGTGCCCGGTGCTAAGCTCTCCTGCTTGCCCCAGCTTGGCCTCATTTTCCCGTCACGCCAGGGGCTAGGCTCGGTGCTGTCACTCTGTCCAGTGGGGTGGCCCTGCAGGTAGGAGGCCCCGCTCCTGCACGTCCCTACTCCCCACAAGCTCTGCAGCACTGAAAGAAGCAGTGAGGGCTCAGGCTGGGTCCCTGGAACTCTTGTCCCCAGGGATGCCGTCCGATTGTGTTTCCTGGTCCCAAGGCCTGTGCTTGGGCCATTGTCATGGTTGCCGCCCATTCAGCCAGGCTGGGGCCTCCAGGCTGCCTGCGCTCAGCCTCGAGCTCGGCCCAGGGAGCTCTGGGAGGTTGGGGCTGGGCTGGGAGCTCTAGGAGGTTGCAGAGCGGGCCTGGGCTGGGAGCGGCGGGAGGAGCTGCAGAGGTGCTTGTCGTCGCCTTGGTCTGTGTCTCCCCAGCTAGGAGCAGATGTCCTTGCACTGTGCCCGCAGTCTCGATTTCATAACTTCCCACCTGACTTCTAATGGCATCTGCGGGTAATGCCCAGGACAGGGCAGGACAGGACAGGACAGGACAGGACAGGACGGGGATGTGGGGGACGTCTGCTGTCACAGGCCCCGGGGAGAGCAGTGAGACCAGGGCTGGAGAGAAGAGGCCCAGACACCCGGCACCAGCAGCTTCGGGGGCTGATGTGGGGGATCTGGTGGGTCAGCTTGCTGGGGCCGCCCCCCGAGCCTGGGAGCAGGCAAATCCTCCCGTAGAGCTGCAGGACTGAAGTGTGTGCTGGGTGCTGGCAGGGAGGGCTCCCTGGGCTGTGAGGGACACTGTCCTGCGTCCCCAGCTCTGGCGGCGGTGGTGATCCATTCTGTCCCTTGGCCTAGATGCTTCCCTCTGATCTCTGCCTGTCCACACCACAGTCTTCCCCACGTGCCTGTGTCCATGCTGCCCCATTTTACAAGGACACCAGGCCTCCTGGGTTAGGCCCACCCCAGCAGCCTCATTCTAGTGTAGTCACCTCTGTGAAGACCTCATCCCCAGGTTCAGTCGCATTTTGAGGGGCTGGGGCTTTCACACGTGCATTTGAAGGTCCATGATCCAGCCATGTGGAGCAAACCTAGAACTCCAGGGGGCAGCCCTGGGGCCTTGGCAGGGTGCAGGCTGTCAGATCTGCCTTCCCTATGGTGCTCTGCCGGGATTCTGCTGCACCCCATGTAGGCCATCTTGGGATTCGGTGGCAGCTGGCCTTCGCCCTGCAGCGGTCACTCAGCTGGAGGTCGAGGTGGCTGAGTCATCTTGGGCCCTGGGCCAGTTCAGGCCGGCAGGGACAGGGCTCAGGATGTACGACTGGGTGGCACCCCTGCCTGCTGCACCCCACCCCCCTGGCGTGACCACAGCTGTGCCTCCTGCCTCCCTGAGCGCAGCCCTGCTCCAACCTTGGGGTCCTCTCCAAGACTTGCTTTGCCCCAGGGGAGAGGGATGCCCCATCCTTTCCCCAAGCTGAGGGTTAGTCTGGGCCATGGCACCAGCAGCTACAGGAGTGCCAGGGCCATGCCCAGGGGTCTGGTGTGATCTGTGACAGGGAACCCCCCTGTCTCCCACTGCAGGGGCTGTGACCACGTCTGTACCACCTTGCTGGGGAGAGCAGCCATCTACCCAGCCCATGGGCTGGACTTGGAGGCTGGCACTGGCCAGTGCTGGGCATGGGATGTTGGGAGGGCGGCTGCTTCCCCAGTTGCCCGATTCTGAGGGATCTGCTGGGGTTGTGTGGAGTGGCTGCAGGAGTCACTACAGTTCTTCTGTCCTCTCCCCTAATCCCTGTCCCTGTTGCCTGGCTCATGATGCCCCTGGCTTATAGGTACTGGACATCACTCTGGGCCTCTTGCTGGGTATGGAGGACTCAGGCCAGGCCAGGGCAGGGTAAGCTGGGGGATGTCTTCTCCCTCTGGGGACCTGCTGCTGGTGGTCCCTGGGCACTGACCTTGCTGTTCCCTGGGGCTCCCTGGCACCTGGGCCTCCCTGCCTCCTCCCTCCCTTAGCTGCCAGGGCTGGGCATGTTTGTGGGGCCGGGCCAGAGGAGGAGCAGCCACCACAGGGGAAAAGGAATCGTGGAGGTCCCCAGTACTGGCCTGGGAGAGGCGGTGCTGAGGCTGCGGTGCAGGGACTCTGTGTGGACCCTTCTGGTGGCCTCCGGGCCTCAGGGCGCTGACCAGGGCAGTCACTGGTAGGCTGTACCTCTCCCCAGGCTTGGCCACCTGCCTGGGGCCACCAAGCAGCCTGAGTGCTCTGGACAGCACAGGTGCAGTCGCACAGGGGAGGTGGCGAGCAGGGTGGCGCCACCAGGGGAGAGCCTGCGGGGCCTGGTGGCCATGGGAGGGGTCACCTTGGGACCATGTCATCCCGAATGGACACCTGGGTCAGTCCCCGGCCTTGGGGTCAGCCCACCTGGGTCACTGCTTGGAGCTGGCAGTGCGTGGGGCACACAGGATCCCCTTAGTCACCAGGGACAGGTGGTGGCCTAGGCATCAGCTATATACGTCTCCCCCAGGAAGACTCCTGATGGCCCCAGGCCATCTGGTCCCTGCCCTTGCTGGGCCCGCTATCCTGGGCAAGGGGACAGTCACACGGTGGGCGGGCCACAGCCCCTGCCAGGTATCCTCGGGGCCAGACCCCAAGGTCCCCAAGAAGACTAGCAACGGGGAGCTGAGAGCTGAGTGGTTAGCCCTGCCCTGCCCTGGGGGTCGTCAGCCCAGGGCCTGTATCCCCGCTGAGCAGCTGGCCTCCTCCTCAGGGCACCTGTTCTTGGTGGCCCCATTAGCCCTGCACCCTGTGAGGATGCTTGGAGAGGTGGAATCTGTCACGGCTAATTGGCAATTCATAAATTAGATGGCGCAGACAGATGCAGAGGGTACTGGAAGATGCTGTTGAATTATCAGCTGCTCTTGGGAAAGGCAGCATTTTCTGGTGGTCAGGCCTGCCTTCTCCTGCCTTGCTGGTGTGGGCCCAGGGAACGGGGCCTGGAACGCTCCAGATCACCAACACCTGGGCACACATGGGCAACACAGAGACCCCTGCCTGCCCGGATAGGCCTGGGCTTTCCTGCTCTCCACATGCCTATCCCTGCCCTTCGAGGGGCCTCCTCTGTACCTCTCACTGCATGATGGTCCCCAAGTCAAGAGGAAGCCCTGTCCAGCATCCTCCGTTCCCAGGGGCACCTTCTAATCCTGGAGACCCTGTGATGGGCTCAGCAGGGAAGACCCCTGACCCACTGTTGAAGGCTCAGGGTCAGGCTGGTCTTGTCGGCTCCTCCCAGGCATAAGGCCTTCCTGCTCAGGGCCCCTGTGGTCAGGAGTCACGTCCGCCCTCCCAGTGACCTCCCGGCTGCCAATGGGGAGATAAAATCACAGCGAGTGGACCCGCCTGTCGAAGGTGCATCCTGCTGGTTCTCAGACCCCCAGGGACAGAGCTTACAGCCTCCTGGGACAGCGCTGGGGACTGACTTGGCCACTGTGCCAGGTGGGGAGCTCACCAAACACAGGAGGCTGGAGCTGGCTGCGAGGGGCCGCGCTGGTGGCCTTTGTCATCTGTGTACATGGCCTTTGTCAGGTGAGGACGGTCCCCTCTCCTCTCAGTTTTTTGAGACTTTCTCACACTGGCTGAATTTCATTAATTGACTTTCTTCCTGGGTCGGTACTATCCTGTGAGGTCTCTTCTTAGCCCATTAACACGGTGAATTGCGGTGATTGATTTCCCAACATTAAACCAGCCTTCCACCCCTGGAATCAAGCCATTTTGGTCACGGTGTGTAACTCTTTTTATATATTGCCACATCTATTTGCAAATGTTTTGCTAAGGATTTTGTGCCTGCATTTGGGGGGATAGGAGTGTGCGGTCTCTCTCTTGCGGAGGGTGCTGTCTTTGGGGTTTTCCATTCCCTTGAGACTCCCTTTCTAGTCCCATGGGGTCATATTGTTTGAAGGAGGACAGCTCTGCTGATGGCCCCCTGTGGGGGCCTGGTCCCCCGTCTTGGGCCCCAGCCCTGTGAGTGGAGCCCTGGCCTCTTAGCAGCTTTGGGCCAGCCCTGGGCAGAGCCGTGTTGGGGACGAGGTAAAGACGGTGCCAGGTGGGCGACGGCTGGGCTTCCCCTCTGCCCTGCGACGGTCGGCAGGGATCTGCGGCTCCTGGGGCCGCACCACCTGTGTGATGCGTGGAAGGGGTCTGCGCAGCAGAGACTGGGAGAGAAGCAGTGGCTCTTGGGGGCCTCGTTTGTCTTTATTTCCTATTCTGGTGCTTCCTTTGGGGAATGAATGACCCCGACACCCATTTCTGACCTCGTTGCAGCCCTTGAAAGCACGGGAATGAGGCCAGGTGTGGATACTTTGCAACCGCAGAGCAATGGTGGACTTGGGGCAGAGGTGGCTGTGAGTCTGAGACGCAGAGGACTCTTGGGAGTGAGTGTGAGTGCAAAGGCCCAGGGCCAGGCCGTGTGCGAGCACCGAGGGCTGAAGCCAAAGGGTGGAAGAGGGCTCCGGGGTGAAAGGCTGAAGCCCCCTTCAGAACTGTGTGACCTCAGATCAGAAAGGAAGCCCCAGGAGAAATGTAAATTACCAGACAATACAAAGGCAAAAATAAGAAAAGTACAGGCTGATGTCCCTTATGAGTCCTTATCAAAAAAGCAGTAGGAAGGAGCTGGCAATATAGAAAAAGAATTGTACACCACAACCAAAGGGATTTATTCTGGGGATGTAAGACCTGTTTCACATTTGAAAATCAGTCATCATAATTCACCATGCTAGTGATCTAAGGATAAAAGTCACAGGACAATACCAATCTGTGAAGCAAAGTTTAAAAAAGTGGTTGGCAAAATTCAGTACCCATTCATGGTAAATGGGTACTCTATAAAGTACATCCACATGCCCGGCGGCTCGTCCCACCTAATGTTAGCGTTATCTAAGCGACCATGAGCTTTTTCCGTGATCAGGAGCAAACCAAGGGTGCTGCCCTCACCGCGCTGAGTCACGCAGTGCCGGAAATGGAGTCAGCACAGTACGGCAGGAGAAGACGAAGACACACAAACAGCAGAGGAGGAAGAGGACCGTCCTGGTCTTCAGGTGACACTGTTGCCTTGGTGGAAAAGTCCAAGGGGTCCACAAAAATACCTAGAAGGAATCCAGCAAGCGTGGGGTGCATGATGTACACAGGTACTAGCAACAAACATGTGGACACTGAAATTAAAGACAGACATGTACGTGAGCACGCAGAAACGAAATACTGGGCATCAGTCTGAGGAAACTGGCTCGGGACCCTCATGCTGAGCACCGCGTGACACTGAGGAAAGCACCAGCGATCTAAGAAGATGGAAAGGAGGACCCTGCTCACAGATGGGGACTTAAGCTGGCCGAGACGTCAGTTCTCCCCCAGCTGACACACAGAATTCATGCTGTTCTCATCCAAAGCAAATCCCAACAAGATTGTTTTGTAGACGAAGAAAGATAATTATAAAATTTACATGAAAATAAGAAGGACCTAGAGTAGCGGAAATAATTTTGACACAGAAGAATAGAGGGGCACTATGCTCGATTTCAGGCCTTACTGCATGGTGATATCAGTCACCACTCGTGGCACTGGCCGAGGGACAGACTCGTGGACCCGTGCGGCAGACGGAGAGCTCAGACACCGGCTTCTGCATGTGTGCCCGGCTGATTTGTCACAAAGGGGCAAAAGTAACATGGCCTTTTGGGGGTGTTACTGGAACAATCGGACACCCACAAGCAAAAGACGAGCAAATAAAAACTCTTACCGTCAGTCTCACACTTTGCATAAAAATTAGATCTAAGTGGATCATTGACTTAAGTATAAAAGGTGAAACGAAGAAACCTTTAGGAAAAAATGGAGGAGAAAACCTTTTGGAGCTAGGGCCGGGCAAAGGGCACATAGACTTGCCACCAATACCAGGGTCCTCACAAGGAAGCGTTGATTAATTGGAATTATAGAAATTAAACATTGCTCTGTGGAAAAGCCTCCTAGGAGGACACAAAGATACACTTCGGAGGAGGAGAAAAGATTTGAAGCCACAGATCTGAGATGGATCAGTACCTGGTGGGCACAAGGTACTCTGAAAACTCTGCAGCGAACCAAACCAAATCAAACCAAACCAAACCAAACCCGACCAAACCCAAACCAAGCCAAAGCAAGCCAAACCAAGCCAAAGCAAGCCAAGCCAAGCCAAGCCAAGCCTAGCCAAGCCAAGCCAAGCCAAACCAAGCCAAACCAAGCCAAGCCAAGCCTAGCTAAACCAAACCAAGCCAAACCAAACCAAGCCAAGCCAAGCCAAGCCAAGCCAAACCCAGCCAAGCCAAACCAAACCCAACCCAACTAAGCCAAGCCAAGCCAAGCCAATCCAAGCCAAGTCAAACCAAACCAAACTGAACCAAGCCAAACCAAGCCAAATCAAACCAAGTCAAGCAAGCCAAGCCAAACCAAACCAATTCAGGCCAAACCAAACCCAACCAAGCCAAACCAAATCAAGCCAAGTCAGGCCAAGCCAAACCAAACCAGACTAAACCAAGCCAAGCCAAACCAAACCAAACCAAAATGAGCTGAAGCGAGCTGAGCCAAACCATCCCATTAGACACAAACCAGGAGCAGGACGGGACTGCCAGGAGGAGAGGGCAGGAGGGCACGAGAACTAACAGAAGGGTGTGTAACATTCTGGCCATTAGCGGAAGCAAGTGAGCTGCACAGTGAGAAGACACCACACACCTACTGCCTGGCTAAAATGGAAGATAGATGACACGAGCACTGATGAGGCTGCAGGGCATGTGAGCTCACGCTGCGCAGCCTACAGGACTGTGAAAGGTACCACGCGTCTTCGAAGCAACCGCGCAGCTGCCACACTGCAATCCCAGCCCTGGTCACCTGCCTGGAGGAAGGGAGGGTTAGGCTCACACAGAAACCTTACGAGGCTGGCTCTAGCAGCTTTGTGTAACACACAGACCCAGCCCGGCATCAGCCCTGACGCCCCCAGAGGTGAATGGGTGGATAAACCGTGGTTGCCTGCAACATGGATACCGCAGGTGGCCTCTGGCCCACGATGCCTCAGCTCATGAGTTTTGATTTTGCGATGGAGGTGTGAAAGTGAGATACATTCAGGAGAAACCAAGATTTAATTTTGAATTTTGATCTTTCCTCCAAATCCCGAAGGGAAACGATTCTTTGTGGTTGAGCCAGGGAGCTCATAGGGCAGGTCAGGATTGCGTTTTCAGCTTCAGGTAGTTCAGCTTACGCCCCTGTGAGCTGAGCAGCCCCGCATTTGGCAGGAAGAAGGGCTGGGCTGTGGACCCGGTGAGACCTGCCTGAGCCGGAGAATTGCGCTGAGTGAGCGACAGCAGGCCACGAAGATCACACGTGAGGGATTTCACTCGCGGGGCCTCTCCGAGACAACGACCGTCCTGACAGGAGAGAGGCCGTCTAAGTGGCTACACAGGACGAAGGCATGGCTGCCCTGTCTGCCCCGGTGTTCCTGGTCCTGATGACCCTCATGCTGCAGTTTTCCATGATGTCACCACGGGGCCACCTGAGCAAGGACACGTGGGTGGGGTCTCTCAACCCTATTACAGTTGCCTGTGGATCTACAACTCTCAAAATAAAAAGTGTGATAGAAACAACTGAGAGAGGCACCTGGGCCACCCGTTTTGCCTGCTGGAGACACACGCCCCTGTGCTGCCCCCTTCCCTTTCTTCTCAGTGGATGGTGGCTCAGGCTGAGGGCCAGGGCCACAGACAGGCTGCTCCACACAGGGACCGAGGCCTCCGGGCACAGGAGGACACAAGCTCAGGGTCAAGGCTGGACCTTTTCAGGAGCTCATAGGGAGCAGCGGAGTCCTTCTCTCCAGCGCCGTCCCCTCCCACACTCCCAGGGCCAGGGCTCAGCCTCTGCCCCAGCCCCGCCCCAGCCAGGCCTCTGAGCAGGTGCTGGCACCATCAAGTCCCCTGCTGCTGCCCAGCCTCCATGCCCAACGGGACGTGCGCAGGTGCCAGGAGACGTCAGGGCCATGCTGTCTGTGGCCTGAGCTCTGCCCTGGGTTTCTGTGCCAGGGAGCCATGGGGAAGGTGGGAGGGCCCTGGGATCTGGCTGCCAGTCGTGTCCCCGTCTCTGGTGTTCTGTGCCCACTGCTCCAGCTGAGTGGCCTCACCCCAGGGCCAGTAGAGCTCCCGCGGGGCCACTTGGGGGCAGGGACCAAATCCGTGGCAGGTGCTGTCCTCGCTGCCCACTGGACGTCCTGCCTGGGCTGGCCATGTGCGTCCCTCACTGGGTAACAACCTGCTCATGCTACAGCGCCCACCGGAGGGCTCTAATTGGAACGCCCTATCAAGGGCTTAAATTAAAAATCAAATACTCAAAGCACCAGTGCTTTTTAGATGACTAAAATTAAAGCCTAATTGAATTTTCCTAGGGAAAAATATCTTGTGGAAATTTAATTACGGAAGCAAAAGACTGGGTTTTTAAAAATAGATATATATGGTTTTTAATTCAGGGTTATTTGCAAAGCAAATTAAAAAAAAAAAAAACGGTTCGGCACTGAGGAGCCTGGATGCAGACAAAGGGACTCACGGTCTCGGTGTCCATGGAGCCGCACGTGGGGTGGGGGCTGTGTCCCTGTCCATGCCACCCTTTGCCCACTGGATGGGCTTCTCCCCCAGGGACCTGTCACTTGCCACTGCTTGCTTTTCAGTTTTTTGACTTTCTGCACTGCAAAGCCTCAGCTGGTCCAGACCACAGTGACCCCTGCCATCAAGACATGGGACGAAGGTCAGAGTCCCTGCCTCACAGGGGTCCCGACGGCAATGCCCACGGGCTCCCTGTCTATCTGGGAGAAGGGCTAGACTGTGACCCCAGGAGAGGTGGGGTGGGTGGGGAGCCCAAGCAGGTCCCAGGTGGCCACGCAGGCCAGGCCAGGTGATGCCTGGTAGACTCCCCACCTCCTCAGGGACACTTTTGCAATGTCCTTGGTGTATCCGTGGTGCGGGCCCCCAGCAGGCTGGCCCATGTTTCAGGACTCAGTCTGGGGCCTGCTTTCCCGCCTCCACAGTCCTGCTTTGTCTTCAGGGAAGGGTCAGGACTGGACAGGCGGTGTCCTGTCACCCAGAGGGTCACCAGGGCTGCCCTCTCATCCCCTGTCCCCCTCTCCCCTTACCTGTGCTCAATCTGGACCTTGAGCCTCACTCTTCTTCATGCAGGAACAGCTGTGGAGGAGGCTGAGGGCTGGGTCTCCCCACCTGTGCCCACAGAGCTCCACGCCATGGAGCTTCTGGCTTGGGCAGTGCACCTGCCTGGCACCGTGGCAGGTGGAGACCAGGCGCATTTAAAGTTTCCTTGCCAGAGGGGCAAAGTGTGGTGTGGTGGCAGGCTAAGCCCTGCATTGTCCCCCCTCAGGAATGAATTTTAATCAAGTGACAGCAAGTGGGGGGGCCCTGTGGTTTCCAGGGGCCCAGGCACCAGCGCCTCATTACAGGCCTATGGGTCACGGGGCCAGGCAGGATATTTGGGAGGAGAGAGGGGAGGAGAGCTCAGCGCTGTGTCAGCAAGGACGGCTTCCTCAGAGAGCCCCTGGCCCTGCTATGGCCCCATGGCCCTCCCCGTCCCTATAGACCCCGCCTCACGGTTGCACAGCCTGGGGTGTGGGCTAGCCTGGGCACCTCAGCCTCTGGGGACCAGGGCTCTTGGCCTATGTTCAGCGTCAACTGCCTGACCTGGGTTTCCATGGAGACTCTGCTTCTCTTGCCCCTCTGTCCCCTTGGGGAGGTCGGGAGTCCTTGGGGATCTGCCCTGGGGACCTGGCTCAGGCCTGCAGCTTATGCTGGGCTTGCAGGGGTGCTGGCCCCCCCAAGTGCCTGTCCTTGGGAAGTAGCTTCTCCCCTCACAAAGGCTCCCAAGGAGGCGGTCAGAGCCCATGGCCAGGGCTGTGTGACTCCGGGGCCCACAGCAGGCAGAAGGTGAGCAGGTGGATGTGTGGACATCAGTTCCTGGACAGAACCACACCTCAGGCATCAAGCAACATCCCCCGAAGCTCAGGCTGCAGTTCAACTGCTAGTGATGGGCTGTGGGTCTTTGAAGTGGTGATGAGGTCAAGGGTGTCTTCCTCGTGGATGCAGCTGGACTGTTGTCTCCTCTGGCTGAGGAACAAGGTGGGCCCTAGGGCCACCCTGCCGGGCAGCCTCATGGGACCAGGCTCAGGAAGGCCTGAGGACAGACGCCCACATTTGGGGCTTAGGAGTGGCTGCTATCTCCTCGGGGGCCTCTCTTGTGCTCCGGCAAGCAGGAGGCATATAGCCTTCTTTTCCCTATTTTCCCATCCAGGTTACAAGCCTATTGGTTTGTGCCGCCCACACCCAGGGTGGGCCTTCCTATTATCCACACCTAGAACTATGCTAAACCAATCAGTGGACTAATTTAGTTATCACACACCCTTAATCCATATTCACACATCCTAGCCATCTCCAAAAGGCCTCACCTATTAGCCCATGAGGTTTTGGGGGACAACTAGATACAACATGCCCCCTCAGGTTGCCTCTGCTTGCCCCATGGAGAATCTGAGAGGTGGGGAAATTGAGGCCAGGGGGCTGTACAGGCCAGCTGGTAATGGTCAAGGAGACCCTGCATAGCAACCCCCGTCCCAATACCCAGCCCCCACTGTCTGATCTATTTTCAAGTCAAGATCCAGATACAGGTGGGGCCTGGTCCACCCTGACTCCCCTCCCTTGCCGGATGAGCTCCCTGCCAGTGCCCAGGGAGGCTAGTACAGCCCCAGAAGTTGGCTCAATGACGCAGAGCTCCAGTGTCTCAGCCTCCCAAGGGCCATGTCCTTCTCTTGGTGACCTGGCTCTGTCCCTGGGTGAAGGACTGGGTAGGGCTGGGGCATCCCAGAGCTCTGCAGCCTGTACCCCGAGCTCATGAACAGCTGTCTTCACGTTTTCAGCCAGAGAGGAAGCAAGCTGAGAGTGTCCTTGACATGCCAGATTGGTCTCTGGCTGATGGGGGCACCTGGGGTGCGCGGCAGGCACCCCTGGATTAATCCACTGATGAGCTCATGCCTGAGCACGCCGTTAGGGGGCCTGGGAGGAGGTGGTCAGGGGGGTGTGGCCCGGAAGGGTGTGTTCTTGTCCCTCGCCTCTTCCTCTTCCTCTGGACTCTCTTCCATTCCCCTCTGTGCACCCTGGGTGCATGGGGTGAGCCGCTCTCTTCCGCAAGCCCTTCTGTCATCACATTTGTCTTAGTCACTTTCTTGTTGCCACAACCTAAAAGCGCAGAGGTTGATCTTGGCTCGGGGTCTCAGTCCCTGGTCGGCTGGCTAAAGGAGGAAGCGGCAGGCTGGATGGGCCTGGCGGGGGAGAGCGGCTTGTACCACTGTGGCCGGGAAGCAGAGAGAGAAGGCAGGAGCTGGGGGGGTGCCCCTTCCCGTGTCGTGTCCCCAGTGACCCCCCCAGGCCCCGCCTCTGAGCCCCTGAGAGTTTGGGGGACTTTCTAGAAATAAACCCTAACGATGTTCCTGCCTCAGAGCCAGTAGCCCTGGCAAAACCCTCCATAACCACCAGCCAAATAAAGCTCTCTTCCTTTAGGTTGTGAGCGCCCTGCACTTTGTCCTGGGGACAGAGGTGACCCTTGGGGTCCCCATCCTCTGGTCCTCCTGGGGTGGCCCCCTGGGCACAGGACAGCTCTGCTGTCTCCCTGGGGTGGGTGACCAGAGCTCCCCCATTCCCGCCAGGCCACACCCTCTCCAGGTCAAGGGTCAGAGCGAGTGGGTGCAAGGTCCCAGGGCTTGGCTGTACCTCGGTTGGTGCCACGTGGCCACCTGCCTGTGCTGTCTGTGATGTGCCCAGTGGAGGGAAGTGTGTGTGTATGTGTGTGTGCGTGTGTGTGTGTGCATGGTCGTGACATAGGGGGTGGTGCTGTGGGCAGAAGAGGACCTTCCCCAGGACAGCGCCAGGAGCCTTTTAGAATTCATCAGGCTCCTTGCACTTTAAAGTGCATGGAGAAAAAAATTGGTTTTAAATTAGTGAAACCTTTTTACAGGGGACATTTGTCAAGGATAATCTTTAATTGCAAATAAAAAAAATAAGAAAAAAAATCTCTGAAGGCCAGGCCTGTGGGAGGTGTTCTGACTGTGCCTGCTTGTACCAGGAGAGGGGCGTGGGGCAGCCTAGCACCCCCAGCAGGCAGTGCCAGCTCCCACCCAGACTCCTTTCCCTCTGTCATGGCCAGGCCTGGTGCCTGGCACTGACCAGCCCGAGGCTGCAGCCTTAGGAGCAGAGTGCCCAGAACGTGGAAGGTGACATTGGTAGGAGGAAGGAGGCTGGGGTGAGGAAGCTGGCCCGGCCAGCTGAAGCAAAGCAGAGAGACGATTCCTGCCAGGACCCCTGGTTCAGCCAGGCCAGTGATCAAGCTGGTGGCAGGTGGCAGAGCCTCCTGCCCTTAGGGCCAGGACGGACAGCGAGCTCCCCGCCGCTGGAGGTGTCCAAGCAGGGACCTGGGCCTCCCTGGCCGGTGGGACTGGGTGGTTGGGGAGGGTGGGCAGCAGGGAGGCAGAGGAGGCTGGGGCAAGGGTGCCTGCCCGCCTTGCAGGGCCCCGCGCAGTCTCTGCGGAGCTTGTGGTGGAGATGATAACACCTCTTCTGCCGCAGTAATTAAAATCCTCTGCACCCAGCAATAAATCCCGCAGCACAGCCTTCCCAGGATGACCTTGCGGGATGGTGGTTTCCGGTGCCTTTCACAATGTCGACCCAGCAGCCCGACACCACCTGAGCCCTACCCTTCTCTGTCACCCGGTCCCCACCCCCTCCTGTGTCTGGAGCATCCCTCGTTGCCTGGACAGGGCAGGAAGCTGTCAGAGGAGTTAGGGTACCCGTAGGGTTGTCCCCCGGCTTGGGGACACTCAGGCAGTGACCACATGGGTCCTCAGGGCCTGGTCACAATGACACAACTGAGTCTCCACACGAGGGCAGGGGAAGCGCTGTCAGTCCCCACAATGTCCATGCTGGCAGCTGGTCCCCTCCCAAGGGCAGGCTCTGCTCCAGGCCTCCTGACAACCCAGCTGCCCTTGGGAATCCCTATTTCAGTATGGGAAACTGAGGCCCAGCATGGAGGAAGGGGACCACACCCACATGCAGGATGGGGCTCTGGGAGGAGAGGGCACCAGGTAGCTGCCAGGCTGGGGCACGCGGCTGGCTGGGCAGGCGGGGAGCGGGGCTCTTCCTGCAGCCTGAGGAAGGCGCGGCGCTGGGACAGCGCTGGTACTGTCGCCACCACAGACCATGCCACCACCACCGACCATGCCACCACCACCACGGCCATCTCAGACCCTTTGTCATGCGAGGACAGCTGCCTCTGTCCACGGCCCCTGCTGGTAGGGCTGGACCATGTTTCATTACTACCCATCCGTCCACTGGTGAGGTCGCTTCCACTCTTGGGCTGCTGTGCCTTCTTGATGCCGTAAACACCACCGCATAACCACCAGTGTGGACAAGCCTGCACTGTCCCCAGGGTGATGCCTTTGTGTGTGGCTGTGTGTTCTGCCCCTGCCCCTGGGCTCATCTCACATGGGATTCTCCTGCCTCAGCCAGGCATGGTAGCCCTCATCTGTAGTATCAGCTACTCAGGAGGCTGAGACAGGAAATGGCAAGTTTGAGCCCAGCCTAGGCAATTTAGTGACTCAGAGAGACCTCATCTCTATATAAAAAATAAAAAGGGGGCTGGGGATTTCACTCAGTGGCGAGCCCTTGTGTAGTGTGCCCAAGGGCCTGGGTTCCAACCCAGGCACTGCAAAGAAAAGAGGAGGTCCAGGAATCACACAACGTGGGCTCGTGCACCCTGCTGGCTGTGCTGGAAGCCGACTCCACCCCTCTTGCACGGCGGGGACATCTGTGGGTGCCAGGCATTGCTGGGGCAGAGGAAATCACCTGAGGCCCGATCCATGCGGTCCCCACCCCTCCACATTCTCCTCCCTTAGTCCTCTTAAGTGGCTTCAGAAAGCGCGGAGGTTTGGTGTATTACAGGGATATAATTGTATTTTTATTGCTCATTACATCTCAAGTTAATTACATAGCAACTGGTTTGAGCTGTGACACCGCAGTGGCCGTGCTCCCAGGCCTGGCTATTGCACTAGGCTCCAGTGGCTGCGTCTGTCCCAGGCAGCTCCAGAGCCATAGTCTCAGATCCCCAAGGTGCCCTGCTCTGCCGGGAGGACCTGGGGTCTAGGCAGGGTGGGAACCTGGCCGGCCTGTCCCCTGGGGCCACTGCTGTGTCACCTGGCAGGTCCCAGCTGGGGCTCAGGCTCTGTCATCCCCCGCTGGCCTCACCTTGGCCTGGGGGTCCTCCTCCAGGCCATCTGGGATGCAACCTCCATCGCTGGCATCTTGGCTGGGAAATAGGGTGTTGGTCAGTCCCAAGGCTGGGGACAGGGAAGTAGAGACGGAGCGGTGCCTGGGTCAGGAAGATGCATTCTAGCTGAGCCTGGGCCCCAACTCCCGGGGCCCTGAGTGCTGGAGGCCTTGTAGGGGCCCGGCCGTGGTGCTGACGGACTGCAGGACCCTCGAGACCCCTATCAGGTGGGCCGCCTGCCCCTGGAGTGTGGTGCCGTCCATGGCACATAGCCACCTCCTGGAAGCTCTATACTGTGAGGGACAGAGGAGGAGGCCACTGTCCCCCACCCCAGGCTGTCATCAGGTAAGCATGTTTCCGAGGCTACTGTGTCACTCACCTATCCTGGGGAGAGGCTGGGTGGCCTGAAATCTGTAACTGATGGTGCTGGCAGGGATGCAGGCTGCTCGGTTACGAGTCACAGCAGCCTCGAGAGACCACGAGGCAGAGGCTGGAGCTGCGGGGGGCAGAGACTGCCAAGCACAGCGGAGTGGGAGAAGCCTATTCGAGGCCGTCATATAACAGCAACTCACGAGACGCAGGGGGTGCGTGGTGGATGCTCAGTGCCATCTCCACCGTGCCGTGCCCTGCCTGTGCCCCGCTCCCTGGGTGCCACCTCTGGGCCTGGACCTGTCACTGAATGAACCACAGCTCTGAAGTAGGACCGCATTGGCCACGGGACGTCAGCTCATCCAGGGCGACACCTGGCCCTTCCCTGTGAGCTCTCTGTTGTGTGACAGGGTGTGGGCACTCCAGAGGACCTGCACTTTGCCGATTATGTGGGCACGAGTTGTCCTTTGGTGTCAATATGTTACCGTCATGTGGCGTGAGTAAAGACGAAGGTTATACTAGTGTCCCAAGGCCACCACGACAAAGTGCCATGGAGCCGTGGCTTCAGTAGAGACCAATGTTTTCTCACAGTTCTGGAGGATGGAAGGCCACAGCCACGGACAAGGCCACGACAAGGGCAGGCTGGTTCCCGGGAAGGGCAGCTCCCGCCTGGCAGAGGCTGCGTGGCTTCACCCCGTCTCTGTGTCTGTCCTCATCTCTTCTTACCAGCATGACAGTTGGTACTGTGGCCACCTTAGTGACATTTTAATTCCCTTCTTAGAGATTCTGTCTTCACACGCCGAGGCCGTGGGGGCTGGGATTTGCCACATACGAATTTTGGAATGCAGCTCTGCCCACGCGGGAGTATAGGGCTCTGGATGGGAACGTTGCTCTGCTTTTGGCCTGAGGGACCCTACTGATGTCACCTCCAGCCTCCTGCTGTCACCGGTCACGCCGAGGGCTGCCCTGTCCCCGGGCAGGCGGATGGCCCAGAGGTGCCGTGTGCATTCCTGGCCCACGCCCGAGGCGGCTGCTGTGCAGGAGGCCCGGTTTCTTCGGGAGGGCAGTGGAGCTTCCTGACCGTAGTCAGGGAGCTAAGAGGCCACTGCTGCAAGGGAAGTCGCCTCTTCCAAACCTTTGTATGGCCGAAGCTGGAAAGGCACACTGCCTTCCTTACGATTTTCTCCTTTTTTTTTTTTTTTGGTACCAGGAATCAAACTCAGGATCTTGTGCTTACCAGGCAGGCGCTGTGCTGCTGAGCTACATCCCCGAGCCTATTATGATATTTTTGCAAGAGATAAATGTATCTTGAGTTCATATCAATATTTCCAATTTAAATGTGTGATTACAGTATTTTATGCAACTTTGATTTTTAAATTTCTGTAGTTTCTCTTCTGGAAATCTTGGCTCCTGATGACCCCGCACAATTACTCATTTGCCTCTCCCTGCACCCGCTGTCTGCGACCACCTTGCAGTGTGGGTCCAAGCTGGCGTACGCCACCTGCTGCACCCCATGGGGGGACCCCATCTTCCCACGCTGAAGCTGCTCTGCTCTTAGGATGCATTTTGACCAAGAAACACAGCGAAGGGATGCAATGTGATCTTCCTCCGTCCATCTGTCTCTCTAGGATGCTGCAGCCACCATTGTGCAAGGAAGCCTAAGATGAAGAGCCATGGGCAGAGGTCACTGGCTGTCCTCGCCCCACTGCAGCCCCCACAGTGCTGGAGAAGTACAAAGTGCCACCTCAGTGTCACCACGTTTAGGGAGAGGCACAGGTGACAGAGTGGGGACGGGGTAGAATATGCCGCAACGAAATCCTGCAGTACACGATGTGGGCCCTTGGGGGGTGGAAGGTGGGAAGGTGCTCAAGGGGCCTCTGGTGGTGGAGAGAGTGGCCTTCATCTCTCAGAGAAAAGTGACCACTGGACACCTGTGGCAATGGGGAAGACAACAGATGGGCTGGCAATGTGTTGGTTCGTGCAGGGGATGCAGCACAGAGCTGGAGAAGGGATGGGAGAGCCAGGCTTAGAGACAGCAGGCCAGGACCTGCTTGGCTGGAAAATAAGACTGTCCCTCTCCCCAGTTCTCTAACCGGTAAAAATCTAGTGTGGGGTGAGGTGGAGGCCAAGGGTCAGATGAAGGCTGTGTCGGTGAGAGCCCTCGTGAGGCCTTTGGAGGGACGTAGGGCAGTTCCCAGCGGTTCCTCCCGTCCAGAAGCCGGGCCTCAACAATCCTGAGGGTTTCCTTCCACTACTGCCTCACACGTGGCTAAGACAGATAGGTCTGACTCAAAAGGAAGGATGGACACGGCTTTGGGACACAGGAGGCTGGAATAGGCACACGAGGGAATCCCCCGGGTCTCCAGGAGGGCTGTGTTGGTGAAGCCACCTCCAGCGGGGACTGAGGATGAAGGGTTCAGAGGGAACAGAGCCCCGGGGAAGGAGGTGGGTGAGCGTGTCACTCGGCAGGGGACACGGGGCTTCTCCAGTGGAACAGGAAGGGCATCTCGGAGGACGTGGCCAAGAGCAGAACTGTGGTGTAGAAGCCACGCTGTGGGGAGGCTGGGCCTAACAGCTCTCCCCAGAGTGGAGGAAACCGGCTGGACTTCACACTGCCGTGAAGAACAATGGTTTCTATTCCGCAGTCTGGGAAGGCGGCGCCTGGCAAGCTTTCTTGTCCCCGTCTCGGGGGAGTGTGGGGGACAGAGAACTCGCACATTCAGGTCTCCTGTGTACTAGAGTCTGTAACACACAGCCTCCTCTTCCGCGGAACCTGCCCGTGTGCGTCCTCCATGGCATGGCCTGGCTCCATGGCCCGTTTCTTTTTGATCTCCAAGTAATAGTCCATCACTTGGCTGTACCATGTTTATTTATTGACATGCCCACCTCAAGGGTGTTGGTTTTTTCCACCCTCTGGCCATTCCGCACTAAGCTGTGTTAACTTTCGCAGGTGTCTGCACATTTCCACCACATTTGGGTGACAACCATGCACACTGCGGCCAGATGGCAGAGCAAGGCTGTGCTCAGCTCCGAAAGGAGCTGCCAGGCTGTCTGCGCTCTGTCCCCCGCGGCCGTGAACCGGCTCCTGTGCCCCACACCCTCGCCAGCGCTTGGTGCATTTCTGGATCTGGGCTGCCGCATTGTGTGCAGGGGACCTTGTCGCAGTCACTTTAGTCTGCAGCCCTTGATGACACCCTTTGGGGCGTCTTTTCCCGTGGCCATCGCTCTCCCGGGAGGGGTTCATCTGGAGCTTAGCCCATCTCGAAACTGGCTTCTTGTTTTCCTGCTCCCGGGCTTCATGTGTCCGCGAGCGGTTTGGAAGTCGGTCCTCCACCACCCGTTCTCCCCACCTGCGGGTCTTCTTCCTCCTAGCAGTGTCTTTTACTGAGCAGACGTTTTCTGATTTAATTCTGCTCATAGTGATTTGAAGTATTTACAAGAGTCTGCAGTTGACTTCTTCCCGTCCCCTCCCTCCTGTGACAGGCAACTCTTTCTCTTGGTTTGGGTTTATTTCCCCCTTTGTTAAATAAAAGGTGCCCCACTGCCCCAGCCCCGCCTTGCGGAGAGGCTCACGCTCTGCTGCCTGAGCGGCGGGTGCCTCCTCCTGTCCCCTCTGCTGTCTTCCCCGCCTGAAGTTGCCACGCCACAGTGACCACTGAGGACACAGCTTTCCGCGTCGTTCCCAGTGTCGTCTCCGAGATCCACTGCTGCTGTGACAGGGTGCGCGGCTTTGCCTCCCTGTGAGACACTGCCGTCTCCCCCAGGATCTGAGGCCTGTGATGTCCCCACCCCTGAGCTTTCCACAGGTGCTACCTGCTGGGAGGGCACTCCTGGGCTCCCTCCAGCCCGGGCAGGCACTTGTGGCCCGGCGAGGTTTCACCTTGAGCTTCTCTCCTCCCTCGAAAGGGTGCCGAGCTTACTGCCGGCATCTTGGGGCCATCGCATCTTGGTTTGTGAACTGTGTTTGCAGCTTTGCCACAGTGGATGTTGAGACCCAAAGGTGACATGGAGACAGGAAGATGTCCCCACCCAACCCCAGCACCCGCTGTCTGGCTGGGTTCTGCAGCCTACGGAGGCCACAAAGACCTTTAGACGGGGACCTGCAGGCTACAGAGCCAGAGCCGGGGAGGAGGTTGGTGAAGGCCCAGGGAGGGCATTGTGGCCAAGCTGGGGTGATTTCCTGGGCCCCTAGTACCTCTAGCATAGGAGCAATGCCGATGGTCCCCCAGGAGCACCCAGTGGGCTCCTGGGCTCAGCAGCGAGAAGAGACTCACTGAGCGGCTTCCTTGTGCTCAGCCTGTGTGGCGGCTGAGGCGCCGTGCCCCCTTGAAGGCTTTGGACATTGTGGGGAGAGGGGTGGGGATGGGGGGCAGTCATTCTTAGCGCTGCAGCAGGTGGGAGGCTGTGGGCCCTGCATGTGGCCCGTGTAGAGCAGCTCCTGTGCTACAGGAAGCTGAGGCAGGGAGAGGAAGTTAGAGGTGCACGACGAGTGGAAGAAGGGGCGACCAGAGCGAGAGCCATGGGATTCTGGGGAAATTGGCCCAGGAGGCCAAGAGGTTGCCAACGCAGGCGTGAGGAGGCCTTGGTGGGCTGGGGCTCTCAGGCCACACCATCTCTGCTCCCTGTCACGCTGTCCTTCCAGATGGCTGGCAGGCCACTCCAGGCTCTGTGGAATGGGGCTCAGTCTGTCCCTCTGTCCCAGCCCCACGCCCTGCATAGGCCCTGTGCCCACCTGGCTCCTGCCCTCCAAAAGGCCCTGATGGCAGAGCCGGGCAGTCCCTCCATGGCGGAGGGAGCCCTCATGGCGCTGGAGCTCAGGTGCCAGCCTCTGTGTAGGCCAAGAGCATGCAGATGACAGCCCGGCTGGCCACCACCCCTAGGGGAAGAGAGCTTGTGACCCGGCCTACTCAGGGATGGTGCTGGCACCGCAGAGCCTGGCATGGAGCATGTGTCTGGTGAGCTCCTGGGTACTTCTCTCCATGGCCAGCACTAGCGAAAAGGACAGGCAGGGACAGCTCAGGCCTCAGCCTTCCTTGGAGCTGGATCTCTGTGACCCGCTCCCCCACAGAACGCAGGCTCTGCTGGCCACTGGGAGGCTGCGGTCCCTGGCACACGCACATGCTGCGGAAGGTGCCGACATCGCTTCTGTGGGAGGAGGGGCGGTCTGAGCAGTGGCCGGGCCTCCCCGGGGGAACAAATTGCTTTCCCTCAGTGCAGTCTGGGGAAGTCTGGCCTGTCGGGGTGTGGGAGGGTGAGGGGCCAGGACCCCTCGTAACCAGTCTCTGATGGATGAACCACAGCGCAGGCAGCAGGTGGAGGACGTGGGCCACGCCTGTCGGCCACTTGGGTTCTGGTTTGTTGTCCTGAGCCCCGGCCTGGACCTTTTGGGCGGAACTGCCCTGGTGCCCGTGGGGTGGGGTGCACTGCCCTGGGCAGCTTCCTCCAGGAGCCACCCTGTCCACCCTCACACAGGCCTCCTCCTGGGGATAAGCAAGGTCAAGGGCCGGAGAGGGACCCTGAGCCGGTGAAAGCAGGAGACTCAGGGGACATTGGAGTGGAGCAGGGGCCACTGGTACACTGCCTGGGCTTGGTACCCTGCGCTCCCTTTCAAGGCAGCCATGTGGCCGGTGACCCTGGCCCTGTGGTCCCTATACCCCCATTGCTCCCGTTACCACCTTGGTTTAGCTGGCTTGTTGTCAGCTGAGACCCCAGGCCCCTGCACCCACGGGTTCTCACGGCAGGGCCAAAGCAGGGCCAGGCCAGCTCATAGCACTGGGCTTCATGAGGGAGGGCACAGCCAGGCCACACAGGGAGCCCCTGGCAAGACAGCAGGGACAGTGGGCTGGCTCGAACCGGTGGCCTGCCAGGGTCTCAGCATTTCCATTGGCCAGATTCCCACCCCCACCACCCTACTCCCAGGCCTCTTCTCCTGTGGCTGCAGCACAGGCAGCCAGGCCACCTCCAAGGCAGGGAGGGCCACTGTCTCCTCGAAGCCCAGGATGGCCTGCCCTAGAGCTGGCCCCAGGCCGGCATGGACCCCAGGGGAGAAGCCAAGCCCTCCTCCCCCGTGCAGCATCTGCATCTCGGATACGGCCAGCGCTCAGCCTGCAGCCAGTGCCCACTAAGGCCTTCTGCTGTTGCTGAGCCACCTCTCCACAGTGGGAGGACCTCTGTGGGGAAGCCACCTCTCCTGACGGCAGCAGCCTGGCCTGGGCCTAGAGGTCCAGAGCCACCTCTCCGGGGCTGCATTTTCCAGGGTCCACTGCACGGTGGGGGCCAGGCATAGAAAGCAGAGAAGGAGGCTGTTGGGGCGATGAGCCAGCAGCACCCTGACCCTCCCACCTTCCGGGGCCCTTGTCTCCTCGCTGCTCCTCTGCAGGGCCCAGCTGGCCTTGGCCCTGGTGCCTGGAGCAAGGACAGATGGGGTGGCTTTCCTGGTGGCCAGTCTGGGTCTGCATTGCCACCAGACCATGAAGCCACACGGGACGTCATGGGGTGATGGTGGACCACACGCTGTCCCTGGCTGCAAAATGCCTTCCATTTGAATTGCTAGGCACACGGATTTCTTTGTAAGAGAAAATCCAGGGAAGTATCTCGTTTAGGTGTCGGGCCCTTTGTTTCTAGCAATAACTGTGTGGTCACAGTGACGGCAGCGCTCGGTTTCCAGCTCCTGCAGAGCGGTGCTTGGCTTTAAAGCACGCTTGCTTAGATGCCGGCACTGCTTGAGGTGAGGCCACCGACGACAGGGTCTTGTGTTGCAGGAAGAAACATCACAGAGCGCAAAGCACCTCGTGCTGCGTCTCAGGAGCGCAGCGGCCCAGACAGCTGCGTCAATTTTGATTTCATGTTACAGGAGTGTAAAACACAGAGTCACCGTGTTACATCAGCCCCAAACCAGGGGCCAGGACTGGGAGATTTCACGCTCCCTTCGCAAGCCAAGTGGGGCACTGCTGCACTGAGCTCTTGTGCCCCTTGACATGCCTGAGGGTGGCGGCTGGATCTGAACTCTGGGCCGGGCAGCAGGAGGAGCAGGGCTGCTGTGCTCTCGGACGCTCGGGTGGCCAGGCCTCCTTAGTGCCTCCTCCCGGGTCAGCGCGCACACGTGTCACACGACATGGCTCTCTCCCGGCCCGGCAACGGCTCTGTGCGGCCCGCAGAGCCCTGGCTGCCGTGTAATTGGAGCATTCAAAAGTAAATTATCTGCAGCTGGAAACAAGACACTGCCTTTTAACTCGGGCATTATAAGGTCAGGACTCGAGACATTGCGGGGAAAAGCATTTATTGAAAAGCGATGGGAAAATGAAATTTAAAATTCAAAGCCTCCATGGGCGGTGGGAGGCTGTGCGTTATTCCACGGCCCCGGAGCCGGGTCAGCGGATTTATTTGCATCTTTATTGTGCTGACGGTGGAGACAGCGCAGTGTGAAGGGACTTGGGTATCCGCCTGATGAAAAATAAACTCTGGAACAAAAGCGCAAGGTACTGGTGAGGGGGCTGAGTGGAAGGGCCTGGGCTGCGCTCACACCGCGAGGCAGGCGAGGTGCAGGCCGCTGAGGAGGGACGGACTCGGGCCGGCCCGGCGCCGGGTGCCTCGGTTCCCCAGCTCCCCACTTCTCTGGTGGGGTGGTCACCCCGTCCCTCGGCACACCTGTGGCTCCCCTCCCTTCCCGTCCCGCCATCCTCTCCACCACACTGGTCTGTGTGGAGTGTTCCGGGTCTCCCCGGCTCTGGCACACTCCCTGTCCCCACCTGCGCTGGCCCTCGTGGCCTCGCTGCTGGGTCCAGGGCACCGCTTCGGGTGCCACTGTGGGAGACCCTAGGGCCTCTGGGCTGTCCCCATGCAGGAGACAGGCTCGGGCTCTGAGACCTGGTGTGCGGATGCTGGGCTGCGCCCGGGCTCTGCACGCCCTGTCTGGGCCCAGTGCCTGGCAAACCAGGGTGTGTAGGAAGGAGCAGGAGGAGCCCGGGACATGGGACACTCACACCCATCCTGTGGCCCAGCAGGGAGGGTGAGGCGGGATGGGTCGGCATGCGGAGGTGTGCGGCTAGCCGGGAGCAGTCCTGGGGGGGGACCACTCTGGCTGCTCCCCACCCAGTGCACCCTCAGGACGCCAGGTGTTCCCTCTGCTGGGCAGGACAGGGTCGCTGTCTGTGCCCCGCCCGTCTGGACTACAGGCATTGGCCGCCACGCCCAGCTCCTCTCTGATGTTCGGAGTCCTAGTCACACACTGCTCTGCCGGCAGCTGTCAGCCCTCTTCACGGTGGCGTGAGCGCCCGCTCTCCCTCCGACGTCACTGGTGGGAGCCATCAGCTCTGGCTCAGAAGCTGCGGTGCTCGGTGAGCCTGGACACGCGTGCGTCTCCGGCTTTCCCGCTACGCTGCTGCCATCGTGTCTGGGTGGAGGTGTCCGGGTGTGCAGTTGTGTGCGGCGCTGAGCTTGAGGTGCCGGTCTGAGTGGGGCAGGGGTACCGAACCTCAGCAGCCAGGCAGGGCGAGGGCATCCTGTGGCATGGCTACGGTGGACGGTGCCACGCCAGGGTTTTCTGCAGGATGGGGCGGGGGTTGGGGAGTCTCAGTGACACCGGGAACTGCAGGCTCCCGCGTGTCGTCACCTCTCCTCAGCAGGGCAACCTGTCTTCCAAAGTAGAGCAACTCTGACTGTGGTGGCTGAGGGTCCCTTTCTAGTTCCTGCAATTGACTGACTTTTAAACTTACGCAAATGTGGTGGTAACTTTATTTTGAATTAATAAATAAACGTACTTTAGTCCAACCAGCCCAGTCAATTGTGTTATTGAACGTGAGTGTGGCTAACGACGACGGTACTCACGGCTTGTAATGAAAACATCCCAGTTCACTGGTCTTTCCCCCATGTCTCCAGTCTCCCCTCTAGAATCAACAATTTGTGGTTGTAAACAATTTTCTCTCTGCTACCTTTTGATTAATCCGTTTCGGACATAATTTTTAAAATCCCCTGCTATCGGGGCCTGGGGTTGAGTCCTCACAGCCCTGGCTCCGCCCCCCTCCCCTTCTCCTCTCTCCCTGGGACTTGGTTAACTCACGCTTCCGCTCCGGGCTGCATCTGCGCTGCGCCTGCCGTTCGGCCTCGCACTGTAGCTTCCTTTCTTACTGTCTGTTTCTGAGAGTTATCAGTTGCCTTGGGTTTTGACTCACCTCTCCTTTCTCTTTTTTTTGTGAGTACCGGGGGTCGACCTCAGGACCTCATGTGCCAGCAGGCGCCAGTGCCGCTGAGCGATATCACTGGCCCTTTTTTTTTTTTGTATGTGGGTTCCAGGAGTAGAACTCGGGCCCTCACGCTTGCCAGGCAGGCTCTTACGCCGCTGAGCCATCTCACCGGCCCTCGCCTCTCTTTTCTAACCTCTTATTCATTCTTCCAAATCCCTTTTTGTGCACATTCCCAGGTCCCCTGATCCTGGAACCCTCAGCCAGGAGGCCGCTCTCCCTTTGACCCTGGAGCCTCTGTGGTACCCTTCTTAGTACCGAGGCGGGGCCCCTTTTTCCTGGGTCGTGTTCAAGTCGTCCTCTTTCTTGGCTCACTGCCTGCTTGGGGAGAACTTGCTGTGGCTTAATGGGAATGAAAAGGCGCCATCAGCAGAGGGCCTGGGGAGAGCTTTTTCCTGTCCTGCCCTGGGATCTCCGCTCACCAGCACCCCCCCGAGTCCACTCACTGCGTCCTGGACTCCTTGGCTTCCGCCTTGATTGTACAGAGCTCATCCACTGCGCTTAGTCAGGAAACGGCACACGGGAGGCAAAGGTTCTGAGCAGCGGGGCACTGAACGCCATTTATTCCACTGACAGGTGCAACCCCGTACCCCAGGGGCTTGGGACCAGAAGTGCTTGATCCTGGATCCGCGTGGTTTTGTCCACTTGGTCCGCTCTGCCTCTGCCCCCTCCCATCCTACAGCCTCCGGCTGCCAGGCCCGAGTTGAATGCTCCCGGGAATGAACCAGGCCGATTCGCAGCGTCTCTCTTGGCTCAGGGTAGAAGCAGTCACTGCTGTCTGCAACTCGGCTCCCAGGAGGCGGCGCGCTCCCGGTGCTGTTTGCCGTTTGCTGTTTACGGCCGAGTCTGTCACGGTGCGCATTCCTCCTGCCTGTTCCATTTTGCTCATCCGGAGGAGTCTGTCACTGAAACATCTCGTTCCCATGGTTTCAGTTGAGGCTTGGAGAGGAAGCGAGAAGCGGTGTCCGTCCGTGGTCTCTGCAGAATTCCGTGGTTTACGAAGGCATTTCTTCCACCGCAGTGACAGAAGACCTGGGCTCCCGGCACACAGTCACAGGCCTGAGCGTCCCCTCCTCTGGGAGGAGCAGTGCCCATCCTTTGCCCTCTTTCCTGCAGGATCCTTGTCCTCCCCCACTGAGCGGCGCTGGCTCTTTGTGGACGCACACATCATCCTCTGTCGGTTCGAGGTGTGCAGTGCTTCCTCCCGGCCAGTGACTTCTCTGTTCACTCTAAGAGGCTTCAGTTGCTGAATCGAATTTCTTAATTTTGATGATATTATCTTTGTGTAATCATCAATTACACTTCATGTTTCCATTAATATTTCTATTTCTGGGCTCTCTGCGATCTCACCTTGACCTCTGTGTGTACCCGTGCACCGACAGCGCCGTTTGATGATGAGTTTTAGCACAAGGACCCACGGGGTGGCACAGGTCCCAGCTCACACGCAGGGTGTCTCAGCCACCGTTGGGCCTTTGAGAGAATGCTTAGTGTTTTATGCTATGTGAGTTAAATCTTTAGATCAATGTGGACAAAATAGACTTGCTGTGAAATACGCAGTATATTTCTTTCTTTTTTTTTTTTTTGTGGGTGCCGGGGGTCGACCTCAGGACCTCGCGCGCCAGCAGGCACCCGTGCCGCTGAGCGATATCACCAGCCCCTTTTTCGTATATGCGTTCTGGGAGTCGAACTCGGGCCCTCGCGCTTGCCAGGCAGGCGCTTACGCTGCTGATCTCACCGGCCCCCATAGTATATTTCTTTATGGGATACATGATACATCTCTCCTTTTTCTTGGGTCTTTCTAAATGTCTTTAAATAAAGTTTTGTAATTTTTCTCAGAAAGCATCTTCACACCTATGTTAATTTAGTTCCCAAGTATTTAAATATTTTGGTTGCTACTGCAAATAGCA
Organism: Erethizon dorsatum; assembly: GCA_028451465.1. Taxonomy (NCBI): domain Eukaryota; kingdom Metazoa; phylum Chordata; class Mammalia; order Rodentia; family Erethizontidae; genus Erethizon; species Erethizon dorsatum. The sequence continues at coordinate 132,468,755 of CM051828.1, forward strand.
TTTTAAATTCTGTATTTCCAAACACTGTGGTTGATTTATAGCAACACAAATGGATTTGGGATATTGATTTTGTATCCTGCACATCTGCTAAACTATCTTATTAATTCTAATTATGTGTTGGAGGTTTTCCCCTTTCTATTTGGACAACACATTACTTGCAAACAATGAGACATTTTCTCCTTATTTTCTCATACATTTTTTTCTTTGCTTGCTATACTGACCTGGCTGGAAACTTTGGTTAATGCTTGAATTTGTAAGTAAGCATATTAGAATTATGAATAACCACTGTTCCTTGAAGGTCTAGTTCCCAGGAATGTTGAACCACTCGGGCCTGGCAGCCAGGGGGAGGGGTGGAGGCAGAGTGGTGCTGTTGTCCTGGGGTGGAGGAAGGGGTACCCTGAAAGAGCACTAAGCACCCCAAAGCACCTCTCCATACTACTGTGCTTGGATTAGGTTTCACCTAGTGGGTTTTGGGGGAACACAAGCACTCAGCAAAAGCAATTATGTGTAACATCCAAGCCAGTGGAGAAGGAAAAATAAAGAATTTTAAAAAAACCTAATTTACAGGAAGACTGGAAAGTAGGAGATAACAAAAACAAAAACAAAACCAGAAGAGTGCAAATAGCTTTACTTTGCTGGAGAAACAGGCGGAGCCTGTGAGCCATCTCGGCTGGTAAGTGGAAGCTGCTTACAGCACCACCTGTGGGCCGGAGGAGTGTGTGGCACCCCAGCCCTGCCCTGGCTCTGGTTGCCCAGGTGTGTGGTTCCCAGGATGGCAGCGGGGCCTTGGCACTCACACCACCTGGGGAGCAGGCTGGATGGTCTGCCAGCCTGCAGAGGACTCTGCCAGGAGCCCTGTGGGGTGAGGCTGTCCAGTCATAAAGCAGCACGGAGCACTGTAAAAGGAGTTTTCTCATGCATATGAGGCCTCCATTGCGCTTAATTTATCACTCTAGGAAATTACAGCCATCCTGGGGTTTGCTGTCAAACATTCAGTGTGAAGTTAGTTATTGGACACTGCCAGAGGAGATCCAAACTTCAGGTCCGGGAAAGTCAAGTTTTACAAAGGCTGGGTGGCTCAGGATGATGTCCCTGCATCTCCCTGCTGCAGAGGCAGGACGATTGCCAGCCCATTTCCCAGGGGGACCCAAAGATGCCCCTCCCCAGCTCTATACTCTGGTCGCAGACAAACCCTTCCTCAGGCCCCTAACTGCCCCTCCAAGGTGTGCAGGGTGCAGGCGCTTCCTGCGCACCCCACCCTGCCCAGCCCTGCCAGGAAGGCGCCCCCTGGCAGAGGTGGTCCCAGCGTGGGACAGACCTGGGGGCCAGCCAGGCGCTGTCCATCCTGTGGGTGCTGAACCTCTTTCCAGACCACCATGGGGGCAGTGGGCTGGGCGGGGAGGAGGGCAGCAGGCAGCAGGTGCGGGACCCTGTGAGGAAGGAGAAGAGCTGGTTGCAATACGCCTGGGCACTGTTCCAAGGAGACACTACAGGTTCCGCCTGTGAAGCTCTTACCTAGGCAGTTACGCACCAGGGCCAATCGCAGGGTGGGGCTGTGCTGCGGCTGGGCCTCCAGGCTCTAATTAGTCAGGTAATCAGCTATTTGTGTCAACATGCTGGGTGGCAGGCTGCCTAACGAGGTGTGGAGCTGGGGTGGGTGCCCGGTGAGGCCCATTGGTGACCTAATGGGCCGTGGCCCTCCCCCGAGCTTCTGTCTGCAGCCCCTGGCAGGGCAAGCAGCAGCTGGAACAGCAGGTGGGTCTGTGGTGGTCACAGGCAGCACCCTCCTGGAGTCAGGGCAGCTGGGCCTCCATGTCCTGGTCCTGCCATCGGGTTCCTTTGCCTGGGGAGGGTCTTTGGGAGCAGTGAACTTGGCCCTCCCCAAACGCTTGTCCCCACACTACCAGAGTCCTTGAAGTCATCGCCATTATAACATCCACTTTCCAGAAGAGTCAAGGAGGCTGGAGAACCTGCCCAGCCTTGAGCGGGAGAAAGACAGTGTCACTCAGGCTTCTGCGGGAGAGCTTGCTGTGTGACCTCGGGGGAAGCCTTCCCCTTCTGGGCCTGGCTTCCCTTTGTGGGGCGCCCCTGGTCTCCTGTCAGGCTCTCCCTTCAGGTGACATGCTGGACAGCTGCTGGGCCAGAGGGAGGGAGGAGGCTCAGCAAAGGTGCAGCCACACTCCTCAGGGGAATTCTGCCCTCTGGCCTCTGTCCTGCCCCGGCTCCAGCCCCTCCAGCCATGCCCAGCCAGGCAGGGAGTCTGTGCCAGTGTGGGAGGAGGACCTGTCTTTGTCCTGCACGTGCGTGCAGTGCCAGATGCTGGGATGGGGCTGGTGACGTATGGGGAGGTCACCAGGTCACACCTCCAGGGTTGGTGTCACCAATGTCACATAATAACCACCCAGGGCAGTGTCAGCCGTGGTGTCCCCACAGCCCCTGACGGCTGGCACGGGAGGCTCTTCCATCAGCGTACTGTTGGCGAGTCTCCAGGACCTCGGGCTTGGTCACCCTGCGCCTGCCTTGTGCCCTGGGCATCTTCCAGCTGCTGCCCATGGAGCTGCATCCATCGAGCCCCACCCTGCACCTCCTCAGAGTTCTCCGGCCACCCGGCAGGAGTGACTTTGGAGCCTCCTCCACACACCTGTTCTGCTCCCCCTGGGTGCAGAAGCTTCGCATGCACTGAGCCCAGGTTTTGCCCTCAGGTGCAGTTGGTACCAGACGTGACACATAAGGTCACGTGGCCCTGTGAACCCCAACTGTGGGCTCCTCCGGGGCTCAGAGCCCCAGGAAGGAGACCTTGACAGCTCACAGCAGCCTGCGCTGAGGGCAGGTGGGATCGGTGGTGAGGACCAGGTGGAGGCTGCTGGGTCAGGGGGTCTCGGGAGAGCTGAGGGGTGGAAAGGAGACCGTGGAGGGGCAGGGCTGGGCATGCGGGGGCTGCCGACCCCGGCCAGTGAACTTCGGCTCTCCTGAGCTGTGCTCCAGAGGCTGGAGCTGTGGTGAAGACTGTGGCTCCATCTACCACCTGATCCTGCAGCTCCTGCTCTGTCCCCAGCCTCAAGTGTCAGGCCCTGTCCCTTCCTGTGCCCTGGCCTCCTTGTATCTATGCCTGGCGGGCCTGGAGAGGAGAGCAAGCAGACACTGGGACAGCAGGTAGGCAGAGGTGACTGCTCCTTTCTCAGCCCTGGGCCAGCGGCTTCCCAGGGTCCCCTCCTCCTGTGTCTGTGGACCCAGGCCAGCTGGGGTTGGCCTTGTAGTGCAGAGCTCCCCAGACAGGCCGAGGCTGGCCACATGGATACCGGGTGCAGAGTCCCCTCATTGGGCAGGAACGGCCACTGAGCAAAGGCTCCTGGCTTCCTTTAATCCCCTCTTCCATTTCCACAAGGAAAGAAGGAAGGAAGGACGGAAGAAGGAAAGGAAGGAAATCACTCAGAGATGGTTTGGAAATTTCCTCTAGGTTGTGTTTCACTGTCACTCAGAGCAGATGATGGCTGCGTCCCAGCTGCACCCCCAGAATAGAGGGAACCCCCCAGCTGGGGGGACCTGGAGATCCCCCAGCCCACACCCTGCCGAATGGAGACACTGCCTTCTGCCCTCCCTGTCCACCCAGATCTGTGCCGCCAGGAAGGCCTTGGAAGACCCCGAGCTGGCCAAGCTGGATGCTGCTCCCCACTTCTGCACAGCCCTTAGTCCAGAGTGAGCCTGGGGCTCCCCGGGCCCCCCAGTGATGGCTGTACCTTCTTGTCTTTCCTCTGGTCTCTGGAGAGGAGGGAATTGCCAGCTGGCTGTTGTGTCACTCGGCACAGCAGCTTCCAGACCTGGGGGAATCCCTGTGTGGGCGGAGCGGTGGTTCCTGTGGCCCGCAGGTTCTTGGGCAGGACTCCAGGGCAGGTGTCGCTCCAGGCTGGGGCCTGAGGATGCTGCCGGAAGTGTGGCCACCACATGTCCCTTGGAAACCACCAGGACCACTGCATGCCCCACCCTGGCCCGAGCCAGCACAGGGGAGCCCCCCACACAGCAGGCGCACAGACGCTGCAGGGGGTCACATCTGGGCCCCCAGAACACTTGTTCACACTCTGAGCCCGGAGCCTGTGACAGTGACCTGTGTGGTAAAGGTCTTTGTGTCTGTGATCAGGTGAAGGGACAGCCTGAGGTACAGTCACCTGGAGAGGGTGCTGCCCACCACTGTACTTGAGAGGGAATGGGAGGCAGGCCTGGAGTGGTGCCCAGCAGCCAAGGGGTGCCTGGAGCTCTGGAGATGGAAGAGGCAGGTGGGAGGCTCCTGGCCCTGGGGGCAGCGCGGCCCAGCCCCTGCCCTGGCCTCCTGGTCCACCGATCCCGTGGTGAGAAGCTGCTTCCGCGCAGGACTGCACTTGGCTGACCCGGAAGCTTCTGTGAGGCTTTGCAGTAGAGACGGCCTCTGGCCAGGGCTGCACCAGCGACCACAGGGCCCTCATATGCCTCGTGGGCCACCTCCCTGGGCAGAGCGCACTGTCAGCCAGGTGAGTGCAGACCCCGGGCCACGCCTCCTTCCAGCCCGGACAGGATGACTTGGGACGTGGAGGAATACATAGAATGTGGGAAGACACTTTAACAATGGCCAGTCACAGACACGGACACAGCTGTCCTGGGGACTTTGAATCTGTGCAGAGAACAGGTGGGGGTGTGCCGTGGGGCTCTGTGCCCAGCACACATCTGTCAGGGGCCCTAGGGAGCCATTGATGGTTCCTGGGCACAGACAAGGCAGGACCAGCCCCGTCAGAGTGGAGGCAGCACTGTCACATACAGGCGTGTCCTTCAGGGGCCAGGGCTGGGGATGCAGCAGGGGAGGAACACTGTGACCCACACCCTGTACAGGACGGTACCGCGGGCCTCCTGCTTCCCCTGGGCGCCAGCCTGGGTGTGGTCTCTGGCTGCTGCAAGGCATGTGGGGCAGCTGCTTCCAACTGGGGCAATTTTGTTCCCTCAGGGGACATGGACAACGTCCAGAGACCGATGCTGCTGTCATCACCATGGGGCCCGGGGGCCAGCAATGCTGAGCATGGGGGCTGGGGTCAGGGTGTCCTGCCGCCACAGGACCACAGAGAGGCTGGTCCCCTGAGGAGGTGGCCGGGGCCAGCTTCTGGACACTGCCAGCTTCTCCCACAGCACTGAGTGGGCTCCGGTGCCCCGAGACCCCGAGGCCGACTTGGGCAGACAGGAAACAGGATGTGAAGCCCATGCTCAAGCACAGGAAATGCCAGCAGGGCCCTCAACAATCATGGCTGGGCGGGGGCTTCCAGCGTCTCTCCCCAGGCGGGGCGGGGACACGCGTGGGCTGTCTACCAAGCTGGCCCTGTAGGGCAGCCTCCAGGTGCCAGCCGATCACAGGATCAGGCTGGCCCCTCGGCTGGCTCTGCGGACGTGCATTGGAGTTGTGGTGGCCGTGACAGGACAAGAGTGGGAGCTTGTCCTTGCCTGGACAGCCACATGGCTGCCCTGGGGTGACCCCACCTTGTGTGCTGATGGCCCCACACTTGTGTCCTTCACTCTGGCAGGGCCCCTGCTCCAGTGAGGGCCCAAGAGAGCCAGGCAGGGATTCCCGAGGGGTGCAGTGGCCCCTCTGCCAGCTCCCTCACTGCAGCAGGTGCTCTGGGCCCCATGGGCAGCGGGGCAGGGATGGGTGGGCCCTGGCTGTCCCCTCCCAGCGGGAGACTCTGGGCACACGTGGGCTCCTTGCCACCAGGGAGCCCCTCCAGAGATGCTTCAAGGTGAGCGGCGCCCTGGGAGATGGCCGGGCAGGCGAGTGGGAATAAATCTCCATGACAAATGTTCTCTGCAAGCCCAGAACAAAGGCTGCAGCCGTGTTTATCCAGCCCAAAGTCTGCGCAGACAGCCAGACCCAGAAAAGCCAATCGCGCCAAAATTGATGGCCCGTGCCAGACACCTCATTTATTACCTGAGATGTGATAGAGACACAGGCAGGCGTGACCAGGAGAGGCTGTGGCCGCTCAGGAGGGGAGGTGAGGTGGCCACTGCCACCGCTGACCAGGGCCCAGCCCCTCAGCCGCACAGCCTTTCCCCAAGGACAGACGCCCTTCCACGTTGCCTGCTGACAGCGGGGGAGGGGCTCCTGAACTGAGGCTAAGTCCCACGCAGCCTGGAGTCCCCTCTGCCAGCCCCTGCCCCTGTGCCCCCTGTGCCCACTCTGCCTCTGTGCAACCCACTTCTTTCTCGGCCACACGGTTTTAGAGGACTTAATTTTCTCCTGACAGCAGGACAGGGCAGGTGTCCAAGCCCCAAGTGCCCACGTGCTGTCCAAGGCTACTGGGAACAGGTGCGGGGGGCAGAGAAGGCCTAGGCACCCAGGGGGCTTTGGGGAGGACCCCGCTAGGAGGGCAGTGTTGGTGCCAATGGCAAAGGGTCGGGGGACCACAAGAGGCATCAGCAAGTGGAGGCTGTGCCCCGTCCCCAAACACAGGCACACAACCAGCCTCCTGGGGACCATGGCTGTGCCAGGGCTCCCCCAAATCCTGGTCAGCAGGCTGAGCACAGGGCCGGGCCCCCCCACTGTGGTGTGTGCACATGCACATTCATGCATGTGTTCCGTGTGTGCACATGTGGAGTATGAGTGAGTGTGTGTATTCTTGTGTATGTGCATCTGTGTGTGGGAAGCGTGTGTGTATGAATGCCCATGCGTGCACACATGACTCGCGTGTTCATCTGTGTGCATGCATGTGCTCCTGTGTGTTCCTCTATTTGCATGTGCGTGCTGGCGTGAGTGTGGGTGTGTGCTCATGCGCACATCTGTCTCATGTTATCAGCCTCAGTTGTGGCATGAATGGACACAGAGGTGGAGCTGGGGCCACTCCTGCTGGTCGGGCCTGGCATCTGGGTCCTAGGGGGCTCTGGGGACATCCTGGATCACTATGGCCCAGGATCCTGGTTCTGCAGGCCTGGCCAGCTGACAGGTGGTGGGTGGCCATTCCATCCGACAGGTATCAGCCCTGTCTCCAGCCTATCTTGCTGCCCCTGGTTGCCCTCTGCATGGCCCACAAACCCAACCAGGGAGCAGCTCTGGGTCACAAAACTGGTAACCCATGGGCTTGGGGATCCTGTGGCCAGGATGGCCTTTGCCTTATCCTGAGCCCCCTGGGGCTAGGTGAGCAGGTTGGAGCCCCAGGAAGCCTCCACACGCTGAGGGCTGGCAGGTATGGGGCGGTCACACAGCACCTGCCTGGCCTTCCCGCCCATGTCACTCTCCACTGGCCACTGCTGGGCAGAAACTGGGCCGGTGTCACCCACTGCCCGCTCCCTCCTCACACAGGTGTGGACGCAGAGGTCACCTTGCAGCCCAGTTTCCACCTAGTGTCCCTAGAAGTGAGTTTGGCTCTTCCGTCCCTAGTTGCCTTGACAAGGTCACTTTGAGGGGCCAGAAGTGACGCAGGGTCAGCTTGACCTCAGGGAGGGGGTTCAAATTCTGGCTCTACTTTTTGTGCTGTTGGGGCACTGCTCTGTGCCTCAGTTTCCTCACTCCCAGTGGACAGATCCCCTGTGTGGATGTGGTCACCGTGGCCTGAACTGGCTGAGTCTGAGTGTGCACGGGCCGGGGTGTTCAAGGACAGGAGAGCCCTGCTGGGGCGCACTGAGTTCTGGCAGGGGTTGTGATGCTGCCCCAAGGGTCCCTAGTGCCCCTGCCTCCTGGCATGGGTGGGAAATTCTGTCTGGGTGAGCAGGGCACACAGAAGAGAAAGAGCATCACGGCACAAGCTGCACCCGGCAGGGCACAGCCTCGCCCGAGGGAAGCCTGCCCCGCGTCGTGACCCACAGCGGCCTAGACAGTCAGATGCCACCGACCCCGGCGCAGCTGATCATGTAAGGGACCCTGGGCCCGAGACACCGGCAAAGCTTCAGCTGAGTTCCTGTCAACAGAACCTGGGAAGCTCAGGGTCGTTTGCAGCCGCTGCGTGAGGCCACCTGTTACGCAGCAGTCATGGTAGCCAGTGCAAGGCTGGGGCTGTGTCCGCCAGTGGGCCTCACCTGCTCTCACTGGGCATGTTCTTGTAGGGGTGCAGGGGCTGGGCCATGGGACTCCTCTGGGTCCTTCCAGCCCACGGGGAACCCCAAAACCCTGTTCCACCAGGGCCAAGGGAAGGGTGGGCGATGGGCCTCCAGCAGGGAGCGCCTCCTCTGTGTGCCACACCTGCATCTCGCTGTCCAGCAGCTTCAGGAGCGCCGTCTGCAGGTGGCCTCGCCTCTGAGCCGCAGCCCTGCCCCACAGCCACCTTGGGACCCAGTACTTCCTTCCTAAGGAGCAGGGACACTGACCCAACGTGGGAGGCCGCCCAGACCCACTGGCTGGGTGTCAGGCTGGGGTCCACCCTCCTGTCCTGCTGGAGGCTGTCCCGGGGCCTCCCGCAGCACCAGGCCCATTCTGCTGCTTGGCTGCCCACCCACCACCGTCCCCTGGGGACAAAGACAGGCTGGTGGTTTCCATGGTGATGGTGGTGACAGAGGGGCCTACGCTTGTTGGTCCCCCTTCTGTACAGCCCCAGGCATCTGCTCTCAAGATGAAGTTGCCATGTGGACGCGTGCGGCACTGGCCCTGACCTCGGTCCCTGACAACAGGCAGTTTCTCAGGGACAATTTGGCATGTAATGAGGGGATCCCAGTGGGTGGAGGGACCGTGGCTCAGCTCCGCAGAGAGAGTGGCTCATTCAGGGGCGTCCTGGGACCCTGGGTTGGGTGACCGTTAGCTAGAGGTGCGGCAGGCCGTCTGCAGGCGGGGGTTCCAGGCATGGTGGCCCTAAGCCTTGAGCTCTGCAGGGACCAAGACTGCATCCCTGCTGCCATGAAGCCTGGCTTGTCCTTTGTCCCCTCAGGGCTGGCATCCAGGGTGACAGAGATGCTGGGCCTCCATCCTTGCGTCACCCGACCCACAGCTGTGTAACAAGCAGCCCTGACCTGGCAGCTACAGCAGCACACGTTTATCATCTCACGGCCTCAGGGCGAGGACCCACTCAGCTGAGCCTGGTGTCCCTGGCTGCTGTTGGCTGTGGGCCACAGCTGTGTCCCTTGAGGACGGGCCAGCAGGTGCCTGGTCACTCTGTGCTATGAGGCTCATGGTGTGGCTCAGGATGGCCTGCTATGTCCTCAGGGATGCACTGAACCTGGCCGTGCCACATCTGCCCCACTGTGCGGACTCAGTGGAGGGCAGAAGGTAGAGGCTTCTCTCTGCTGCTCCCAGGTGCCCCCACCAGGACCAGCCACATGGGGCATCCTCCCTCCCTCTCCTGGTCCTCTGTCACCCTCCCCAGCCCCTCCTCAGACACTGGGCACCCCGTCCACCCTGCCTCCACTTGCAGGGCCATATGGCAAGCCCCTCCCTTCCGCGAGCTTCCATGTCCCACCCTGGAGGATGAGGGCACTGGAGTCTCTCCTTCTCTGCAGAAGCCAGGCAGTCACTATTCATCCGCCACGCACTTGTGCTTCCTGTCCACGGGTGATCGCACAGTGGCCCCACCCCCTGTGCTGTGGAACTGAGCCCCAGAACCGAGCCATGCAGCTTCGGCTCAGTGAAGGGGCCTCTGCAGCTGTCGTTAGGGTAAAGATTCCCAGAGAAGGTCACTCCAGTCCTGAATGCAGGGATGAATGTCCTGACGAGAGGACGAGGCTGTGTGATGATGAAGGCCTCAGCCATTGAGCACTGGGGCCACCAGCTGCTGAGAGGGGTGGGAAAGATCCTCCCCTGGGGCCTCACAGGGCCGCAGCCCCATGACATCTCGATTTCAGACCCAGGCCTATGGGAGAGCACGTGTCCGGGGCCCCGAGTGCGTGGCTCTCATTACAGCAGCCGCGAGACAGCCAGCACCTCTGTGTGTGCTGTCTACTAATAGCTGCTTGTCCCTGGGCAGGAAGTCAGAACCCCAAGAACCAAGGTGTCCTGGTCCCCCAGGTACTTGAAGGCTGCAATCGCCATGGCCACGGTCCCTGCCGTGAAGGGCGCCAGCCCTACCCAGGACGCCGCTCCTCAGCAGCACAGCCTGGGATTGTGGCAGCCGCCATCGCAGTTGCAATCTGCTGTCAGGGTCACCACAGGCCCGGGACATCTAGCAGTGGACCCAGAACCCGCCCTTTCCTGACACTGGGATCTCAGTCTGCGCTTTGAGAGAATTTAAGCAAAACCCTGAGTGAAATGGCTTGTGATAGAAACGTGAGGCCCATGACTGCAAGACACCTCTCTGCCGTGAAGAGGGGACATACCAACACTGTCAGATGGAGCCACCAGACTACTTGATGGGACATCTGTCCAGTTCTGCAGCTCATTATTTGCTCAGTTACCAGGCAGGAGCTAAGAGGTGGCCATGCTAGTGACGGAGCTGGGGAGGGAGGAGGGGCCCCGAGCGTTCCTCTGGAAGATGCCTGGGTGGGAGGCATGAGCCAGAGGCCACCTACAGGTGATGTGGCCCTGGCCAGCAAGGTGCAAAGCCCATTGGCCACCTCCAGCCCAGGTGGGGTCTCGGGAGCGTGCTGGTCCCGCTCCCCCTGTCAGGGACCGCATGCCTGCCAGAACTGTCTGCTCCTCCCTTGGTCCATGTGTGTGTGTGTGTGTGTGTGTGTGTGTGTGTTCTCTGAATGCAGGTGGGGAGCTCTGAGGGCACAAAGGCAGAGCACCAGACCATCTGGGGGTAGAGTAGCAGCACCCAGGGGTGCAGCCAACCGAGGACCAGAAACATTTGGAAAAATTAATGAATCAAACACACATGGACTCTTCCTCGTCCTTGTTCCCTAGATGACGCAGTTAACCCCTGCCTACAGAGCCTTCACCCTGTGCTCAGTGTCACATGGGCACTGGAGGGAATTCACACTAATGGGGAGGTTTGTATAGGTTACTCGCAGACACCACACTGTTTTACAGAAGGGGCGGAGTTTGGAATCCTAGATCCCATCCCCCATGGTACCAAGTGTTAGGGTTTATATGTCAATGTCCCCCAAAGCCTCAGCACCCACAGGTGGGGCTTTGGGAGGTGACTGGATCACAGGGGCTGATATTTATCAGTGGAGGAGAAGGTGGAGGCATGGCCTGGCAGGGTCTGTCCTCCCCTTGATGGATGCTTCCTACCTGCCTGCCGTGGACTGTTTCTGCTCTGCCATGCTGCCCTGCCTTGGAGGCAGCCAACTATGGACTGAAACCTCTGCAAACTGTGAGCTAAAATCTCTCCTTCTTGGAATTGTGGGTATTGTGTCTTTTTGTTAAATTTTTTAATTTTTAAATTTTTTTAATTTTTTTTTTACAGACAACAAGTAAACATTCTCATGTACTAACAAACTCAAGCATTAGGGAATGTACAAATACCTTTTGGAGAAAAATATTACTCAGTATAAGATTAAGCCATGTAAAAGCTAGGTAAAAATAGAAGACTGAGGAATGGAATAGTCACAGTGAAATTGCATTTTCATACTAGGGAGACAATACGATGTTTACAAATGTGCATCTGGGTATTGTGTCTTAGTGATGAGAAAGTAACTAAGACTCCGAGGGAGTAGGGTAATGGTCACACGGTAGATGGAAAACGGAAGATACTTGTCCTGCTCCCTGGTGCTGCAGATGTGACCTCACGTGGCAGGGGTGCCTGTGACTGAGTGAGGAGTCTGAGAGGGGAGATGACCCCTGATTACCCCAGTCTCCAGCACAAGCCCATGTGTCCTTATCAGGGGAGGGGATGCAGATCTGGCCAGAGGACCAAAGAGGAGGGACCCGAATGGGAGGCAGTGCCTGGGGTGATGGAGCCATAAGCTGAGGAGTTCTGGCTTCCCCAGACAGGAAGAGGTGGGATGGAGGTTTCTCCTGAGCCTCCGGAGGTGTCGCAGCCAACTCCTTGTTCTCAGCCTAGAGAGACCCATTTTGGGTTTCAGAACCTGAGACCTGCCTACCTGCCTGAGAACAGATTTCTGTTTATCAAATTTGTGGAAATGTCTTTCTTTTTCTTTCTTTCTTTCTTCTTTCTTTCTTTCTTTCTTTCTTTCTTTCTTTCTTTCTTTTTTTTGTCTTCTCTTTCTTATAATGGAAGCCATGAGAAACTAATGTACTCATGAAAAAAAAGTCTGGAGTTGGGTGGCACCAGCATCGGGAAAGAAATAATATGTCATCAAGGATCCAGGATGCTCTCCTTTCCCTCTCATTTGTTCTCTGGCTCATTACCTCCTGGTCACAAAGTAGCCGCCACAGCTCCAGCATCACATTCTCACACAAGAGCATCTAAATCAGGCAAGGATAAGGGCGGCTTCTTGTTATATAATTCTTTCTTTTATCAAGGAGAAAAGTCTGGCCCAGAGGCCCCTCCGTGTTCCTCCCAGGCTGGCTCCAGGTGAGATTGCAGGCTTCTCTGGGCCAATCACGAGTCATCCCCCTGCTGAGCACAACTCTCACATGAGTGTGCTCTGCTGGGTGGGGGGCCTGGTGTGTGTGCCCTTCTCAGAGAAGGGGTAGGCACGGACACAGAGAGGAGGGTGGAGTGGGCTCTAGGGTGCCCCCCAGCAGCCTCCCTTGTCACCAGATTTCCTGTTCCTGGAGAGGTCACCAACTCAACCTCCTTTGCTGCAACACTGCCCATGCCTGCTGGGTACTCCTGCCTGGTGTCCCCACCCTGAGGCTGCCCTGAGGGCCACCACCCATGGCTCCCCACTCCCCTCAGCCACACCCTTGTGCTTGCAGCCTGAGGGAGAACACAGCAGGACCCTGTGCCCACCTCACCATGATAGCTGTCCCCCTTTCCTGAGCTTCCTGAGCTTCCTGGGCTGCTGTCTGCTGCGTGCACATATGATGCCCAGTTGGCATGGGCATTACTTCAAGGGCACATCACTGTGGGACATGGGGGTCACCTGCATCCCCAAAGCACACTGGCCAGAGGTGAGGCCCATAGTCTCCCCGGGGACAGTCCTGGGCAGCCCTGTTCGGGGCCACTCAACACCCATGCACCGCAGTCCCTCCCTCGGGGTCTTGGCCTGGCCACTCCTCCAAGTCCTGCATCCCCAGGCCGGGCCTCCCAGTCCTCCTGACCTGTTCTTCCCTGGCTGGTCACCCAGGGCTTCCCCAGTGCCACCCCACAGCCCCTCCCAAGGCCTCCAGCCATGTGTGTGTAGGGCAGCTCCGAGTCGCAGGCGCTGCCTGATGTTTTTATTTATCTACCTGCGCTAGTGCTGCAGAACAGCTGCTTTATTGAGATTCATCGTCACAGGCTTAATTAAAATACTGCTGTGAGTCTAACTTAGCGTGGCTCACCAAAGCAAATGTTTGTTTTGTTGCCTTCAATTAAGACCATGTGCGCAGCAGCCACTGTGGAGAAGCTGCAGGTGGCCGGCCCTGCCCTCCCGGGAGGCGGGGCAGGGACCAGGGACAGCTTTTCCTGGGCCATACTTGGGGAGGAGGGAGCTCTCCGGTGCTGATGTCACCCCTTGTCTGAGTCCCAGCTCACCGGGGCCAAGGTGGGGTCCTCTGCTGTCCTCAGGCTGGGGTGCAGCTGCCACCCCAGGGGCTACCAGGCAGATGTCCCCAAGACAGGACACTGGCGTGCCCTCAGAGGGTCTGGGTGGAGGACAGGGGGCCAGGCCAGCATCCTGAGATGCCGTCGCTATGGTGAAAAATTATCCCAAGTTTGCGCTTCAAAAACCTCAGTGTGCTGGAGGGCAGGACCCCATCCTGGCAGCCTGGGCCCGGGTCTCAGTGTCAGCAGGAAAGGCCCCCCCTGGAGCTTGGGAAGGGCCTTCGCCTTCTCAGGTTCTAGAGTGCCACACTCCTGGAACGCCCCTTCCTATCCTCAGAGCAGTGGCTGCCTCTGCTCCTGAATGGGCTCCGCTCTCCGAGGCCTCTGCTCTGCGAGGCCTCTGCTCTCCGGTGGCCTCTGCTCTGCGAGGCCTCTGCTCTCCGAGGACTCTGCTCTCCGGTGGCCTCTGCTCTCCGGTGGCCTCTGCTCTCCGGTGGCCTCTGCTCTCCGAGGCCTCTGCTCTCCGGTGGCCTCTGCTCTCCGAGGCCTCTGCTGTCCGAGGCCTCTGCTGTCCGAGGCCTCTGCTCTCCGAGGCCTCTGCTCTCCGGTGGCCTCTGCTCTCCGGTGGCCTCTGCTCTCCGAGGCCTCTGCTCTCCGGTGGCCTCTGCTCTCCGAGGCCTCTGCTCTCCGGTGTCCTCTGCTCTCCGAGGCCTCTGCTCTCCGGTGGTCTCTGCTCTCCGAGGACTCTGCTGTCCGAGGCCTCTGCTCTCCGAGGCCTCTGCTCTCCGAGGCCTCTGCTGTGCGAGGCCTCTGCTCTCCGAGGCCTCTGCTCTCCGAGGCCTCTGCTGTCCGAGGACTCTGCTCTCCGAGGCCTCTGCTCTCCGAGGCCTCTGCTCTCCGAGGCCTCTGCTGTGCGAGGCCTCTGCTCTCCGAGGCCTCTGCTCTCCGAGGCCTCTGCTCTCCGGTGTCCTCTGCTCTCCGGTGTCCTCTGCTCTCCGGTGGCCTCTGCTCTCCGAGGACTCTGCTCTCCGGTGGCCTCTGCTCTCCGAGGCCTCTGCTCTCCGGTGGACTCTGCTGTCCGAGGCCTCTGCTCTCCGAGGCCTCTGCTGTCCGAGGCCTCTGCTCTCCGAGGCCTCTGCTCTCCGGTTGCCTCTGCTCTCCGGTGGCCTCTGCTCTCCGAGGCCTCTGCTCTCCGAGGACTCTGCTCTCCGAGGCCTCTGCTCTCCGAGGCCTCTGCTCTCCGAGGCCTCTGCTGTCCGAGGCCTCTGCTCTCCGAGGCCTCTGCTCTCCGAGGACTCTGCTCTCCGAGGCCTCTGCTGTCCGAGGCCTCTGCTCTCCGAGGCCTCTGCTGTCCGAGGCCTCTGCTCTCCGAGGCCTCTGCTCTCCGGTGGGCTCTGCTCTCCGAGGACTCTGCTCTCCGAGGCCTGTGCTCTCCGGTGGGCTCCATCCCATCGGTTTCTCATGGCTCCCTCTCCTCAAGACACCTGGGATGCACTTAGGCCCCCTGAAAGCCCCTGGTGGTCTCCAGGCTCAGGGCCCATAGTCACATCCCACTGTTCCCTTCTCCATGAGAGGCTGAGACCCTCGAACTCAGGGATCAGGATGTGCACTTTTGGGGGATCATGAGAAGCCAGGTAGAGTGGTGCGTGCCTGTAACCCCAGCACTCTGGGAGGCTGAGGCAGGAGGATTGCAGGTTGGAGCCCAGCCTGGGCACCTTAGGGACTTAGCCAGACTCTGTCTCAAAGTAAAAAATGAAAAAGGGCTGTGACGGAGCCCACCATGGAGGCCCTGGTTCCCTCCCCCTTGGGGGCAGAGTTGGAGGACCATGAGGCCCTGGGCAGAGTGAGAAGGGCCAGGGCTTCCCTGCAGCTGTGTGCCCTTGGGCCGACCCCACACCAGGGGCTCACATGCTGGGTAAGCCTGGGGTGGGCGTGGTCGTATGGTTGTCTCTCCCCAGGTGGGCACCCGCTGAGCACCTGAGAGCCACAACCTTGGGGGCCCACAGTATGGGGAGATGGTGGGGGGACAGGAGCAGACGCCAGGGCAGCAGAGGTCAAGGTTGGAGGCCACTGACAGGGACAGTGGGAGGCGGGGCTGTCAGCAGGGACCCCAGGAGGCCAGGGGCCTTGGTGGCTATGGAAGGGGCTGGGCCAGGGTGCAGGAAGGGAGGGGCGGCAGCTGGGGCTTGGGCTCAGGGACAGGGATGGGGCTCACTGGGCTGTTCTGGGGCCAGGGTGGGCAGGGAGGCAAAGCCTGTCTGACCACCTCGCTCCTCACTTTTCTGTGTTTGTGTTAACGGCCTTCCTTTGATTTGCAGTCACTACGTGTTTGGGGGGATGAGACTTAGGCCCCCTGCATCCTACTCTATGCCTGCTCTGGGGGCCGTGGGGGCTGAGCTGAGAAGACCGGGTCCCAGTCTGTCCCCTCCTTGCCTTCACTGTGCTGGCCCCTGAGGACGTCTACATCCCTCTCCACGTGCTGCCTAGAGCCACCTGCCCCGTCCTCCCTGGCCCTGGCCTCTCCCAGGGCCTTGCAGGCCGACTCCTCTGGGTATAGCATCAGCTCCAGGGCCACCTCCCAGCAAGGCCACCCTGGCCCACCCAGGATGGAGGACACCCTGCTCTATTGTCTTTGTCCTTGTCCTGGGGCTCCCCCAGCAGCTGCTTGGAGTCAGGCCCGATGGCAAGGATGTCCCAGAGGCAGAAGCCCACCCCATCACCGGTCTCAGGGCACCTCTGAGGCCTTGCCCCAAGCCCTAACGCCTTCCTCCCCCACTGGTGATGTCAGCCCAGCCTGGAACTCAGTGAAGCCCCACCTCCTCCAGGAAACCTCCCTGGCCACTGCCGGCCAGTTGGTCGTGACCTCCATCCTTGTTCTCTCCCTCACAGGCACCTCCCCACCCTGGGGCTCGGGTACCAGACTCTGGGCCTGGTGACAGTAAGAGAAGCGGTTGCTAGGCAACCTCCCACACACACCGCTGTGGGGGCTGCTCGGTTTGAAGGGCCCTGCTGATTTCTTAAAATATCAGCCCTCCGTAGCACATGTGTTGTCCCAGGGAAGAGAGCTGGCAAGGCCCCAGCCCTCGCGCTCTGATTGCAGGGCTCTGCCGAGCTGGTCATGTGAGACTAACCCCATTGTCTCTTCTTGTCATGGTCCTTAGCCCGGCAGACAGGGACCTGTGATTGCTGTGACTTCAGCAGGCATTTGCAACGCCTGCCATGTTATTCTCGAGGATGAAATGGAAAATACATCCCAGACGATCTGTTAAGTGAATTCTGCTTGTTGTATATAATTATAGACAAAGGGAGCCAGCTAATGGGCCAGTGTCACCCTGCGGGGAGGTCTGCGGCAGCCCAGGGGGACTGACATCAGTCCTGTATCGTCTAATGCTCTTATCAGTGATTTACAGGGGAAGTAAAGGGCCTGCCTGTCAAGTTGCTGCTGAAACAAAGGAAAGAGCGATGCAGCTCCGAGTCGTGATTCAGTCTTCTCAACGCAGGGATGGTTCCGAATTAAACTCGTTTAAACAGGACACCGCGGCACCGCCCACAAAGCGGGAAATTGGGCCCTGGACCACATGCCCGTCAGAACTTCCCACTACATCTCCCATTAGGAGAGCGGAAGCCGAGCTGAGAGGTGGCATTTGTAAGATGCATATCCAACAAAGACTCGCATCCACGCTGAAAAAAGAGCGCGCATTAATTTTTCAAAAAGCGGGGCAGGGAGGCAAGTGGATAGAAAAACAGGCAAATATTTGAACTGGCATTTCGTGGACTGGGATCTCCGAATGCCTGCAGATGCGAGGAAGATGAGTGCTGAGTGTCTTAGTTAGCAGGAAGACGCCGCTGTGACCATGGTGTGAGACAATCTCTGCAATGAGCAGCCGAACAAGAAGGAGGAAAACGCCAAATGCCCGTGAGGAGCCGGGTCGGGAATCGGCGCCTCCGCCCCCTGGAGGTTCGGCAGCTTTGATCAAAGCTGAACAAACACGCCGTAGCCCAGCCTTTCCGTCTTTGGGGACAGATGCAGTGGAAGTGCAGACGCGTTGTTACCCATTGTGTAAGAATGTCGAGAACTCGGTCCAACAGCTGGAAAGCAGCGACCAGAGGCAGGTGCCGGACCCAGTGCCAGGCTGTGTCACACAATGCTCGTGAACAAGCAGCTAAGGGGAGCCAGCTACTGCTGAGCGCAACAGGTGACAGAAACCCACGTGCGCAGTGCTGGGTAAGCGGAGCTGGGGGGCTGGCTGTGGTGGGGCGTGCCTGTGAATCCCAGCATTCTGGGGGCTGAGGCAGGAGGATGGCAAGTTCGAGCCCTGCCTAGGTAACTTGGAGACTTTGTGAGACTCCGTCTCAAAACAAAAAGTAAAGAAAGGGGTGAGGATGTAGCTCAGTGCAAAGATCCTGGGTTCAGTCCTCAACTCCGAAAAAAAAAAAAAGAGAACATAGAGTTACCCGCTATGCCTGTCCAAAACACACAAAGAGTAATCAACATTTTTTTTTTTTTTGTGGGTACCGGGGGGTCGACCTCAGGACCTCGCGCGCCAACAGGCACCCGTGCCGCTGAGCGATATCACCGGCCCCTTTTTCGTATGTGGGATCCGGGAGTCGAACTCGGGCCCTCGCGCTTGCAAGGCAGGCGCTTATGCCGCTGAGCCATCTCACCGGCCCCACAAGGAGTAATCAAGATACACAGTGACTGTTTAAATTTTAAAAGCTACAGTAAAAGACACATTGCCATTAATTCCCCTCAGAATACACGCCCTGCTTCGAACACGTGTTACCACTCATGCTACTTTCTGAGCCCCTCTGGAGTCCTCTTCTGTGAGTGTCTGTACCTGGTGTGATCAAAACTACCAAGACCGCCGCCGCCGAGCGCCGCCAATGGAAGCCTTCTGAAGACAACGCGCCACCCTCACCCACCTCACTCACCCGATCCAGCACCGTGCGACCTCCGGCTCTTCCCAGAGTCAAAATGACCGTGACAGGGAAATGTTTTGAGTCAATGAAGGCAGCCGGAACAGTGCGATGAAAGCCTTCACAGTGAGGGAGAGTTTT
Source organism: Erethizon dorsatum (assembly GCA_028451465.1). NCBI lineage: Eukaryota > Metazoa > Chordata > Mammalia > Rodentia > Erethizontidae > Erethizon > Erethizon dorsatum. Next base: position 132,487,276 of record CM051828.1, read on the forward strand.
GGGAGCTTTCATGGCTGTATGTCTTTGACTGTAGTGAAAATTTGTAAAAATGTGAACACTTGCTGTATCTTTCAATCATACTTGCAGATTTCCATATGTGAAAGTCATAACCAGCAGAAAAGAGTCCACAGTGCAGGAAGTGAGAACAGAGGCCACCCCAAGGCAGGGGTGCAGGTGGGGGTGCTTGGGCCGATCTTTCTTGGTCAAATTCTGGCTACAGGTGTGTTCTCTCCTGTGCAAATCAGCTGTCACTCCTGGTCCGTGCGTGTGTACGTGTGCTTTTGTGTGCATGCGTGTGCTCCAGCTGGGGCTCACATCTGTCTGTGGTGGTTGTTTTGAGCCCCACAAGTGCATAAACATGGACTTCCCCTGGGGCTGCAAGCAGTTCCACAACAGAAGCTGCAGGATGGCGCTTTCCACACGGAACAGCGGGGCTGGGATCCCTGAGAGAGGGGACAGATGAGGCCAGGCTGGTTTGGAGGCAGTTTTGGGGATGTGGCACAGGAAGAAGGACCTTGTAGGTGGAAGCAAGCAGTCGGGCTGAGTTAGGAGACACATGCTTGGGGACAGAGAACCTGGGGTGGCCCAAACTAGTAAGCCAGATGCACGAGGAGGGGCTGCATCTTGGGACAGCCCTGAACTTCCACATGGGGGCCCTTGAGAGTGGGCGAGTGTGAGGTGGGCTCCGTGAGGCAGTGGACAGCAGGGCATCTGCAGGCTGCACAACTTCCTGGTGGAGCAGAGCCAGAGACAGGCACATGCTGAGCAGCCAGAGAGAGAACCTCAGGCCTCGGGCCACCTGCCGGGCACCAAGACGCATGGCAGGGGGCGGCTCACACTGTAGACATTTCCCCACATGGTTCTGGGGCTAGAGGTCCAGGGTCCTGCAGAGGTGTCCTGGCTTGCGGAGGTCACCTCCTCTTCATGTCCTCAGGTGGTGGACGTGAGGGGGCTTCCTCTCCTCATGAGGCACAGTCTCATCAGGTCAGACCTGGCCTTTTGACCTCAACCCCAGGGACCCCATCCCAGCAACACCAAAGGATCCAGCCGGGAATCCAGCAGGGTGACGACCTCGGCAGAGGGTGAACTGGCCCAGAATAAAGGCTACTCCAGACCCACATGGGCAAGAGCTGAAAACAAGCCTCTCACATGGGTCCTTGCAATAGCGAAATCAATTCCTGCCAGACTGACTCTTCCCAAGACGATGACGGTCTAGCATGAACTCTCCCCACACGAAGGCAGACCACACTCCCCCAGCCATGGCTCAGAGAATCAGTAGAGATTCGAGCCGCGAGGACAAAGGCTTCTGTGGTCTGAGCCCCAGGCTGATTGCCGGTCGACACGATGGAAGTTGAGAGTCTTTGGTCCAGAGGATAGAATCCCAGATGAGCGGAGATGTGAGGACACAGGAAATTGAAGCAGCCATTATTAATACACCTGATGATATAAAAGAAAATATGTTTGTAATGAATACAACAGATTGGCAATGCAGTAGAAAAATAGAAATCAGAAACACTAGAAGGAAGACACCAATCTGAAATTAAAAGTTCACTGGATGGGCATAGTGGTAAGAGCAGAAAAGACAATGCAAGGAGCTAGTGAACTTGAAGAGAAATGGATCGGAACTGTCCAATAGGAAGGAGAGCAAAAGGGAGGAGGAAAGTGTGTGTCAGGGTTCCGTGGAAGAAGCCCAAGCCATAAAACTTCAGCAGAATCCAGGGAGAAGCACTGGAGGCCGAGGGGTGAGACCCAAAGCCAGCCCCGAGTCAGCACGGGAGTGACGGGGTGCACAAGGGAGGTGCTGGAAGATGGCGGAGGGGAGGCCTGGCTATAATCTATTACTGAAAATTCCTGCACATAGCAAAAGCATTCATAGAGAATGAAAGTAACAGAAAGAAATTTCAGGTTAAAAAAAATAGAAACCTTTTGCTCCACAGAACTGCACTACAGGAAATACTAAAGGGAGTTAACAGATCCTAGGCAGAAACTTGAAGTTTGGCTCCCCAGAATGAAGAGCAGCCTGTCAAGCATGTGGTTAAATAAAGCAATCTCTCCCTGACTCTGCCGTGCTGAGCTTCCCGTGGGCCAAGTTCAGAGCCGTTGCCCACTGTCTCTGGCAGCTCTCGCTGGCTTGCGCTTTATCAGCGGATGGCTCCGGGATGAGGGTGCTGGCTGTGCGCCACAAGCTGGGCACGGTGCTGGGCCCCATGTGGAGCTGGGGCACCCAGCATGGCTCAGTGCACTCACAGCACCCCCTCCATGTGAGTACTGGGCGAGGCGGCTGGCACTGGGGGTTTTGGAGCAGCAGGTGTGTGGCTCTAGGGATCCCTGGCTCTTGGAGCCCAGGGGAGGGGAGGCGGGTGGCGTAGACACTGGGTCACCGTGGTTCCCATTCTTAGCACCTTCTCCAACCTCTCTGCCCCTCCCCTGTCCCCAGCCATTGTCCCTCTTTGCAGGATCCTAAGCACCTGAGTCCTGGGTCAAGGCTTTGGCATTGGTGACCTCAGAGAGGGCTTCTCTACTCCTGTACACCTGCGTGGTGCAGCCACTGCCCACTGTGACCAGAGATTCTTTTAGAAGGTGCATGTAACCACCTTCCCAGCCCAGCTCTGCAGCCACCTCTAGCTCAGCCCCTCTGGTGCCCAAGGCCCTGCGCTGGTCCTCTGTCTCTTCAGCCAGGCGCAGCCCGGCCCTGACAGAGAGGAGCAGAGGGGTAGTGAGAGTCAGCGTTGCCCAGAGGAGGGGGGCAGCAGGGCTCAGTGCCCCGTATTCGGCACTGCCCAGCCTGTGAATATGGATTTGCGCCTCAGGACAGGAGGCACAGGCTGGCCCTAATTAGAAGCGATACTCGCCCCTAAGCAGCCGTCCTTCCCTTCCAAGGGCAGCAGCTGCTTCCTCAGCCCGGAACCATCTCTGACAGTGGCCCAGGGGCCCAGCTATTTAATTAGGATGCAAAGTTCCCCCAGCCCTGGGAAGTGATTTGATTCCTGGGTTTCCTTTGCTGAGCCCAGGACCTGCCCCCCTTCATCTGCATTGCACACCCTGCCCCTCCTCCTCTCTTGGCCCAGCCCCCGCCTGCCCCTACTGGGGTCAGAGTCTTTGGGACTGGGCGGGGCTCCCTGGCTGCTGGCCCAGCTTCAGCTGGGGACCTGTGGGAGCCCCCTCCCAGCCGAAGGCATCAGCCCCTGCAGGTCTCTAGGGCAAGGACACTTCACACCCTGGACTTGAGCTCAACATGTGCGGTGATCTGGCTACCTGGTGTGTGTGCACAAGCATGTGCATGTGTGAGGGGTGTTGTGCCCCACCTGTGTGTACATATGTATGTCTGTGTGTTGTGCACACACATGCTTGCATGCCCATATGTGCATGTGTGTGCATGTGTGTGTAAGCCCAGCCAGGCTCCCTGCAGTCCCCTCGATCTGCTCATGCCCTGCAGATGCACCAGGCTGCACACGGGGCAGGTGCCGCCCACAGGACACCATACACTCCCAGGCCTGGGGCAGGTGAAGGGCTCTAAGGTGCAGCCTCTCTCCCTGGTCCTCTCCAGATTCAGTTTGCCCATTTGTACAAACACATGTGGTTAGGAAGGCGTCACAGTGGCCCCTGATGGCCTGAGGTCCCTTCCCATGAGCACCCTCGGGGCCCTCGCTCCCTCCCCTCATGGCATGAGGACAAAGATGGGCGTGTGATGACTGTTCCTTCCCCAGGAGGACAAAGGTCATTGTGTGCACATGCGGGGCTCTGCCCAGTGCTCCTTGCCCTCTGCACAAGGGAGGCGCTAATGAGAAGTGTCCGCGAGGCTCTTCAGGGGAGCGCACCGCCCTGAGCAATTTCTTAAAAGGAAAATTCTAACCTTCAGAGTCCTTTGAGCACATTGTGAATCAACAACATGCAGCCCAGGCAGCTCCTGGAATTTCGAGGGGCCACAGGTTCCAGAGAAAAGCCTGATTTCCATCCGGTGGTTTCCTGCCTTCTTAAGGAGCCGTTCATCATACCCCGCTGGAGGGTGAGGGGATCCTCGATAACAAATTACTGTCATTGTTATGCCCCTCCCCAACCCCCACACATGAATTTATGCATCTCCTGCTGGACGCGGTGCTCACACAGCCAGCCATCGACAGTATCGATCCCGCGCCAACGCAGGCACCGCGTGGCCCCTGCGGCCCGGATCAGCCCTGCCGGATGAGCGCTGCTCCTTCCATTCTCCTGGGCCAGGCCCCACCTATCCCCAACCTGCCGGGCACTGCTTGGCCATAGGGCCAGCCACGGCATGACTCGCAGTGGTCACTCAGTGGACTTTGGTGCAGCATGGATCAATGTGTGATGGAAGGAAGGAAGGAGGAAAGTCGGAGGAAGAGAGGGAGGAAGGAAGAAAAGGAAGGAAGGGAGGAAGAGGGAGGAGGGAGGGAGGAAGGAAGGAAGAATGAGTCTGTGTAACCCAGGAAGGAAGTCTGAGCCACGGTGGGAGTTTCCCAGCTCCTTGGAGGCAGGGGTCGGAGCGTCAGGATTCGGATCCACAGCAGTGGCCGTGGGCCCTACCGGGGTCGAGCTGCCGGCTCCAGAGTCCACACCACGTGCGTCTTCTGCCTGGGGCGCCGCTGTCACAGGGAGATCGGAAGGCAGATTTACACGGAACTTCCTGAATTGCTTTCTTTCCTATTTTATGAAATATCTCTGTAAATGTCTACATATAGCTCTCTTGAGGGATGGAGGGAGAAAAATAGCAATTAAAGTCTTGTCATCTGACTTGTTCAGGCCGTTAAGTTGTTCAATCTTGCATAAAAAATCGGCGCGTGCACTTGACATGGGAGTGGAGCACCTGGCGGGCTGTAAATGTAAATCAGTGCATGATGATATGCGCCACCTCCGCGGCTGCTGGCCCAAGTTTACGCTCCTGTGCCAGCAGCGTCTGACTGGGGCTCAGCCACTGCAAAGGGTGTGGGTCCACGTAGGCCTCAGTGGAGGCTGGGCCCGAGCCTGGCCAGAGCCAGAATCACATGTGGGGGAAGCTGCGGCTCCCTGGGGTGTCTGCTGGGACTGCACAGCCATGCCCTGAGCAGCCCTGTGCTGAGCCCTGCCTGCCCCAGGGAGCCCTGGCCCGGAGGTGCTGAGTTCGGGCCTCACAGCCTAGGGGAATGAGGTGGGGAAGGAGGCTTGGGATCCACGGCGGGCCCGCTGGGAGCAGGTATGAGATATGCAGACCTAGCTTTCAGGCAGGAGGCAGAAACTCAGGTGCACGGGTCCCCTGTGCTTGCTGCCTACTCGGGCCTGGCTCTCACTCTGGTCCCCGTTTATGGCGTCACAGGAAAAGGATTGCTCTACCTGTGGAGGTTCATTTCCCTCTGCAAGAGGGTCATTGGCTTTGACGTGTGTGGTGTAGTTGCAATTATTTATCGTAACACCAGAGAGGCCTGAGAAAAGTGCCAGATTGTGTTCAACAGCAGCCTCCGCACAGGGTGACAGGTGGGGGAAGGGGGGATGCTGAGCTCCTGCCGCCCAGCAGTGGTCTCTTGTCCAGTGCCCTGGGAGGAGGAGACACAGCCCCCAGCCTCGATATGACTCTTCAAGGGCAGATTGGCTCCCCAGCAGCTGAGCCTCACCACAGCCCATGGGGAGCAGCGGGGACACCGGACCAGCCTGCACCTCCGCCAGTGTCGACCAACTCTCTGCCACCTGTCAGCCTCTGCTTGCCACAGGGGACATGCCGCCGGCTACCCCAGAGAGCTGGTGGCTGGGCGTGAGGCACCAGTAACCAAGTGACCACTGCTGGGCTCCCGCTGCACATCAGTGCCAAAAGCCTGGTGCCCGTGGGCGCTGGCCAGCCCCTGAGGCTGTGCTGTGATGACTTCCTGGAACAGCGGAGGCAGAGAGCCCGAGAGGCTGACTGGCCTGGGAGGACTGTGTGGCTGGAAGTGGAGGGAAGGGCTGTGGCTGCCGCCTAGCTCCAGAGCAGCCCTGGCCACCCCTGTACTGGGCAGCCCTGGCCTGCCCTGCCCGACACCCCCATGTCCATCTGCAGGTGCTGGGCAGGGCCCCCTCCTGTCCAGGGGCCAAACCAGCCACCCCTCCCGCAGACTTGCCCTTGCTGGCCGCCTTGGTGTGGACTCTGGGCTACACTCTGACCCCAGGGGTCGCCTGTCAGCAGTGCTAGACAGGCCGTTGAGCAGGTCGTGGTTCTGGAGGACCACAGCCAGCCACCTGCCCTGGGTGATGGGGACCTGGGTGATGGAGCAGAGAGGCTCCATGTGAGATGGGCTGGCAGAATCAGATGGTCCAGGCACCTCTGATAGCAGTGGGGAAACTGAGGCCCTACAGTGCCCATACCTAGCCTGGGCACACAGCAGGGTGTCTGTGGGCTTCCTCCAGCCCTAGCACAGGCCAGGAGGAGCCTTCAGGCTTCTCGCACTGGGGTGTGTCCTCCCCCAAACAAGCTGAGACAAACGTCCCCGTGACAGTTATTTGAAGTCTTCTGAATCGGTGGCTGTGGTGGCCCCTGGACCTCAGCGCCTCCGTGTGCTTTGATTTATGGCACGGCATGCAGAGCTTGGTCCCCTGCTCTACCGCTGGCCCGGCTGGGGGTTCTGGGCAACTCTAGGCACTTCAGCCCCGCATTTATTTACACCACTGGAGTGTGAATTCTATGAATAAATTTTATTATCGTGGGGCTTCGGGTGACAAAAACATGAAAGCTGCTGGTGTCGTGAGGTGCCCACCCCCCCTCATCCCACCAGGCCGTGGGAGGGGCCTCCTGGGAGCCTCATTTAGATTTTAATTAAACTGACTTTCCCCAAACAATATGCAATAAATTAGTGCGAAGCAGGGCTGGAAGCATCCAGGCACCAGGCAGTGCAGGGCTGTCAGGGACCCTGGCTTTCACGTGAATGCCCAGTGCCCGGCTCCTCCGTGCCAAGTCCTCGTGCTCAGCCACAACTGTGAGACCCAGCCCTGTCCAGGGAGGGTCAGTGTCTTCTCAGGAACCCCACAGCAGTGTCAGCCCTGCTGTGCGAGGGGAAACTGAGGCCCGGTGAGGGCTGGGTCTGGTCCTGGGGGCCTCACATCTCCCCTGCCCCCTGCCCCCCAGCTGCCTGGACCCTTGGCCTCGTGAAGAGGCAGTCTGTCCGGAGGGCATGGCCCAGGAGTGGGAGCACAGCCTGGTCCAGCCGTCCTCACTCTTCTTAGTCGTTTCCTGCCACTGGGGCAAAACCCCCAACTTCCACAACACAGCACCCCACAATCCAAGCCCTCCACACATGGGGCTTTTGGGGGCACTTCGGATCCAAACCACACAATGCTGCCTGCCACCTGCTGTGGCTGACGGGCTCTGTGCAGGCTGCAGCTCGAGGCTCAACCTCGCCCATCCACGGGGTCTGAGGCGTCCTTCTGTGAGGAAGTCACCATCCTGGGGCCCGAGTGAAGGAGGCGGATGGGCTTCCCATGGTGACTAACAAATCGCATCGATGTGGCAGCTCAAAACCGCACAGCTGTTGATTCTGACAGCTCTGGAGGGCGACCGTGAGCCTGGGGAGAAGGACCCTGGTGTGGACCCTGCCATGTCCTGGCAGTCGGTGGTCACTAAATTGGATCAGGGCACTGTGACTCCAGGGACCACTTGGGCTGCTGTCGTGCTGTCCTCCTCTTCAGGGCCGAGACCGCTATTCTTCCAGGGTCATGAACACAGTGTCAGGTCACCAGGCTCTAGGAGAGAACTTGAGGTCCATGTGGCCCTCAGGAGCCAGAGGCAGTGCTAGCCTGCAGCTCCGTGGTGCCCAGCCTGCTGGTAGCATGGGGGGCCCAGGCCCTGCCACAGGGCAGCATGGAGCCCAGACCTGTGCAGGTCCTGCCTGGCCTGGAGACCTGCTTTCTGGTGGGGGTGACAGGAAGTCCTTGCGATGCACTGGGCAGTCACCTTCCTGCTGTCCTCGTGAGGGAAGACTCCAGGTGCAGTGGCCTCCCAGAGCTTGCATCCTGGCCTGGTTTCTGAGATTCTGAAGGCCTGGGTTCCCAAAGGAGGTTGAGCTGGACAGGATTCCCCACTTTCAGACTAGTGGATCTCATGCAGCTCAGTCCCTCACTCCCTGGGCAGGAGCACGGCGGGGAGGAACCTCCAGGGACCCATCGGAGTGGCCCCAGCCGAGCCCAGGACACCACCTGGAGAAGCCAAAAGCCCAACTCCAGGTGACTTTGAGACAGGGCAGCACAGAGCAGCCATGGTGTCCACGTCTACCCGGCGGGCAGTCGTCCCTGTCCATCTGAAACATCTGCTCTGGCAGCTGGCTGCCCGCTGCCACCGTGCACACGGCAATAACATTTCACGGCGGTTTTGCTTTTGAGGAGTCATGGCCCGTTGGTTTTATGGAATTGCTCTCGAATCCCCTCCCGAGCGGGGTGAGGACAGCTGCTTCATACATACTGAGGAAGACCTACAGGGCCCGGGGGGGTTGATTAAGTGGGGAGGAGCTGCCCACTGGCTGAGCCTCACTGTCGTCTCCATTCTGGGGACAGGAACTAAGCAGTGCCCCTCATTGGCCATAGACAGACAGGAGCCCCTGCCACCCAGGCGCAAGCAGGAAGCCTCACCTGCGTGAGCCAGCGGGGCACACAGCACACCACTTGGGGGTGGCCAGCTTGAAATTCTCAACAGCTTTTCTCGGCTTTGGGCTGGTGAGTGGGCTCATGTGGGTGGCTCCCTCTCCCACTGACTCCCTGGGCTGCCTGGTGACCTGGTCAGTGACCCACAGTCACCCTGTGCCTGTGGAGGGTGGGAGCCTGATGGGGATGAGGTGGCAGCTGATCCTCCCTGGCTTGGGCTATGGGTCAGCAGCACTGAGAGGCACAGGCTGAAGGCAGCTGGCATGTGCCATCTGGCCCTGGTGGTGGGGACTTGGGCCTGGGGGCAGGTGCTGGCACTGCTGGACAGGGATACTTCCCAGAGTGAGCCTCTGGGAAATCCCACCTATGCCCCACCTCTGTGGGCCTGGACAGGCCACAGCTCTGGGAGGCAGCTCCAGGGTGTCTGGAGGAGCCCAGCTCAGTGGTGGAGGGTGAAAGGGCCCCGTGCCAGGCCAGGGGGCCTGAGGCGGGTCCAGACATGGCCTTGGTGCTGCTTTGCCACTAGCTTCCAGCCTTCAGCGGAGGGGGAGGTGTCAGTTTGGGGCACAGAGGAGTGGGTGGGACGGTGGGGCTCTGAGAACCAGGTGGGGTCCGGAGTGGCCTTGGCGGGCCCCGGGCCTGCAGCAGCCCACAGCTGGCCCTGCCCAGCCTCCCAGCCCCTGCGGAGCTCAGGGACATCGTCCACGGAGCACACATCCCGCTGTTTCTGGGTGCTGCGGGGCCTCGGTGCTGACACTTGGCTTCCAGCACGACTCTCCCTGTCACTGGCAGCTTCTCACGCAGCTCCCAGGCCTGTGGGGAGGGGCTGGCCCGGCTGCATCTGCCGGACCTTGTCCTGTCTATGAGAAAACCTGGGTGCCTTCTGGGATGCACCCCCCACTGCAGCCCTGGAGGTGAATGGGGGGACCAGGAGCCTTGGCCACCCACCTCTGCCTCCGGGTAACCCTTAGCTGGAAACCCGGCCTTGGGCCTGAGGACCCTGAGAGCCCCATTGTCCTAACCCCACAGTCAGTATGAGTGGGCCCTTGAAGGGGGGGAAACCAATGCTGAATGGGGTGGTGCAGGGCTGAATTGGCTCCTGGGCCCTCCAGCTGCGACCTCAGGCAGCCCCGGCCCCTGAGCACCTCCTACCTCAGCTACCCATTGGGCAGAGGGCCCCCAGGATGCTTGTCTGCACCTTGGGGGTGGTCACTTTGGTGTCATGTCTGGGACCCCAGGGCCTTGTGGGTAGTTGTCCCCATTTGACACATGATGTTGGGGCTCAGACCAGGCCACAGGCCTCCTGCTGCCCCAGCCTCAAATTTCAGTATGACCTCCAGGCCTCCAGGCTCCTGGGTGCATGGATCCTTCCAGAACCCATGCGTATGTGAGTGTGTGAGTGTGTGTGTGTGTGTGTGTGTGTGTGTAGGGGCTTCAGAGGCAGCCATAGGACCCCGGTACATGGACACAGGGCTCACTTTGCAGCCTTCAGCCTCACTGACCCCCATGTCCCCCCAATCCTGCTGGTGACTCCTGCAGGCTGATCCTGTCCCCCTACTGGCCTTGCCGTCACCCTCCCTCTCCAGGCTGATTCGGGGGGGTCAGCATAGCCTGGTCTCTGTGACAAGCCACATGTCTGCATGAACACTGCGACACACCCAGGGTTGTGCAGTTAGGATTTGATTTCTTTCCTTGTGGTTTTTGTTACAGGAAACAAAATGAAACAAATGCAAAAAATAAAAACAGATCAAATTCAAAGTGCCCATTGCTTGTGAAGGTGGCCGTCTACCAAAGTCACCTGTGCTCTTCCTGAGGAGGCTGAGGAGGACACAGGATCCTGGCCTCCAAGGAGCCTCGCAGATCACTGGGTGATGTGGAGACTCTCAGGGCGGCAGGGGCCACCAGGGATGCCCCACATAGCATGGCCCTGCCATCACCGACGGCAGCTCAAGAGGAGTCCTCTCAGGCAGGATGACCAAACGGAGCAGCGGCAGGGTCCATTACGAATACAGAAAGGAGCAAGAAGGTGAGACACAGAGAAATGAGAAGCAGAGAGAGCGGACAGAAGCCTTGGATCCGGCAGGTGAGAACTGTCTTGTAGGTGAGGACCCCAAGGAGCGGAATGAAGACGTCCACCCGTGAAGTGGGGGCAGGAGCCCACGAAGGCTGACGTGAGGAGCCCAGGCACAGGGAAGACCTGGCAGGCCGGTGGCAAGTGGGAGCCGCAGCATGTGGTGAGGGGCAGGCACTCGGCCTCAGGCAAGACAGACAAAGGCATGGTCAGGGACACGCCAGGCATGTGGTCAGGGACACGGTCGGGGACCACAGTCAGGGTCACAGTCAGGGCCTCATCAAGGCCACAGTCAAGGACACTGTCAGGCTCAGGAAAGGTGAAAAGACGGAACAGAAAAGACGAAGAGCTAAAAGGGACGGAATAGAAAGGTCGGGAAAGAGAAACAGAAAAGGAAACAGCACAGGCACTGCAGTGGCCTCGAAGACGGGTGGCATCCGAGTGGGAGGCAGCTGACTGAAGGCCAGCTGAGCAGCCATCCTGTCCCCAGTGGGGAGATCAGGGGTCAAACCCTGACCTTGTTGGCATTGGGGTGGGGACTCCGAGGTGCGCCGTGGCAGCACCCAGCTTCCGGTCCCCGCGCATGCAGCCCCTCACCTGGCAGAGTGAGCCCCAGCTGCAGAACCCTCAGGGACAGAAAGCAGGAGCTGAGGCGCCTACACAGGAGCAAAACTCAGAAGGAAGGAACTGTCTGTCACTCAGGCGTGACGGGGAGGAGGCAGCTCTAAAAATACTCACGCATCCAGGGACCACGTCTCCCCGGTTCGTGCTAAAGAAGCTATCCCAGAACTGCAAGGGGGATGAAGAGGAGGGCAAGGGAGGGGACCGTGCAGCACCCAGGCCGGGAACGGGGCAGGGCTGTGGCGGTAAAGAGGAATTTAAAAGCCTTAAGCCCCCAGACCCCTGTATTTACCAGCCCCTACCTCCTGCCTCAGGTGCAAGGCCCACAACCCCTCCCAACACGTACTGTTCTGTGCTTGTCTTGTAGCCACAATATACAATACCACAAAATGTTTCAATTAACTTCTTCTTCTTCTTTTTTTTTTTTTTTTATGTGGGTACCAGGAGTCGACCTCAGGGCCTCGCGCTTGCCAGCAAGCTCTTGTGCTGCTGAGTGATATCACCAGCCCTTTTTTTCCTTTATGTGGGTACTGGGAGTTGAACTCAGGACCTCGCACTTGCCAGGCAGGAGCTTATGCCGCTGAGCTGTCTCACCAGCCCCTCAATTAACTTCTGACTGTAAAATCCCCTCACCTCAAGACATAACACTTACAGAAGTTCTGCTTCTGTAAAATGCTGCTTCCTTCGACCCCAGCCCAACCCATTTTAAACTAGAGTATAAAACTTCCCCCGCGCCCCCCAGAGCCCAGAATTCAGAGTGCAAACCTTCCTGGTTCCTCCGGTGGATAAGAGCTTGGCTTTCTCCACCTCTTCCAGTGCCCACTCGGTTTCTTCAGCCATCAGAGATCTGCAGTTGCTACAACAGTGGGAGGCAGCGGGCTGTCCGCAGAGCTCCTCGTGAGACCCACTGTCCTGGGAACCCGGCCTGGCCTCAGGGCCACCTGGGCAGCAGCCGCAGCTTCCCTGTGGCAGAGGTGAACCCCAAGTGAGCATTCCCCAGAGCGCCCTGTGGGCTCAGGCTGCAGCCACCCCACTGTCCCAGATGTGTGGGGACGTCCTGGGTGGGGCCAGGTCTGACACCACACCTAAGACCCGAAGGAGCTGAGCAGCCCAGCCCCACCCGGTGACTCTCCAGTGCAGAGCCCTATCACGCGGCCTACAGTGGACAGCGGAAGCCACGTCCGGGAGCCCAGGACTCTCGTGGTCCGACAGAGGCAGCATCGTGTGTTAAGGCCCAGCAGCTGCCTGCCCAGGGGACCCTGCTGAATGCAGACAGGACAAAGGAGACACACACTCACCCGGCTGTGACCCTGTCCTCCCCTCCTCCCACCAGCCTGGGTCCCAGCCGCGGCTGCCATTGTCCCCATTCTGCAGTGGCCTCTCCACACATCTCCCAGCAACAGAGGAGCCGCTCGGCCTGCCCTCTTGTGCCCAGGGTCACACGTGTGTGTCCCCTCTGCTGTCAGAGAGCGGGCTCCTTATCCGAGGGCAGAGTCTGGAGGTAATCAGCGCTGACGACCTCCGGACACTGTGCGGGTGGCTGTGGTGGAAGGGGCTTTGACGGGAGAGGCTGCCACCCAAGAATGTCACCATCCGCCTAAATGTCACTCACAGGCACAGACACAAAGTGAGATACTGAGCCCTACAAGGACTCAGGAAATACGTGGCTCGTAGAGTGGCTCAGTCACTAAGGAGACAGCCACATACGCTAAAAACTGCCCCGCCCCTTCAGGCCATGCACACTAGCACATCGATAGTGACAACAGTGTCAGTGATCTCGGTGGCCCTTATGGGGTGCTCATAATGGCTTGATGAAGACAAGTTGCACTCTAGTTTACGGAGCAGAAGAGCAGGTGGGGCAGGAAGACGGTCGATTGTCCACGGCCCAGTGCCACCCCTACCCAGGAGCCCTGGCTGTGCTCACCCTGCACCTGAAGCTGCAGGTCCAGCCAGGGTCCCTCAGTGGCAGAGCCATGGGTGGCTAGTGCAAGCAAGCTGCGAGGTGGCCAGTGCCACACCGCAGGGTGGGATCACCACAGGGAGGAGCTTCAAGGTGGAGACCGCTGCCACCGAGGTTCCTGCAGGGCTGAGGCCCGGTTCTGTGTGGACCAGGGAGGCCAGCTGATTGGGGGTCCCAGCAGTGAGGGACCCTCAGTGCATGGTTCTGAGGTACGCTGCAGAGGAGAAAAGAAAAAGGGAGACTGGGACCCAGCCTGGGGCCACCAAGGAAGCAAGAGGACTGTGTGATGCTGCAGGTGGCATGCAGGGTCAGAAAGGGACTTTTGGTTCCAGTGAGTTACGCCCCGAGGAGAGAGCTGGAGGGGGAGAGTCACAGACCCAGCGGCTAAAGGGCCCTGGCGAGGCTGTCATGCCCAGTGACAAGGTCCAAATCACACGCTGGGGCCAGAGACGCTTGCACCAACTTTGATACAAGGTTTAAAACAAAGGACTGAAGTCAATGCCAACAAAATGCAGAGGGGTGACAGTATTAATATCACAAACAACCCAAAGCTCGAGTCACCTGAAAGGACAAAGACCCACAATACATTGATAAGGGCCCCTGCGGCTGTCGCCCAACACCACACACACAGGGCAACTGCAAGGTTGTGAGGAAGACATGAGACCTGGAGGGACGGGGTGGGACGGGGATTCAGCCCAGCCAGGGACACGGAACCAAGAGCACATGCATGTGAACCCTGAACGGACAGCGGAGACCTTGCACTTGCATTCCTCCTGTCACGCTTCAGCTCCAGCCCGAAGCATGGTTATTCTCCACAGATCCACGGTACCCAGGAGTGGGTGAAAAGTCCCGGACCTCATCCTTAGGAAAATGTAAATTTTAAAGAAAGGAGCTGTCGCTCCCCTCGCAGATGAGCAACCTGCGGTGCCTCAGGCTCAGATGGGGGAAGAAGTGATCCTCCCAGGCCGTGTGGGATGGGCACAGGTCCCGGCCTCTGCTCCACCAGCGTGACCGTGTGCTTGGCGCTGACCTGTGACAGATGAGCAGCAGTGTCTCCTGCTTGGGGGCCAGCTGGGCCCCCAGAGCTGTCCTTTCCTTCTGCCCCGTGATGCACGGTGGCCCAGAGAGTGTTCTGCACCCTCAGGGCCCCAGAGTAGCAATGACAGGGACAGGGAGCGGTGGACCAGCCAACCACAGTGTGCATGATGCTGGGCAGGGAAACGAGCACTGCTGGGACCCTGCAGTCTGAGCCCCTTTGTGACAGCACAGGCAACGATGTCTGAGTTCTGACTGCAGCTTCGGGTATGTGAGGCGTGACTCACACGCAGCCCTCTCTGAGCAGGTGGTGGCCACCTGGCTGAGCACAACTGGAGAGCGTGGGAGCAGCAAGGCCCAGGGGGCTCCAGGGCTGGGGACCTCAGAGTGGAAGGCAGGCCTCTGCCCTCCAGGCCCGGCTGGAGCCCAAGGACCTGGCATGCAGGCTGCAGAGACAGAAGGTGCTGGAGGAGGTGGCCACTTGCTGCCAGGGCTTCGAGCACCCGGCCCGGCTCTAACGGTGCAGTGCACAGGCAGAACCCAGGACACGTGGGCGAGCCGAGCAGAGCCCGCCCCCTGGAAAGGACTGAGAGCTCGGCCAGGCTGCAGGAGCCCCAGGATTGCGCGGAGACCGCTCTGTCACCAGCCTGGACAGGGGCACGGGGCTCAGCCCCACCCCGCTCGTCGGGGCAGGGAATGTTCCCTGTTGGGGACAGCACTGTGTGCACACGACACGTTACACCACACCATTCATTTAGACATTGTACCCAGCAGCCAATAAGCAAAAATGCTCACATGGCAGGAGACATAGGGCTGGAAGCCGAGACGGAGAAAACCAAGACAGGAACACACGCAGAGCAGAGTCAGTGGGGTCTTAAACACTGGGGTGAGGAGAGGGGCAAAAATAGTGAGGGTGAAAATACGCAAGAAGGTAGGGGCAAAGATAGGGACAACACATGAGAAGAGAAAAAGAGAGAGAGACAGAGAACTTTAACCTCTCAAAGGAACGAAATGGACATTCTAGAACTGAAAAATATAATGTCTGAAAATTAAGAAAACCAATAGATGGACTTAACAACACTTAAAAGTTTTAAATTTAATTTTTTTGGTTTTTTGAGACAGGGCCTCACTATGTGGTGCAGGCTGGCCTTGAACTCACTATGTAGCCCAGACTGGCCTGAACTCACAGTGATCCTCCTGCCTCAGCCTCCTGAGTGCTGGGATTACAGGTCTGTGTCACCGCACCCAGCCTAAATTTAATTTCTGACACATGGAAATTGTACACAATTATGGAAACCCATGTGCTATCCCGATGCATATGTGCATAGTGTAATATTTAAATCTGGGTAAACATTTCTATCTCCTCCAGCATTTATCACTTCTCTGTGGTAGAAACATTCAAAACCCTTTCTCCAGCATTTCCGGAAATGCAGTGCCTGGCTGCCTGCTCTCCAGCCCCTGGTGACACCGTGCTCCCTCAACTCCTGTGAGGTCACCTTCCTAGAGAGCCACTGGAGTGAAATCACAGTGCGCGTGTGTCTTCCTGGGCCTGGCCCTTCACCCACACGATAACCTCCAGCTTCATCTGCGTTGTCCCAAGGGACAAGACTTCATCCACCCCATGGCTGAGAAGTGTCCCATCGCGTGCCACCCCACGGCATCTTCATCCCTCAGCCGGCGGTGGACACTGGGGTTCCGTCCCTTGGCTGTTGCGAGGGCCCTGCAGCGGTGAGCGTGGACGAGCGGCGTCTCTGGCGTCCGGGCTCGTTTTCTTGGGGTCTCGATGCAGCAGTGTGGTTGCTGGTCCTGGTGGGGAGTCCGCGTCTCATTTTATGAACAAGCTCTGGACTTGTTTCCCACGGCTGTGCCGGGCGACTCCGCTCCTCGTGCGCACGAGCCCTCCTCGTCTTCGTGTACCAGCTGCTCTAAAGGAGTGAGGTGATGGCTCCGTGTGGTTTTGATCTGCTTTCAATTTGAGTTTTCCTGATGATTAGTGACGCCGAGTGTATTTTCACTCCCACGTTGGCTGTTTGTGTGTCTTCTTCTGGAAGTGTCTCTCTGAGTCTACGGCGCAGTTTAAATTCTCTGCTCTTAGGTTGTTCGAGTTGCTTGTGCATTCTGGACACTAACCCTTGTCAGATGTCCCCTCGGTGGAAAGCTTCCCTCACTCTGCAGGCTGCCTCTTCATCGCGTAATTGTTTCCTTTGTAGCGCAGGAGTTTTCAGCTTGATGCAGTCCCATTTGTCTATTTTTGCTATTGTTTCCCATGCTTTGGAGGTCTTATCCAAAAAAATACTTGCCCTTTCCATTGTCCTGAGGCACCTTCACCCCCACCCTTGTCTTTCTTTTCTGGACAGGGTCTCGTTAAGTTGCTAAGTTGCCCAGGCAGGACTTGAACTTGCAATCTTCCTGCCTCAGCCTCCCAGATTACAGCCATGCACCACCATGCCTGGCCTCCCTGTGTTTTCTCCTAGCAGTTTCCCAGTTTCAGACAAAGATGGCTTAACATATACAAATCAATGAATGTGTTACTTCAACAGAAAGGAGAACAAAAAAATCATATGATTGTCTCAACAGATATAGAGAAAGCATTTGACAAAATTTAACAACCCTCCATGATAAAAACTCTGAACACATGTATAGGAGGAAAACATCTCAGCATGACAAAGGCTAGTGTGGTGAGCCAACAGCGAACACCAGGCTGCGTGGAAAAAGCTGTGCTCTCTCTCAGACCAGGAAGGTGAGGGGCTCCCCTCTCAGCGCAGCAGTGGAAGCCCCAGCAAGAGCAGTCGGGCAAGAGAAGGAAGCCAGGAAGTCAAAGCATTGCTGTTTGCAAATAACATGATCGGACATACAGAAAGCCAAGGACACCTCCAAAAGTGACTAGAATTAACAAGCAGATCTGGCAAATTTTCAGAGTACAAAGTCAACATGCGAAAATCAGTAGCATTTCTATGTTAATAATGAATTATCTGGAAAAGTTACCAAAAAGTTAAATCCATTTATGATAGCTAAAAATGCTGAAATACTTAGGAATAAATTTAACCAAAAACCTCTATACTGAAAACCATAAAGTGCTGATGAAAGAAATTGAAGAGGATATAAAAAACGGAAATACATCCCGTCGGTGGATCATAACTAAGAGAATGGTCATGACTAAGAGTGTTTAGATGTAGCAGAACTCTGGGGCCAGGACCGGGGTGATGGTGAATGCAAAGTATCAGCTAAAGCACACAGAGGGGAGCGGGGAAGGAAGAAAAGACAGGCGGCGTACGTGATGCTCTAGTCCCATGTGCAGCTGCAGCCCAGCGGGAGAGAGAGGGAGAAAGGGAGAAGCCAGGCCCGAAGAAATGATGATTAAGAGCATTCTGAAATGAAGGGAAGGTGTCAGCCCAGAGCAAGCAGGAGAACCCCCCGGGAATCCGCACCCAGACACTGAGGCGCAGACCACTGGGAACAAAGGCACTGTAGGGCTGGGGTGCGGCTCAGTGGCCAGCGCCAGCCTAGCACACGCCAGGCCTGGGCTCCACCCCTAGCACCACCGAACAAAACAAAGCTGTAAAAATGGGCTGAGAGAATGTCGCGTTGTCTTTAAAAAGCTAAAATAAGATTGAGAGCTGAGTTCTCATTAGAAGTGAAGAAAGGAAGCCAGAAGACGCTGGGTGACAGCTCCCAAGAGCTGCAGTAAAAATCCCGCGCCAACCTGGGGTTCCCTGTCAGCGCAGACGCGTCAGCTCGTCAGTGCAGGCTTGTGGGACAGAAACGCCACGCTGAGGGAACTCATCCCAGACAGAAGCGGGGATGTCAGAGAGCACGAGGGGCGACGGCACGGGCAAATCCCCCAATAAACATAAATGGGCACCTTGTGTGTAACGACCACAGTGCCGGCAGCGGACCCATCGAACAGTGACATGTAAATTCAACGCAGGGGTGAGGCAGGAGGCAGGGGAGCAAGTGGAGATATCTGGTCCTGAAATTCTGGCAGCCCGGGAACCTGGCGAAGCCTCAATCCACATCACACAGTCAGGAGGTAGCCAAGAAGCCACGCTGAAATCCCCAGGATCACAACCAAAAAACTGTAAGAGCACACGGCCGATAAGTTAGGACAACGAAAGACCTCATTTATCTGAAAGAAAGTGAGGAGTGAGAGGAAATGAAGGAAAATCGGGGGAGACTTGAGATGACAGTGGCAAACGTACCCTGCAGGGGTTGCGTCACACAGACCTGGCCTTGGCGCTCGAGTAAGGGTTGCTAATATCGGACTGGGTGCAAAATTGCAACCGACTGTGAGCCACATAAAAAAGACTCTCCTTCCATCTAGTATATAAAAAACAGATTGAAGGGGCAAAACCAGGAAGAGATAGAGTGCAAACGTGAACCAGAAGAAAGCTTGTGCTGACATCAGACAGCCCAGGCGCTGAGGAGAGATGCTGTCCGAGGGTGGGGCACAGGCGCGCACCCAAGGACCTGTGCTTAGGGAGGACACTTTGGCCCCAAGTAGGCATCAATTACAGAGAATATGCGGAAGACAAATGGAGAGCAGTCCACCTTGCGGAGGCAGGCTCTGCCCCGCCCATCCCAGTGGCTGATTTAATGGATACACATGTGTGCAGGATGCAGAAATTCTGCTCAGCGCACTGACGGGGCTGACCTAATTGACAAGTGACACAGACCACTGCGCCCAGCACGACAGTGCCAGTCATTTTCTCAGTGCTCGGGACCTGCACCCACCCAGCCGCGAGTCACCCCGAAGCAAAGCGCACGCCCTCACCGCCCGTGGGCGTCCACACGTGGATGCTACTTGCCATGGGATTAGGCTGGAACAAAAACGTAAATGCAGCAAGAAAATCCCCAGCTGCTTGGAGATTATGTCACCTCCTCTAAATCACAGAAGAAATCACAAAGGAAATTAGGAAGTGCTGAGAACTGGCTGATAATGCCATCCAACACATCCAAAGTGGGGATGCAGTTAAAGCAGTGCTTGGAGGGAAATTTATAGGCCAACATGCATCCATTTAATGAAGAAAGACTGAAAATCAGTGAGCTAAACTTCTGTGTTGAGAAACTGGAAAAAGCCAAGCCTGGTGAGAGCCCAGAAGGAAGAAATAAAGAGATGACCAAAAAAAAAAAAAAAAAATCAATGAACTAGAAAACATGCAGCAGAGAAGTTCCATGAAGCCAAAATTTGGTTCTTTAAAACCATTGATGAAATGGACATACAAGGTGTGACTGGAAAATGGGTGAACATTTACATTTAAAAATATTTATTACAGTAAAAGATATTGCCATGAACCCCCTCCAAACCCTCCTGGCTTTGAACACATCCCATTGTCCTTGCCACCCTCAAAAGCTGTTCTGGAATCCTCTTTCCTGAGTGTCTTTGGCTACACTGTCGTGGCTGCCTCAGTGTCCTGAGTGGGTTCAAGACATTTACCTTTCAAGGTCATTTTGACTTTGCGGAAGACTCTTCAGTCTCACGGTCCCATAGCTGATAAATAAGGTGGATGAGCACACAGCGTCGTGCTTTTATAGCCTGCCTTTCTATTGGAAGGGACTGGACAGCAGCAGGCACTATATTTTTTTATCACACTTCATAAAGACACTCATGAGAGGGGACTCTAGAACCGCTCAGAAAGTGGCAAGAGTGCCAAGCGTGGTGGTGAAGGCCTGTAATCCCAGCAGGTGAGAGGCTGAGGCAGGAGGATTGCCACAAGTTCAAGACCAGCCTGGACTACACAGTGAGACCCTGTCTCAAAAAAAACAAAAAAGAAAGAAAGTGGCAAGAGGAATGGAATAAGTGTGTTTGAAGCCAGGAGGAGGGTTTGGGGGGGGGGTAGATTATGCAATGTGTCATTTACTGTAATAATTTTTAAAAATTTTAACATTCACCATATATTTTGATCACATCTCCTATGTCTAACCAAAGTGATCAAAGGGAAAAAAGGAGAGAAAATACAAATAAACAAAATTAGGAATAAAAAGGCATTAACAAAATAATGAGGATATTATAAATAACAAAGTTAATAAAGTTGATCATTCAGATTAAATGGGCAAATCCCCTCTCCCAGCAAGAAACACAATCTATCAAAAGTGACAGATAATGTTTTGTACAGAGAGCTTCATATTTATTAAATAAATTGTGTTAAATGCTTTTCACTGAGGAGACTCAAGTCCCAGCTGTATCAGCGCATGTCCCCCACAGTAGGGAGGAGATAGCAGGGACCTTAGGCCACTTGCACAGGGGTGGAGCAGGGGGAGCTGTCTGCGTGACCTTGTGTGTGACCTTGTGGAGCCTCACGTAGAGTCGGGGTTGGGGGG
This sequence comes from Erethizon dorsatum, assembly GCA_028451465.1. Taxonomy (NCBI): domain Eukaryota; kingdom Metazoa; phylum Chordata; class Mammalia; order Rodentia; family Erethizontidae; genus Erethizon; species Erethizon dorsatum. The sequence continues at coordinate 132,507,870 of CM051828.1, forward strand.
AGAGACAGCAGGCCAATTTCTTCACAAACATACACGGGAAAATACTGGCAAATCGAATCCCAGGATACATAAAAATAATAATGTATTGAAACTATAAAGAGGTTTTCAGGAATGTGAAATCGATCCATGGATTCAGACTCTAAAGCCATATCATGAGGGTTTGGTAAAACCCAACCATATGTCTGTGAAAAAACTCTTAGGTGGAGGAGATGTAGTTGATCTTCATTAGAACAGCGAGAACAAACTAAAAACATTGGGTGAATAGGAGGAGAACAGGAAGGGGGCAAGGTCGCCCCCATCAACATTTATTTTTACTCAACCTTCTGTAAAATCGTAGTTTGAGCCAGGTGTGCTGCTACACACCTATAATCCCACTACCCTGGGAGGCTGAGGCAGGAGGATCAGAAAAGAGGAAGTCCAAATGGCCCACAAATACACAGAAAATATCCAATGCCCTTAGAGGTGGAGAAATGCAAATTGAAACCAGTATTAGACATCATGATACTCACCAGAATGACACGGTGGAAAATGGAAAATACCACATTTTGACAGAGCTGTCAGGAGGCTGGAACGCTCAGACGCTGCAGGTTGGCGCGTAAATTGGCACAAAACTTGGGGAGCTGTCTGTCAAACCTACTCATGTTTCATACAACATTCAGACTCTGAGGCACAGACCCACAGAAACGGGTAAATGTCTTTACACGAACAAGAATAATCATAGGAGAAGCGCTATTTATAAAAACCCAAACCGAGGGTAAAGCGGCTGACCAGAGTAGCAGGACCAACGCAGTGGACCCTCCTGCAGCGACAGCGCGGGTCACCCAGATGACACCTGACACCTGACTGGGAGTCCCGCTTCCTGCTCCCTGCCCGGCTTCCCGAGGATGGGCGGAGACAGGTTGCCTCAGTGTCCTCCACCACCCCAGGGCGACCTTGAGGCCTCTCCGGCCATGCCGACAAGAGGTCCAGCTGCTCTCAGTCTCAGTGCCCCCCCCAGAGAAGCAGGGAGCCACCCGACGTGGCAGAGACCGGGAGGGATCTGCACCTGTGAAGACGTCCCGGACTCTTCACGCCAGCCTGGAAGCTGTGACGAACATAGCTGGCCTCCTGAGACTCCCTGGTTTGGGCCCTGCCAGTTTTTGCAGAGATGAGGCAGCTGTCAGTCAAAAGCACATCTCCTGATGCTCTGCAGAATCGCCGCATGACAGCTGCCCCTGTCCTGGATGCCCCGCACCCCTCCGGCCACTCTGCCCTGACTGCAGCAGGCTTGAATTCAAGCCACGCAGTCGAATTGAAAGTGGATCAGTCAGCACACTCAGGTCAGAAGGCTTGATTTAGACCAATCGACGAGCCTGAATTTGGGCCAATCTGAATATAAGCAGCACTCCTCTCGCGGGTCAGTCCCGGTGGGCTCCCTCTGGTGCACTGAAGCGCACTGGGTCCTCTTCAAACACAGCCTCACACCCGGTCCTGCAGTTCTGCTTGTGATTTACTTCCCAGGTTGTGTGGGCTTGGAAGAGCTCATAAATCTATGCAAGATTCTGAGCAGGGTGCGTAGAGCAGTTGCTTTTAAAAAAGAGCTATAGGGCCGGTGAGATGGCTCAGCGGCGTAAGCGCCTGCCTTGCAAGCGCGAGGGCCCGAGTTCGACTCCCGGATCCCACATACGAAAAAGGGGCCGGTGATATCGCTCAGTGGCACGGGCGCCTGTTGGCGCGCGAGGTCCTGAGGTCGACCCCCCGGTACCCACAAAAAAAAAAAAAAAAAAAAAAAAAAGAACTATAAACCACTAGGGAAATTAGTATGGAGATTCCTCAAAAAACTAAAGATAGAACTAGTCTGCTATAAAAAGGATAAATTTGAACCATTTGTAGGAAAATGGATGCACCTTGAAGCCATAATGATAAATGAAATAAATCAACACACAAACTTCAATACCATATTGTTTCTCTTATATGAGAAACCCAAAGTATAAATAAATTAATGAGCAAAATAAAAGATGGATAAAAGGAAACAAGGATAGATCTTCTGCAAATGGAAGGGGATGGAGAGATGGGGGAGGGGATGTAAAAAGAATTAAGATGTGCTGTGTACACGCACCAAACACCCACAGTGAAAGTCGTCACTATGTATTACAAACAAGTGCTAATTTAAAAAATTTTAAAAACAGATGTAAACACTGGGGGCTGTTAGCCCTGAGGAGCTCGGAGACCAGCAGCCAACAGAGACCAGCAATGGACAGAGACCAGCTGTGCACAGAGACCAGCGGTGGGCAGTGTGGGGTGGTGTCTGGCGCTAAACAGAGGCACCAGAGCCCAGAGCTGGACGCTAAGGTCTGAGGTGGTTGGCATGTGGGGCCACCAGCAGAGCTGCACTTCCCTGGTCATGATGTCCATCTGAGTGGACACAAGGGCCCTCCGCTGACTGGCGAAGTCCACAGCAGGCCGCAAGAACCATCATGACAACCTGCTCTGGGGAGGGAAGGCGTGAGAGAGGCCATGCCAGTGCCAGCATCCCCACCCACGCTGCCCCCAGGAGAACAAGAGTTAGATGTTGGAAAGAGCCAAGCAGATTTGAGTCCACAGACACGGGGCAGATACGTCAGCCATACTGTGAGCAAAGAGACCAGGTCACAGGACCGACTGAACATGGCTTAGACTTGTCTGAGTCAGGTGATGCCATTGCTTCTGTCCCTCACGTGTCCACATGTGACATGATTGTTGTGTGCTCGTGTAGCTGCTGCAGGCTGTCCCGAGGGAAGCACGCCTCCGTGCCATGTCCCCTCCTGGTCCCTCTGTCGGAGCCTAATTCTCAGCGCGACTGTGGTCGCAGGTGGGGCTCTGGGAGTGTTACACCCAAGGGCCCACCCTCCTGTAGGAGATGGGAGGCGCTGTGGGCTGCTGGGTTATAGAGCACACCACGTTGCATCTTGTGCACGGCTCTTCCAAGGGCACCGCTTGCTGCGCTCCTTGGGGCCATGGGACAGGTGCTGTTATCTACGCTAAGGCTCTGTCAACAGGCTCCTGGTTCTAACAGAGCTGCCTGGCAGCGTCCCCACCCCATCCTGAGCTGAAGACCGGCGTTCCCACAGAGCCCTGCAGCGGCCCGGGTGGGGAAAGCCCAAGGTGGCTTTTCTGGTGCATTTGGAAGGGCTGGTGTGTAGAACTGCGCCGCACCAAGTACTTCCCGTATCACCTTACAAGGGCCTTCTCGGGAGTCATTAAAATAAACGGGCGCTGAGCTTCATCTGTGCCCACTAAGCTTCCTGAAGGAAAAAATTATACCTATTTTATCCCCATATTTTCATTGGTAATTGGACATTTTTAAAACAACTACAGTTTTGGTCAACTTTCCTCTTTACAGTAGGCTTCAGAAGTGTGAAAGTCTGGGTTTCTATAGGAAACTGTAGTTTTTTTTTTTTTAATATTTTTCATTTATGTCTGTCACAAATGTTTTCTAATAATACTGATTAGCTGGCCAGCGTCTTTCTGTTGCTTGGAGCTCTGCCAGCCTTCATGTGCAGTGACAATGAATCCGATGATGTCCGTCTTTATCAGTGACCAGCCAGAAGCAAGTAGAGCGCCGCGCCTTTCAGCCTCGCGTGGATTGTCTTAGCTCTGACGTTAACTGATCATTTTGTAGTTTTATTGTAAGGGGTTGTAACAATTAGTTCCCTGTGGATGTAAGCCAGGATCACAGGTGGTCTGTTCCAAGTGTGCCGATTATTAATGCAAGGGGAATTTTTATACTAAGAATATGCTAGCAGCTACAAAAATTAGAAAGAATAAATTGATGAAAAGCAACAAGTCCCCAAAACTGAACTAACTGGCTGTTGGGATTAACTGGGGAAAGTTTTGAGAAAACATACATTTTTTTCCGGATCCTACTTCTCACTTCCAAGGTCAAAACCCATAGGGCTGGAGACCAGGCTCTTTTTTTAAAACCCTTCCAAGGGAGGTGAGGCCTGGTTAGACCATGCTGCAAGGTGAACAGAGGTGCAGAGCGCGGTGGGCTGTGGGTTCTGTTCTCTGGGTGTCCGAGAGGAGCGGGGTCTCAGGGTTGGTGCAGCTAGAGAAGCAAAGGAGAAAACTGCAGGCCACTTGACCGAGGGTCTCTTTGCTTTCAGTGTAAGCGGTGACAAAGAGCACATATTTCCTAAAAGTGTCTGGATTTTGTTATCAGGGAAAACTACAATCTTGTGCATTTAGGTGGTAATTTGTAACTTACAAGTACTTCGAAATGTAAATTTTCGGTCTTCAAACTAGCGAGCTCTAGAGCAGGTGGTGTATTCCTGCTTTCACTCGGAGCGGCCCCAAGACTTGGGGAAGAGGAGACAGAGCCGGGCCGGCCCTGCCGGTCACACCTGGTAGACGGTGACCTTCGCACTTCATCTTCTTTTAAAATGACAGGGAAAACATTGACACTAAACTTCAAAGTAAAAGTTTAAATGTTTAAAGTACAGCATTGCACTTAAATGGAAAGTTTTTCTTTTTTTTAATCTAGAAAATATATTGAGTTGAGACGCCTCATTACTGAACGGATTATGTTAGATTAACGATTCCACACATCCTGTTTGAGTGTCATGTTATCATACACTGCCCCGTAAATATGTTCCATTTCTTTTTAAAAAGCTAAATGGCACACATACACAGCACAAAATACAACTCTCTTACCTATCAGAAAGTAATTACACAGGGCCGGTGAGATGGCTCAGCGGCATAAGCGTCTGCCCGGCAAGCGCGAGGGCCCGAGTTCGACTCCCGGATCCCACATACAAAAAAGGGGCCGGTGATATCGCTCAGTGGCACGGGCGCCTGCTGGCGCGCGAGGTCCTGAGGTCGACCCCTGGTACCCACAAAAAAAAAAAAGAAAAGAAAAGAAAATAATTACACAAATTTGTAGACTGGAAGGGATGTTTGCCAGGTACGGAAAGTAACTGTGTAGGTTTGTGGGTGGGGAGGGGATGTTAGCAGGCGGTTCGTCCAGGGCCCTCCTGAGGGGACAAGGGCCTTGAGTCTCAGGTACCTGTTGCTGGCCCAGGGCCTCCTCGCAAGTGTGACCAAACATCGGAAGAGCCGCACCCTATCTCACTGAGAAACAACAGAATAAACGAATGCATGACTTATATTACTTAAATGCATTACAGCATTTTAAGTTAAACTTTTCTTTAAATGGTGAAACATTTTAGAATCCTTACAAGTAAAATATTCACTTTCTTTCCTAAGTGAAATATTTGTACAACTGACACACACTTCATGTTTTTACTTACAAGACACTTTTCCCTCCCCAAGACTAGTTTTTCTCTCTATATTTAAGAGGTAGGAAATGGTATTTTCAAAGGAAAAGTGAAATTGTTTCCTTTAGCTTCTTTTTAAGCTGAAACAGCTTACGCCTTAAAATAGCTTTTTACTTTGTTATTGTGGTAATGAACGAAATACTCTGGGAGCGCTTTTTCCAGTTGCTTTTAAATCACTTGGCTCCCTCAAAGGCTCATCGGTGCTCGCACGAGCTATTCTGCCTTCAGCACGGGTGTTAGGCCGTGACGGTGAAGGTCACTGACATTTACAGCCGGGGCAGAAATGAAGGGCTGGCAGCATTAGGAGGACTCGGCCAGGGTGTTCGGCCCATGCTTCAATCCCGCTGGCCTCGCTGCCTTCCTGCCCGATGGGGATCAGTTTCCTGCACTGGGAAGTTTTTACATAAAGATAGCGAAGGGGGAGTCTACCGTGTTATTTTAGAAAATGCTTTCTGTATGGCTATAGACTGAGAACATGGATCGATGGTTATTTTGAAAATAAACTGAGTCACTTTAGGTTTTAAAAAACATGATCCTGTCTGTTAAATAGAGGTCATTAATACAATTATACTGGGAGATCTCAATACTCCACTGTCACAAAAAGACAGATCAACTAGACAGAAAATCAATAATGAAATAATAGAACTGAACCAAACTTTGGAACAAATGGACTTAGTAGATGTCTACAGAGTGTTCCACCCCACAACATCAGAATACACATTCTTCTCAGCTGCACACGGGACGTTCTCCAAAATAAACCACATACTAGCTCATAGCACCTGCTTAAGGAAATGCAAAGGAATTGAAATTATCCCATGTATATTATCAGACCATAGTGCAATGAAATTGGAAATCAATGGCAAAAGAAACCACAAGAACTTCCTAAACACATGGAAATTAAACAGCACCCTCCTGAACAACCAATGGGTCACAGATGAAATTAAAGAAGAAATTAGACAGTTTCTGCAACTGAATGATAACGACAGTACAACATACCGGAACTTATGGGATACAATGAAAGCAGTCCTAAGAGGGAAATTTATAGCATTAAATACTTATATTAGGAAAACAGAGCAAGCACAAATAAACAACTTAATGGCGAACCTCGAACTTCTAGAAAAAGAAGAGCAGGTTAAGCCAAAAGCCCATACAAGGGAGGAAATTATAAAGATCAGAGCAGAAATTAATGTATTGGAGACTAAAAAAAAATACAAAAAATCAATGAAGCAAAGAGTTGGTTCTTTGAAAGAATAAATAAGATTGACAAACCCTTATCCAACCTTATTAAAAAAAGAAAAGAAAAGACTCAAATCCATGCAATTGAAAATGAAAAGGGTGATATCACGACGGACCCTGCAGAAATACAGAAGATCATCTATACCTATTTTAAAAATCTATATTCTACTAAGATGGAAAATGCAGAAGAAATGGACAGATTCCTAGATTCGTATGAATTGCCAAAGCTGAATCAAGAAGATTTAAAAATCCTAAATAAACCAATATCAACCAATGAAATTGAAGATGTAATTAAAAACCTCCCAACAAAGAAAAGTCCAGGCCCTGATGGATTCACTGCTGAATTCTACAAGAAATTTAGAGAAGACCTAACGCCACTACTTCTCAAACTTTTTAATGAAATTGAAAGGGAAGCAATACTCCCAAATTCATTCCTGGAAGCAAGCATTACCCTGATACCAAAACCAGACAAGGACCCAACTAAGAAAGAAAACTACAGGCCAATCTCCCTAATGAACATAGATGCAAATATCCTCAATAAGATACTGCCAAACAGAATCCAACAAATCATCAAGAAGATTATACACCATGACCAAGTTGGATTCATCCCTGGGATGCAGGGATGGTTCAACATAAGTAAATCAATAAATGTAATACAGCATATTAACAGAACCAAAGACAAAAATCACATGATCATCTCAATAGATGCAGAAAAAGCTTTTGACAAAGTCCAGCACCCATTCATGATAAAAACCCTACAGAAAATTGGAATAGAGGGTCTTTATCTCAACCTGGTAAAAGCTATCTATGACAAACCAACAGCCAATATTATACTAAATGGCCAAAAACTGAAAGCCTTCCTTCTAAAATCAGGAACAAGACAAGGATGTCCACTGTCCCCACTCTTATTCAACATAGTTCTGGAAACTTTAGCCAGAGCAATTAGGCAAGAGAAAGAAATAAAGGGAATAATGATTGGAAAGGAAGAAGTTAAATTATCATTATTTCCAGATGACATGATACTCTACACAGAAGACCCCCAAAACTCCACTAAAAAACCGCTAGATTTAATAAGCAAATTCAGTAGTGTAGCTGGATACAAAGTCAATACTCAAAAGTCAATAGCCTTCCTGTACACAAATAACAAACTTACTGAAAGAGAAATTAGGGAAACAATACCTTTCACAATAACATCCAAAAAAATGAAATACCTAGGAATCAACCTCACAAGGGATGTAAAAGACCTCTACACTGAAAACTACAGTACTCTGAAAAAGGAGATTGAAGAGGATATCAGAAAATGGAAAGATATCCCTTGCTCCTGGATAGGAAGAACCAATATAGTGAAAATGGCCATACTTCCAAAATTGTTATACAGATTTAATGCAATTCCAATCAAAATTCCAACAGCATATCTCACAGAATTAGAGAAAATAATCCTAAAATTCATTTGGAATCAGAAGAGACCTAGAATAGCAAAGGCAATTCTGGGCAACAAAGGCAAGGCAGGGGGCATCACAATCCCTGACTTGAAATTATACTATAAAGCTACTGTGATAAAAACAGTGTGGTACTGGCAAAAAAACAGACCTGAGGATCAATGGAACAGATTAGAAGATGCTGAAACAACCCCAGACATACTAAGCCACCTTATCTTTGACAAAGGTGCCAAAGATATTCGCTGGAAGAAAGATAGCCTCTTTAATAAATGGTGCTGGAAAAACTGGCTCTACACATGCTGAAGATTAAAATTAGACCCATATCTTTCACCATGCACTAAACTAAATTCAAAATGGATCAGAGATCTAAATATTAAAACAGAAACATTAAATCTGCTGGAAGGTAGGATAGGTAAAACCCTTGAAGACATTGGTGTAGGCAAAGACTTTATGAATAAAAACTCAACTGCATGGGAACTATCCCAAAGAATCAATAACTGGGATCTCATCTTATTAAAAAGCTTTTGCACAGCAAGAGAAACCACCAACAGAGTGAAGAGACAACCCACAATGTGGGAAAAAATGTTTGCCAGCTGTTCCTCAGACAAAGGATTACTATCGAGAACATATAAAGAACTCAAAAAAATCAGACCTCCCAAATTTAAAGACCCACTCCAAAAATGGGCATCTGAGATGAATACACATTTCTCAGATGAAGAAATACAAATGGCAAATAAATATACAAAAAAATGTGCAACATCACTAGTCATTCGAGAGATGCAAATTAAAACAACACTGAGATACCATCTCACCCCAGAAAGAATGGCTACTATAAAGAAATCAACTAATAACAAATGCTGGAGGGGCTGTGGGGAAAAAGGAACCCTTCTTCACTGTTGGTGGGAGTGTCGACTGGTACAGCCACTGTGGAAATCAGTGTGGAGACTCCTCAGAAAACTAGGGTTGGAGGTCCCATTTGACCCAGCTACTCCCCTTCTGGGCATCTTCCCAGAAGAATTAAAAACATCGTACCACAGCGATATATGTGCACCCATGTTTATAGCAGCACAATTTGTAATAGCCAGATCTTGGAAACAACCCAAATGCCCATCAACTGAGGAATGGATAAGAAAGATGTGGTATTTTTATACAATGGAGTACTATTCAGCCATAAAGAAGGATAAACTGGAGACTTTTATAGGTAAATGGATGCAACTCGAGAAAATACTCATAAGTGAAATAAACCAGAAGCACATGTGTAAGCATCGTATTGTCTCTCTAGTATGAGAAACTGAAAGAGTAAATAAGATCCAAAATGTACAATAGACACGGTGAATCAAAAAGAAACTGGTCAATAGGAAAGAGAGACTGGAATAGGGAAAAGAAAGAAGGGAAAGGGAAAAAAATTGTATATATATATAAGATGGCTAAGATAGATACACTACCAATTTTACTTAGTTCATTGAAGAGTAAGGTTTGTGCCAATAATGTTTGGACAATTGAATGCTAATGTCTGGTATCCTGAATAACTAACTTAAAAATAATAATACGTAATGCATTAACCATTGTTACCCTCATATTATGGTGTTTTGAAATTTTGTTCTTTTTTTGATTTGTTTTTTTCTTCTCTTTAAAATAAAAAAAAAAATGTACTTTATGGAAAAAAAAAAAAAAAAAAAACACAGGAGGTAGGCCAGTGAGGTGGCTCAGCGACATAAGCACCTGCCTGGCAAGCGCAAGGTCCTGAGTTCAACTCCCAGTTCCCACATCAAGGAAAAAAAGGGCCAGTGATATCGCTGAGCCGCACAAGTGCCTGCTGGCAAGCGCAAGGTCCTGAGTTCGACTCCCGGTACCCACATAAAAAAAAAAAAACCACAGGCAGTGGGAGTGAGCTGTGGCCCATCCACGTAGGAAGCTCGGGGCCCTCACCAGATCCGTCGGCTACGCCTTGCTCTCGGATTTCCCAGCCTGCACAGCTGGGGGAATTCATGTCGCTGTTTGTAAATTACCCTGTCCGGTTTATTTCATATCGCGGCCAAAATGGACTGAGACAAACTGTAATAGTGGTTTTCTTCTGAGGAGCTGACTAGAATTTGGGGTGCAGGTCAGGAGTATTTTTATATATCTGCACTTTATTATAATGACAATGTAATCATGATTGCTTGGGTCATAATAATACTTCAAATGGTCAGTGGAGGATTTCTGAAAGGACATTTCCTAGGAAATAAATTCATATACATATACATATAACTTCAATATATTAAAAAAGTTAAAGTTGTACTAAGGGAGTTATTTCATCTTTAAACAATAAAAGTAGAAATTACCAACCAAAATCTAAATTGCAAATCTTTACCAACTGGCAATCAAAATGTTGTCCTGTAAACATTTGCGGGAACATGGAAAAGGAAATATTATTTAAATTCTAGAACATCAGGGAAATAACGGAGTTGCTAACAGTGGACAGTTTCTATCGAACTCCTCAGAGATGGAGTCGCAGTTTCAAACATTTTTATCACCAAACAAGAAAGAAAAGTTCACAACTTTCAAGTCAATGAGTTTTTAAATGCTCTTCCAAGGGAGACTAACACAGAGCAGATGATAGCAGAAGTTATTAAATTAGAAAAAGGGAAATGAGAACGGATAAGTAAATTAAAAGCTAAAGGATAAATGAAGAGCTAAGTATGTGAAAACCAACAACAGAACAAACCCTGGCTAATTCAGTTACTACAAAGAAATAGCCACTAAAGCAAATTCTAAATCTTATAAGAAATAGAAAATGAACACTTGTGTGATCGTATCCTAACAAATCTTAGTGAAAGCAGACAAACTGTAAACCCTGGCTTTCACTCAACTGAACCACACGAATAAACCTTTATCCGTGCAAAAAAAAAAAGTGTTTTTAGCAGAAAAGAGTTACCTCCCAAAGAGGCTGCAGCCTCAGGGGCTCTTGTTGGTGAGATGTTGTGAACTGCTAAGGTGCGATTAATTCCACGATCACGCACTCAGTTTTGGAAGTCTGTACGTTGGCAAAACCAGTCAAGCAATGTTACACAGGAAACCAAAACCTGACGGATGTGAATGACCCAGCACGTGTTCTTCAAACCATAATAATTATGACATAAAAAGAGGTTTACACTATCTCACATGGTTACAAAACCGCCGAATGAAGTCAGAGGGTCTTCAACGCAGGACCTGGAGTCTGTGCCACAGAAAGGCGTGCTGTGGCTCTCAGGAAGCACGGGGTCTCCTGCCAGATGATGCCAGTCTTACTGTCCAAGCGACGAGCCCCTCCTACCCGCGCGCATTTCCCAGGCGTGGTGTTCGGAGGCACGACCCCTGAGAAAGCCTGCTGTAAAGATGAAAATACACTTAAAATCCCCACTGAAATATTAGCAAACATGGGCCGGTGAGATGGCTCAGCGGCATAAGCACCTGCCTGGCAAGCGTGAGGTCCGGAGTTCGACTCCTGGAACCCACATACGTAAAAAGGGCCGGTGATATCGCTCAGCGGCCCGGGCGCCTTCTGGCGCGTGAGGTCCTGAGTTTGACCCCTGGAACCCACAAAAAAAAAAAAAAAAAGAAAGAAATATTAGCAAGCAAAACCCAGATGTATTTTCAATCAGCAATCTATGAAGGTTTAAATGGGAAAGGAAAAATAATTTAATAAATACAATTATTGAACATAGGAAAAAAATGGCTTAATAGGATAGAATCAGTTAATGTACATCACAACACACCAATAGGGCCCCGAATAGCATCTGAATGCATGTTAACATATTATTTGGGAAATTAAAAACACATTTCTAATAAAAACAGTGAATAAATGATAAAGGCTCTCAAATGCCTTAAGACATGATCCACGAAACTAGCAATTCCATGTAGAAAAAATATAAACAAAATTGAAAACATAAACAAAATATTGAATTGTGAAAATATTTACAACAAATATAAACAAAGTCAAATCTCTTAAAAACTATCCATGAAGACACAATCATCTCACATACATTTGGCAAACATCGACTCTTAAATGAAGGAATACAAACAATCAAAAGTTACAAAGCAATGATCAGCACTGTCATAATCAAAGAAAGGCAAAATTAAGACATTAACATTTTTTTTTCTTATATGCTGGTACCGGGAGTCGAACTCAGGACCTCATGCTTACCAGGCTGGTTCTTATGCCACTGAGCTATATCACCAGCCCAGACATTAACATTTTTATCTTTCAGGTTGAATAACATGCACTGGAAAATATCAGGAAGAGCTTGATCTTAGAGTAGCCCTCCTATAAATAACAAATATAAAACCAGACAAAATATAGGAGATGACTGCTGGAGGACACCAGCGACACCCAAAGCGAGTAGCTTTGGAAGACGTCACCGGGTTGGCTGAGACCCACGTTCCTCCAGCCTTATCCTTAGAGAGACGCCTGGTCCTGCTGTGCTGGGCAGCTACTCCTGGGGGAGGAGGCTGCACAGTTCCTGGCTCAGGAGTTGGAATCAAAGTTCAGGGCCGGCAAAGCAGCTGGAAGTAGAAGGGGAGCCTGGAAAACACAAAGCCCCAGAAACAGAGGCCCCCAGCCCTGCAGCCGGCAGACGCACTGCTCCGCGCCGAGGGAGCTGGAAGACAGGTGAGCAGTGGGCGTGGAGCAGGCGCTGCAGCTGGGCGCAGTCTCTGTCTAGCAAAGCCTGCGCACCTCCAAGAACAGCGTCCAGATGCCCCACATGAGTCCCCCACAACGCCCACAGCACAGGAACCACTTCCAGACCTCCAGAGGGTCCAGCAGCCAGCAGAAGCCAACCTGCAGATGCCCTCCCTGACGTGGGGAAAGGTGGGAAGGAGTCTGTCCTAGCAGCGATGACAAACACAGGCAGGGATGCGAAGGAGACGGAGCCTCGATGACTGAACAGACGGAGCGTCTGCAGGAAAGTGGAAGCGACTCAGAGGACCAACGCCGCAGGCGAAATCCTCGCTGGAGGACGCAGCAGAAGAGAGAAGCCACAAGGAAAGCCAGTGCGCTCGCTGGGCTGGTCGGCGGGGAGCAGCTGAGGACCAGAGCCTTCCCGACAGAGGGGGCAGCAGGAAGCAGCCTGCACTAAAGAGACTGGAATCCAAGAAGAGCGTAAGGGGATGGGGCAAAACACTTTGGAAAAATGACAAAAGTTCCCAAAGTCCATGAAAAAGATAACTGAAATATTCAAGAAGCTTAGAAAATGTCACACATGAGGGATACAAAGAAAGCTGCATCTGGGGGAAAGCGCTATAAAACGCTGAAACACCAGGAAGGGGCAAATCTTGAAACCAGCCAGAGAAAGAGGACAGGACATTCGGAGGGAAGAGGTGTTGATCACGGTCGGCTTAGCAGCGACAGTGGAGACCAAAAGGAATGGATCGCTGTCTTTCAGTGTGGAAAGAAGAAAAAAGTACAGAATTCTATGCCCAGAGAAGCAATCGGCCAAAAACAGGCAAAATGAAGCCATTTTCAGATAAAGGAATCGAAAAGACTCGCAAACATCGTTCTCAGTAGAGAAATAGTGACCAATCTGCCCCTAAAATCCAAAGTGTGGTCATCCAACACAGCGGTCAAGCAATGTGATGAGGCCAGGGAGAGACACGAAGGCTTACAGCGTGGAAAGAAAGAGGCGAGATGGTTTTCAGTCACGACAAGATTTCTCTTACATCCAAGGAATAATTTCTACAACTGTTGGTGAGTTTTGCAAGATGCAGAACACAACATGAATATGAAAAGTCAGTTATTACCATATATATTTTCAGCAAATGACAGGAAAGTGATGTTCAAATATCAGGTGCTTTTGTAACAAAATTTAAAAACTAAATAAGCTAGGTATTTTCCAAAAGTCATGCCAGACCTCTCTACTGCAAATGAAATTTTTATTTTTATTGAAACAATATTGGAGAGAGAGCTTGATGAGTATTTAAATGAGCAAGAGGGCGTTGCTTGATCCCAGAGGGAGAGGCCATGTGGCAGGCAGGAGGTTGGATTGTCACAAAATCTGTACTGGTGAGAGGCCAATTTCCCCAGATTAACTGCAGACTTAATGCTGTCTCAATCAAAATCCTAGGAAGAATTTTTATGGAAATTTTTAGGTTGCTCTTAAAATTTGTTTGGAAGTACAAGGGCTCAAAAATAGAAAAAGCAAAATCCTGAAGGAGAAGAACAGAACTAGGGGATTCGTCTTGTCTGACTTCAAATTTTACCCTAAAGCTGTAGGGATTAAGAGCGTGTTTGGGTTTGAGCGTGGACAAGTCGTCCGGTGAACAAAGGTGTGGTCTGGAAGCAAAGCCCTGGGTGCCATCAAGTGGCTTTGACAGCAGCACCTGCAATTCAGGTGGAGGGAAGACACTGTGGATGAACACATGGAGGGATGGCGAGCCTCTTCCCTGGGGCTCCACAAGGAACTACTTGGAGATGAATTGCGTCTATACCGCGGAGCAAAAGATACAGAGCTTGGAGAGGAGAGGAGAGATCAGCATCCCAACCTTGGAGAGGCAACGATGTTGAAGAAAACAAGAAACGATATGCCTAGAGGAAAAAAAGTTAAATTTAACTTTTGCAAAACAAAACAAATGGAAAGCAGCCTTCTGGCTTCAGAAGACATAATTAAGAAACTAAATGACCAGACACATGCTAGAGAAATCTTTTGCAACTTACAAATCCAGCCAAGGCGTCGTATCCAGATTAAACGAAGTCCTGCAGACCAAGGACAAAAGGACAGAGAGAGAGAAATGGGCAGAACACTTCGAGACCCTTCAAAAAACATAAACTGCAAATGTAGCAAGAATACAAAAGGCATGTGACTCAGGTAACGTCAGGAAATTTGAATGAAAGTCGCCAAGCTGTGAAACGTCACTTCTGTCCACTAGGATAACTGAGGATGGACAGACCGGTGACGCTGAGTGCTATGAGGTGTGGCTTTGGAAGACTGTGGTGGTTTCAGGGGAGAGAAGCTCAGCCCTGCCGTGACCCAGCCACCAGACATTTCTCCACACCCAAGAGAAATGAAAACAACATCTGCAAGGAGGTGTGCGTGAGAACGCCCGGGCGGAGCAGGCGTCTGTCAGCAGTGGAGCAGGTACACAGGTGACAGGCAGCTGCGTGCACCTCCCAGGGCTGAGCAAATGTGCTCGGCATCCCACACAGGCGAGGTTCAAGCACAGACAGAGAGGCCGCTGTGACAGCATTAGAGCGGGGGCTGCCCCGGTGGGGAAGTTACAGGAAGGGGTGCAGAGACATTCTGGGTGATGAAAACATTTTATATCTTGATCAGGTGATGACTGCAAGGGGATCAACCATCTCCAAGATCATCAGATGTCACCCTGTACCCTGGCACTGCAACCCTCTCTCTTCCTCCTCCCCTCCACCTCCCTCATACACACACACTGAAAACAAATACTGAACCCGGACGCGCAGGCCTTTTCACGGTGTATGTGCCGCGATCTTTCCACTGGCACTTTGGCTTAGCCTAAGATTGAGAAGATGAGTCCATCTGCTGCAGATGCAGATGTAAGCCGGACTCTTCACCCCTGCAGCCCGAGTCCCTGCTGTGGGAGGGGACAGTGCTTGGTAGAGCTCGCTGTCTGCAGTGTGACCCTTGCCCTGAGCCTTGCCCTGTGGATAGCAGGCAGGAGTAAGGGACACAGGACAGTGTGGCCTCCTTCCACAGCAGGGTGAGAACATGTCTGAGCCTAGGGAGGGACCTCGGGTGTCTGCCCAGAAGGAGTGGCTGAGCAGCAGGTGCGGGAGGTCTGGAACAGGGTCCCCAAGAGGCTCCCACGGGAACCGTGCCCTGGGGACTCCTGATGGAGTGTGCAGGATAACAACTGTCACAGCGGCCTTCGTGGGGTGAATGGCTAGCATGCACTATTAGCGGGGGTGCCGGTACCCACGGTGCCCTGGTGGCAGCCACCGCTGGCTCTGAATGGAACCAGGGAGGAGGTGAGGCAGTGGTAAGGTCTCAGCCCTCTGTGGTCACAAGGTGGCTGCTGCAAGCTGTCCCCAAGCTCCCTGGGTTAGGAGGCTCAGATAGATACTGGGGCCCTGACTGGAAAGGAGCAAGGGGGCAGCCATGCCCAGGCAGGAAGGGAGCCCAGGCCTCTCCCACGCTCGGCAACTCTTTCCTCGTCTGTAAAGTGGGACACCAGCACCTCCTCTGCCCGGGGACATGCGGAGGGCACAGGGAGGAAGTGCGTGGCCATGGTAGGCACGTGACTGCCTTCACTGTCAGCCAGGCCCTTCCCTCAGCGGCATCCTCAGCACACCCGGAAGCCCAGGCAAGGTCAGGCCTGCCCAACTCCCCACCTCTAGGCCGTTCACAGAGGGGCCTCCAAGCTCACGGCCTTCCCGTCTAGGTTCTACATTCTGCTGTATGGATGCCATGTCCCTGGAGCCCCCAGACTCCATGACCGATTCACTCAGTGCACCCTGGGCTTGGCTGTGAATGGTGCTGTGGTCATTTTGTGGGGCATTTTGTCACGAAGCCACCTCCTGGAGAACTCTGCCTGAAAAGCATGGAGACCCGGCTCTTTGCAGCCATTGCATCCCGTGCTGTCCCGTGCTTGGCGGAGCCTGCTGGGAACCCTACGTGGCTGAGAACAGATGGAGTAGAGGCCATAATGGGAGGAGGGAGGGCACACCTCTCCCCGGCTGGGCACTGCGTCCTGCAGGTCGCTGAGGACCAGACCACAGCTCCATAAAATTTTATCGCGTGAATAGAGGAGGAGCCGCGTCTGAGCCAGTGGGGCTGAGGGATGAGGCGGCCGCACCCCCAGCTCCCAAGGTCTGTGAAAGACACACGCGTGGTCACCTTCTAGTCTCCACTTGAGGACAGACATTAGCTGTGCCATGTGAGGTGCAGCCATGGACCAGGGATAGGTTTGGGGAAGGGGTGAACCCGTCCTGGCCAGGGCACCCGGCTGTCACATGACCCAGGTATATGCATCTCAACCTTAACATGCAGAATTCAGGGTGTCTGTGGGGCAGCGGGCCCTGCCCTTCACCCCGTGGCTGTGTCCCTGACCCAGATGGAAATGGCCCCAGCTTACCTGCCAGCCCACCCCTCTAGACAGCAGGCTGAGAAGTGGCACCCCAAGCCCTGGGTGGGCAGTGTCACAGTGTCCCCAGAGGGGTGTCTTGCCCCACAGGGATGAGACGAGGCTGGCTCTGGGGGATCTGGGTGAGCATAGCATCTCCACAGTGACTCCGGCTGGTCATACCCGCTGGCGGTAACTGTGGACCCAGGGGGCCCTGCTCTGGGCCGGCTTTATGGCCTCCAGGGCCCTGCAGGCGAGCCTCAGGTGAAGGGCAAGGCGGGCGGGCGGGTGATACCTAGGTGCCCCACAGCACAGTGAGATATTCCTGCCTGATGCTGGACTCTGACCCTTGCCATCCCAACCTCCCCAAAGAGCCCCCCACGCACAGTGATGCTCTTGGCATCCCTTGTCTCCCCTCCTCCAACTAAGTGGCCCGTAGACAACCAGTAGCCACCTCACCACATGACGCCATGTGCACCTCCCAGCCAGTGATGGACGCAAGTGACCTCGAGGAGCCTCCGTCCTGCCCTGGAGGTCGCTCTTCTCCATCTTGGTCCTCCCGGATCGGGACAAGCTTGTGACCGAGTCCTCTGAGGAGCCCTCGTGGGAGGACACTGTCCCCAAGGGAGGCCCCTGCAGTGCTGGGTCCCCTAGATGGGACCCAGGCAGCCTCACCAGTCAGACTCCACACTGGCATCCAGAGCCTTGGGGTCCTGGGAGGTCCTGGGGGTCCTGGGCTTCCTGTGGGGTCAGATGCTGACCAGTGTCCCCACACCCACAGAGGCCAGGAGGGGTGGGCCAGGCGCTCAGCCAGATCCCCACCCCTTCCCCCAGATGTGGTATGGGGACAGTGGTTCTCTCCTCACTTGCGCTCCTTCCTGGGCATACACAGTGGGGTTCCGTCCACATGGGGGTAGGAGACAGACCCTCCTCATGCTTCCTGCCTCTGCCTACCTGTCCCAGGCCACCCCTCTTAGGTCAGGTCCCCAACCAGTACCCCAGGACCTTGGGACCAAGGCCCCTCTCTAGCTGGGGCCATCTGAGCCTGCCATGTGCAGAGAGCTATAACTGTCCTACTGCCTGGGCAGCTAGGCAGCCTGTCCCCAGCCAGGGCAGGCTGGGGCACTCAGACTGTGGTCTGGCACTGCTGCCCAATACCGCACATACTGACCAGCCAGCTCAGGCTCACCAGGGAGGTTGGGGCACAGTCCCGACCCATCCTGGCTGTTCGGGTTCTTCCCAGTTCTGGCACGATATCCTCATACCCAGAAACCGAGGTGGTGCAGGCTCAGGGGTGGACAAGGCAGGCCGTGCCCCAGCTGGGGGGGGCCAGCCCCAGGTCGAGCCCAGGAAATGCCCACACCTGGGGTATGGAGGAGGGAGGATGCTTGGGAGGCTCCAGGGCCCGGGAAGGCAGTGGGGGCATGGTGGCCCACTCATCTCCCTGGCAGAGGGCATCTGAGGCTACAGAAGGCCTGGTGGGGCCAGCGGTGTCCCCAGCAGCAGCCTGCAAGCCACTGAGCTCTTGGCAGGGCGGCCGTGGGTGCAGCTGGTGTCCCGGAAGCTCCTGGGGCTGCAGCCATGGGATGAGGCCGGGAGCAGTCACAGCAGGCAGCTGGCTGGATGGGGGCCATGCTGCCTGCCGCAGGGCCCTGCTGGTCTCCGTCTGTCACAGCTGTGTCGATAGTGTTTTCCGAGGAGCCCAGCTCAGGACACAGTGCTGGAAAGGGCTGTTTAAAGATTTAAGAGCGTCGGCTGGAGATGAAAGAGCTGTGGGCTGGGCAGGGTTAGCCCTCTCGCCCACTGCTGGGGGAGACAGGGCAGGCTGGAGCGCTTACAGGGCGCCCCCCCGCAGCAGCCTGAGTCCCCGTGGGGCGGGCAGACGGAGGCTCTGTTCTTATTTTCCTCCTCACTGGAGCAAGGCGCAGGATCCCCAGGGATCCTCGGAGCACAGGGGTTGTGGGTTCCCACCATGCCTTTGGGGCCCGGCAGGCCTGCCTCTATGCTTGCTGTGGCCCTGCCTGGCCGCGTGTTCCAGCATCTGTCCCCAGCCACCAGTGTCCAGGCAGCCTCCTGACCCCACCCTGGGACGTGCTGGGCCTGTGGTGCCCAGCCCTGGGGCTCCCATGTCCTGGCCTGCAGGATGGGTGAAGGGCCTCCTCTGCACAGGAAGCGACTGTGCTGACCCCTTATTTCTGGCTGGCCTGCTTGTGGCTGCTCTTTCCGGGGCTCTGTTCATGTGAGTCTGTACGTTTTCACAAGCACATGCCCCTAAGTTGGAGCAGGGACGTCTGCATGTCTGGGCAGGTCCTTGTGTGTGCAAGTGTGTGTGTATGCACAAGCACATGTATTAGTTTCCGGTGTGCCTGTTTGCACATAAGCATGGGTGTGAGACATCTGTGTGCACAGGCCTCAAGCATATGTTTGTGCATGCATGGTGCATGTGTGCATAGGTGTGCACTTGCGTGTGCGGGAGGGGCAAAGCGCATGACTCCTTTCCCATGGCTGTGTAATAGGTCACCGTGGGCCACTGGCTAGAACAGCACCCTGACCTCAGTCTCCCTGCTCGGCATGGTTCAGCTGGGCTCTGCCTACAGCGTCCAGGTATCGGCAGAACTCGGTGCTTTGGGGTCAGCACTGGACCCTGGCTACTGAGGTTCCTCTCCTTAGGGCCTCGGGGCACCTGGTTCTGCCCCTGTGCCCAAGCTCCTGCCTCCTCCCCACTCAGCCCTCCAGGCCTGGCCACCCCGATGGACTTGCCTGTGGCCCCAGCTGCAGGCCCCTTGGCCCTTCCCGGCACAGCTGCCCAAGGGACCCAGCTCCCTGCTCTCCAGCTGGGTGACTTTCCCCGCCCTCAGTTTCTTCATCTGTAAACAGGGTAATTGCACCTGCTGGGAGGCCTTGCGTGCAGTTAGAGGAGCCAAGGGCACGAGACAGGCTCATGGGGCCGAGGACCCATCCCTACCTCCTCATTACCACTCCATGTTCCCCACCCTGCCCTGGGCCAGAGCTCCTGAGGTTAGAGGCAGGGTGGACCCAGAGTGGACACCCAGAACCCCAGACCCTTGGCGCAGGGCACTGGCCCCTAACCACCTCCCACGAAGTGGCAAGGCAGAGCATCCCTCCCTCGGGACAGGGACTGGGGCTTCTGAGACCCCCATGTGTGGCCCCCTCACCCCACTGTGCTGGTTGTACCCTGGAAACAGGCCCGGGCCTGGCATGGTGAGTGGTGCACGTCCAGGTTACTTGTTCCGCCGTGGGCGGGGGCACGGCCTAGAGTGGTGCTCAGGGTGGATCCCAACCCCCAGGCTGGTCTCTGCCCACGCACTGCTTCGGACTTGAAACACCGTGGCAAGCGCTGGGGCAGTGCAGCAGCCCTCATGCCTCCTCGCAGCAGCGAGGCCCTGGCCACTGGCACCTTGGGGTCATCTCTACACCTCACCCATGAGCACTTTCAGTTATTATTGCTTTAGAACAGTTTTGGGTTTATAGAAAAACCCAGCACTCCTGTAATACCGGCACTCCAGAGGCTGGGACAGGAGGATCAAAAGTTCCAGCTCAGCCTGGGCAACCTAGTGACTTGGTGAAACCCTATCTAAAAAATAAATAAAATAAAATAAAATAAAATAAAATAAAATAAAATAAAAGGGTTGGCTGGGCACGTAGCTCAGTGTGAAGGTGCGTAGGCTCTGGGTTCCATTCCCAGTGAAAGAAAGAGAGAAAGAGGAAAGAGAGAAAGGTTGCAAAGATAGCAAGTGTCCCACACTCCCCGCCCAAATTTCCCCGCATGACACCACAGTTAGCTCTGATTAATGGGCCAATACGGACATATATCCAGCCAGAACCCAAATATTCAAATTCCCGTTTTCCCTACTGTCTCTTTCTCAGAATCCCATCCGGGACCCCACGTGACATTCGGCTGTCCTGTCACCTCTGACTTCTGGCTGTGACAATGACTTGGACTTGCCCTGTTTCTGGTGACCTTGACGGCGAGAGGAACCCTGGTCAGGTGGCTGCGAATGTCTGCGCACGTTGCGTCCCATGGGTGATGGGTGTGGGAGGAAGACGCAGAAGCTAAGTGACATTTCGTCACAGCTGTCAAGGCCCACACTACCCGAGGGACTCATCGCTGCTGGGCTGCTGGGAGCCCAGGAACTTTACAGCCTGAGTTTCCCCCACCGCATCTGGGTGGTGGTGCTCTGTGGGGTCAGGCATAGTGGCCCAGAGGCCATTGGTACCCAGTGTCTCTGCACCCCGGGCCAGCCCTGAACTCCTTGTCCTTGGCGGCTTCCTGTCCTGGCCCCCGCCTGTGTGCTGGACTGGCCCTCAGCCCGTGTCTGCGACCCATCCATGCTGCTGCGTGAGGCGCAATGTCTTTAGTTGTGTGGAGCAGGCCCCACTCACTGGGTCCCTGGGGCTGTCTGCATCCTGGTGGGCCGGTGTGGGCTTCGGGAGATGGTGGGCTTTCCCAGGTCGTCTCCATGGCTCCCTCCCCATCCCAGGAGCCGTCACTTTCTGTGATCCCCAAATGGCCCAGGAGACAGGCGTGACTGCGGTCCTTGCTTGGCAGACCAGGGCCCCAGCATGCAGGGCTGAGTGAGTACATGGTGTCCCCACCTACCAGCTGCTGGGAGCCAGGTCACCAGGGTGGCAGTGGGCGGACGCTGTCTTCCAGGACAGCAGAGCTAGACCGGTACCTGTTTCGCAGCCTGGCCCTGCTTGGTGACCCAGATCCGGGGCCCAGAGGAGCTTGGAGCTCAGAGGAGAATCACAGACCAGGGCACCATGCTGCGCCCTATCTGTGGAGTGACTAGGGAGGACGTCGGACACTGGGGCTGTCCTGCCACCCCAGCCCAACCGCCACTGACCCTCCCCAGAGCAACGGGGCTCCAGGCGCCCCCTCCTGAGCTCAGGGCAGGCTGGCTGGGCCTCCTCGGTGCTGAGGGCCCTGAGGTACAGGCCCCACTTGCCAGTTCCCCTTCTTTCTTTCCTGTGGTGATTTGTGGGTTTGCATTCTTGGTGACTGGCCCTTCTTCAGGTGGTCACGAGCTCCTTAAGGTCCTGACTGCTGTGGCCATTTCTCGGCACAGCCCTCCCTAAGGAGTAGGAGCCACCCTCGCCTTTGAAAATCCCAGCTGAGCTGCATGGTTTCCCTGGGACTGCTGCGGCCACTGAGTCACAGGACCAAGGGGAGACTAAGCCCAACGCCGCAGGGAGCCTTGAGACAGCTGAGCTCCTACTGGGCCCAGGGCCGGCTCCTGGCTTGACACCCTGGGTGCCTCTGAGCTCAGAGGGTGAGGGCCTCTTGCTTGCACAGAATGAGCACCAAATGGGCCCAACGCTGCCTCCTGTGCCTCTGGGGCCACCTGGGCCAGACCCGAGGGGAAGCCAGGTTCCAGGCAGGGCACTCCGGGCTAGCTCTGGGCAGGGACCCAGAAAGGGAAAGCCCCATGCTGCCTCCAGGCTCCGAGGCTTCCTGCACCCAGGGCTTGGTTATTGGGTGGGCACGCCATTGGGCTTAGGGTGCCCAGGGTGCACCCTCGGGAGATGTCAGAGCACTGGAGCCTGATGGTGAGCTGGCGGGGTGGGAGTGTGAGACCGAGAGTATGTGCATGTCCAGTGATTTCCACTGCACTGGGCTGGACAAGCGCCTGGGACTGCTTGCTCCCCACGTTAGCTGCACTGTACCAGGAGCCTGGGCACCACCAGTTGCAGGACAGGGTGCACCAGCAGGGGGCTCTGGGGGGCCTGGGATGCAGTTCAGCCATGGCTGAACCCATGAGGGTCCCATCTCTGCAGACAGAGCTGTCAGTGACCCCTGGGGTTGGAGGGTGAGGCGGGACAGGCAGAACAGCAAGACCCCAGGGATGCATGGACACCATCAGGCCCCTTGCTCACCAGGGCTCCGCTCTGTGAGCAGGCCCAAGGCCATCACTCATGTGCTCTGAATCGCAGGATGCAGGACTCTACCCACAGCTGCCTTCGCGTGAGAAGCAGGTCCATCTACCCAGCTGCCTGGTGCAGCGGAGCTCAGGGCAACTGCTGCCCACAGACCCCCGGCTGCAAATGGAGCCCTCTGTGCTGCAACAGACAAAGCAGGCTCGTTCTCCCCACCCTCCCAGCCCTGCTGCTCTGCCCTATGCAAGGCCCATTGTCTTGCTCTTACGCAGGTGTGAGCCGTGGCAGTGGGGCACTCTGCCCCTGCCACACCTCCCTTCGCTCCTCTACACCCAACCAGGAGTATCTACACCCAAGCAGGGGCAGGTCCGCCTTGGGGGAGCCCTGCTGTCCTCCAGCTTGCAGCACCCTCCCAGATTAGGTGGGGGCTGCCGGGTGGGGGTGGAGCTGGCCTGGTAGGGTTTGTCACTGCCAGGCACTCAGCTGGACCTCTGATCTCCAGTGTGGTGGAATGGCAGGCGATAGGGGCTCTGAGGGCTGGGGCGTGGGAACGGCTATGGGGGCCAACTTGGCAGGGACCCAGGGGCCCTGGTCAACCCTGCAGGGAGGGCTGTGACTAAAGAGCAGCTTGGTCCTTTTCACCTGCTCAGGCTTCCTGCCACACCGTGTGACTTGTGGCCTTGCTCACTGCCACTGTGATGCCAGCCACCTGGGGACCTCACCAGGGCCAAGCCCTAGCCCTTGGTGCGACAGAACTCTGAGCCGATCAACCTCTTTGCTCTGTCAAATGCCAGGCCTGAGGGCTTCTGTGACAGGAACAGGGAACAGACTAATACAAGGCTTGAGTGATGCCCAGAAGCCTCTGAGTGGGCTGAGCAGGACAGCACCTTCCCTGGGCAGACGGAGCCTCCCTCCACCACCCTCCTCAGCACCCTGACAGCACCTCCAGGGACCCCCACCCCAATAAGGACACTTCAGAGAGAAGGGCAGGCCTGGGTGTGTGTGTTCTGGAGCCCCTGTGTCCTGGGTGGGGATGAATTTGAGGCCAGAGCTTCTTGCAGCCCCTGTCTCCCCCTCCATAG
Source organism: Erethizon dorsatum (assembly GCA_028451465.1). Classification (NCBI taxonomy): domain Eukaryota; kingdom Metazoa; phylum Chordata; class Mammalia; order Rodentia; family Erethizontidae; genus Erethizon; species Erethizon dorsatum. Next base: position 132,531,870 of record CM051828.1, read on the forward strand.
AACTTGTGTGCCCCGTGCTGGGCCCATATGGGTCTGGGGTGAAGATCATTTACTTCTGGGGCTTGGGTCTAATTCCAGAACTTCCATGAAGCAAAGAGGCTCCAAAAGGGGTCAAGGTGACAGTGGTGGCAGGGACAGGAGCCACCCTCTACTAAGGGCCTAGAGAAAAGCCAGGGAGGTGGGGAGGTGCCAGGCCACCCTAGAGGGGACAGGGGCACCATGCTCGGACAGGCAGAAGAGGGACCAGGCAGTCACACGCTGGGGCCTGGCCTCCTGCTCCAGGGTTTAGGCCTCTGGTGGTGAATGAGACACCAGTGCTGTATCCCTTTGCAGGGTGAGTCTACACAGGTATAGTTCTCAGGGCAGCTGTTGCAACTGAGCAAGGATCCATCTGTCCATCCATCCATCCATCCATCCATCCATCCATCCATCTATCCATCTATCCACCCATCCATCCATCTGTCCATTCATTCATCTGTCTGTCCGCTCTTCCACCCGTCCATCCATCCATCCCCCATCCACCCATCCATCCACTCATCCACCCGTCCACTCATCCACCCACCCATCCACTCATCTACCCATCCACCCGTCCACCCATCCATCCATCCAAGAACAAGTGCCTCCTGCTTGCATGTGCTGGCCTTGCTGGCTGAGGAGCCTCCCTGTCCTGCTCCACTCTCACCCGCATCAGAGGAGCCTGGGGCCTCTTTCAGAGCAGACCGTCAGGACAGGAGGAATCAGCCCTGAAGACGCCCAGGGCTGCAGACTCCAGCTCCCGCTCCTCCCTCTGCAGAGGGAGGGAGTGCTGCCCCCACCCTGGGGCTGGCAGGAAAAGTCTTCATAAAATATTGATTGGCTCGCACAAGCCTTGGGGTGTCAGGACAAAGGGATGGAGAGGCCTTTGCATGTAAATTAGATTTGCTCTGTGCTTTCTTAACCCTCTCCTGCCCAGGCAACCGGACTCGTCGGGGATCCCCACGCGGGACAGTGTGCACTGTGGACTTGGGTGGGCCAGGGTGCCAGGGGTGCATCATCCTCCCAGGTCAGGGTCATGGGTGCTGCTGGCCTCTTTCTACACAGAGCACTGCCTGGTCACCCTTCTGCCGACCCACAAACCCCTGGACACCAGCGCCCCCACCTGTGGCCCCTGCTAACCTTGGCTCTGACCCGTCTGGACAGGGGTGGCTCTGAGGATGGCGAGAGGTTCACCCTCACCCATCCCCTTTCGTGGCACTAGGGACCAAACTCAGGGGCTTGGCACTGAGCTACAGCCCCACCCTCCCCCACTCTGTTTTTCTTATAATTTTGAGATGGAGTCTCACTGAATTGCCCAGGCTGGACTTGAACTTATGATCTTCCTGCCTCAGCCTCCCAAAGCATTGGGATCCAGGTGTGCTCTTCCCTGTCTGGTGCCGTCCCTCTAATGTAACCCCACCTGCTCGCCACACTGGCACCAACAGGGGCCTTCACTCTTGCTCCAGCGCCTGGGCTCTGAGCAGACCCCACTGGCCTGGAAGGAAGTTGTCTTCCTTAACACTGGGTGGGAAGGGAGTGCGGCTGGTGTGGTACAAGGCAGGAAGGTCAGGAAGCCGTGACTTTCCTCACTGTGCGTGGAAGGGGAGTTTGAGGGGTGAAGGAAGAAGCGAGGGAGTGAACGGATGGGTGGACAAGAGAGACCAGGAGGGGGCTGGGGGGCGCATGGATGGGAGAAGTTCGGGGTGGGGAGGGGGCGAATGAATGGGGGAGCAGCCGACTGGCCCTGCAGGACCTCGGTTTCCCTGCAGGGTCTGACGTGGCTGTGGGGTTCTGTGTCCAGCCAGCAGCCCTGTGGCTCCACCTTCCCAGGCTGTAGCTCCCGCTCAGCCTGAGCCCTGGCCCTGGTCCTGGCTTCAGTGTTGCAGGTGCGTGAGTGCTGGGTTGTCTCTTGCCACTGCCGGGACCTCATCTCCCTGCTCCCCGAAGGAGGCCTCGGGTGCAGGCGGCTCCCAAAGATGCTGCCAGAGATGGGGGCCTCCTGGCCCAATGCCACCGACCCCAGGCCTGGAAAGCAGGCAGTGCCTGCCCTGTTGGTGTTCATCCCTCCCTGCCTCTCTGTCCACCACACTCAGGAGGAGGGAGGAGCCTGAGCTTGGCTGGCTCTGCGCAGCCTGTGAGGGAGTTGGGTCCATTCGCTGTGGCTGTGTTTCCTTCTCCCAAACTGAGGCAGGAAGTGGCTGGAGTCGCTTCTGAATGTCCAGGTTTATTCTGCACGTACAGAGAATGGGGACAGAGGAGGCCGTGGGAACACAGTCATGGCCGGCGGGAAACAGGCTTAGATTTGCGCTGTCCTGCTCTTACTCCTGCGGCTCCCGTGGAGAGGGATGGGTGGACAGACGGACATGCAGGTGTGGCCTGTGTGTGACGTTCTCTGCCATCCCTGCTCTGTGAGCTCTGGCTCCCATGGCCAAGTCCCCTCCCTTCCCTCTACCTGTGCCCCCACACCCCTCCATACCTGGTGCCCTCAGAGGGGCTCCCAAAGCATGGCTGGGAGGCAGTGCCCAATAGAAGGAAGCGTGCACACACACTGCACACACACATGCACGTATGCATCACACATTCATTGACCTGGGAAATGCACACAGGCACACACACACGTGTGTAGAGACAGACTCATACTTGTGCACACAACACAGCTATCCCAGGTAACCAAGTCCCTGTCGTCCTCCTTGGCTAGCACAGCCTCCGTCCTTCTGGGCCAAAGCCCTCAGGGCTCTTGAGCAGAGACCAAGGCTAGGGCTCTGCCACTCCTGCAAGTGGGGCCCGCCGCACCTCCCGCATGGACGCCACTCTTCGCATGAACGGCGGTGACTCGGACTCCGCAGCCTCTCCAGCCCCAGCTCCCCCACAGCGGAACTTGTTGCCTGCTCCTTTCTCTCAGGCTTCGGCACGGGGTCCTGCAGGTAACAGGTGAGTGACAGTTGTCAGCTGTCAGCGTGCCAGAGACCAAGCAGGGGGCACGGGGCAGTGTGGCGTGGCCCTGGGCAGGCTCTGGAGCCCATGGGCGGCAGAGGTCACTGCCTCTGCCCGCTGGGCAGCCTCCTCCCTCCCATCCACCGTCTGCCCCGCTCCCCGGGCACCATGCACAGGCGCTGGCCCTGGGCGCCCCCAAACTGCAGCAGCTCCACTTTTGCTGACTCACATTTTTCATTTTAGTTATCCCAAAACTTTAAATAAGCAACCCAGGTTTCTATTTCCTGCTTTGTTTATTTTAGACAGAAACATATATCTGTTCTGCTCTCTGTGTAAGATGAAAAAGCAAATCCCCTCTCACACTGCAGCCTGAGGACTGCTCTGCTCAGCCCTGAGGTCACGGGCAACACCCAGTTCACATGGCACATGGCTTAGGGCGTTGAGCTGTTTTGTAATGGAATGAAGCCTCTGTGCTTTGTCTCCTTGCTGATTTTTAAAATTGAAAGCCAGTAAATAGACTTCCATGACCCCGGAAATGTTACACCTTGCAGATTTCACTCCCATCCCTGGCAGAGCGGGAGACTGGCCTCCCCTGCACTGGGAAACTGCTGAAACCCGGGGAGAGCACAGAAAGCCGTGGCTTTGTGCGCGGGGGCTGGCAGTGCCGAGAGAGAATGGAGTTGGGGGGGGGGTCCCGGCTCCCGGCCCAAAATCCAGGCAGGGGTTCTACAGGCAGCGCGCAGAGGGGCTCTGAACCCTCGACAGTGCCCCTCAGCTCATGCACAGGCGAGGACTCTGCCTACCAAGAGGGATCTGCAGGTTGCGGGGAGGGGGGGGGCTCACGTTCCCACGGCCAGAGGGCAGAGCCCGCAGCACAGACCTGCACTGCAGCACAGGGGAGGTGTGGCTCTGCAGAGTAGCAACATTAGCTCCGATCAAAAGGCTGCTCTGGACCCAGCTATCAAAGCTGTAGTCTAAGCCCCCCAAATAGTAAGCAGTTAAGAGAGTAAAAATAACTATGTCCCATAACCAGGTCCAAAAATATTAAAAAGAGTACAAAAATAACCGCAGTCAGTACCATAAAAATCACAAGGTCTGGCATCCTGTCAGAATCACCAGATATGCAAAGAAGCAGAAAATAAAAGTCAAATGAGAAGAAAGATCATCCCATGGGAGCAGGTCCTGAAACAGCCCAGGGGGGAAGTAGCAGGCAAGATATTACACAGCTCATGGGAATGGAGTCCGTGTGTCCAACAAGCAGAGGGGCACAAACGTGTCGAGCAGAGACGCGGAAGGAGGAGGAGTCAAGATACCACACAGGACAAGGGCGTCCACTGTCACCACTCCTGTTCGACACAGAGCTCGGCAACTTAGCCGGAGCAATCAGGAAAGAGAAAGAAATAAGAGGGATACGGATAGGAAAGGAAGAAGTCAAATTATCATTATTTGCAGATGACATGATCCTATATTTACAAGACTCAAGAAATTCCACCAAAAGACTCCTAGAATTAATAACCAAATTTAGCAATGTAGCAGGATACAAAATCAACACACAAAAATGAATAGTGTTCCCATACACCAATAATGAACTCACAGAGAAAGAAGTTAGGAAAACAATGCCATTCACAATAATATCAAGAAAAATTAAATATTTAGAAAGTTAACCTAACCAAGAAAGTGAAAGATCTCTACAGTGAAAACTATAGTACGCTGAAGAAGGAGATTGAAGAGGATATGAGAAAATGGAAAGATATCCCCTGCTCCTGAATAGGTGGAACCAATATAGTAAAAATGGCCATACTTCCAAAACTGTTACACAGATTTAACACAATCCCAGTCAAAGCACCAGCAGCACTCCTCACAGAACTAGAGAAAACAATCCTAAAAGTCATATGGGACAAGAAGAGCAAAAGCAAACCTGGGGTTACAAGAGCAAAGCAAGAGGAACCACAATCCCACATTTGAAGTTATACTAGAGAGCTACAGTGATAAATACGGCATGGTACGGCCATACAGACAGACATGTGACTCAGTGGAACAGAATAGAGGAAGCAGAAACAACCCCAGGCACACTCAGCTGTTTGATCTCTGACAAAGGGGACAAAAACATGCATTGGGGGGAAGACACCCTCTTTAATAAATGGTGCTGGGGAAATTGCACATCCACACGCAGGAGACCAAGTCTAGACCCATATACCTCACCATGTACTAAACTAAAACCAAAACGGAGCAAGGATCTAAATGTTAAATCAGAAACACTTAGTCTGCTGGAAGATAAAATAGGTAAAACTCTTGAAGTCATAGGCACAGGAAAGGACCTCCTGAACAGAACTCCAGCGGCACAAGAAACAATACTGAGAATCAACAAATTGGATCATATCAAATTAAAAAGCTTTTGCACTGCAAGGGAAACATCCAAGAGAGTAAAAAGACAACCTACAGAATGGGAAAAATATTTGCCAGCTATTCCTCCAGAGACCAATATACAGAAAATACAAAGAACTCAGAAAAATTAGACACCCCCCCAAAAAATAAAAGACCCCCTCAAAAGATGGGCAACTGACGTGAATAGACACTTCTCAGAAGAAGTACAAATAGCCAATAAATATATGAAAAAAATGTTCAATGTTGCTGGCCATTAGAAAAATACAAAATTAAAACAACACTGAGATTCCATCTTACCTGAGAAAGAATAGCTATTATCAAGAAATCAGCCAAGAATAACAAATGCTGACAAGGCTGCAGGGAAAAAGGAACCCTTCTATATTTTTGGTGGGGGTGTATACTAATACAACTACTATGGGAATCCGTGTGCAGATCCCTCCAAAAACTAAAACTAGAAATTTCATTTGACCCAGCTATTCCCCTTCTAGGTATCTTCCTGAAAGAGTTAAGACAATATATTACAGCAACACATGCATATTCATGTTTATAGCAGCACAACTCATAACTGCTAAATCTTGGAAATGGCTTATATGTCCACCAATAGATGAATGGATAAAGAAAATGTGGTATGTACACACAATGGAATACTATTCTGCCATAAAGAAGGATGAACTTGAGACATTTGTAGGAAAATGGATGCACCTTGAGACCATAATGTTAAGTGAAATAAACCAGACACACAAGCTTAGCTATCACGTGGTTTCTCTTATATGAGAAATCCAAAGTATAAATAAAGAGCAAAATAAGAGATAAGTGATAGGAAGTAGGGAGATGGATTTTGTTCAAATCAGAAGGGGTTGAAGAGATGCAGGGAGGGGGAAGGGGGCAGAGAAAGGGGATGAAAGAAGAATTAAGATGTGTTATCGACATATACCAACCCCCCAAGGGAATGTAAATGTTGTGGACTACAAACATGTCCTAATAAAAATTAAAATAAAAGCAGACATAGAAAAACTGCATTCCATACAGCAGAATAAGCACGTGGATGATTGGACTTCCTGTCAGACACAGCCTGAAGGTCATGGAGAAGCAGCTCTAAAATACAGGAGCAGCCAGACTGTCAGCATAGAATCCTACACCTGAAGACATCTTTCAAAAATTGAGGCCAAAGAAGTTTGCAGGCGTAAGTGAGGTAAGAGAATCCGCTGTATTCAGACCTCTCACAAGGAAAGTTAAACGATGTCTGGGCGGAAGAACGAGAAAAGCAGGTGGAGATCCGGACCCAGACAGGTGGCTGAAGAGAACCAGAGCCGTATATCTGTGAGCTTCAGCAAAAATATGCTTCAAGGGCCGGTGAGACGGCTCAGCGGCGTAAGCGCCTGCCCGGCAAGCGCGAGGGCCCGAGTTCGACTCCCGGATCCCACATACGAAAAAGGGGCCGGTGATATCGCTCAGCGGCACGGGCGCCTGCTGGCGCGCGAGGTCCTGAGGTCGACCCCGGTACCCACAAAAAAAAAAATATGCTTGAAATAGAGAAAAGCTCTCTAACACATAGATAGTGAAAGGAAGTCTAATAACAAAGTCGCAGGCTTATGGCACAGGTAGAAAGCAAGTGTACCACAAGTCCAGGGCAGGAGAAGTGGAGGAGCGCAGGAAGAATGCGACGAGCGACGAGCTGTGTGTCCCACAGACCTGCAGCAAGGACACGCAAGAAGTGTGTGTGCCCCATTAGCCAACAAAGGCGAGAAAATCATAACAAATACTGGTTTTAACCTCAAAAGAAGTTAGAAACAGAGCAAAGAGAGTAAAAGAGCAGGTGGCAAATGCAGATGGAATATTTAAGCCATCACATCAATCGTGACAGTAAAACTAAATACTACAGTGAAGAGACGGACAGGGTCTTGCTGGGGCAAAGGCGGGTGCCATCTGTACTTCATCTACACAAAAGGCACTTTAAATATAAAACTATACACAAGCTAAAAGTAAAAATCTAGGGACAGATACACCATGCTAACGCTAATCAAAAACCGCTGGAATACAGGAGGCCTACTGACCAGGAATACTGGGGATAAAGACTCATGTCACAGGGAAGGAGGGTCAGCTCCACCGGGGTGTGCTGCTAATCCCGAACGGGAGCCACGAAACAACAAAGCCCCAGAACGCAAGCAGCAGAGGTGGGTCAAGCTGCAAGTGAAAACAAAACTCAAAACTATAGACAGATTTCCCCTTATGCTCAGTAATTATTAGAACAAGACAAGAAATATATAGATATTCTCTTTTAACAACCTACCATTTAATGGCTGCTCAGATCTACAGCTGAGGTTCGCTGTTTGGACTTTCGACTTTTCTTTTTTTGTACAGTTTTGTACATCTTGTTATAGAGCCTCAATGCCTTTTTTTGTACAGTAAACCTTGTTTATATAGCACTGTAAATTTTGCTGATTGTATTGTACAATAAAGCACTGTAGTTTTATGTTCTGCATGTAAGAGTTATGCAAATAAGAGCAAAGTCATCAAGTTGGAGTTGCCTTTGACCATTACTTTGTTCTGGATATTGTAATGTACACACTATGTACAATTCCTCATTTAATGACCCATTCATTTCAATGACCTAGTTGCAAGACGTAGCTCGGTCGTTAAACGCAGAACGTCTCTATATATTTCTTGAAAAATGCCATGATCTATTTGACCTAATGGAGATGCACAGAGCCCTTCCGCCCAACAGCAGAACGTCATCTTTCCAGGGGCTCCCAGAACATTTACCAAGATGGACTGTGTTCTGGACCATAAAACAAGTATCCATAGATACACAAGATTCAAATTACACTGACCACGTTCTGAGCCAAAATAGAATTAAGTTAGAAATTAATAACAGAAGGGTCCAAAATATTTGGAAATTGAATGGCGCACACTTGTGAATAAACTCTGGCTTACATAAGTCAAAAGAGAGACTGGGAAGTGTTTTGAGCTGAATGAAACTGAAAACACGGCACTGCAAAGTCAAGGGGGCGCAGCTGACGTGTGCGGGAGGGAGATGCAAGCACTGTGTGAGTCCATCTTCTGTTGCAATAACAAAGCGCGCGAGGCTGGGACTTTCCGTAGATAAGATCTGCTTAGCTGACCTTTTTGGAAGTGGAAAGCTTGTGGTCGGTGGCCACATCTGCCAGGGGCCCTCGTGAGGGCCCCTGGCAGATGGTGCAGTGGTGGTGGGGAGCCTACGTAGAGGGCAAGATCACTCTGCGAGACAGGAACCAGGGAGAGGCAGAGCCGGGCCACCCCATTATAACAACGCACTAAGGGGCCTCTTTCGAGTCTTGCAGGGACCACTCAGTCCCGTCCAGGGGTGCACCCCAACCACCTGTGATAGGCCTCATCTCTCAGGTCCCCCACCTCTCACCATCACCACATGGGCCCAAGCTTCCGACAGGTGAACCCCTGGGGGATCAGCCGCCCTCACACCACAGCAGGCACAAAGAACCCAGTTAAACCAAAAGGAAAGATCGCAAGGCGACATCCTAGGATTTCAGCCTAAGACACCAGAAAGATGAGCAAATTAAACTCAAAATAAGCAGATAAAGAAAATAATAAAAAGCAGAAATCAGTGAAAAAGAAAAAAGAGGAAGTGCCAAGAAAAACCAAAGAAAGTAAAAGTTGGTCATTTCAATAAGTCAATTTAAAAATTTATACTTCTGGGCCAAAGGATGAAGAAAACAGAAAGAAGGCACAAATTCCCAATCCAGTGTCAGGAAGGAGGAAATGGACAGCACTGAACATTCCACACTCCTGGTAAGAAAGGAATAGATTATTGTGGACAATTTACTGGTAATAAATTAGACAACTTAGATAAAGTGGACCAATTCCTTGAAATACATAAGTGTAATCACAAAATATAGTGAAAATTTATTACAGCAAAAGACAAGTTGCTTAATATTAAAAAATTAATCGATTTCATGTTAATAAGCTAAAAAGAAAAAAATCATTTCAACAGAAAAAATATTTAATTAAAATCCACCATTTACTCATAATAAAAACCTTTAGTAAGGGCCGGTGAGATGGCTCAGCGGCATAAGTGCCTGCCTGGCAAGCGCGAAGTCCCGAGTTCGACTCCCGGAACCTACATATGAAGAAAGGGCCAGTGATATCGCTCAGCGGCACAGGCGCCTGCTGGCACGCAAGGTCCTGAGGTCGACCCCCAGTACCCACACAAAAAAAACCTTTGGTAAATGTGGAATAAAGTGAAACTTCCTTGTCTGGTAAAGGTCTTCTACAAAAACAAAACAAAAAACTCTACATCGTCCTAAGATGAGAGCAAGTTAAAGATATTTGCTCTTGCCTCTTTTATTACAAGTTATCCTGGCGGTTCCACTTGATGCATGAGACAAGAAGAAGAAATAGAAGTCATCTGGATTGGAAATAACAGTTTCCTTATTGTCCATGGAGACTTAGCTTATGGAATCCACAAAAAAGAGCTACTAGAACGAATAGATAAGCATGCAAGGTGGCAAGGTTGAAGAAAAATACACACAAATCAACTGTATTTTTATGTATTCACAACTAACAACTAGAAATAGGCATTTCAAAAGTAATATCATTTAATACCATTGACAGGTATGACATGGCCAGGCAAATATCTAATAGAAGATGTGTTAAGCCTGCGCACTGAAGACTACAAAACAGTGCTGAGAAAAACGAAACAAGACCCAAGCAGAGGGGACGCATCCCAAGTTCTCCGATGGGCCAGCCCGAAGTTGCGAAGATGTCAGCCTCCCACCGTGCTGATGTACACACCAGTGTAAACCAGCCAAGGTTCTACGGGCCTTTTTCTGCACATATTGACCACTGGAGTCTAAAATTCATGTGGAAACGAGAAGGAGCTAGAATAATCAAAACAAGTGCGAAAAGAACAAAGCTGGAGGACTTGTCAATCTGATTTCAAGGCTAATTATAAAGTACATTAATCAAAAAGCAGTATGGTATTGGCACAACAGAGATTCCAGAAATAAACTCACATATAGTTATTCGATGTCTGACAAAAGTGGAAAGACCAGTGGAGAAGGTATAGCCTTTCGATAAATGACCCTAAAAGGGAACTTTGACCCATACTTCATAGCACATTCAAATTTTAATTCAAAGTGGATCATGGACCTCAAACTATAAAACTTGTAGAAGAAAATAGAGAAGAAAGTGTTTCCTTCCCTTGCTGGGGATTAAACCCACAGCCTTTGCACTGAGCTACATCTCCTACCCACATTTTTGGCCTTGAATTACACAAAGATTTTTTTTAGATAAGACATCAAATGCATAATTCATAGAGGACAGACTGATAGAGTGTACTTGATCAAAATTAAGAATTTACACTCTTCTAAATACACTTTCTTTGTTTGTTTTTGTTTTTTTTGTGGGTACCGGGGGGTCGACCTCAGGACCTCGCGCACCAGCAGGCGCCCGTGCCACTGAGCGATATCACCGGCCCCTTTTTTGTATGTGGGTTCCGGGAGTCGAACTCGGGCCCTCGCGCTTGCCGGGCAGACGCTTACGCCGCTGAGCTGTCTCACCGGCCCTAAATACACTTTCAAGACAGCAAAAAGACAAAAAAGTAGGAGAATACACTTTCAAAGTGCATATTTACAGAGGACTTCTATTCAGAATGTACATAAACTCTTGAACCTCAATAACAAAAAACAAGCAGCTATAAAAGGAAGGACAAAAGACTCAAGCAGATATTCCCCCAAACAAACATAGATAGCAAAAATGGCATGAAGTGATTCTCAGTGTCATTAGTCAACAAAAAGATGCAAATGGAAATCACTGTACACCTGCTGGTGTCTACATTCAAAAGTCCAAACAGAGAGACTGGCAAGGATATAGAATCACTGGAAATCTCACACGTTGTTGGTGGTAGTGTAAAAATGGTACAACCACTTCAGAGAACAGCTTGAAAGTTTACTAAACAGCGAAGCACACCCAAACCGCACCATCCAGACCCTCCTCCCCAGGAATCAGAAGCATATGTCCCCAGAGCTTTGCACGCAGATGTTCACACAGCATTGCGTGTAACCACCGAAAACTGGAAACCACCCAAACGCTCAGCTGGCAAATGTATTAGCAAATCATGCACGTTCCTATAATTGAATACTATTAAGCCATAAGAGGAATGTACTGCTGGTACTGCGGAGGACACGGATGACTCATAATGACCTTGCTGGAAGAAGCCAGACACCCGGCCTTGGGAGGGTGACCTCAGTGCTTCTGTTCATACGCAACTACAGGAAATTCACCCTAACCCTAGAGACTGAACGCATGACGGTGGTTTCCTGGGGACAGGGCTGAGGCTGGGGGGCAGGAGGGTTGAAGGGCACAAGGAGAAGTTGGGGTGATGAGTGTGCTCATTGACTCCACAGGGTGCACACATGTCTAATGTACCAAATTTTACACTTCCAATGTGTGCAGTGTGTTGCCTGCCCTTCAATATCACTGTTTTAAAAATAAATTATAATTAAATTATAAATTATTTAAAAAGCAATGTGAAAGAAAGGGTGTGGCTATGAAGACAGTGTGGTAAGAACCCAGCCCACTGAGCATCCTCAAGAGATGGCGTGAGGGGAAGACGTTGAGAACCGAAGGGTCCCGAGACTTTGCCCCAAGACATGATTCGCACAGCCCCTACTGAGAGGCGCACCTTGACCAGAAGAAAACAGAACCGAAGAAATGGGGCAGGAAAGAAGAAGCCAGGTGAGCGAAGAAAATCTGTGAGAACCGAGGGATGTCTGCAGGGCTTGGGGACTATCAGGTAGTAATGCTGATGACCACCAACGCCACATAAAAATCCTACAGAACCGAAGCGCTAGAGAAGATAAATACCACCTTTGGAGCCCTTATAGCCACCTAATAGGAGCTAATTTCCTTAGCCTCATAAGGATGATCAAATCCCATAGCGTACACCTCCCTCACAGGGAGACTCAGCCCCAGCCTTTAAAACCAGCTCCACCTGGCCCTCAGTGTGAGGGGAGCCCAGGAGCACATGAGGGCAAGGAGAAGAGCGAGCCCCAAAAGGGGCAAACTAAGCCACCGCCATCCCAGACCATCCTGAGGGAGAGCGTCCAGGTAATCCTCAGAAAAATGCTAGACTCAGTTAGCACATCCAGAGGGTTGCAGGATGTGAGGTCGTCGTTAAAAAGTACTAGCAAAGCTTGTATAATGCAATACAGTAATACACCATGAGCAGTGGGAAAAATAGTGTCCAGAGAGAGGTATAATATCAGCAGGCAAGACCTTTCTAGTAGGAGGAGACGGTGAAACTATTGGAGCCTAAATAAATGGAGAAATAGGCCACACTCATGGGAGGCAGGACTTGATAATGATGAAAATTCCCTTTAATTGATACAAAGCCTAAGTGTTTCCAGCCTACATCCAAATAGGTTTTGGAGTTGGTTCACAAAATGAACACCCAAGCAATGGGTCTGAAGTAGCCAGCACCCGAAGACGAGGGCCGGGCTCACCTGCAGGGGACCAGGCTGCAGTTCTTGAAAGAGTCGAGGAGGCCTTGGAGCAGGAAGGAAAATAAAGAACCCAAGGAACAGGACCCATGAGTGCACCGCCTGGGCCTGTGCCGGGGCCTCGGTGGGCACCGGACTGGTCAGGTATGGCTCTGGCATAAGGGGTGAAAGCACCGCACCCCACTGACAGGCGAGTCGGAGCCTGGACGTGGGAATGCAAAACCGCAGGAGTGACCTATGAGTATCACAGGGCACAAGGAGAGCTGGCGCAGCAGACCCATGAAAATTTAAGATTCTGTTCAGCAAAAGACACCATCAACAAAGAAAGAAAAAAATACAAGCCTCAGTCTGGGAGGATGTATTTACAAGACCTATAACCAATGAAGTATCGCTGTGTGGATACATAAATAATTCCTGAAAATCAATAAGAAAAAGGCAAGAAACCCAATAGAAAAATGAGCAAATGATCAGAAACAATAAATATGAGGAGAAAACTGTGTAATAAATATGTGAAAAGATGCTCAACTTCACTGCTAATGCAAAGAAACACAAATTAAAGCAACAAGATGCCGTTTTTCATTCATTAGAGTATAAAAAATTAGTAAGTCCCATATCACTGCGTGTTGCATGAATTTGTGGGAACGGAAGCCCCGTGCATTGCTGGCAGGAATGTAGACCCATGTGGCTGCCCGGGATGCCAATTAATAATGACGGGTACAGTGGCACTCATGCTCAGTGTCTACCAAGCACTGACGTGTGCCAGGCGCTGCTCAGAGCCCCCGACTCTGCCCACGACCCTCCGAGCCGCAGGTCCACCCTGGTGTCTGTCCCACAGACACACGGATCCCGGTGGTGCTGTCACGTTAATTGGGGTGGGAAGGCAGAAGCCATCTGGGAGTTCATGGTGGGGAAGAACCCAAAGACCAGGCCTTCTGGGCACAAGGGTATGTTCTGTCGCAGTCACCGGGAACACACTAGCTCACCTCCGTCAGCACGGAGACGGCTCAAACCCCGGATATAGAGTGAAAACAAGCAAGTTCCAAAGATTTCTGGCTCATTTTGCTATTTGTGTATGGTGGGTGCAAACATGATGGGAAAGTCTCGACTTGTGTGTGTTCCTTCTCCAACTGTGCCTAAGGTCACCTGGGGACCCTCGGGGGCGTCCAGCCACCTGTAGGAGCCATCACATCCAGCGAGAGACCGAGGGCTCAGGGGAGCAGAGCCAGCCCGGAGGAGCTCTAGTCCGGAGGAGGGAAGGCTATTTGGGGAGACCAAGGACACACCACGTTTGAAATCTACTAGCGTAATTGTTATGAGTCACAAAGGTAGAAGAAACAGACCCTCGACTGACAGCTAGGGGAGTGCTGGTTAACGCTCTTCTGATGGAGATGAGAATTCCCAGGAGGTGGAGCAGCAAGCCCCTTGTTCCTGGGAGCAGCTGAGGTCCCGTTTCTGTCAGGCCCATGAGGACAGCTGCACTTGCACTCCCGTTCCCGGTGGCTCCGTGACATGAATTTTAAGAGCTGTAAGTACTGGAAAGGACAGGTGAAGACGCTGCGGCTCAGTGGTAATACAACGGTGCCCAGAAACTCCAAGGGGAAAATGGGACAATAAAAAACTAATCAGACAGTTCGGTGATAGAGTCAGACATGGGCAACATCGAAAAATCCATACTTTTCCTATGTACACAAGAAATAACTATTTAAAAGAATCCATTTCTTTTACAATAGCTAGAAAATCTGTAAGATGTTTTGAGAGGCCAAAAGCAAGCAAGAGGTGTACCAAACCTCAGTGAGGAAAATGGTAAACTTTATTGGCGGGCACAGAAGAAAATGTGAGTAAATGGAGAGAGATGTCTGGTTCTTACACGAGAAAACGAACATTGTAAAAATGTCATCGGTCTCCCAGAGTGATCTATCCAGGCACTGGAATCCCAATCAACCGCAATCGCATTGCACATGGAGTTTGACGAGCTGGCTGAAATTCACCCGGAAAAGACAACGCTGGTGAATATTGTTTTCCGAAAAGGAAGAGCAGTGAAATTGGACTTGCAGAGAGGGAGCATGTTAGAGAGACAAGAAGCAGCCAGTGTGTGTCTCGGCCTTGGGAGACGGGACAGACTGCCGCTGGGACAACAGGAGGTCAATTTCCAAGTCACAAACGCAGTGAGTCTGAATGTCAAAGACAGTCATCTGAAGGCAGAAAACCAAAATGAAACAATGCTTGATTTAGGCGTTAATTAGGGAGATCCTGACAGAAGCAACAAGGAACGATACTTTTCACCCCTAAAACTGGGAATAAATGATAAAAGACTGATATAGGCACAAGAAAAGCAGGGGCTAAGGCTGTAGCAGTGGGGAATACTATTTATTCAGGACCCAGTTTGGGAATTTCCATCCAAAACAGCCACATGCCATCCAACCCAGCCCTCCTGTGAGGCTCAGCCCCAGAGAGAGACAGTCCCCATCCATGCAGAAGGACGTGCACAGTGGCCACATGGTGATAGGGGAAGAATAATTAAAAAGGAAGAACAGAGGAGCCCGAATTCCCCACCAGAAGAGCAGTACCAGTCACAGGACAAAGAATCCACAGCCAGCAAAGAAAGAAAAAAAAAAGAGGTCGGGCACATGTGCCAACTTGGAGAGCTCCCGAGACACTGTGTTAAATATAAAAAGCGAGTTGCAGACAACATGAAATATGCATGATTCCATTTGCGCAGAGCAACATCGCCAGACGAAATTGTGTATTTCCCTTTGTGCACGCATGTGCCGGCCACTATGGGGAAAGTCGGCAGGGCGCTAGAAGGGACACAGTGTCCTCTGTGTATGGTTGTGGGCTCGAGTGTCCCTGTGCGTGCACGTACCCAGGGAGACTTAACCGACGTCTGAGACAAGAGAAAATAGAGCAGGAGGCAGCATGCACAGGCCAGAACAAGGAGGAAGGAGCCGGGAAGCGTGAGGCTGTGGTCTCAGCGGTGACTGGCATGTGAAGTGGGCAGAGGTGTCCTGGGTGGAGGGGAGAGAGAAGGCCCAGGAAGTCCCTAGGTGGCTGCTACCATCTAGGGAAAGGAAGGCACTGGATGGGCATGCCAGGGGCAGAGACCAAGCGGCAGGGAAGGACTGGGAGAGTGTGGGGCAGAGCGACAGGGGACATCAGAGATGCCTGAGAAAGCCAAGTCCAGCAGCCTGGGTGACAGGAGGCTGGAGGTCAGTCTTAGCTACTTTTCTCATTGCTGAGACACAGTACCTGACACCCACAAGTTAAAGGAGGAAAGATGTGTTTCGGCTCACAGTTTGTAAATGTTTCAGTCCATAGTTGGCTGGCTCCAAGACAGGGCAGCATAGCAGAGGAGAAACAGTCCATGGCAGGGCAGGCAGAAGGCAGCAAGTAGCAGCAGCAGCAACAAACCACCTTCTTTCTGTCCCTTTATATTCCATACCCATGCCCAGGGTGGGGCTTCCATTATCCACGCCCTTAATCCCAGTATCACATCCTTCATTAATCCACATTCACACACCCTAATCCAGCCACCTTCAAAACTCCCCACCAATGACCACATGAGGCCTGGGGGACATCTAGGTACACTCTGTAACAGAGTCCATGATGGTACCGCCCCAGAGGAGTGTGGAGCAGGAGGTGAGATGACAGCAGCCAGGGCCAGGCGTGCTTGACACGGTGTGATAGCAGCACAGTGTCAGGGACTGTGGAGTTGGGGAGGCCACGCAGGGCTGCTGGGCACTGGTGGAGAAGCAGACAGCCAGGTCCTCGTGCGGGGTCCTTTCCTGTAGGTGTGAGGGGTTGGGGCCACCAGGGTCCAGGGTGTTTCCTAGGTAGGATGGAGCCCTGGGGACCTGGTGGGAGGAGGACAATGGAGGCATGGCTGGGTCTTCCTGGGGTCAAAGAACACAGTCCTGGGGGCATGGGCCAGAGCATGTAGCCTTCACTTGGGGCACCCACAGCCCCACTTGGCCACTTTCCACACCACTGGGTATCGCCACAAAATGGGGAGGATGTGGTGTGATCACTGCAGAACAAATATCAAAGTACGGAGTGCGGTTGGCCATGGTGACCTCCAGGCCCCACCCCACTTGGAATCAGGAATAAACCATTGTTATTTTCAGCCAACGAGGTTTTTGTGTCACAGCAGACTCTCCTGCCTGACTGTGGCTCTATGACGGGGAGCAAGGGCAGAGAGCTGTCGGGTTGGCCAAGAAGACAGGACCAAGAGGAGAAAGGAAGAGAGAACAGCCACCAACTCAGCCATGGAGGCCATAAGCCCCAGCATCTGCCATCTTCAAGCTGGAGACTCCATCGTGCTGCCCGGGGCGCCCCAGCTGCAGAAGGCAGAGCAGGCGTGATGCCCACCAGACTGAGGGTAGAGACTCCAACACCTGTCTCTCCAGAGACACCACTGGATCTGGGCACCCTTGAGCTCAGGCGAGTGGACATATGACATTGGCCACCACGGGCCTGGACACCCCTGCTCAACTTGGCACCCATATTCATCACTGCAAGCTGCACTCGCTCTCCAAATAAAGACACTGACAAGGTCATCGTTGCACCCAGTGTGACACAACCATCGAGCAAACAACTGAAGACACACAAGCCCTTCCTCAGAAGAGGAGCAGTCCTTATGTGGTCCTTTAATCCCACTTAACACAGTCACGTAGTCACCACATCTCATGTCACCAGAGAAGGGCATCAGAGAGGAAAGGGAACAAAGGCATTTGCTTCTTGTATTGCCTGGACACCCACGAAACACAGAGGAAATACTACCATGACAGTCCCAGGCCCATGGCTGGGCCCACGTCGGGGCAGGAATCCATCACCGCCTTCTCCACTGCCCACTCTCCCCTCCTCCTGGTCTTCACCTGCAGCAGTGACCCAAACCTTCGCTCCTGAAGGCCTGGCCGTGATGGTCCTGGCTGAGTGGCAGCAGTGTCTTTTTCTGTTACCCCAGTCTCAGACCGGGGTAGTTCCGGAGACTGGGGGCCTCCTGTGCTCCAGACAGAGGCTTCCTCGCCAGCACGGTGGAGTCGCTTTCCCAGAGGTCTGGACCCATCAACCACCTCCTTTCCCTGCCTGTCGCAGCAGGAGCACGAGGAGCCCAAAGTGGCTGGTGGCACCAGACTCTTGTTCCAACAGGACCGCTGTCCTGTCTCCTCGGGGAGGTGGCTGCTCTGAACCAAGACCTCTGGGCCAGCAGAGCACAAAGCTGTGGAACAAGAAACAGAACTTTTGCCAGTGGTCACTCAGGGAGCGGGCGAGTGATGACAGTTTCGTCTGGCGATGTTGCGCTGCACAGGAGCCTTCTCCTGCTGGGCCCTGCTCCGAGCCAGCACCTGCCCAGTCACTGGGTGGGCGGCTCAGGGTCACACACCTAGCTCTAACACCCAGAGGGCCCCCGGGGCTGTGCCTCTCTGTGGCAGGCACCACACCCTTGGCCCTAGAAATTGCCCTGAAGCAGAGGCCTCTGAGGTCTGAGGAATTTTAATCTCCTGGCATCTGATGTGCAAATGTCCTAACCCTAAGTCAAGAGCAGTCACTACTTCTCGCACAGCGCCATCGCCATGGCGGACTGGCCTGGCATCGGGAGGAACAGTGACCAAGTCCCTGCCATCGGAGCCCTAGCCCAGAGCTGGAGAAGCAGAGTCCACAGCCCAGAGACCAGGCGGGCACACGGCCGGCCTTCCGGCGGGCCTTGCAAACAAGCGCAGAGAAAAGGCATTTGCCAGACCGATAGCTGCAGACCAGGTACCCAGGGACTGTTAACCTGCTCGAGTGAGAAAACCACAGCTGCCACTGGAGTCACCAGTTGGCCAGGCTTCTGACAACCCACTGTCATTGTGCAAGACCTGCCTCTGTTCTGCAGAGGCCAAGAGGGAGAGTTAGCGGGGTGGAGAGACCACGCCCATCTCTCAAGGCCTTGCGATCCTTCAAGGGTATGTTATTTCTTTTGATTTCCTGTCTTCCTGGGTGCAGACAGCACTGATGGCTTCTGCTCTCCACCCCAGTGAGACCCTCAGATCAGGGACCTGGCGTGGGGACCTCACCAGCCGCAGAGTACGTCTGTTCCAGTCACACATCCTGAATGGGGAAATGACCCCGGGGTGCGTCAGGCCCTGCAGGACCCACTGTGAGGTGGACCTGAGCTTGGCCCATGCCACCTGAGTCCCGGCCCTCCTCCACCTGCAGGACCGCAGTTATGTTTGGGGTCTTCCCGAATCGACGTCAGCTCAGAGCCAGGGCCCAGATGTCCCCAGAGGTCTAAGCACAGTTACCCTGGAAAGGGCATTGGGCCGCTTTGAAGAAGGCTGGGAGGACTGGGGTGGGGGTCTTCATCTCCGCCTCTGTGGTGCACTGAGGGTCCTTTAGCCTGGACCCTCTCTCTCCTTCACTCGGGCTCTCGTGTTGTAAATGGCTCGAGTCTGGGACTTGATCTGGAATAATAAAAGATTCTCAGAGCAACATGGGTACTGAAAAGTAAAGTTTTCAACCCTGGTATTTTGAAGAATGTAACTTCTGGGTTTAAAAAAAAAAAAAGCAGGGCCGGCGAGATGGCTCAGCGGTGTAAGCGCCTGCCCGGCAAGTGCGAGGGCCCGAGTTCGACTCCCGGAACCCACATACGAAAAAGGGGCCGGTGATATTGCTCAGCGGCACGGGCGCCTGCTGGCGTGCGAGGTCCTGAGGTCGACCCCCCGGTACCCACAAAAAAAAAAAGCAGAAATAAACAATCTTCCCCTCTCAGAGAGACTCCGGGCAGCATCAGGGCTGCGAATCTGGGCTGAAAGCGGGGTGGGGATGGATGGGGCTGCTGGACTTTGAAGGGTGGACCTGCGCTTGGGCGGCATCTCCACTACCAATGCTGGGCCGTACCAGACTCCGCCAGAGCCGAGAAGGAAGGGGGTTTCTCTAATTAGAAGCCCACCAGGGAGGACGACTCAGAATCGCGGGGTGGACAGAGTCGCCCTGTCCTCGGCAGGAAGAGGAATCAAACTCGAGGTCATTGCCATAATGCGTGACGGCTATAATATCAGGAAACCCCTTAAATATTGGATGCACCAAGGAAATATTAGTTAAATTATCACAGACTAATATAATCAGTTTCCTCTAGGATAAAATGTGATAAATGGGTTTTAATAAACGGAGAAGAATTATATGCATCATATTCGTGGTTCCCGTCAATTTTATTTAGAGTAAAATGCCATTGGGATAATTAGTTGGCTTTTACTGTGTTTATTAAAAGCTTTTCTAATGACCGCTTGGAGGAACAAGTAAAATTAATTTCTTTCTTGAACATCAGAGGAATTCATCAAACAAACAAAAAGCAAACTCCAGCCTGTGCCGGTCAGGGCCGGGGCTGGCTGTGGCTGAGCGCGTCCCCATCCCCTTGTCTGCTGCTGGCAGTGAGGCTCGGGTCCGTGCACAGGTGGCAGGGAGCCGGGCCCAGGAGGAGCCATCGAGTGACTCTAAGACCTCCTCCTCCAGGCAGCCTTCTCACCTGCCCCAACTGCAGGGCCCTCTTCTGTCTGGTGCACACCCCGGACATAGACCCTCACTTTCAGGCCAGAGCTTTCTCCTTGCCTGGGGCCCCTTGGGGTCCAGCGTAGGGCCAGGCACTCAGCAGGGCTGGGGGGCCCATGGCTACCACTTCCTGTCCAAAGAATCCAGCAGTACTGGGCAGGGCTCAGCCTTCACTCAGTCGTGGCGTCCGACCTGTGGCCCATGCTGTCCCTGGGTGGCCTGTGCTGGTCAGTGGGACCTGAGGTGTGGAGACACAATGGACAGCCTCCGACAGGCTGTGGGTGGTGTCAGGAGCAGGACCAATTCCTGGAAGATGCAGGAGGAGCTGCAGGGCCTCGTGGTCAGCTCACTGACCCTGCCACTGGTGCAGGTGCAGAGGTAGTGGGGCCAGGAGAGCTCGTATCCTTGACAGGGCCCCCCGGCGGGGAGGAGGGCAGAGAAGGAGAACAAGCCCAGGCACCCCATGGCCGCTGCTGAGGGGACCCTCCACCTCTCACCCAGCCTGGGCACTCATGGCCACAGGACGAACTTGAGAACCTGGGTGATGAGCAAGGTCGCCACCCACCGCCCACCGACCCCACAGCAGCCCCTCGCTCACAGACACCACCAGCAAGGACACACGTGAACAGCTGACACACTCAGACCATCACCTGCACTGAACCAGCACACCCGAACACAGGCCCCACCTGGGGGTTCTCGTGAAGGCTCAGAGGCCTCAGAGGGCAGCACGTGGAGCAGCAGGACCGGGTTCCCCTTCTGCCACTGTCCAGATGCCACCACATGGACACTGGGAACATCTGTCTGGCTCCCATCCCCCCATGCTACTCCCTGATGGCTGGCAGGGGCTTGCCCTGGGGCCACGGTGGGCATGGTGTCCCTGCTGTCTTGGTGCCAGGGAGGCTACCTGCCCTGGAGGTCCACCCCCCTCCCAGCAGGTGCCCAGGGTGACCCCAACCAGGCAGCATGGTCCCCCTTCCAGATTGCCTAGAGCCTTCCCTGCCCATCTGCAGAGGGGTAGCGGCCACTGCACCCCAGGTCACTCATGTAGGGCTAGAGCTGGGTCCCAGTTGGCAGAGGAGAAGTGGCGACAGTCCTCTGTGGGTCCCCCAAACCTCACAGGCATGCTTGGGGTTTTCAGTCCCCTTTGGCCACAGGGAGCCTTCTTCGTTGGCCCAGGTTTGGCGGGGGGGCACAGTGTGAGCTGAGCCAAGCCTGCTACACTCTAGCTTTTCCTTTTACCTGTGGCCAGGAAGAAAGTGTGAGGGGCAAGGGCTGGAGAGGCCTGGCTCTGAGGCCTCCCTGACGCACAGTCCACAGTGGCTGCCCCGATGGCCACCCCCCCAACAGATGGGACCCTTGGCGTGGGTGGCTTACCTGCCGGGCCTACCCTTCAATGCCACAGGACCCACCCCAATCAGAGCCACCGTGCCCGCCTCCTCCGGCCCCTGCATTCCTGCCTGTGCCCCCACACCAACTTCCACTCTCAGGATCAAGCAATCGAGTTGGCAGCAGGTGGTCCCCTGGCAAGAAATGTTTTAGTGCTTGGGGTCTGTGTGTTTATTTATTTATATTTATTTATCACAGTATGGGAGATGGCACCAGGGCCTTCACATTGAGCTATATCCCCAGTGCTTTTAAAAATTATTTAGGGGCCGGTGAGACAGCTCAACGGCATAAGCACCTCCCTGGCAAGCACGAGGTGCTGAGTTTGACTCCCAGTACCCACATACGAAAAAAAAGTCCAGTGATATCGCTCAGTGGCATGGGTGCCTGCTGGCGTGTGAGGTCCTGAGTTCGACCCCCGGTACCCACAAAAAAAAAAAAAATTTAAACTTTGAGACAGGGTCTCCCTAAGTCAGTAAGTTGCCCAGGCTGGGCTAGAAACATTTGTTCCTCCTCCCTCAGCCTTCCAGAAAGCTAGGATTACACCACCATGTGTGCATCACCACGCTCAGCTCCACATTTCTTTTTTTTTTTCCATATGCGGGTACCAGGAGTCGAACTCAGGACCTCACGCTTGCCAGGCAGGCGCTTATGCTGCTGAGCCATCTCACCGGCCCAGCTCCACACTTCTTAAACTGAAACGTGGCCTGGTGCAGTGCTCTGCCTAGATCCACAGGTCCTAAGCCCTCAGGGGGAGCCTGAGACAGGCGGACGGTGTTTTCGTGCACACACACCTGTGATGGAGTTTAATGTCCCAGCAGGCACCATAAGAGGTCACCAACAGAAACTGAGGTGAAAACAGCTCGGTCGTAAGGACGTACTGAGTTACGTGAATGTTCCGTGGATGTGGCCACCCGTCTCTTGAAGCTGTGCTCGCCCTTTCTGTGGTGACGCAAGATGACTCAGCGCTCACCTGTGAGGCGAAGGGAGGCAGAGTCGCAGGTGTGGTGACCAGAGAGCATCAGGACAGTCCACTTCCAAACTGCCAGCATCTCCACCCTCAGGCGGGGGGGCTGTTACATAAAATTCGGGCTTAGGAATGCACACTGCACTCCCTCGACAGTCGACCTGATAACCTAGCCAGCCGTGCTTCTCGTGGGACCACGACATAGACTGCGCAGGATGCGCTGGGCAGAAGGCTGGACAGCGCCAGCCAACTCAAGATCTCATCTCATTTCTTAGAATGGTGTGCAGCCTAAGACTCCTGACTTGTGTGTTTCTGGAAGTTTCCATCTGGTATTGTCAGAGAGGTTGACCTCAGGTAACCAAAATCACAGAAAGTAAAACCTTGGGTTAGGGAGACTGTGGTCCTCGAGCTCAAGAAGCGTGGCTAAGGACATGACCCTTAGAGCTGGACCTTGGCTGCGAAGGGAAACCTCAGCTGAGTAGGGCAGGAGGCGTTGGTGGCAGGTCGCTGGCTGTGGCACCGCGCGAGGAGACGCCGGGCTCCGAGCACGGGAGATGCTTGTTGTAGCAGCCGCACTGCCTTGCCCACGGCAGGAGGCTTCCCAGAGCCGGTGTGATGGGCTCTGAGCTCACACAGGGACATATTTGTACATCAGAAGTGTTTCCTGAGAGCAGCTCCAAGGAGGGTAATTTAGCTGATAATCGTGGTGCACCACGGCTCATTCGCCGCTAGCAGCCGCACCCCACAGTCGTGTCAGAGCAAGGCAGATGCAGTCGATTAAGCTGCGGCTGAACGGGCTACAGGGCCGGTGCCAGGGCTGGGGACCGGGTAGAGCCCGGGAAGAGTCTTCAGGCCGACAGTCAATCAACACACCCTAATTGGAAAGCGGTCATAAAAAGTAATTGAGTTTAATACATAATTTAGATCATTACCCGTTAAGTTATGCCTCCTGCTTAGGTGTGGGGAGAAAATTATTTATCTCGTAGACGGGGAAGATTTCATTTGTTTTTCTAATGGAATGCTCTCCAAATGACTTTAATAAGAGCAGTTTGTTAAATCAGATTTTGAATTGGTGCATGGATTGAAGTTCATATGTTAATTTTTGACATGATAGACTCCGTGCTCCCATTCTCCCCTTAAAGTGGCTGGATTTATTCTCCCAGGGGACGTCCCAGGCATTGCTGTCCTAGATTACAGAATTAAATCCAGTCTCTCTGGTCTCGGTGCAGGCAGTTGGGCTCCTACTTCTTCCTTTTCCCCTTTTCATAAAGGGGATATGAAGAGGCTCGGTGGCTACTTCACAGGCCCTTTTCCTCTTGAAAACAGTCCCGAGGCTACAGACAAAGGCTTCCGTTAAACACCGGAAAGGTAGTCCCTTACCGGGCCTGTCTGCGATCCATTAACTCGTGTGATTCCCGGCACGTGCAGCCAGCGCCAGCCTGGGTCCCCTGAGCGCACGCCGAGGCTGGCCTGGAAGGCTCAGGCCGTTCCTGCCCCAAGACAGGACAGTGGGTGCAGTGTCCCAGGGCTAGGCTTGCCGTCATGTGGCTTCGAGCCAGGCAGACACTCTCCACTCGGGACTCAGTTTCCCTATCTAGAAACCGAGATGTGATTTTAAGCACCCTCGGAGGCACGCACAGAGAGGAGGTGGCACCTGCCGAGTGCTGAGGGGACCATATGTGAACTCAGTCCCCACAAGCACTGCTCCCAGGCCCTGCCCCAGACCCTGCCTGCCTCCCTGTCCCCTCCCTACCTGGCTATACACGGGACATGGGCAGCACCGGGCCCAGATGTGGGGACCCCACCTCACCCTTGGCTGGGACCCGTGCTCTGGGCCCCGCGTCTTCACCTCTAGATGGATCCTGAAGCCTGAGGCCAGCTGGGCTGGCTGTCCCAGCTGTCTAGGCTCTGCCATGGGCACAGGGCTTGCTGGGACAGGCAGAGGAGCACTGCAGCTAAATCCAAACCCATCCTGAGCCACCAGAAAATGAAATCGTCCCCTCCGCATGCTTGTAACACCTCCGGGATGGGCATCAAGGGCCCTGCTCCACAGTCCTTTGCCTTGTCCCATCTGTACCCCGACTGGCCCTGGGGCTCAGCCTCAGGTTTCTATGGAGCTCTGTCCCCCAAAGCCCTGGGCCCCACAGCCCATGGGGCCTCCCTTGCCTCCGACCCCTCTGGAAACAAGAAGAGGCACACAGGCCCCAGCCAGCCCTCGCTCTGGGAAGCAGGCACCCCCTGACCCCCCAAGGAGCCATCACGAGCCCCTGGGAGCTTGGAGCCTTGGGCGGGGGAGCTGGGTTCCCCAGAAAAACGGGCAGGGTGGGAAGGACGCAGTCATCCCGGCCGGAGCCCAGGGAAGCCCAGCTGTGGTCTCAAGTCCGGGAGCCCTGCTGTTCCCACAGGGCGGAGCCTCCTCACTCTTCGCAGGCTCAGCCTGGTAGCTTGGGATGTGCAGGGGTCCACAGCGGGAGTGCAGCCCCCTGAGGCGGCCGAGGTCCCTCTGGCCCTGCCACCGCCCACAGCCCTCAGGTGTTTGAGGGAACACTGCTCCCACAGAGCCCTCTCCTCCTCGCGTCCTGCTCAGCGGGGACCCAAGCCATGGTCCACCAGGGCCCACGCAGCAGCTCAGGATCGGGCAGTCAGGCGCCCATGGCAGGGCACGGGGAGCCAAGGTGACCATTGGGAGAGGATGCGCATGTGCGGGAGACTGAGGCCCGGGACCATCTGACAAAGGGAGCTCTCTTAGCCACTTTCTTTGTTGCTGGAACAAAATACCCCGTACACCCAGCTTAAGGAGGAGAGGTTTATTTTGTCTTGTGTCCCAGCTCACCGTCGGTTGCTACCAAGGCAGGGTGGCATCATGTCACAGGGCATGGGAAGAGAGCTGCTCAGGGCAGGGGGCCGAGTATGGAGGGAGGAGCTGGAGGGAGAAAACCCTTCCAGGCCACGGCCCCTGATGGCCACCAGGCACCTTCCAAAAGTCCTGTCCATGCCCGCGTGGGGCTCAGCGGGGACATCCAGATAGAAGCCCTGACGGGACGGCAGCCACCAGCCCAGAGGGCCACGGTGCCTGACACGTGGCCTCACTCAGGGCTACCGACCTTCCATTTGTTTCTGCGTGAGCAGCCTTGAGAGCAGTGGCCACCGCCCTTGCTCCACCCAAAGTCGAGGCCACACACACTGGGCAGGGCCACTGCACAGCTGCCCGGCCGTGGCCACTGCTCCGGAACAAATAGAAGAGCTTGTTTACAAATTGTCCGTGGAAATCTGAGTTGCAAACATTGGCATCAGGCCTCGCCTGTCAGGCCACCCGGATTGGAGGGTGATTTATGAAGATTGCTTTACCTGGGCCGGGCTGGTCTATGCTGGGGAGTAATTCACACGAGGCTCATTTCAGATGCAGGCAGAGGCCCCCGTATTTCACTATGACAATGTAATCACAGAGCCACATTAAAAAGTCATTATTGTTTAGAATCCAGCTTGGTTTGAAAAACACTTACTATAAAATTCAACAGCCTTTGTAAATTACCAAAAGGTTTACTCAAGAGCACTAGGTGCCGTGATTTAGACACAGGACTTACCACTTTATTGATTCCATGGGATTTTGTTGGTCCCTGCATTTATGGGGATGATTAGTGAGTGATCAGAGTAATAAGCTGCCCCGTGTTGGTTCATAAATAAGGATGAATTGAATTTGTGCCCTCAAATTTCCCAAGCACCGCGCCCCTGCCCCGGAGTCTGGGGCGCACCTGTCGGGTGCTTCTGTGGATTGGTGCGGAAATCAGTCCTCGTGAAAGCAGAGAAAAGTGAGACCCAAGGGCCGGACGCTGCCTGAGAGCTGCAGTCACTCCGCCGTCCCCAGTGTGCTGGCGAGGGGACGCTGTGGAGCTCTGGCAGAGTTTTATGTCCCACCTCCTCCGCCGTGTTCCGGCCTGAGGACCGGCTCTGCAAGCCCGCAGTCACTCGCACACTGCTGGACAGAAGGATGCAGCAAGTTGCGCCTCGGCGTTGGGACAGGCTGATCCCTGCGGCCTGCAGGCTTGACTAGAGGAGTGTGCGGGGGTGAGGGTTGGGAAGCGCCGAGGCCAGGCCACCCTGACCAGTTCTCGTCCACCCTGGAGAGGGACGCGCGGCCAGGGTGGGGTCAGGCAGGAGTCCTGACCCCCAGCCCAGAACCACCCTCTGCAACGCACTTGCCCGAGCTAGGTGACACCTGGGGCCAGAGGGAAACTTCCTGTGCACATTAGCACTTTGGAGATGTTCCGGACGGGCTAGGCAAAAAGATGCTCCAGGGGACGAGGCAAAAACTTCGGAGTGATGCTTCCCCGGACAGGACTTTGGGCCGCAGGATGGATGCGCTTGGGGGAGTCACCATGGCTGCTGATGTCCCTGCCAGGAAGCACAGTGGGCCACATCTTCGTACTCCTCCCTGTCCTCCACGTGGGCCCCACACACCCAGCAAACAAGGCGGGCACAGCAGAGTCCCATCAACACGGATTAAGCAAAATGAAAACCGAATTTGGGACTGAACCGAAAGTGGCCTGGGAAGGGACTGAGTGAGTTGAGCTGGAAGTGGGTTAAAGCTGAATCAAACACAACCCGAACACCAGGCAGGCAGGGGAGGCGCAGGCTGGGATGAAGGAGCTGCCCGAACCCGGGGGGCAGGGGGGGCACAGAGCCCACGGAGCCCCACCCCAGGGACCCGCTCTGCCCTCACCCCGGGGACCCCCATCAGTATTGCTGGTAGGACCTGTGTGCAGCAGAAAGCCCAGCCTGTGGTCCCTTTAGTGCTCACCAATGCCCCTCAGGGTGTCTCTGGCATCTCCGGAAAAGCCACCACCTGCCCTCGAGGTCACACAGCTGGCACCACACCCCAGAGGCTCTGTAACCAGCACTACGGCGCGTGCTTGCGTGCTCAGGGCTTCCACGATAAGCAAGGGCCTCCATGGCTGGAGCTGGGACAGCAGCGAGGACGCAGGGCTCTGTCTTAGGCCTCCAATGCTGAATTCCAGATTGGCCCCGCTGCCCACAGAATTAGGTGTCACCGTGCAAGAAGTAAACGCGGCCCAGAAGCACTGCACATTGCCAGCCTTTCACAGCTGACAGCGGGAAGCCTCTCCCCTCACCCACCAAGGAGCCCACTCTGTGTCCGGCCACAGGCGTCCACTCCCCGGCCTGTCCCTGTCGTAGGTGTCCAGAGCAGCCCTCTCCCCAATGCCCACAGGCTTGGCACAGCTTGGCTCTGAGACCATCTGGGCATCTTCCCCCGGCTGCCAGCCACTGCTCCTGTTCCCACACCCGGGTTCTTTTCTCCACGTCGGGGAACTGGGATGCGCTGCAGGGCCCCTCACAGAGGGGACATACTGGCTATCCGCCCACCACACGGCAGTCTGGGGACGCGTGCAAAGCCCTGCTTCAGGCCCAGCCCGGGCACCACCCTCCACTCCAGCACTTTGGGGAGCAGCTGGGCTCCCACACGCTGAGTCCCCTTCATGTTGGTCTTTCTTTTCCCTCCTTCTGGCTGTTTATTTTCTGGGAGGAGGAAGCGGAGAGCACTGCTCTCTCTAAGTGCTTTTTCCTCTCTGCCGTCTTCTGTCTCATCCCGCGGTCCTCCACCTGTCCTTCCACACAGCCACCCGCGCCACCACTTGGACGTGCCAGGTGCCCTGAGGCTCAGCTGGGTGAGCGGCTCTAGGCCTCGCTCTGTCCCCACGAGTCCAGACTGGCCCCTTCGTCCAAGGCCGGCGACCTCCTCTGCTCCGACTCCAGCAGGCCTCACCTGGCCTCCGGCTCTCCTTGTTCTTCTGGTGGTGCCAGCACCACCAGGCCCTGCGGGTGTGCGCTGCTCCCCTACCCTGGCCAAGGCTGGGCTCCACGGAGCCCCCAGGAGCGCGGCCAGCGCCTCTCTTCCCCTCCCAAGCAGTGGCGCTGACTCCCCCGGGCTCTGTTCTGTGCCTGCCTGTTGAGCCTGCCTCTGTCTCTCTCCAGGAGGGTTCAGCTCTGGGAGGGGAGGGACCTCTTGGTCCCCGGGCCTGACCCTCAGCAGGTGTTCAATTATTTGTTGAATGAATAAATGTCCTTGATGTTGTACTCAGCAGTCTCCTCTGCCCACATTTCTGAAATGGTTTCTTTTTGATTTCTGTCCTAGCTCTGTGGGCTCGTTTTTCATCCTACTCTGCTATCTTAGCATCTTTTGTTTTCTCATATTTCTTAGGCCCCTCCCCCAGGATCTATGTTCTTTGTCTCATGGTTTTATTACAGGATAATACAAACATTCAGCACACGTTCTATAGGACAATATGTAATTTTATCCCAGATTTAACACAGATTAGCATTTTTCCATATTTGCTTCAGGTAATTACGTTTAGAAGCGAAACATGAACAGACGAAAGCCCTGTTCTTTCTCCCCTACGCTGTCGCCGGCGTCCGATGCCTCTGCTGCCCTGTGCCACAGCCTCGGTAGGCAGAGATGGGCTTTAGCACTTGGCACTGGTGACCTGTGCGCCACTTCCTTCCCTGCCCGCTGGGCACCACACTTCTGCCCGCCCCTCCCCCCGTGCAGGATCGGGTGTCGCTGGAGCCTCTGCCTACGGATCATGCACGTTCTTTCCATAAGCTGGGCCATAGTTGTCTGTCCCCACTCCCCCCCCACAGCAGGGCAACGGTGGTGTCGTACCCTCAGGAAGAGTCCTGTGTCTCTGCTGTCACACTGTGCATAAGCGGGCTGCCATGCAGACAGACAACAGGGTCTCCAGGCCTGAGGGGAGGGGACACGTGGAGGGACAGCCTGGCTCCAGCCTCACGAGGAGCAGCCGGCCACAAGGCCCCTCTCTAGAGGCTAAAATCAGCACCCTCCCTCAGCACCGTCCACGGCTGAGTCACCAGGCACAGCCTCCTTCTTACTGACGGTGACTGCAGGTGGCTGCACTCATTTGCCTTTCCCTACTCTTCATCTATTTATGCTTTTGTGTTTGGTTTGGTTTTGCAGACCGAGGGATTGAACCCAAGGATGCTCTACCACTGAGCTACACTCCAACCCCTTTTGTGTTGTGTTTTGAGACAGGGTCTTGCTAACTTGTCCAGGCTGGCTTCAAATTTGGAATCTTCCTGCCTCAGCCCTCTGAGTAGCTGGGGTTACAAGTGTGACCGCCACTCCTGCCTCTTTTCATGTTTATTGGCCAGTGTCTCCTTCTGGTAATTGCATATTCATATCGTTTGCCTATTTTCAACTGGTTCTTTTGTGTGTGTGTGTGCTTAGTGATTTATGTATGCAGGATAATTACCATGTTTCTGTGACATTTACAGTAGATATTTTCTTCTGGCCTAAGCCTGGTCTTTTAACCTTTAACTTCATGTTGCCTCTGTTGTATGGAGCCTGTTAATTACACTGCAGTCAGCTTTACCAAATTCCAACCTTGTGGTTCATTTTGCACAACTCACCTAAGGAAGTTTTGTGTTTGATGCCATAACGTCATTCCCTCACGCTTCTAAGTGGTTTACAGTTTTGCATGTTGTATGTTGGGCTGGGGCCCAGCTGCATTTTGTCCTCTGCCCAGTGCTAGGCAAGACCTGAGCTCCTCAACTCTCCCATCAGTGCACCCTGACCCTGCTGGTCCCCAGACACCTCTGCTGTGTCCATGTCCCCAGGTGCAGGCCTGGCCACTGGCCGTCCTGCAGGTCCTTCGTCACTGTGGCAGCAGAGGCAGTCCACCCACGTTCTGCTTCTCTCTAAGAGGTCTTGACTGTCCTCAGTCCCTTTGCATCCCACATGAAGTGACAGCCACCAGGTACCCCGAGGAGCTCTGCTGGGATTTTACATGGAACTGCACTGAATTTATAGATAAGTGAGCTATTCAAACCAAGTCTTCCTGCTCCTGGTGTATCGCTCCAATTAGTAAAATCTCATCTATAGCCTTCAATAAAAGCTTATTATTTTCTCATTTAGCAGTTCCACATCAGTATCATACTTACCCCTAAGTACCTTGGAGTTGGCTTGCTATTGGGAATGGGCAGCTTTTCTGTTACATCGTCCAATTAGCCTGGCTCCTGCATGGCAACATGGCAGGTGCTAATGTCTTCCTATACCCAAACTTGTCAACTCTAATTGTAAAGTTCCTGAGCATTTTTTATGTGAAAATTACATTGTCTATTAAACGTTATAATCTATGTCCCTCCTTTCTGACCTTTACCGTCCTCTCCTTCCTTTGCTGGCCTCAGCCAGATGCCCCGAGTGAGGTCAGTGGTGAGCTCCTGGCTGTAGCTCCGGGGAAGCCATGTCTGAGGTCTACGCAGGCCTCCACGGTGGCCCTTCACAGGTCCCTGTGCCCCTCCTCGGCTCAGAGTGCCCACACTGCGAAGGTGGTGTTAAATTAGTCTGCTCCTCGGGGGCAGTGCAGCCTCTGTCCTCTGCATGAATGGCTGGCCATGAAAACAGATATCCTGAGAGCAAAATCTACCTGGCCGTAGCTGGTTCCACCTTGTGCCTGGTGTGTGACCAGCCTGCTGACGCTGTGACCACCCTCTGGTGCCACCTTCTGCATTGCTCCAGAGACAGCCACCCCGTGAGTGAGCCACCATCTGGGTATTTCTGCCAGATGCCCCCCATGTGGGATTCTCCTTCCATGGTGTGATGGCCCAGGAGTGGGGCCCCGAGCTCGCCCCAGAGCAAACATGAGCAACTGGCTCTTCTGAGCGCCCACCGTCCACTAGCGAGGACTCATGGCAGAGGGAACCACCCTGGGGCCCCATCCCTTCTTCAGCATCTGTGACTCTGCCCCTGTGGCCCCTGGTAGGGCATTGGTGTGGGAGAGAGAGCTGTCACTTTATGTCCCTTTGTTAAAGAGTATGTGACTCATGAAATGGTTACTGCTGTGGGGTGCCAGTCATCCTCAACAGAATCAGAAACGCAGCTTCCTCAGTGCCCAGAGTGGTGCCAACGGCGTGACAGCCTGGCATCTGCCTCCTGACCTCGGGTCCCAGCAGATGTGGGGCAGGGAGAAGCCCCTGAGACCTTCCAGCCTACATGGACTATGGCAGGAAGAGACGCAAAGGCGCAGGAGCCTGGCCTCACACCCTCTTCCTCGCCAACACCTCTGCATGGCCCTCAGCACCTGGGCACCCACCTCATAGGCGAAACATCACAACCTGGGGTGCAGCCAGTGAGAAGACCTCAAGGAGCAAGGGGCAAGATGACAGGAAGCTCAGGCCAGAGTGGCTCGGGACTGCTGGAAGACACAGAGGACAAAACGGGGCCAGTGAGGGGCACATGGGACCGGCGGGACCTGCGGGGACGGTGCCACATTTGTTCTGGAGTTGGACGAAGACTCAGCAGCAAGCCGGAGTGAGGAGCCAGCGAGGCATAGACCCTGCTGGAGGCTGGAAGGAGGTGCGCCAAGGTGAGCAAGGAGGAACAGGGAAGAGAAATGGCGACAGCACGCAAGGGACTTGGAGAGAGCGGAGGAGCCAGATGGAGCAGAGGACGTCCTCGGCTGAGAAGCGGGGTCTCTTGTTTCCTCAGACTTAGGACAGGGTGTTTTGTTTCGGGAGAAGTCAGGAAAGTGCCACTTCCCGTGCATGCTACCGAAGCGCTAACCACAGGGCCACTGTGGTCCCCAGCCAAGGCCCCGTGTGTTCCCCATGGTCCAGGCTGAGGTCCCCTGTGCCCCTGTGGTCCAAGCTGAGGTCCCCTGTGTCTCCTGTGATCTAGGCTGAGGTCCCCTGTGTCCCCCATGGTCCCGGCTGAGGTCCCCTGTGTCCCCTGTGATCCCAGCTAAGGCCCCGTGTGTCCCCTGTGGTCCCGGCTGAGGCCCCGTGTGTCCCTCGTGGTCTTGGCTGAGGCCCCGTAGGTCCCCCGTGGTCCCAGCTGAGGTCCCGTGTACCACCCATGGTCCCGGCTGAGGTCCCCTGTGTCCCCTGTGATCCCAGCTGAGGCCCCGTAGGTCCCCCGTGGTCCCAGCTGAGGTCACATGTACCACCCATGGTCCCGGTTGAGGTCCCCTGTGTCCCCCGTGGTCCCAACTGAGGTCCCCTGTGTCCCCTGTGATCACAGCTGAGGTCCTGTGTGCCTGGCCTCTGCAGTGAGTTCACTCCTTTCCAGTTTACAGCTCCAGGGAGTGTGATGAAAAACTACCAGGAATGTTCAGATTTTCTGAAAACTCACTACAACGAAGGACACGTTGCCCTGAAGCCCTCCGGCGCTCTCCTCCCCTCACTTCAAACGCCCCGATCCCGGTCACTTTCTGTAGCGCTTCTGCAGATCCTCTCAGGCAGGGTCTCCTGCTGTGCTGCCGCACCTGCTTCAGCGTGCTGAATTGGTTCAAAGCAGGTTTTCTAGAATGTAAACCTTCACCATAGCTTTTAGTCACCCCTTGGTGTCTTTGGGAAGAAATCGCTGTGAACTGTGCACACCTAAGGAGAGGGGAGAATGCAGGATTTACATAAATTATTTGGAATTCTTCTGCTTGGGACAGTTGCCTCCTCTCACTCTTCTGTGTTTATTCAGTCGTTTATACAGATCGGGATGGACTCGTGGATGTGCACTTTATATCTGGGTCTTGACCCTGTGCTATTTTATTTCGTTGCTCGAATGCTCCCCACTGTGTGACTGGAATATTCCAACAGCCTGAGTCCCCTGGATCCCATCTCCTCCTTGCGCGGTTTTTCAACTTTCCTCTGCTCTCTGGGCTACAGGGTGCTCCAGCCCCCTCTGGAGTCCCCGCCCCAGCCCTGGAAGCAGCCACGGGGCCCCGTGGCTGGAGAAAGCTATTAGAAACCAAGGCCCAGGCGTGGGGTGGGCTCACAGTCGTCTCGCTGGGGACTTTGGAGCCCACGTACAGTAACCACATTGAAAATTCCACTGCAGGGCTCAACGCAGGCTGTCAGTTGGCAGAAGAAATAATCAGTGACGTTAATGATGAGTCCACGGAAGTCACGGGATCTGAAGAACAGACCGAGAAACAAGAGCCTCGTGATGAACAGAGCCTCGGTAAACGCGGAACAGCGGAGGTGCAGACCCGTGCGCATGGACGGGGCGGGGGAGAGAGAGAACGTGAGGAAATAAGGGCTGAAAACCTTCCAAATATGTTGAAAAATAGTCCCCTGGCATCCAAGCAGCTCAGCCCTGCAAGCAGAGTAAAAGACTGCCGCCCAGACAATCACCAGCAAAGCACTGAAGACAAAGGCAGAGAGAGGCCGTTAGCACAGGGAGGGAGGCCGCCTCGTGTGCCAGGGGACACCGTGAGGGACCCCTGACTTCATGGGCAGCATGGCAGCCAGATGGCCTGGGAGGACGCATTCAAATGTTAAAAGGAAACACTGCCAACCAAAACTCTATACCCAGCAAATCCATCATTAAACAAGAGGGTAAAATAAAGACAACACCAGATTGTTTGTTGCCAGCAAATCTGCCTTACAAGAAATACTCAAAAAAAAAAAAAAAAAAAAAAAAAAAAATCTTCAGACTGTCGGCAAGAAACATAAGAGAGTGATTCAAATCCACACAAATAAACAAAAAGTGTCAGCAAAGGTACATAGGTAATTATAAAATTTCCAAGCATTTTGAATTTCAAATTTTGAGATTCACCATGTCCAACCAGTAAAGTTCATGCAAGTATTTCAACATCTAAAAAACACAGAAATCTGACACACTTCTGCCTTCGCTCACTTCAGGTAAGGAAAACTCAAGGTGTCTATGCAGCTGGACCCACAAAGGCCAACAGCGCTGCCCCCGCAGCAGGACACGCCGCCTCTCGGGCTCACACAGAGAGGTTCGCAGGGCA
The DNA here is from genome assembly GCA_028451465.1 of Erethizon dorsatum. Classification (NCBI taxonomy): domain Eukaryota; kingdom Metazoa; phylum Chordata; class Mammalia; order Rodentia; family Erethizontidae; genus Erethizon; species Erethizon dorsatum. The sequence continues at coordinate 132,566,354 of CM051828.1, forward strand.
GAGGCGCACTGGGCAAGAAACCACATCGAGAAAGGAAAAGAGTGGGAGCCAAGTGTTCCCTGCAACCACCACTCATCAGGTCAGGATGCAACAGTAAAATGAAATTTAAAATTCACAAGTAGAAGAAATGAAACTAAACCGATGAGTTAAAGAGGAAATCTTAAATTAGAAAATGCATTTAGATGAACGAAAGTGGAAAAACAGCCGGCCAAACCATATGCAACTGAAGCAAGTAAAAATGCTTGAGGGAAATTTACACCTGCAGATGGATACATTAAAGTAACTAAAAAAGGAAGAATAACTAATCCCACAGTAAACAGAAGACAGGAAATAATAAAGATAGAGCAGAAATAAATGGAATACAGAATGTAAAACAATAAAGACAACAAAATCAAGTTTTGTGTTATTGTGAACACAAGTTTGGTTCTTTGAAGAAAAGAAGTGACAAATCTTTAGCTATAGAGACCGGAAAAGAAAAAGAGAAGACTAAGCCACTGAAATCTATAAGGTTACTGATCCCATGGAAATACAGTGGCTAGAGGCACATCTACAAGTCAGTAACTTAGAGGGAGTAGACAAATTCATACTAAGAAAAATCTGACCAAAACTAGTTCAAGATGATCTAGAAAACCTTAATAGACTTATAACAAATCAAAACATTGAATTAGAAACTTAAAAAAGAAAAAAAATTCCCTAAAGAAAAGCCAGGTCCTAGGGTCACCACTGAAATCTGCCAAATGTTCAAAGAATTAATATTGATCCTTCACAAATTCTTCTAAAAAATAAAAGAGGAGGGAACATGTCCTGGCTCATCCTCTGAGGCCAGGATTAACCTGACCCAAAACCTGACAGAAACATCACAAGGAAGAAAGACAATAGGCTGGGATATCTGGTGAATTACCTTGTGAATATAGATGAAAACTTTCTCAAAAAGACAGTACTAGCAAACTGGTTCCAGCAACATATAAGAGGATTATATACCATGGCCAAATGGGATTTAGCCAGAAAAGCAGGGTTGATTTATCATACAAAAATCTATTAATGGAAAGCACTAGATTAATAGAATAAGGACAAGAACCATATGACCACCTCATAGACACAGAATAAGTGTTTAACAAACCCGATACTGTGGGGTAGAACTGTTCAACAGACTAGGCATACAGAAAAATGGGAATCCCAGCCCCACGAAACCATCTGCAAAGAGCCACAGAGAAGTAAGTGGTCGCCTCTCTCCCCAGCCTGCAAACAAGACCAGGCTGCCTCTCCCCTTTCCTGTTTAACACCGGGCGAGAGGGTCCAGCCAGGGAAATTAGGCATGAAAATGAAATAAAAGGCGTTTAGACTGGAAAAAAGAAGTACAAACTACCTCTATAGGCAGATGACATTATTTTATATGTAGAAAATCCCAAGGAATCCACACATAGAAAAACCAATTACTACCAACATGTGAGTTAAGCAAAGTTGCAGCTTATGAGATTAATACACAAAGTTAATTGTATTTACGTACTGTAGTGATGAATAATAAGAAAATAGGAAAAATTTCATTTATAACAGCATGAAAAATGAAATAGGTCTAAATTTAACAAAAGAAGTGTAACATTTGTACGCTGGGAATTAAAAATGTTGTTGAAAGAAATTAAAGTCAATCAAAATTAATGGAAAATAGCACGTGTGCAAGGCTAAGGAGACTTAATATTGTTAAGGCAATGGCACTCCTCAGGTTGACCCTCAAATTCCACACAATCCTTTTAACCATAACCAGCTGGCTTTATTACAGAACTTGGCAAGCAGATCCTAAAATTCATATGGAAATGCAAGGGACCGGAATAGCAGGGGGAAAATTGAAAAGGAAGAATAGAGTCAGAGGACCCACACTTTCTGATTTCACAACTTACTCTGTCACCATGGTGCCCCAGACACTGCGTCCCTCACCCAAGCACAGACACACGGCACAGTGGGACAGAACAAGAGCTGGAAGTGACCCTTCCCTTCACGGTCAATTGAGTTTCCACAAGGCACCGAGACAATTAAGTGAGGAAGAGAAGAGTCTTTCCAACCAACAGCACTGGGACTGCTGTGTGTCCCAACTCATCCCATGCACAGAAATTAATTTCAAAGTAGATCACAGGTCTGACTGTGAGAGTGAAAACTGTAAGACTCGGAAGACAAGATGTAAATAGACCTGGGGGTTAGCTCGGTGGTAGCGCATTTGCTTGGCAGCGGTGAGGCCCTGGGTTCTGTCCTCAGCACAGGAAATCAGTCTGCCTGACCCTGGGTTAGGCGATGTTTTCTTGATACGACACCAGGAGCACACACAACAAAAGGAAAGTAGATAAACTGGACTACATCAAAATTTAAATTTTCATGCTAAAAATCATGCCACCAAGAAAGTGAAAATTCAAATCTGTAGAATGGGAGAAAATATTTGCAAGTCATATGCGAGGTAAAGGACTTGTATCCTTGATATATAAAATAGTCTCACACAGACAAAAAGACAAATAACACCAGTTAAAAGTGGGCAAAGGACTCAAATAGACATTTCTTTGAAGGAAATCCACAACAGCTGGCATGTGAGATGCTACGGATATCATCACTCACCCAGGAAATGCAACTCCACGCCACCCTGAGATTTCGCCTCCCACCCCAAGATGCCAGGGTCAAAGCCAGCGGCGCGGGGAGTGGGCAAGGGAGCTGGCTGGCGGGACGTAAACCAAAGGAGCTGCTAGCACACAGCTTGGCTCGTTCTCCAGAGGCCAAACCTAGATCCACCCTGGCTCCTGGTGATCCCACCTTTGCACGTGTGTTCCCGAGGGAAGTCAAGGCACATGGACACGCTCTTCCGTGGGCAATCTCGGAACAGCACTCTTCTAAGAGGCAAACACACACAACCCAGATACTGAACCCACCCACAGATGAGCTGACACCTGAAGTGTATCTGCACAGCAGGAAGTTATTTGGCAAGGAAAAAGGAAGTGTTTCTACGTACAATGGACCTTGGAACCATCACACCAGGGAGAAGAAGCTGGTAAAAAGGGCAAAAACTTACATGATTCCATTTGTAAGAAGTTCCCAAGCAGGCAAACAGATGAAGATGAAGGCAATTGGAGGTGGTGGAGGGCTGGGGTAGGGGCTGCCACTGGGTTGGGTGTCGTTCACGAGGGTGAAGGCGGCCCAGAGTTCCATGAGGGTGGCACACACAGCCCTGTGAATCCATTAACACGCCAATGTGTGTCAGATGTGTGTCACGTATGCCTTGCGAATTGTACATCAATTAAGCTTTTTTATGTTTAAAGGCACCATGACCAGAGAGGTCAGATCTGGCTGTGTCCATGCAACACTACAAATTGTCAAGTGTCACTTTGAACATTCTGGGACGTGGGGAAGGACAGCGTGCTAGGTCAGTGACATGTTCTTTATATAATCAACTGAAACAGAACAGAAAAAGATAACTGCAAACAGTATCACTCATCACAAAAAAGAATGTAAAGAAAACATTAGCAAATGAAATCCAGAAATATGAATCCACCATGACCAAGTACATTTTATTCCCGGAAGCAAGGGTAGTTCAGGACCAAGAAATCTAGCTATGAATTTGAACATCACCCACCAACAATCCCTTCTGCAGGTGCAGAGGCCTTTGATGGAGCTCAGCCATCAGGCTTGTGAAGAACCCCGACTGGGATTGACTGGAGGGAGACCTCCTGCACTGGCAAGTTAGGGAGCGGCTCCCCGAGGGCCGCGCTTCCACACCTGAGTCCACTGTGGTCCTGGAGGAGAGGTTGGCACACCTGGCAAGGGGTCGCCCAGCAGGTCCTTGTCCTGCTCTCGTGTGCTGCCTCAAAGCAACATTCGCATGGCTCCCTTGAGCCCTGGGGCCCAGCAGGTCCCGCATCATCCTTCCTGTGGGGTAGCCTCAGGCCTCTGAGTCTACACAAAGTCCTGGCTATGGTTGGAGGGTCCTCAGGGCAGAGCTGCCCAGTCCCCCCGCTCTGGTGTCGTCCTGTGGATCGGGGACGCGGCAGCTGAGGACGGGGACCTGACCTTGGCTGTCTTTGCGGAGCCGTCTGACCCCTGAGCATGTGGCCACCAGATCTCCAAGAGCGCGGCCAGCCGACCATGGAGCAGCCCTTCGGGGACTGTTTGGCCACTTAACAAAAGGGACACCCAGATCATGAAACACTGACCTGTCTCAGAACATCTGAGTTCCGCAGGAAAGCCCACTGCTACCACTTGGAATTGGTCCAGGGGTTCTGGTAGATGCGAATAGGGAAATCAAGTACTCAGTAGCATGAAGGAGGAAGAGATGAAACCATTTATTTTGTTTGCTTATTTGTTTGCTTTTGTGGTTCTGGTGATCAAACCCAGGGCACACACATGCCAGGCAAGTGCTGTACCCCGAGTTACACCCCAGACCCAGAACGTGGAGTTTACAGCCCCAGACATTGTATTCAAAACTTAAAATTCACAGGAAAATGTGACAGGACAAAAAGATGTCATATAATTACGCAGAACTCAAAACATCATCCTGTTCCAAATAAGAATCTAGAAACAAAAGGGAGAAGAAAGTAATATGTCCACAGAAGAAGAAACTGAGCCATGGGGACGAGGGGCAGGGCGGGAGTGGGCAGGGCCTCGCCTGTGCTGGGGCGGTCTCCCTTCCTGCTCTGCTGCCCCTGGGGCTCCTGGCAGGTGGAAGGGGCAGGACAGCAAGGCTTGGGGTCGCTCTTTCTCTTCCTTTCTCTTCCCAGTGTCTCCTCTGGCAGTGGCTGGGTACCCTTGGGGGCTCGGCTCCCACCTGACAGCCCCTCCCACCCTGGTCCCAGGCAGGGTTGGGGAGCCCCCCCTCGCTGAAGTGACCCCCAGCCTGTTCTGGCCTGCACACCCTCTCTGGCCCGGGACCAGCTCCCTGTGTTACATCCCCTCTGCTCCAAAGACCTGGAGCAGATTCTGGCTTCCAGAAGGTCCGGACTGTTACAACCAGAAGAAAACAATAAAACCTTATTTAAGGACACTAAAAGTTTATCTTCCTTGATAAGCACTTTAATATGAAAATGTTGCTTCTCCTGAATTCGTACTGCAATTTAAGGTCATTTTCTGACAGATTTGCAACAGAGCTCTTGGGATCAGTTGTGTCTTTTGGCACTGTGTGATGTCCCCACAGAAGGACGGTCCTCAGCAGTGGGATGCAGAGGGGAGTGGACAAGGACAGGGACACACAGGCGCCATGGGTGGCTCAGAGTGAGGAGCGGGCTCAGTGAGCAGGAGCAGGAAGCCAAGGCCCAGGGCAAAGGGAGCACCATCAATAATGTGATGAGGGCAGCCAGCTACCCTGGAAGAAACCAAAATGGAGCCATTCAGATCTTAATCAAAAATAAACTCTGACTGAGTGAAGGGCTCACATGTAAATAAAATAAAATAAAAGTACTGCAAGAAAGTCCACAAGACTGTCCTACAATCCAGGCAAGGGATTCCTCGGGCAGCTCAGAAGTCGGAGAGGAAGTTAGGATACGCTGGGCTCTCGGACCCCTGCACACCCATCCCTGGGCACAGGCAGGAGAGACACCCCTAAAACACCCTCCACAGAGCTTAAACAGCTGCTGATGAGGAAAACAACAGTCAAAAGCCATTGTCGCCAAGGTGCAGGAGTAGTTTTGAGTTGACAGGAGAAAAAGCCAACAGAAAAGAGGGCAAAAGGCACAGACTCCCTCAAGGGCAAATCCAAATGGATAATATCCCATGAAAAGTCCTCAAAATCACAAATAACTGGGGAAATGCAAAGGGAAGAGCAATGAGCTGTCACTGCAGACCCATCCAGGGACGGAGACACCCTCACGTCCTCCCAGGGGACCGGGTGACGCACGGGGACTCCCAGCAGACTCCTGGACAGGCGGCTGGACATCTGAGGTCAATGGGGGCAGTGCGGGGCCGCTTGAGATCCCTCCTCTCCCCGCGTCCCCACAGGCCTGTCCCTCCTCTCATCCCCTCTTCTTAGAAGGACACCAGCCCTGCTGGTCAGGGCCACCCCAGTGACTTCACTGTACCAACCTCGCCTCCACTGAGGCCCCACATCCACGCAGAGGCACATGCCGAGGTCACAACACTCGCACAGGCAACCTGGGGGACCCAGTTCCACCCCAACCCGGCCCCTTGCTTCCACAGTGATGAAGCCCCTGGTAGAAAGGTGGTTTCTGCCGGAATTGTTCACAAACTTAAAATGAATGTAACCTTGAAAGCAGCTCCACCCCAGGGTGAGTCTACCAGGATGCAGGCTGGTGCAGGCCGGGCTGGGGGAGGCGCAGGCGCAGGCGCAGGGCAGGAGCTGCTGCCTGGGTGGGAGGCAGGGAAGCGGGAGGAGAAGGCATAGGAAGGTAATGAAGGGAGGGAAGGCAGTCGCTCATTCCCTGTGAGGGAAAAGGAGGTCACACCGAAGTCCCCCCTCCCCAGGTCCGTGCCCAGAGCACAGCAGGAGGGGGGTGTCCTTGTCAGAAATGGCCTGGGAGGGGTCAGTGAGGGGACCCCAGCTGGTGACCCCAGACTCCCTGAAGGTGCGAGGGTAGAGACAGGCTGGGTGCCCCTCCTGCCGCTTTGCCTGCTGGGCCATTGTGTTCACGCACACGCTGCAAATCGGCACCCAGGCATCCTTAATGCTAAGTGCTCGGCTCTGCTGACTAAGTGCTCGGGGCTGACAGCTGTGCCTGCGTGGGCCCCCTCTGCTTCTGACCCCCTCCCTCCCTGCCTCTTCCCCTCCAGCCCGCCTGTGCCCAGGCTTCCCAGGCCTCTGCTTGGCCCAGGGACATCCTTGAAGCACATGGTCACCCAGGCTGCCTGATGTCCACCAGTCATATCTAAGTGCCATACAGGATGGAGGCACCAGGGACAGAAGCCCCCAGCTGTAGGCCAGGCCAGCTCCTAGGGCCCCACCAGCCAGGCCATACTGGTTCCAGGGACTTGTCCACCTGCGAACCGCAGGGACACTGACACCCTGATGTCCAAATAACAACTTAGACCTGGGGTAAGGCCAGGACAACAGGGGCGGGGATGATTGTCCTCCAGCATGGAGGAGTGGATGGGGGTGGTGCCAGTGCGAAACAGCTCGGAGCTTCGTGCTGGGAGGGATGCCCCATGGCCCTTCGGCCTCTCCCCGCGGTCTTTCCCAGCCCAGGAGAACCCTGCCCCACCAGTGTCCATCCTCCACCCAGCCCCCTTGGGACTTAAAGGTTCATCTGACACCAAAATCTGTTTGTATCCATCAGTGCTCACTAGGGAAACAGATTTAATGCAAGATATACAATACAGAGGGTTCGTGTGATTGGTTTACAGCAGCCACCGCAGAGTTGGGTGTGAAGGTGTAAACGGGCTGCCTGTGTACTGGAGAGCCGAAAGCCTGGCCTCACTGCAATTTCCCATGCGAGTCCACATCAGAGCCCTAAGGGTCAGTGCTGGAGGCTCAGGAGTCCATACTGGAAGCCAGGAGATGACCTCCAAGGTGAAGGTGAAGACTGCAGCTCCTCCACAAAACAGAAGGCTCCCCAGGCACCTCTCAGCAGGGGGAGGACGGGGCGGCGATGCTTGCTGCAAGATGGACTGCAAACACTGCAAACGGAGAGCCACACGTGGCCAGCGACCTCTGGAGAGGACCTGTTGGGTAGGGGCCCTGAGAAGGGGAGGGTGGGCTCCTGGGGGCCACAGCTCCTGGCTGCAGGCCTAGGGGCTCCTCCTCAGCCCTTCCCCAAGGAAATTACCTCCCACAGCCTCCCTGTGCAGGCTGGGGACAAGCAGGTGGCTGCCAGGAGCTGCGGGTCTTCCTCCTGAGAAAGGAGGGGGTGATGCTGCGGGGAGGGTGGGCAGGGAGAGTGGACGGGGCCAAGGCACTGTCGTGGATGGCAGACGGATGGGCACAGTGGAGGGCAAAAGCGGTGAGTGTGCCCCACCACTCCACACACGTGGCTGAGCGCCAGACCCCTCTGGCTGGGGTCTGGGCCGCACGGGAGGGACTCCAGGACTCCGGGCTGCCAGCAAGTGCTGCAGAGCCCCTGCCTCCCGGGAAGGGAAGTCACAGATGTGACAGGTGCAGCCCTGCCAGGACCACCCTGAGCCTATCGTCAGTGCCATCGGGACCCCTGTGGCCTGCCTGTGATCCGCCACTTGCTCTTTGGGGAAGAGCCACATCCCAGGACAGCGTTATCTCAGGCCCCAGGCCGTCAGGAGGTGACAATGTGGAGCCAGCATCCCCTGGCCCCTGTTGCTACAGAGGACCTGACTGTTTCGATTTCGCACTCTCTCACTTGCAGGCAAAAGGTACTGGTGGGCGGCGTCCCGCCTGTGCTCAGTAGCTTCCTGTTCTGAGTCAGTAGATGCCCCTGCGGTCCCTGCGTGGGTGGGGTCTTTCTCCACCTCCTCAGACCTGCCGGCCCCCAGGCCGCAGCTCAGGAACCCCCGCCATCGCCATGGCCACTGAAATGCTGATTGCTCCCAATTCCAGGTAATTGAGTTTCTTGCGAATGGGACAAGAGAGCCATATAATTTCTGGGATGATCAAACCCTGCCATGGCCTGCACAAAGCTACTGAATCATGGGATTGGAGACAGTGAGCTCCGCGAGGCCGCCACTTCATTTCTGGCGAGAAGATTGCTCCCCGCGCACTCTGGGAGTTGGTGGTAAATAGACCCCGCACCGCAGCTTCCCCGAGACCCTCAAGCTCCCACCGCGCTCCCTGCCTGGGTTCTGTCCCCACTCGCCACTCACCTGCTGCATAACACACAGCCCCCGAGAGAGGCTGAGAGCCACACCCCCGAGAGATCTGGGGCCACTGCCAGGAGCAGCCTTCTCCCCACCCTAGACCAGGGGAGGGAAATCCTCTCGCCCCCCAGAAGTGCTTCTCAAAGGACTGTGGGGCCTCCTGTGCCTGCACCGGACAGGGAGCCAAGACATGTGCCCTCCGGGGCCTGCAGCATGGCCCCAGGTCACCACCCTGTCTGGTCCCCACTGGCTTTTGGGTGCCTCCACACTGCTGCTGGGTGCATCCATACCCAGACCCTGGGCCAGGGTCCACTGGGTCTCAGACCCCAAGGCAGTGTTGTGGGGCCCAGCTCGGCAGTACGGCTCTGTGGTCCACAGGAGGGGGTCCCCACTGCCCAGTGGCCTGGTCTTAGAGCAAACACAGGCCCACAGTGTAACAAAAGAGAAAAAGAGCGCACCGTGCAGTGTCCAGGTCAGGAGGGGTGGGGCTTGGCAGGCCTTGCGTCCACACAATGGGCTTCTAAGAGACTAAGGCCCCAGAACAACAGAGAGGAGACTGTGCTGGGGAGGAGCTGGCTGTGGCTGGAGCCCAGACAGGCAGCAGAGGGCCAGCGTGTCGAGGGGGCAGCTGGGTGGGGACAGCTGGCCTCTGCCAGGAGAGCAGCAGGGCCCTGCAGGCCACACCACAGGGAGCCTGGCTGCAGGAAGCACAGTAGAATTCCTCCCACTGTGGCTCAAGCCTTTCCTGTGCTTCTTGTCCTGAGACAAGACAGGCTTGCAGTAGCCTGCTCCTCCCCAGCCCAGGGGCAACACAGTGTCCACCGGAGGCAGGAAGACGGAGGCCAGAAGCTCCCCATCCCTGCAGGCCCCGTCCTCTCCCACCTTCCTCTGTGCCCTGCAGTCTCCCTGCCCCATTTGCCCACAGCCACAAGCTAGGTCTTCAGGCCGCTCAGCCATCAGGCCCTCCGTGGGCCACCACAGACTCCCAGGGTGCTCTCGGGCAAGGACAGCAGAAGTCCAAGGGCCCTGCAAGTGTCCTCAAAGCCCAGCTGTTCTCGTGGGCTCAGACCTGGAGGACATCCCATGCCAGAAATGCCTCAAGAGTCTGAAGGTCACTTCTGAAGGACGATGGCAGACTACCAACCTGCTGGAATGGTCCAGCCAGGCAGCTGCCCAGGGCCACCACCGGGGCCTCCAGAATGTCATCCGTGTCCAGCCCGCCCTGACCTTCTGGAAGTGCCTCTGAGGGGCCCTCTGTGTGACCCACCTGACCACCCTCCACACATTCCTGAGACCACTGGACAGACCCACGCCACATCCAGCCGGGCCTGGTGGGGGGCTCCTCTCCCGGGACTCATGCATCGAGTTTAATGATCACCCGGTACTGTAATTAGATATTAGAAACCTCACTGTGCCTTCATAAAATAACACAGAACGAATAATAAAGTATCGTAGTTATAAAGTCATCAAAATGTAATAAAATGGTGTTATTACAAAGACTTAAATTTTAACGATGGATTTTTAGTATGTCACTTAGTATGTAATTAAAGTTCCAAAATAAGGAAGAGTAATTAAAATAGATTCTGGAGATTTTGTGGGGAGTGGGGGCTGTGGGGTCCCAGCCTTACCCAGGATGGGCTGTAGAGAAGCAGCAGCCCCCTAGTGGCCTGGCCAGCCACGGATGACCTTCTGTTGGCCTAGGTGAGGGGCTTGCAAAGCTCACTATGTCCTCCAGTGCCCCTGGGCTGACCCTGACTGCCAGCACCCACACTTCCTGGTCAAGTGCCCTGGGGCCTCCTCCTGACCCTGCCACTGACCAGAGTGCCTGGACACTAATGCCTGAAGAACAGGCCTCCACCTGACTCCTGGGATGCAGTGGATGGCTAACAGCCCTGGGCCCCTGGTGGGTGACTCCGAGGTACCTGCAGGCTTGATGGGGAACCCCCCATGGCAGCCTCTCCCTCCCTGGCTTCTCCCTCCTTTAAGTCTATTTCTGGCTCCTCCTTAGCAAACCTCTCACCTGAGTCAAGGTCTCCAAGGGCCCAGGGGTGCTGCGGGTACCTGGGGACCAAACAGATGTCCCTGAGGCTACTGTGGGCCATGCCGTGCATTCAGGCAGACGAGGGCAGGGTGTGTGGTGATGAGAACATGGGGAGTGACAAGGACCCAGTGCAGCCAGGAAGAGTGACCAGCAGAGGGCCAGTCAGGGCAGCTCAAGTCACTACAGAGGGCAGGGCATGGGCCCTGGATGAACACCAGCAGGGCTGCACACCAGGAGAAAATCTGCCCTGTTCACAGGTTGAAACAGAGCCCCTCAGTGACTCAGCACCAGCCTGGTCTCAGACTGAGCCTGGATCCTGATCTCAGACTGACCCTAAATCTGTCTCTCAGACCAGCCACTACCCCAGCACCAGTATTTCCAGACCCCTCTCATTTCCACTTCTGTTGCCCCCATGGCCTCCCCTGAAGTTGTCCCCTGGGCTGCTCTAGGGGACGTGCTCACTCCCAAGTCCTCTCCCCTGGTCTCCTCCCTGTCCCTCTCCAGTCCGAAAGTCTGGTCCAAGGCTACGGACTCTACAGGGATAGCTGGTCTACCTAGGAGAGGTGGCTGGAGCCCAGGTGACTTCAGGGAAGGAGTTCCCATCAGTGTCATACCGATAGGGCTTGTCCACTATAGCTCGCCCACCAAGGGAGGGAGAGGTCAGCTTGCCGAGTGGGCTGCACTCTGCTTCTCCTAAAGTTCTCTTGTACAAGAAGCCCAGCCTGGCCCATGATGCCTCCGGGCTCTGCTCTGCCGTACCTATGCCATCTGCTCCTCTGCTCCGACAGACAGGTGAGCCCAGACGTGGAAGCCACAAGTCTCCATCTCCCCGAGGCTGGGCAGAGCAGCCCTAATTCCACCAGCTGCCGCCATGGTCTGGGTCCCAGGCCCCTCCTCCTGCTCCTCCCTGTGAACACCCCTCATCCTCATCCTCCAGCGGTGGGAGCCTCAGACAGACCAGGACCGGAGCTCGGGGGAGGCAGGCCACGCGCATGGCCAATGCCACAAAGACGCCCAAGCTGGCCCCGTGGGCTCAGGCCGGCACGGCCTCCTGTGTGCTCTCTGGGAAGAGGGGCCTGTTGCCTCACTGTAGATCGTCCTTAAAAAAGAAACCAGAGACACCGGGTGCCTCTCCGTGGCCCCATAAATCTGGAGAGGAGGGAACCGGCTCTCGGGAAGCAGAGGCTTTTGAATTTTAAATGGCCAATTTGGTCAATGAATCAATTTCACTGGGCTGAGGCGAGTGCGTAGATGAAAGCAGTTTTAAGACCTGTTTAAAGCAGCAAGAGCCTCTTTGTTCATGCTTTCTTCATCCTGCCACCCTCTAATATTTCATCTATATTCATTTTTATGGCTTTCCAAATTATAGATGTCAGCTAAAATCTGACAAAAGAGAGGCTGAGGAGAAAAGGAGGAAACAATTTGCAGGGACGAGAAAGGCTAAGTGATTGCTGTGTGGCCTCCTTCCTGCATCCGATCAGCAGCCCTGGCTGGGCTTTTGCTGACCACGGGGCAAAGGGCAAGGCAGATGTCCTGGTGGTGGAGCGCTCAGGTCCTGCTGGGGAGAAGGAGGGAGCAGGACAAGGTGGGGAGGGAGGCCCAGGTGTGGCCGGGTTTCTGTGGGCCTGGAGCTGCCTGCTCTCCCACAAGCTCATTCTCTTCAATTGCTAGTGCCCCACTGTAACCCGAGATTACAATCCCCACCCTTGGGAACTCAGCTTCTACTGATTCGGAGCAAGTGTAATCCAACTGGCTTAAAGTTCACCTGACAAACAAGGGCCTGGCTCCACAATACGTAGTGCAAGGAGATCGAGGCAAACACCCTGAGCAGGGCTGGCGGTCTCTGTACAGGGCCAGGCAGCAAGACCTCTCAGCCGCGTGGGCGGCGTGACCTCTGCGCAGCCCCTCCACTCTGACATGTCAGGAAGCAGCAGACAGCTCCAGTAAAATTTTATTTACACAAAAAGAGCAACAGGCTGGCTTTGGGCAGCAGGCCACTGTTCGGCAGTATCTGTGTTACCTATAAAGGCCCCACTGCCTTTTCCACAGCATCCAAGCCCATCTTGTGGAATTTCCACTTCCGGAGTTGTATTTGCCAGGTCTCTGTATATTCCTTTTGGGAATTTCCTATCTTCCGATTCTCTTCTCACTCTGTGTTTTTTTTTAAATGCATAAGCATTGCGAACATATTTGTAACAAGTGTCTTAACACCTTTTCCCCCATCTCTGGCACTTCTGGTTCTGGTCTCCATGAACTGATTTTTCTTCTCCAGTCATATTTTATCACGTTTCCACCCATCTGGTAATTTTTGGTTGGATGCTGGACATCATGCTACATAGTGCCCAGCACTGAGCTCTGGATTGGCTTATGCTTCTTCAAAGAGTGCTGGCTTCTTTCAGGCAGGCAGCTGAGCCCTGAGCAGATAAGCCAGGCCCTCTGGAAGCTTGTTTCACGCCCCAGGGGATGGGTCCCCAGCAGCCTTTCCTCTGGGTCTGCTCAGCCCCACTCTGAGGCAGGACTCGTCCTGGTTTTTCCTGAACACCTATGTCTTCCATTCCCTCCACGCCGACTGCTGGACATTTCCATGGGGCTAAGCCACTTGCTTCACAGCCCTCTGACAGGTGTTATTTTTCTGGGGTCACTTTTGAAGGACCCCCTCCCCGGGACAGCTGGCATTCAGGAGGGCCCTGGGACCCCTGCAGACTTCTGGTGTTCTTTGCACTCTGCAGCAGACACCACCGTCACAGCCTCTCAGGACTCTGACTGCTGTCACCTCCTCCGGAGTCCTCAGTGGGTCCCTCTTCTCACAGGACACAGAGCTGTCAGTCTTAAGGATGGAGAGTGGAGAATGGAGAACTGAGGAGTTCCCAGCCACCCCAAAGGAACCTCCAAGTCAGTTCCACGGAAGCTGCTTGGCCGTGCATCAGCCATGGGCCTCCATCTCGTTGCTTTCCCAGATCTGCAGGGTGTCATCCGCCAAACAGGCCTGACGAGAGCCCTGTCCCTTCCTCAGCTAGTGCTGAGATGAGCATCTTGGGGTGGGGGAGGTCTTGCATGGGGTGGGCCCTCAGTACTCCCCGGCTGTCCTTAAAGAGGGGGACAGAGGCAGAGTGGGAGAGAGGGTGCAGCTAAAAGCCAAGGTGTTCCTGGGGGTCCAGAGTGGGAAGAGGCAGGAGGATCCTCCCCGAGCCCTCCAGAGTACCCAGCTCTGCACACATCTTGATTTCAAACCCTCAAGCTTCATTCTGAACTTCCAGCCTCTGGAGCAGCTAGAGAGGAATTTCCCGCCTGAAGTCACTGTATTTGCAAGAACTGCAACTGCAGAGCCCCTGGCCTCCCGTGGCCAGCTGAGGAGGTTCCAGGCTTCCTTAGCTAGAAATGGGGATCGAAGAGTATGAGCGGCCAGAACACGGGACTGTTGGGAAAACTCCGCACAGGTGAGAAGTGCCTGAAACCTGCAAGTCCCAGGGTCCCGATGACACCTGGAAGAGGACCGTGACTCCCACAGCACAGCCCTCCAGGCAGCCACCACCATCCTTATCTGCACCACTGGCAGCCCAGCCCCAGCAGGCTGGGTGTCATCCCCTCTGCGTCCCCTCGCACTCTGGGGTTAGTGCTGCCACTCCTAGGCCACGATCTCTGGCATCAGAACAGCACACCTGTCCCCAGTGCCCCAGACTGATGCCATGTGTCCGGGCAGGGTCAATGGTGTTCACTGAGGACGAGACAGAGTGGAGGGGGCTCCCATGAGCTGGGGACCAGGTGTGTGTGCTGTATCTCTCTAGGCAGTGTCTTTATGAAAGTGCGACAAGAGGCCAGGCACGCAGGGGCTCCACAGCCACCAGTAACAATGGGAGGACGCTCACCACAGGAGCAACCACGAGAGCGCACCTGGGTCAGGGTGGTCACGGGGTGGGAGATGGAGGAGTCCAGCCCCAGGAGCTCTCAGCTCTGCCACCAGCGGCCTTCCCTGCCCCTGTGAGACGCCGCTCTGAGCCGGGGCGGGGCTAGAAGGAGGCGCAGGACACTGGTGTGTGGAGGATGAGCTGCTGGCCTGGGCTCCTGAGGGCAGGCATCCCCGTGAAGAGCAGGGCGAGCCAGCGGCGAGGCTGCTGCTTCCTGACCTTGAGCACCAGGCAGCCTGGAGCCCCGCCACGGCCACCCCTTTCCCTGCAGAGCTGAGGAGATCACCAAGCCCAGGAACACCAAGAAGCAGCGGGATTGAAACCCGGGTTTCCCACCAGGCTGCAGGTACTTCTCCACTCCAGGCCCCTGTCCTGGCACTGTCCACCCCCCCGTACCATCCTCTCCTGGTGACCCTGCCCCCGCTGCTATGGGCCCCACCTCCTTGCTGGCCTTATTGTTTAGTCTCCACCTCCCTCCCACGCCATCCGTAGCTCTGGGGCTGGGTCCCTCATCCTGGGCTGCTGGGTAGCAAGGAGATACCCCACAGTGTGGGCTCCTTGGCAGGTGCTGTTGCCATGAGGCGCTGGCCACCCCCTCCGGGCCCACCCAGGCTTCCTCCATGTCTCACACTACTGTAATCTGGCATTTGGAGAGAATAAGGTAAAGGCAATTTTGCCACTGCAATAAAACCAGCAAAATGATGCTCTGATGGTTTTAATGAGATCTGTCCTATCTCCCCCGATGGAGTCAGCAGACGGCAGCCCCGTGTGAAAGGTCAAAATGAATATGGCTGGGTCCCTGCAGAACCGAGAGCCGTCGCCACGGAGCTCACCTAATCTGCCCCAGCATCCAGCAGGAGTGATGAGAAGATACCTCACAGGAAATTGTCCTCCTCTCCTCGTAACCATAACAACAGAGGCAGCAGGTCCTGTTCAGCTTTCCCAGTGAGAGTCATGTCAACACATAACCAAACTGGAGAAAAGCAGAGGCCAGGACTCCCCCAGCATCAGGGCGGGCCCTGGGGAACCAGTTCCTCCTCTCCCCTGCTCCACTGAACAATGGTGCTTGGAAGCTTCTAGATGGTGGACCGGGGGTTGGGTGGGAGGAAGGCAGAGCCCTGTGGTGCACTGCTGCGGCCGTGGCAGCTGCCGAGCAGACTCTGAGCAGCCGCCTCCACTGCCCAGAGCCTTCAAGGTCCCAGGCTCCTGGGCACTGGGCTTCACGTCACAGCCAAACGGAGTCTGTGCCCACCAAAACTCCACATTGGCCTAGGCCTGTGCCCAGAGCCGCAGAAGCATTTTGGGAGGAATTAAAGAGTCCTCCAAAGGAAAGGCGCACCCAGTTCATGGACCGGAGGGCTCAGCGTGGCTGGATGTCGTCACCTCACACTGATGGGCTCACTCCATGCACCCCCATTGACATCCCAACAGGCTTTTTAACTGAACTGACGCGGTGATGCCAAAGTGCTTTTGGAGGTGCATCAGGAGAAGCTACACCTGTCCTGGAAGCAAAGCCGGTCCCAAGATCCTGCAGACCACAGAACCCAAGACAGTGAGATTTCAGTGACAAAGCAGACACAGACAGCAGAACAAGACAGGACTCAGGACTCGGGTAGGGACTCGCTCCTCAGATGTGTCGCCTTTGCCAAAGCCCCAAGGCAATTCAATAAGAAATGAGCATCTGGGCCGGTGAGATGGCTCAGTGGCTTAAGCGCCTGCCCGGCAAGCGCGAGGGCCCGAGTTCGACTCCCGGATCCCACATACGAAAAAGGGGCCGGTGATATCGCTCAGCGGCACGGGCGCCTGCTGGCGCGCGAGGTCCTGAGGTCGACCCCCCGGTACCCACAAAAAAAAAAAATGAGCATCTTTTCAACAAGTGGTGTCGGAAGAATTGAATGAATGCAAGGGGGAAAAGAACCTAACCCCACCCTCACACCATACCTACACATCAACTCAAGGTGGACCTTAGATCAAAATGTAAGGCACAGGTGCTTTGGATGTCCCGGAGAACACGGGAGAAAGTCTTTGTGACAGTGAGTGGCAAAGACGTGTTAGAGGGCACACAAAAGGCACTGGCCAGAAAGACACAGGATAAATGGAATTTCATCAAAAGTTAAAAGTTCAGGTCACCGAGACATTAAGAAAAGAGAAAGACATTCCACAGACCGGGAGGAATATCTATTTATATACACACACATTGTGCATCTTATATCCAGAATATATAAAGAATTCTCACACATCAATAATGAAAAGACACAACCCAATTAAATGCTGCAAAAGGCTTGGACAGGTACTTCACAAAAAGAGATATTCGTGTAGCTAATAAGATGCCATTTCAAAGAGCGTGGTGGCACGTGCCTGAAAACCCAGCTGCTTGGGAGGCTGAGGCAGCGAGACTCTGTCTCAAAACAGAAAAATATTTTAAAAAAGGGCTGTGGGTGTAGCTCAGGGGTAGAGCACTTGCTGAGCAGCTTTGAGGCCCTGGGATCAATCCCCAGCACTACAACAAAAAGAAAAAGAGAAGATTCCTTTTCATACGAAAAGATGCTTGAATTAGCATCAAGAAACATAAATCAAAATCTCAGGATGGTGGTCCTTCCACTACCAGGTCTCTGCCCGAGTGTCGGGGGGCCTGGGGCTCCCCTGCACAGCTGGTAAGCATGGGTGATTGGCCACAGTCATCCACCTACCTTGCAACCCCCGTAGGTATTCACCCAAAAGAACTTTGTCTCCAAAAACACTTGCACGAGGATGTTTACAGCAACTTTTTTCATCATAACCCTAAACAGGAAAGTACTCCAAGTGCACCGAGGGGGAAGCCCGCACACACGGCGCTGTCTCCTGAAACGGAGTGGATTTAACCATAAACCTGTGGATGAGTCTTGGGAGCCTGATGCTGAAGGAGAAAGCCAGAGCAGAGCACGCTGCTGACCACTCCTACTCCAAGCAAACTAAGGAAGCCAGTGTGGTGCTTCCTGAAGGTGGGGGCCTGGGCTGGCCACATTGGGGTGGTGCCTGTGGCTTCAGATGGTGACGGCTGCGTGTGTACAGATTTGTGGAAACTCATGGGGTTGTGCCTGCAAGACGGTGCCTTTCGCTTTACATAGATTTTATTTCAACCCCCCCCAATATCATGGAAGACCTATTCTTCCCCACCCGTGCCAAGCGATGTTGTCACCTCCAGCCCCACCCGGGTCCCTGACCTTGGGTTTGTGCCCAACACCTATGGTACTAGAGCCCCAGCTGCATCCTCCTCCTGAGGGGGTCCTGGGGGTTGAGGCGAGGAGGCAGGCTTCATAGCTCCCCACTGAGCTTCCATCCCTCCTGAGACCTGGACCACAGGGAGGAGTGGAGCAGGGAGCCCAGTGTCTGGGCACAGGGGGCCCACAAGGGCAGACCTGCAGGGATTCACTCTTGCCAGTCCCCAAGACACCCATGCACCCTGCAGCTGGGCTCTGGGATCCGTCAGCAGCAGCCTCATAAAATGCAGCTGGGATCTTCACTTCTACATCTGGCCCTGACTGACCCTGGACTTTTCCACACACAGCCAGGTGTCCCTCATCCTCCTGCAGTCCCTGCCTCTTCAGCACCACCTATAGCACTGGTCCTCCTGAGGCCAAGTGTGGCTCACACCCCAAACCTCTCGCATGGAGAGCTCTCTGCCTCCAGGGCATGGCAGGTTCTGGCCTGCAAGAGCCACCAGGATGAGTCCTCCCCCCCCCGCTTCTGCCCAGGCCTCTCCTCAAGTAGCCTCTTGTGATCCCTCCTGACCTCCCACCCTCTCGGGGGGACACCGGCTAGTGGAGGGGGTAGCCACAGGGCTGGTGCAGGCCCTGCGCCCTTGTGAGGGGCACAGTAAGCAGTCGGAGGAGGGGGAGGAGGACAGCGCATAGGCAATTTTCTCCAGAAACACATGGAGGGAAACCACTCTAACTGGTGAACAGCCTCTGTTTCAAGCTAATTTCCACATAATAGAATCAAACCACTTCCCTTTCCTCTCTACCGTCTCTGCTGCATAATTTGACAAATTGCGAACGCGATTTGATTCAGAGGCTCCAACACCGGCTCAGATTCTTTTCAACAGTCATGGACAGAGGGGAAGGGGGAGGGGAAGGCAAAGGCCCCCGCAGGTGCTGGGAGGGGACATCACTGGAGAGTCGCATGTGGGGCCTGCTCAGCAGGTGGGGCTGGCGGGCTGGGGCACAGGCCCAGCGGGCAGGCGGGCAGCGCCACATTCCATCACCGCCACACAGGACGGGCCCATCTGGGAAGGGCTGCTGGCCAGGGACGCGAGAACAATCTGCCCGGGGGAGCGGCTTGCCAGGGATTCTTGGCTCTGAGTGGCACCTGGCAGGGCCAGCCCTGTGCCCAGCCAAGACAGAGGCTCTGCTGGCACTGCCGACAGCCACGCGGTGGGGAGGAGTAGCCCAGCCAGAACGCGGCTGGCACCAGGCCCACACAGGCTGCAGACCTCCCTCCCTGACTCCCAGCTCACACCTTCACCCCGTCTTGTGGCTCTTCCATACTCTAGCCCAGGCTAGACCACTCCCTAGTACCCACGTGGGCTTGGCCCTCCCTGTGTCCCCGGTCCCTGTCCTCACGGGTGCTTGGAAGGCCAGCCCCTGCCCAGGGCCCCTCCCACCCCATGGCTCCTGACTCCACTCACAGTAGGGGTGCAGCTGCACCCAGTGGGGGATGGGCTAAATGCCAAGGCTGAACACCCCAAGATGAGGGCCATAAAGGCCCTGATGCTAGCAAGCAAGGTGCAGGGACTTGGGGTTATCAGTTCTGCCCATTACAAAGTCACCTTTACATGAAAGCAATGTTGTTCTCACAGTTTTTATTTTAAAATTACATAAATACCCCATTGAAACAGGCTTGACAGTTAGAGGTACACAGCAGGCCCGGTCCTCCCTGGGGACCCTCCAGGGTTCCAGGCATCCCCAGTCCCATGGGTTCACACACAGTCCTGCCTGCGTGGTGACCCCTGCTGGGCACTGGCCCTCAACACCACTTCCCTTACACGGCTCAGTCCCAAAGCACTGCTTCCTAACATCCGCCACGGTAAAGGTCTGGGGCCCTGGGTGGCACACGGGCCCTGGACAGCGCAGTTGACTTGGTGTCCGGACGATACGCGCGCCTGCACACATGCACGCACACCTGCCCCAGAACTGTGCACAGCAGCTGCCACCCCTCCATGCGATGAGCCAGGGCAGAGCCTGGCAGCTGGAGGTTCTGCCCAGGGGGCCCGAAGCCCAGGCCCCCGAGGGGCCACAGGTTCCCTCCAGCCGCAGAGGCCTCTAGGAGCCTCAAGAGCCTGTGGCAGCCAAGGACCCCGAGGGAGAGAACTCCTCCAAAAAAACGAGGCTGGAAGGAGCCAGCAGCGTAAGGTCCCCCAAGAGTGCACTGAGAGGGAACCGCGATGGGGACCTCGCACCTGTGACACCAGGCTGCCAGCTGGGGCTTCCCCGGGCATCAGTGTGGGACTGGCCAGCCTCCTCCAGGCCCATGTGGGGAGGGACAGTGAGTCGGGATATCTCTGGGGCTGGTATGGGCTGGGGACACCAGTGGGCACAGAGGGTGAGGGAGGTAGGTCTGTTACCAAATCACCTGCTATTTTAAACGCAAAAAGTGTGCACTGGGGACAGTCTGGGTCTGTGACAAGTCTGCCCATAGAGCAGCTGATTGGGAGCAATTCACAGGCACATGGACAGCACTGAGTCAGTCAACTATCAGCTGACACAAGTGCCTGATGGGGCAGGGAGGGGAGCCTGTTCTGCCCTCAAATCCACCCTCAAGACAGGAGCCACAGCACCCTCCCCAATGTACAGGGAGCTCAGGCTCTGGAAGTCATTCGGAGAAGGAGGGGCCTCACAGCTAGAGGGCTGGGCTCAGGCCCGCTCACCCTAGTGAGGCTGGGCTGATTGTGGGGGGCAGTGGTGCCGGGCAGGTTAGGGTCTGGGTCGTGCGGTGAGTCTAGAAGACTTGCCCGTGGCATCCTGACAGCAGCGGCATCCTGGACACCACCCCAGTCCCACAGTACAGATCCGGAGGCTTTGGACACAAAGAGCCACCACAGAGTCACTTTGTCCCTGGCCACCACCCTCGTGGTTCCTGGGCCCTGTGCACATGGGACACCAGGGAGCAGGCCAGTGCACCTCAGCCCAAGGGTTCCCTGGGCTCCTGCCCTACCCCCAGGCACCAGAAAACGGGCCCGGGACCTGACCTACCTGCCTGTGCTGGCACAAGAGTCCTACACAAGTTCCCCGGGACAGGGCAGCCCTGCAGCAGACAAGGGGTTAATGCAGCACAGAGCTGCTGGCGACAGCCCCACACAAGATTTACTGATTTTTTTAAAAGAAAAGTATGTCACAGTCTCTGTGATGGGTATAGACCAATTATGTGCGTGGCCAGCTGGCTGCAGAGCCACCATGCACACTGTGTGCCAGCTCACGCTGTGGCACCAGTAGGAACCATGCCACCGTGGTGAAGCACCGTGACCTCACAGTCCTCGCGCGTCTACACCACACCCTGCAAAGTCAGCACCACCCTTCACCAGCACCAGCTCAGTGCCAGGCACCTTGGGAGCACCTGGGGGCAGGGCTGCCACCTCCAGGAGCCCAGGCTGCAGCAGCAGAAGTGAGGGTGTCGGACCATGGGCTAACTGGGATGCAATGGGGATCCACCTGGTGGCTGGGGGGAGGTCCCCATGGAAGTGATAGTCAAGCAACTCGAGGAGGGGCTCAATCCCTCAGAGGAGCTCAGTGTGGGCAGTGAGGAGACAGAGGCAATGCCGAGGCAAGGCAGAGGGTGACGACTGACAGGAAGATGGCCAGGGTGAGGGGTGCGGGGTGTCCCCAGGGCTATACCATGCAGACCCTGTGGCTGTGCTGAGCCCTGGAAGGTTTGAACAGAAGAGACTTCACATGTGTGTGTTGTCCTTCCAGCACGACAAGTCCCGATCCATCCTGTGGCAGACGCTGTTCGCCACCAAAGAATAAAGGGCGATGCATGCTGTGTGGCTAACCCCACAGCCCATGCCCGAGGGAGCCCAGGTGCCCGGGCCACCTACGGTGAGGTCCCACTGAAACACATGGAGACTCCACTGGTGAGATTGGGGGCCACCAATGCCTGAGTGGGACAGGTGGTGTCACTTTGTGGGTGTGGCTTCTTTTGGGGGTGTTAAGATGTTTGGATCTAGATGGAGGTGGGGTGCACACTCAGAAGGAGGGGTTCTCTGAGGACCAGGCTCCTGGAGAGAAAGGAGGGGAAGGGGAGAAGGGGAAGAAGGGGAGAGGAAGGGTGGTGATGGCCCAGGGTGCAGGACAGTCCCTGGGACGTCGGGTGCTTCCAGGGGAAATTGAGGAGCGATTTCTCTGGAAGACAAAGGCAAGAAAGCAGGGGACTGGGTGGGTCCAAGGCCACCTGCAGAACAATCCTAGGTAGGCATCTGTGGGAGCTCTCTGCATGTGCAGAAATTTCTTTGTAAATTGAAATCTGTTCTAAAATTAATGATTTGGGCCGGTGAGATGGCTCAGCGGCGTAAGTGCCTGCCTGGCAAGTGCGAGAGCCCGAGTTCGACTCCTGCAACTCACATACCAAAAAAAGGCCAGTGATATCGCTCAGCAGCATGGGCGCCTGCTGGGGTGTGAGGTCCTGAGGTCGACCCCCAGTACCCACACAAAATAAATAAATAAATAAATAAAAATAAAATTAATGATTTACTTTAAAAAATCAAAGCACACATTTGACTTATGCAGGTTGCTGATTACAGCTTCAGCTAGATTTCCAGAAAGCACAGCCTCAACTGGGAGACGTTAGGGTCCTGGAACTCGAGGTGGAGATGACGCTCTCACTGAACTCTGCCCTTCAAGACATCTTGCCTTAGCAACCTGCTTGTCCTCCAGCATCTACAAAGCCAAGCCTCACTGGGCCGGACCCTCCCCAACCCCACAGTGTAGAACTTTTGTGTTCAAAATGTTTCCAGACACAAATGCCTGGATAGTCTGCAGGGCTCCTTCCACTTCTGTAAACAGGCTTGCTAAACACAAGATGTACAAGGTACAAGCTGTACCCAGCCTGTTTCTGTTTCGTTTGTTCCCATATTTGTACAGTTCCACTCACACACAAAAGACCCTGCCCTACCTGATAAACAGTATAAAAGTAGCTTCCTGTACTAGCTGGGTGCTCAGACTTTGGAGTCCACAGTTCCTCTGGGCTCAAGGGGGGGCGTAATAAAGCTCTGTTCCCTCCACTTCTCCAAGTGCTGCTCAGTTTCTTCACCTCCAGTAAACCTAAAATTGCTGTAACAGCAGGAGCTCAAGAGGCCAGGTGAGCAAAGGTGTGCACCTCCCCCTCTGCCACCCTGTAACCCACCTAACAGGTCAGATCCCCTGTGCTCTGGAGAGGGGACTGGACCCAGGAAGGCCGGTAGCTCCCTGCTGACTCAGTCCTGCGAATGGAGTGTCGTGGTCTTCTGGGCTCCGTTGTCCCTGTGGAGAAGCCACCTGTCCATGACCCATTGCTCTCATGAAGGCAACTGTCCCTTCCTGCCACTTTGGAGGTTTTCCGTGTGACTTTTTCCCACATCGGGACACAAGTGCCTACAGGGCTCTGCTGGACGGTCTGTCCCTTCATCCCTGGGGCGTGTGGGGCCTGGAAATCTGTGACCTGTCCACTCTGCAGAGGCCCAGCTAGAACCCAGTTTGTAGCTCTCCAGCCAGCTGGCCGGCCCCATCCATCATGGACAGGGCCGCAGGGAGTCACTGGAAAGGGGCCAGGCTTGCAAGCTGTGTAGTGTACCACACTGCCCAGGCCATGGCCCTGGCCCACTGGGCATCCCCAGGGGCCTCAGAGGAGGCTGGGACCCTGCCTCACCTCCACAGAGAGCTTAGGCCTGTCCCCACATGCTCACAGGGGTCCCAGGGCCCCTCCCTGGTTGGGAACCTGTGTCTTCTTGGCACATCTGTCCTGCAGCCATCCTGGCCCCTGAGGTCAGGCTTGGGACTTAGTTCTGAGGCAGAATGGAAGCTCCTGGCTCTCCCTCCTATGCCCCTCTCTAAAGAAGCAACAAGAAATCCCCTAAGGTGGTGGGGCTCAAGTAGGGATTCTGGCCGATTATTAACATCCCTCACCTTCCCGAGCCCCAGTAAGCTGTGATGAACACAGCTAGCTCCTCCACAGGTTCCCCAGTGTGAACCCTGCCCTTTTTCATGAAGCTGCAACAGCTGTCATCAAACAGCTGCATCTCCTGATAGTCTGGCTCCACATCTGCAGCAGGAGGTCAAGTGTTGGCCTTGACCATGGAAGGCTCAAATTTAAACTCAGCAGTAGAACTGAATTTGGACCAACCAGCACACTCAGATCAGAAGGCTTGAGTTTGGACCAATCAGCAGGCCGGAATTTGGGCCAATCACAGGCCTGCAGCAGCTATATAAGCAGTACTCTTCTCACTCCTCAGGTTAGTCTAGGAAGGCTCCCTCTGGTGCATTGATCCCACCTTGAAGAGCCGATCTTAGGCAAATAAACCCTCACACCTCTGGTCCAATAAATCTGCTCATGATTTATTTCTCGGGCAGTGTGGGCTCGGAAGGTCTTGTCAATCTTACTACTGTTCTGAGTAATGTCCCAGAGTAGTAGCTTTAAAAGAGAGAGTTGTAAACGCTAGAGGCTGTCAGCCCTGAAGAGTTCCAGAGACCAGCAACCAGCAAAGACTGGCAACCAGGAGGATCAACTGACATCGACTAGCAGCAGCTGGGTGAGTGGACCAGTGGCATCTGACTTTAATTGGTATCAACTGTTGGCATCAGGGCCCTCACAGAGCTGCACTTTGCCAGTTCGTGATTTCCATCAGAATTGAGCAGAAGAACCCTCAGCTGTTGGCACAGCCCTTGCCCTTGTGTCCCCCAAGCCCTGCCCTCTCTCAGGACAGCAGGCCTATGCCCATGACCTCCACCCACCTCACGGGCCTGGGGCTGGCAGGGTCACCCTCAGCGCTACGGGTTCCCTTTACCCATGGCATGAGGAACAGTGATACTCAGTGGACAGAACAGACCTGCAGCTGCCTTGGGGCCCCAGGACCCCTCCTTCTTGGTCCTCTCCACCTGCTCCCTTCTCTCCCTTCCACCGCTACCATCTTGCTCATTGCTGTCATGTATGGCTTGATGTGGCGTTGATGTGGACGGGAACACAGCCCTCAGCTGACCTCCTCCTGGGGTGCACTGTGCTATTCCAGAGTCTTCTCTAAGCTGTGACGCGTGAGGATGAGTGTCCTGCAACTCCCAAAGACAGGAGCCCAGGGCCCCACTCCTCCACAGCCCCCCCAAGCCAGAACCACTTCTGGCTCCATGTCTGGGGCTCTGGACCCTGCACCTGCCCTGCCTGTCACCACTGCCAGACCCTTGTCACCACGTCAAGTCCTGCTGTCTCCTCAGAGGCTGATCAGCTGCACAGTGACCAGCCTGGGCCATCGCGGTGTTTGGGAGAGGATGGATGGGAGTGGCTGGGTTTGCCCCTGCTCAGCTGGGCACAGGATGTGGCCCGTGATGGGGTGCATGGTGCATGGATGTGGCGGTGCCTTGAGGGGTTAGTGTTCCACCTGTGAGGAGGGGTCCAGACACTGTCCTATGTTCCCCAGGTCCTAGGTGAGTTAGATGCTACCTCACATGCACAAGGCACCCAGCGCCCTGCACACAGCCTCTCGGCCAGCCCTGCCTGGCACCCAAGGCTCCCTCTGGAGGGGGCATCTGAGGCTCTTGGGTCCTCATGGTCCATCTTCCCACTGTGCCCACCACCCACCCTGCTAACACTTCACACCTTCCCACCTGGCAGCACGGAGTGTGTCACCCCAGGAAACTTCTTGTCTCCTGGGTTCCCCTTGAGGCTGGGCAGGGCCTCCTGCCAGGCAGATCCCATAGGCAAGGAGGCTGTTCCAGAAGGCAGGCTATGCACGGTGTCAACCACAAAGACTCACAAATAGTGTCACGCTGTCGGCTCAGATGGCTGAGATCCCAGGAAACAAACAGGCTGGAGTGGCACCTCCTCACCCAAGGCAGAGGTGGATGGGTCCTCGCCAGATGACTACCTGGAGGAGAATGTGGCTGGCTCAGGGCCTGGGCCACACCAGGAGGGGACCTGGGCTGCTACGACA
Source organism: Erethizon dorsatum (assembly GCA_028451465.1). Taxonomy (NCBI): domain Eukaryota; kingdom Metazoa; phylum Chordata; class Mammalia; order Rodentia; family Erethizontidae; genus Erethizon; species Erethizon dorsatum. Next base: position 132,592,188 of record CM051828.1, read on the forward strand.
AATGGCCAAACCTGAGGGGTGCAGAACACTCATTCATCATCTCCCCGTCTGAGGCTGACACCCAAAATCAAGGTGCCCACGAGGTTCTGCCCCCTCTGAGGGTCTGGAGCTGACCCTTCCGGCCTCTTCCAGCTCTGGCCGCGTGTCCCTCCAGTCCCTGCCTCAGTCTTCACTCTCCTCCTCCTCTCCTCTCCTCCATGGTCTCTCTGTCACCGGATTTGGGGCCACCCAGGTAATTCAGGACGATGCCCTTCTCCCAGTACCAGGATCCAGGAGGGCAAATCCCACCTCAGTACCACAAAGGCCACTGGGCAGGAGCTGGCTGTGAGCTGGGTCCCCCAGCCTGCTGTCTTCCCACATGGAAAGCCTACCCATCCTTTCTTCCCCAGTGCCAGCCCCTTTTCCACACCCATCCCCTGTCCTGGGACCCACATGAGAACCCGGGCACCAAGTCCAGGACACAGACCACATTCAGACTGTGGCTGGGGCAGTGGGTGATGAAGGGGACAGACAACAGTCACTGGAGAGGCGGTGACTGCTGAGAACGAGCCCCTGAGGGGTCCAGAGTCACCTCTCCCAGAAGCCCTGGCCACACCCCTGCAGCTGCCTGCATGCAGATGGACCCCACTTCTCCTCCCTCCCCACCCTGCATGGGGCGAGCGCACCCTGCGCCCTCCTTCACAAGGGCCAGCCGACTGATCCAGATGAGAATTTCACTGCTCTAAAGGGAAGAAGACTTATCCTTTTTTTTTTTTTTTTTTTTGTGGGTACCGGGGGTCGACCTCAGGACCTCGCGCGCCAGCAGGCGCCCGTGCCACTGAGCGATATCACCGGCCCCTTTTTCGTATGTGGGATCCGGGAGTCGAACTCGGGCCCTCGCGCTTGCCAGGCAGGCGCTTATGCTGCTGAGCCATCTCACCGGCCCGAAGACTTATCCTTTTAAAAGGTCATAAAAGACAACCATGGTGGAGAGGACCCAGACTAAGGAAACCAGACACCCAAGGCCTCTGTCTGCTCACAGAATGGCAGAGGTGAAGACTGACTGCCAGAGCTTGGGCACCTCCTTGCAGTGGAGGGCACGGGGCGCTCGGGTCAGAAGTCAGCTCTGTTGCCGTGTTCTACGCAGCTCTCGAAGTTCCCAGGGTGAGGACAGTGAGAGGGTGGAGAAAAAAGGACAAGAGTCACAATACAGAAAACTGAAGCCAGATAGAGCCCTCTCTCCTGATGGGCGAAGAAGTAAGGAAGAAGAAGGAGAAGGAGGAGAAAGAGGGGGCCCCAACGGCTGCAGCGTGTTTGTTTATACACTCAGGAGGTTGAATGTCACGTGAAACCCCTCCGCCTAATAGCTCATCCACATGGCTTGCTGCGGGCGCTCTGTGTTCTTTGGTCTGGTCTTGCCCTGGCCCGGGCCCATACATGCGATCGATCTCCAGTTCAGCTGTTCCCCACGCTCTGTGACCTGGGCTCCCTTCCCAGACTCCCCCAGGAGAAAGCTTCCTGTCCACATCGGCCACTGTGAGCAACCTGCAGCTTCTCTCCTCACGGCCAGAAAGGAAGGAGCCAAGCATCCCCGAGGTGAGCGGGTAAACGCTCTGTGGTCTGTCCCTGCAGGGAGCAGCCATTGGCAGCGTGGAGGATACAGCAGGATGAGTGACCCCCACAGCCCCCTGACAGGAGGAGGCGTCCACGTCTGCCCAGAGGTGCGGGTTATCCAGAGAGGCCCCTGTCAACACTCCCCAAGCTGTGCACGTAATAAATGTGCACTTCCCCTCAGCTTTTAAAATACGTGCTACAGGGCCGGTGAGACAGCTCAGCGGCATAAGCACCTGCCTGGCAAGCGCGGGGTCCTGAGTTCGACTCCTGGTACCCACATAAAAAAAAGTGCTACATTCAGATGCCAGTTTTCATCTCCCAAAGTGGCAAAGCCTGAACGTTTGATGGCAGGTGCGTGGGCAGGTGAGGAGGACCACTCATCAGCGTGATCACCAGCAGTGCAGCCCCTAGGAGGCGGCACAACAAAGTTTCCTGTAACTACAAACTCACGTGCTTGGGAACCAGAATTCAACTTGGAGCCTGGGGCCCGTGAACAGCCGCTCCCATAGAGCCCTGTCTTTGCAGCAGTCCCAGACAGTGTGTCTAGCACCAGCAGCAGGGACACAGGCTGCTCACTACCTTTGCGTGAAAGTGGGGAGATGAGAGTATGTTCAGACCTGATTGCAGCTCCTAAAGAAACTCCGGGAGGCGTTTGAGAGATGTGCACAACAGCCATCACTGGACATGTCCTCCTATGAGCCTCGATGAGCCCCCACAGTCTGGTGTCCCCTGGAAAGGAAGGCGGGCTGCCCCAAAACACACACGCCAGCACACTCATGCACACACACGTGCACACACGCCTGCAGACAGCACCCTACTGTTAAAGATTGATCATCATCAGGCAGAAGTAACTTCACACCTTTGTATAAATACTTCAAAAACTAAGATGAAAGGATTGTGCATAAAAAACAGATGAAGAGCACCCACCCCGAGAAGAATCACCCAAGAAAGCTCAGAGGAGGCTTGGACAGAAAGATTTCCATCACTCCAAGACAGCCTGGTCCCCATGGAGGAAAGAGTTCAAAGACACGTGTGATTTCCAAGAACAGATCACAGAAAACGGAAGCCTGGAGCCCTGGGAGCTGGGAGAGCGCTGAGCTAGAGAAGCCGCTCTGGATTAGCGAGCATCTGACAGAGGAAACAATAAACACAGGAAACCACCTGTAAGGCCAGGTTGGAGGAAACCACACAAGTGTAATGCAGAAACAAGGTAGTAGGTAGAGAATGCAAGCCAAGAAGATCTAACACATGCGTAACCGACGCTCCCGGGGAAGAAATAAAAACACGGCGGGGGGTGGATGGTAATAGTCCAGCTGTGACAAAGAGCAGGTCCTCAAGCCGAGTCTGCAGCTCCAAAGGCAGGCCCTGGGGGACGAGGGGCAGGGGCTGGGCACCATCATGGGATAGAAATGGTTAGGGACTTTATGTAAATGTCAGAGGCTAGCAAGTTCCAAAGGCAAACACGGCCTCGCAGGTGCAAGAGTCAAAACCACACGAACACTGGGGAGCACCCAGGGAGTCTGGGGCGCAGGGCCCGGACCCGCCGTCCCCACTCTCTCCTCGCCAAGTGCTCTGGTCACAGAGGGAAGAAGCACAGCAAGAACCCAAGGACACCACAGGTTGAGAGGAAAACTGGAATCAGATATGGGGGCAACACGCAGCAAAGAAAGTAGCCAAGGCCCAAGTAGCGAATCCCCCATTCCTAAGACACAGACAGACAGCAAAGGTGAATCTGGGATGGGGCTATGGCTGCTTCATGTATTATTGTTGTTTCTGCAACTTTTTGTTAAGTTTGAAACTATTTCCAAATTTTGAAGAAGCAGCAGCCAAGCGCTCCAGGGCTCCAGGCCGGATGATAAGTTGTGTCGTTGCCCGCACATGAGCTCCTTTCACACTGGCCATGACGAACTCCAGGTGGGCCAGGGCAGAATGGGAGCAAACCTTGGAGGCGCAGGGCCCCGGTGGAAGCCTGGAGACTCCCTGTGGGCACAGTGGTAGGGGCACTGGGGGAGGAATGGCAGTTAAAAGCTATGAATGCCGATAACATGTGAGAAAGATTAGATTAAATCACCAAAATTCCCAGCACTCTGGAGGCTGAGGCGGGAGGATTGCTGTGAGTTCAAGGCCAGCCTGAACTACATAGCAAGACCCTGTCTCAAAAACACCAAATAAATAGTTAAATAACCAAAATAAGGAATGGTGGAAGGATTGGGAACCAAAAACTAAGCCTTAAACTTGAGAGAAACACAGCAGCCTTCTTAGAATTGTCACACTGGCTTCCCGGGGTGGTGACAAGTACCTGAGGTTCCCTGTGATTCCCTCTGGTTTGCCAGGTAGCACTTGATCTGACCAAGGCCACCCAAGGGCTCCAAAGTCATTTCCGATCTTGTCTCATGCCATCAGCTTTCAGGGCCATCCTCCCTGCTGGAGACCCACCCTCGAGACTGATGACCATGGTGAGCCATCGGCAAAGTAGGCCGGGAGCAAGCTCTCCACTTCTTCTCGGTTCCGTGTATTGCTCACTTTTTATATGAGGATGTGCCTTTCTTACAAAAGCAGGATCCTTGCTCTCATTGTCTGGATTTATTTATTTTTGGTGCTGGGGATGACATGCAGGGCCTCACACCTGCTAAGCGTCACTCCACCACCGAGCTACCCGCAGCCCCAGGTTACCCTGATTCTAATAGGGGACGGAGGGGCTTGGCACCTTCACACCTCCTGCCTGAGATCTGGGGGGCCTGGGGCCCAGCCGAGAGTCCCCACATCTTCCAGGGATTTTCCCGTACAACCAAGGGGTAGGGGGACCTCTGCCTGTGGCCACCAGGATCCCTGCCAAGGGTGGAGGGCTCCGCCTGTGACCTTGAGCCCTCCACGCCCTCCCACAGCCGACCCCATGCTTTCGCAGCCGCAGGGAGACAGGCGTGGGCTGCGTGTGCTGGGAGGAGCGTGTGCGGACAGCCGGACAACTACTGCTTCAGCTGCACGGAGAACGAGGTGTGTGTCTTTCCCACACTGGGATTCTGCACCAGACCTTGGGGTGCTCTGTGACAGCGACTGTGGGGCTCCATGCTCCCTGTGCAGTGAGCTCACTGTGTCACTCCTCGCTCCACAGAGCAGTCACCCACAGCCACAAGCACGCTGTCCTCGTCTCTCGGGGACCCTGTGCTTCTGAACAGCCTTGGATTGACAGGAATATGAGAAGGCAGCACGGGGCGTCTCCGTTGACCTCACAGCTTCCATTGTGAAATCTTTCCTCGCTCTTTGCCTTCACCACAACCAGGGAGCCACACAGACACGTCCGTGTCGACGACAGTCCACATGCCATTCGGATTTCCTTCGTTTTCCCTAATGTCCTTTTCCTGTGCCAGGATCCCAGGTGCATTTGGCTGTCATGTCGCCATGGGCTCCTCTCAGCTGTGACAGTTTCTCAGGCTTTCCTGGCTTTGATGACCTTGACAGTTTTAAACGTGTGACTCAGAAGTTCAGCAGGGCCCTCCAGGGAGGTGCTGGTGCTGTTCTCGGGATTGACTGGCACCTGCGTTTGGGGACGGTCTCGGGAGACCAGCATTGGCTCTGTCCCTTCCCATCAGGGGCACATGAGGGTGCCGACATGATCCGATCCGTCACGGTTGCTCTTGGCCCTGGCACCTGGCTGCCAGGTGTCCCCAGGGGGATGCCGCTCTGCACACCTCCCTCGCTGCATTCTGGGAAAGACGTCACCACGCAGGACTCCACTTAGGAGTGGAGATTTACAGCCTTCATCCGTGAGGAGGGCATCTACGTAAACTACTTGGGATTCTTCTGCTTGGGAGACTTGCCTCTTCTTTCCCATTTAGTTTATGAAATCATTTATTTACATTACTGTCAACACATATATATTTTATATCTTGTGTTAAAATTCAATACTGTGCAGTATTTCATTGCTCAGATGTCACAGCTCTGGACACAACTGGCTCCTGCGTCCCTTGGAGGAGCCCCTTCCTGGAGAACCAGGGCTTCTCCAGCACTTCCTCACTACAGGCGCCCTGTGTGTGTCCTGCTCCACCCTGTGATTTGCAGGACCGCATCAGAGCCAGACCTGGGCACAGGCGTGGGACTGAGCAGGACACGCCTTCGCCCTTGCGAGCTGTGAGTTCCCACAAGGGGAGCCCACCTCCATGAGGCGGGCACGCACACGTGCACACAACGCTGACTCGAGCTTGTGGTTTCCGTGTGCATTGGCGTGGCACCTGCTGGAAATACACGGGCCAAAGGGAAGCACCTTAACCACCATGCGGTGCTTGCGTGCAGTTCCTTGGCTTTCAGTCTCCCAGCCTGGCTGGGACAGGCCATCTCCGCCCTCCAGAAAGCTCATGTCCTACATTCCTGGTGGTCTTAGATTTCCAGGCAAGGCTAGCGATCCTTCCCGGGGTCCCATGACCTCCTGAGTGGTCTTTTAAAATATGTGCACACCAAGGGTCCCTCCAGGCTGTAGAGTCCTAAGGTTTTGACAAACACACAGTGTCATTTGTCCATGGTTTCCCTGCCTGGGAATCGCTGTTTTTGTATGGATGGGCCAGTGTTTCCCTGGTCACCTACCGAAGAACCCTGGATGGCTTCCAATTTGGGGTGATTGTGAAGAAAGCTGCTATAAACATGCATGTGCAAGTTTCCATGTTGACAGTGTTTTCAAACCAGTTGGATAAACACCAAGGAGTACAACTGCCGCCTCTTATGGTAAGGAAACGCTTCCTTTGTAAGAAGCTGCCGAACCACTTGCCCAAGTGGCCGGCTGTGAGTGGGAGTTCCTGTTGCTCCACATTCCGGTCCTTGCCAGCATTTGGTGTTGGCTGTTTTTCCTTTTTTCTTCTTTCTGTTTAGCCTTGTGGATCTCATTGTTTTAATTTGCAATTCCATGGTAACAAATGGCTCTGAACATCTTTTCATATGTTTATTGGCCATCTGTTTGCCCTGGGTGAGCTCTCTCTCCAGATCTTTTTCCCATTGTTCATCAGGATGTTTGTTTTCTTATTGCTGAGTGCAGAGATCTCTTTATGCGTTTTGCACAGAAGTTGACAGGCTGAATAAACCAGTGCACCGTGCACAAGAGAAAGGGCGCTCTGACCCACAGCCCACAGCAGCCAGCCCTGGAGACCAGGGTCAATGGCAGCACTTGATTTATAACTGACCGCTTCCCTGTCTTTGTCCCGGAGCAAGTGACAGGGACCCCAGGAGGCCCCACTTCCTGTGGCTGCCCCTCTTCCCCTTTCCTTCAAACGGGCCAGGAGTTTGCAAATGAAATGAAGCCCAACTGCCTAACATTTTCTGTCACGGGTCACGCGTTGGGTGTGGTACTGAGACCCGTTGCCAAGGCAAGGTCAGTTTGAATCTCCCCTCTTTTCTTCTCTGAGTTCCTTGGTGCTGATTTTGCATCAGGGCTGTGGTGCATTGGGTGAGTGGGCGTGAAAGGCGTAAGCTGTGTCCGGGTCCGTGCTCCACTGTGGACCTGCCGTCGGGGGCTCCAGTGCGGGAAGCCCTCCTCTCCCCGTCGTATTGCATGTGTCGCTGTCCAAGTCAGCTGGCTGCGTGTGTGGGGTCTATTTCTAGGATCTCTGGTCTGTCTCACTTATGCATTTTATATGTTTTGGGGTCCAATTGGCTAATAATTTCTGTGGATTTTTGCACCCATGTTTATGAGCAATGTCAGTCTCTGGTTTTCCTTTCTGGTAATGTGTTTGTGTAGTTTTGTTATCTGGGCAATGGCAGCCTCACAAAATCAGTCAGAAGGTGTTTCTTCTGCTTCCATTTTCTGGGCAGATCGTAGGGAATTTCTTCCTTGGATGATTGGTAGAATTCACCAGTGAACTGTCTGGAGCAAGTGGTTTTCTTCCAGGAATTGTTAACCATGGCTCAATCTCATTAATACCCTAACCTTCCCTTACCCTCCCTGGTCTTGGTCAACTGTAGCTTAAAAATATTAAAGGGAAATTCCAGAAATAGACAATCTATGGGTCTCGAATCCTGTGCCATTCAGAGTATGTGGAGGAATCCTGCCCCATCCTGCCCCATCCTGCCCAGGACATGAACCATCCCTTTGGCCAGCATGTCCGTCATGGCTCGATGGTCCAGGCCACCGAGGTGCACCACCCTCCTCCTACTAGATGGCCAGAAGGTCAGTAGCCTTATGCTAGGTCACCGTGCCTGCGTCTTTGCCACCCTTCATCTCGCCATGCAGGCGCTCTGTCCTCTTACAGCATGCAAGGAGGCTGAGCGGAGTGCCGAGAGAGGGGCCACGTTCACACAGCTTCGCTATCGTGTGTTGTTACGGTCGCTCTGCTTTGTCGCTGTTGCTGTTGTTAATCTCTTTCCTAACATAAACCGAACTTTATCGTAGCTGAGTACGTGCAGGAGAACAGACGGCGTGCGGTGAGACCCTCGGGCCCAGGCATTGCTGGGCTCTTGGACGGTTTCCCCCGGGAAAGGCGGTGCTGCTGTTTGTGGAGGGCTGTTCAGATCACCTGTTCTTCTAGTGTGAGTTTCGTCCCTGTGTCTTTCAAAGAATTGGTCCCTTTTGACCAAGTTACCAAGTTTGTGGTGCAGTGTTCACCACACTCCTCCCTTATCCTCTTCAGGTGTGGAGTCAGCAGCGAACCGGCCTGCGCCGGCCATGCACAGAAGCCATGCCGCAGTGACCCCTCCTGGGCCTGCGTCCAGAGCCGCCAGGCCCCTGCTCCAGGGCCCGACAGGATGACTGGAATGCGTGCCGACCACACCTAGCGCTGGGTTTGTCTCATTTCTGACCGTGGCCGCCCCATCTCGCATCGGTTGACGCCACAGCCTGGGTAAAAATCTTCCCTTTCAACGCATCCAATCAAGACAGCCCATCGGGTCCTGGGTCCCAGCAGTTCTGTCCGCTTGGAGCAAGAGCTTCCCTGGGAGCACGGAGACCGGGGACTCAGGCAGAGACGGGGGCTCTGTGCCGACCGTGGTGGCTGGATGAGTAGACTGCAGTTGTTTTCACCAGAGAAAAGGGTCACTGTCGAGATGATGGACAGGTTAGCTGGCTTCTCACCGTCACTGTTCACTGTCTGCATGTGTCTCATAGCAGCGTGCTGTGTGTCTCACACGTGCACTGCAACACTGAGAAAACAGAAAACGATGTGGCTTTAACCGTGAGAACTGGAGACCTCAGTTCCAGTCCTGGTCAGCACAGCTGAGACGCTCCTGGGGACGTGCGTGTGCCTGAGACAGTGGGTCCGAGAAGGCGGGAAGCAGTGTGTGCATAAGAGCAAATATCTGGAGACTGCCCACACTTCCACGAACAAGAGAACGCACAACCACATCGTGGTCTACTAGCACGACAGAGTATTGCGTGGCAGAAGACACGAGATGGAGCCACATTCCGTGCCATGAACACAGCAGGCCCCAAGAATAGAGATGACACAACGCCACTGGTTAATTTTTGTTGGTTTGTTTTGTTTTGTTTTGTTTTTAGAGACAGGATCTCACTATGTAGTTCAGGGTGACCTCGAACTCACAGCAATCCTCCTGCCTCAACCTCCTGGGATTAGAGGGTGTGCCACCATGCCAGGTGACGCCAGCATTACATAACTCGCAACCCAGCAAAACCGAGGGAAGCATATTAGGAATACACAGAGTGCTGTGTCAGGACCACTCCCAGTCAGGGAGGCTGAGGTAGAAAGATCGCAAGTGTAGACCCAGCCCGGGCAACCTAAAATCTAGAGAGATCCTGTCTCGAAATTTTAAAAAATTAAAAAGGGCTGGAGACGTAGCTCAGTGCAAAGGCCCTGGCTTCAAACCCCAGTACCACTAAATAAATACCATTTCCAAGCACTAAATGGGTCCCTACCTCTCCACGCCCCCACAACACTTGGCTTTGTTAAACTTCTCATATTTCCCCAAATAATAGTTAAAGGACAGCATCTTACTGCAGACTTAGGTCGGTTGTGTGATGTTTATTCACCACTCAAGCCTTCTTCTGGTAACTGCCAGGCCTCTCTTCCATTCCTCTCCTGGTTTGCCCGCTTCCTGTGGCCTCACGATACCCTTTGTGTAGCGCAGGTCATCCTTTGTCATTTATGGGTTGCTCTCGTCTCTCAGCCTCTGACTTGCTTTTCACTTTCCTTAAGGAGCCTTTTAAAGAATAACAGTTTACTATTTAAGTCACTAAGAAGGAAAATTTTTCAAGAGTAATGGCCCTTCTAACCCTTTCTACATCCATAGGATTTTTACAAGTCTGTTAGGATTTGGGCTAGGATGACAGCTATGGTTTAAATCTAAAATGACCCCCAAAGTCTCATGTGATCAGGGGGAGGCCTGACCAGAGGTGGGGCCCAGTGGGAAGAGCCTGGACTGGGGTGTGATCCGGAGGTGTGTCCTTATTGCCAGCTTCTCCTTTCGGTCTCACTTCCCGGCCACCATGCCATTTTGTACCAGCGTTTCTCCCTTGAGCCAGCCAACCATGGACTGAATCCATTAAATCTGTGATTCAAAATAAACCTCTCCTCCTCCAAGTTTTGGGTGTCAGGTATTTTGTCCTAGTGAGAGGAAAGTGTAATACAATGGCCTTAAATCCATGATCAAAATATAAGGAATTGGTATTTGTATGACATTAAGCCTCCCAATCCATGAATATGGTATGTTTCTCCAATTATTTAGGTCTTTTTTTTTTTTTTTTTTTTTGTGGGTACTGGGGGTCGACCTCAGGACCTCGTGCGCCAGCAGGTGCCCGTGCCACTGAGCGATGTCACTGGCCCTTTTTTTGTATGTGGGTTCCAGGAGTCGAACTCGGGCCCTCGCGCTTGCCGGGCAGGCGCTTAAGCCACTGAGCCATCTCACCGGCCCCTAGGTCTTTTGTTTAACATCTTCCAATAAAGTTTTCCATCTAAATTTGTACTTATTTAATTAAACTTTTTCTTAGGTAACTATTCTTATGATTTTCTTCTGTATATATTTTTTAATTCTTCTTTGCTGGTATACGAAAATATTAATTTTTATATGTTGATCTCAGGAAATTTATTAAGCTTTCATCATTACTACCAAAATATCTGTGGAACAGTGTGAATTTTCTCTATGTAGCCATCATGCTGATGTTAACATCTTCCTTTCCAGCAGGTGTGCCTTCCTTCTCAGACAAGAACAGCTATCGTAGGTATTCTTTCTTTGAGGTTTTGAGGGTACGGCTGCTAATGTTTCACAATTAAGAATTGCATATGTTGTAAGTATTTTTGACAAACGCTCTTAGCAAGTTATCAATGGAATAAGTTCCATTCTTATTCCTGGTTTGCTAACAAGTTATTTTTTCCCCACATACAGGTATAAAGTGTATCACTTTGTGTTCTGTGTCTACTAAAATGATCATTTGGAAATTTTAAGCTTTCCTTGTACAGATCTTTCATACATTTTGTCTGATTTATCTTTATTTATTTCCTATGTTTAAAAGTGCTGCTTTTAATTTTAATTTCTGATTGTTCACTATTAGTACATAAAAACAACTGATTTTGTTTATTGACCCTGTATCCTGCACTCTGCCAAACTCCTTTATGGCCCTTTATATCTTCTCCCGGCTTCTGAGTTGCTTTTTACTTTCTCGATGGAGTCTATATGCACCCACAACAAAGAATTATCCAACTCCAAATGTTAATAATGCTGGAGTCAATACACCCTGGCCAATAGCAATGTCTTCTTAAATATGTCTGAAATCTCAACTATGCCTCACTAAATGTATCTCATAACATCAAGTTATAGCTTAGCAATCAAAAATTTAAATTACAAGCATCACAGTGTTTTTGTAGATTTCGTTAGCTTCTCTACAAGATGATCATGTTGTCACAAATAAAATCAGTTTCATTTCTCCCTTTCCCATCTGGATGCCCTATATATATATTTTTTTTTCTTGCTTTACTGCGCTGACCAGAAGGGCCAACAGAAGGTGGGACTGAGCATCCCTGTCTCGTGCCGTCCAGCGGAAGAGGGTCTCCTGCCTCCTCAACACGCAGCATAGGAACAACAGCAAGTCAGGAATAGTCCCTCTTTCCAGCTTCCTGAGATCTGTGTAGAATCTGCATGATTTCTTCTGTAACTGGAAGAATTCCCTGAGGAGGACGTCTGGGCCTGGGCTTTTCTTTGTGGAAAGATTGTAATTATTAATTCCTTTTCTTTGACAGACACTTGGACATTCAAGTTCTCTACTTCTTGAGTCAATGCGGGTAGTTTGTATCTCCCAGGAATTTGTTCATTTCATCTAAGTTGCCAAATATATGGGCATAAAGTTCATAACATGGGGCCGGTGAGACAGCTCAGCGGCATAAGAGCCTGCCTGGCAAGCACGAGGTCCTGAGTTTGACTTGCGGTACCCACAAAAAAAAAAAAGTTCATAACATGCTCTTATGATCCTTGTAAAATCCCTACCTTTCTCATTCTGGACCTTCATAATTCGTGTTTCTCTTTTTTCCCTGGCAAATCTGGCTAGAGGTTTATAAATCTTATTGAGCATCTCAAGTGACCAGCTTCTGGTTTTGTTTTCTCTATTCTTTTTGTACTATATTATTTTCTATTTCATGGATCTCTGCTCCGATCTTTTTTATTTCCTTCTTTCCGCTAACTGTGGGGTTGATTTGCTCTTATTCTTTGGTTTTAAAAGTCTAGGATGTAGCCGTTGATTTAAGGACTCCCTTCTTCCACAGCACGAGCATTTTCAGTTCTGTGTTCCTCTAAGGCCTGTTTTAGCGGCTTCCTAACAATTCTGCTATGTTACACTTTCATTTTACACTTGAAGATGCTCTAATTTCTCTTAATTTCTTCCTTGAGCCACTGGTTATTTGGTGATTGTGGTGTTATGGTTTAGACCAAAATTGTCCCCCAAAAGCCACCTGTGTGTTGGAGGTGACCGGATCGTGGGGTGCTGTACTGACCGGTGGACTCTGGCACTGGTGAGCTCGGCGCTGAGCGCGCTGTTAGAAGGAGGGCTTGGCCAGAAGAGGCGGTGGCTGGGGAGGAGAGGGGTCTGGAGGGGACAAGGTCTGGATGGGTGTGGTCGGGGGTGGTCTAGAGGGGGCCTGGTCTGGAGGGCGTGGCCTGGAAGGCGTCTCCCTCCCTGCCCCACCCTTCGTCCTCGCTTTCTGGCTGCCCTGAAGTAAGCAGCTCTCCTACGCCAGGCCCTTCCATGGCAGAAGGGCCTTTTCTGTGTTTAAACCTGCGAGCATGAACTGAAACGTCTGAAACTTTGAGCCAAAATAAACCTTTTCTCCTTTAAATTGCAAATGTCGGTATTTTGACCCAGCAATGAGGAAAGTGACCAAGACATGTAAAAGGTGTGTTTGTTATGTTATCTAGTTAAATATTTGTGGGCTTTACAGATTTCATTTTGTTATAAAGTTCTAACTGTGGCCAGAGCAAAGCCCCTTATATATTATGACTCTTTACTAATCTATGAGGACTTGATTTCTGGCCTGTACTGTGGCCCACCTTGGCAAGTGCACACTGAAGAAAGATGTCCCTTCTGCATTCCTGCAGTGTGTCCTGGGTGTCGCCGGGTCTAGTTGGTTAGTGGGGTTCAAATCTACCTTTGACGATTTTTTTCTAGTTTTTTCCCTCCATCATGGAGAGACGGCTCTAACTGCAGAGTTGTCTACTTCTCCTCAAAGTTCTACCAGTATTTGTTTTGAGTATTTTGAGCTGTCACCAGGTTTATAAGCATTTATGATTATTATCTCTTCTTGATTAGTTGACAACTTTTTCCTTATGAAATGACCTTCTTTATTCCTTCAGTATTCTTTGTTCCAAAATTTACTTTGACAATGATATGAAACCCCAGTTTTCCTTTAACTAACATTTCCTTTATACTTATATGTGACTTCGTATTTAAGGTTTGTTTCTTGTAAGCAGCATATAGTTGTTTCTTTTATCTAACCTGGAACTCCTCGTCTAGTAACTTGATTGTGCAGACCATTCCTACTATCAGAGGTAGGGCAGAGGGAGGAGCAAGAGGTTGGAACAAACACTTCACTGATGATGACATTCAGGAGGCAAATTGAAGCCACTCTGACCACCCCTGCATGCCTGTAGGGACAGCCCAGCACTCTTGGTGGGGTGGATGAGGGCACCGGTGGCCAGGGCTGTCTGTTGCTGCTGGGCAGGAATGGGGCACAATCACTGTGGGAGCAGCTCAGCAGGGTTTTTTTAAGTTAAACTTACACCCACCCCACGGCCAGCTATACCACCCTTCAGTGTTTAGCTAGGAGAAAGAGGGCTGATGTCCACATAAACATGCACGTCAGCCTTATCATGATGGTCCCCACCTGCAAACAGTGAATGCATCCAACCGGTGAAGACACCCACTGTCCTCTGTCCCTACATGGGACACTGCTCACAGGGAGGGCTGAGCTGTTGATACATAAGGGGTCTCAAAACACATGCTCAGTGAAAGCAAATGGACCAAAAGAGCACATGTGTCGTGCTGTGTTGCCATGCGCACAAAGTTCGAGAACATGCAAGCTAACACACACTGACAGCAGATCAGTGATCCCTGGGAGGAAAGACCCTTGGGAGAGAGGAGGACAGCAGGCAGACAAGGCCCCAGGTCAGGAAGACACATGGGAGGGGAACGCACGTTCCTCTGATTGTGGGGATGGTTTCCTCAAAATCGCCCACTTTAAATATGTGTAGTTAATCGCATGCTAATTATACCTCAACAAAGATGTTTAAAAAGACACTTTAAACTTAGAATTTACCATGAAGAGAATATAAATGAGAACCAGGCCTTCCAAAACCCTAGAGAAAGAAACAAACAGCTCACAAGCCAAAGGCGGAAAGAGGAAAACAAAGCACAAATAACAGATGTGTCAACAAACATGTCTGCTTTAACAATAAAGAAAACTAAATGTGCTCTCTTTACCCAGAGTGCACTGAAAATGAAATACCTGAATGTTATAAAAAAGAAAGAGATGTGTTAGGCCAACATAAATATTTAAAAGGAGTTGATAATACTAGTATCAAATAAAGTTAAGAAGCACTGAAAGAGAAAAAGAGTAATTTGACACTGATGACTGAGGATGGCACAACCACCTTTAAGGTTAACGTTTAAGCAGCAAGTAACTTACCCTCCTAATCTATAAAGCAAGGAAATGTAGGCAATACCACAGCAAACTAACAGCCAAAATGCTCTGAGTCTCAGGTTGTGTGAAATCACATTTTGCTTAATTCTGTTAGTGCTTGATTTTGATAGTGAAGTTGGTTTGACAGTGAATTGGTTGGGTCCCCTACACCCTCCCCAGTGATTGGAGGGGACCCAACATAACAGGTGCATGGGGAGCTCACCCTCTGGGTGTCCAGTGCTACGCTGCACTTGGGGAGGCGGCAGAGCAGAGGCCTCGGAGGTCAAGGTGGGTGCGAGGATATTCCTCCTCCCAGCCCAGAGGCGCCTGTCTTCTTCCCTGGAGCCGGGTCTCCAGTCTGAGAAGGCCTCTCCGTGCCGCCCTGGGAGGGGTTGACACCTGATTCTGCAGCTTCTGACCCAAGTAGCCACACACCTGTGTCTGAGGGTGATTGGGCTGTTCAGCAACCCAGGGATAAACTCCTGTCTGCAGCTCCATGGGGAAAGAGGGAAAGGAGAGCACGGACAAGAGTGAGCCAGGCACTGCCCAGCCCCACTGACCTGGACCCAGGTCCTGTGGCTCTCTGGGGATTACCCCTTCTCCCCACTCCTGCCCTAGGCTCTGACCCGACCTCCCACCGCATTCCCTTCTGCAGCATCCAGGTGAACCAGATCAGAGCACACCCTTTCCTTACCTTCTGGACACTCAGAAAGGCTGGCAGCTCCAGAGGGGACCCCACAGCCAGTGTCTGAAGTCTCCCTGCCCCTGGGACAAGCCTGCCTGCTCATTTCCTGCGGCCTTGCCTCCTGCCCTGAGCTGAGCCCAGGGTCTCCCTGCTGGCTCTCCCGGTCTCTCTCCTCCCTGGTCCTTCCAGCCTTCTCCCCCAGCTTGGCCTCCTCCTGTACCCAGGGCCGCTCTTGCAAGGCTGCCCCTGTGCAGCACTCCGCACTGGGGGAGATCTCCCCTGCACATGGGGCTGCGTGCTTTGGGCACCAGAATCTGCGGCCCGGCTCCGCCGCCGTCACCCTCATCTAACAGGAAACCGAGGCTGCAGGACTGGGCGGAGATCGTGTGGGGAGTGTGGAGCCAGCTTCCAAAGTGGCCGTGTCTTGCACACTGACACCGAAGAGAACCGGGTGCCTGCAGATGCGGGTTCCCGAGTGTTTCTGCAGCGCTCCTGTGTCCTTCCAGGTAAGGAGCGTGCTGCTAGAGCCAGAGGGGAGTGTGTGCGTGACAGAGGGTGTGTATCTGTGTCTGTCTCTGTGTGTAGCTGTCTTTGTGTGTCTGTGTGTGTGGCTCTACATGTCTATGTGTGTGTCTGCATGTCTGTCTGCCTTTCCTTTCAAGCTTCTGCACCCAGGGGCAGGCAGGGTGCCCACCGACAGCCTCCCTTGGCCTCCCAACAGTCCAGCCTGAGGTCAGCCCTTGGCTCCGCCCCTTCCTGGCTGTCTCATTGCCTGGGGGACCCAGGAGCCACAGGAACCACAGCCCTCAGGAAGGAGCCCACACCCCACCCGTGCCCGGATGCAAGTGTCTGAGGCTGTGGGAGGGGGCACCAGGCTGGAGCGTTGAGCATGGCTTTGCAACCAGCTTGGCGCCTCCTGACAGCACCGTCCAGATGGTTCTGCACCATGCTCGTTAGTATGCTAATTTATTCTGACTCATCCCACACAGCGGGGCTGGTGGGGCTGGCAAGCACTGTGCAGAGCAGCCCCGGGCCCTGGCTCCTGGGGAAAAGGGACCCTCCCGGCTGTCACACGTGGGATAAAGGGAAGGCATGCTGGGGACAAGGCTCAGCAGCAGTGTGACACGCTGACACTCCCAGAAGCTCTCAGCCACACACAAGGCCCCAGCCCCCAGGGCTGGCGGAGGCTAGGGTGGACAAGGCACCTGCCTCGAGGTTGCTCTGGCGCCTGAGAGTCATTCTCCCCAAAGCCACATGGATATGCAGGAGGGGAAGGGACAGAGTCTCTCAGTGCTGGGGCCCAGTCCCTGCACACTCAGCCACACACCACCTGCGGCTTTCCGGTGGCATCCTCCAGCCACCACTGTCCCCACCTGTGTCAGGGACAGCCAGCCAGGCAAGGGCAGGGAGTGCGGGGTCTGCGCTGCCCTCCTGCTGAGAAGCAATCTCTCTCTCTCCTCCTGGGGTTCCCCCAAGGGTGCCGCTTGCCATCCTCCCTGGCCCAGATTGGGCTTCTGGGAGCCCTGTCCCTCAGGCCCTGGCCAATGGGCCTGTCCTGTGGGCTGCCAGGGACCCTGGGGAATGCTTACCCTGGCAACAGTCCCAGGGGCCCCAGGCCCCACCCCCCCAGCCCCATCAACCCAGGCCTCTCTGGGCCGCCCCTCCTGCCCACAGAACCCCTGCCACCCTCACTGCCTCAGTTGCTGCCCAGGCAGGTGGCAACCTGGAGGTGGTACGCGTAGCCCCAGCCCCTCACCTTCCTCACTCCCACATCTGACACCCCAGGGTGTGAGGCGGTGGCTCAAAGCCAGTGGGAGGAGTCAATGTGTCCTCTGTCCACAGCACCTGGATGAGCAGACATCGTCCTCCCAAGCACAGGGCTGGCCGGCAGCTGCCATCCACCCCAACTTAGCCCTCCATCCCTGGCACCCCCTGGGCCAGGCTATGCTGAGGGTCCCTCCAGGGCCATTAGAAGCACCGTACTTCTCTCCAGTGCTGGCTTGGACAGTGAGGCACTATTTCTCCCATCCCCGACAGCTCAGCTCCGGTGTAAGGCTGAGCGGAGAGAGGCAGGGCACAATCAGCCAGGCCAGGCAGCCTCGCAGGGCCCCATGGGGAGGTTTGGAAGCACGGGGGCTTGGAACGGGGGAGCCTGTGCATGCTGAACTGGGAGACAGGACGAAGGGCACAGGGAGCCTTCAAAGGCTCTGGAGCAACAACACAAAATGACCTAGGAGGTCTCGGGTCAGATGCCTCTGGCAGCTCTGGGGACCCCTTCCTCAGGAGGCACTTCCCCTGGTGTGCTGTGCTCCTGGCTTGGTACTGGCTGCCTGGATCTTAGCAGTTTGGGAGGAATATCCACTTGGTAAGCTGGCTGAGATGCCCAGGAATGGCAGCTGTGATATCCCTGAGCAGTGACAGTGGTGTCAGGAGCCCGGTAACTGCACGGTCCTGTGGGCGCGTGGAGGTTTTCTCGTCTCCCAGGCTCCTGCCCGTTTTCCAAGCCTGGTTCCCATATTCCCCATAAGTACTGTGCGCCGCCTGACACCTGCCTCAGACGACGGGTGCAGGATTCTGTGGCACTCAGAAACCTCACATCCTGGTGCCAGAGTGGGGAGGCCAGCACTGCAGTGGGCAGCCTGGGTGGGCAGGGGCAGCAGCAGTGGAGACCCCGCTAGCCAACAGGAGGGAGGCGACCCACGCCCAAGGCGGGATCCTGCAGGTGCCACCCGACAGCGTTAGCGTCTGTGTATCCCATTGTGAGTCAGGGACCAGCCACCATGAGTGACCCCCATAATTTCAGGGACTTAAATACCACTCCAGTCCCCAAGCCAGAGGTCCAGTGTAGGGGACCTGGGGTAAATGGGGCTCTGCCCCTCAGAAGCTCAAAGCTTCTCCACATTCCTGGGAAACTGGGCTGACCCCAAAGACTCAGAGATGCTCTGCAGCTGTCCTGTCCCCCACCACGAGATCTTCTGCAGCTGTCCTGTCCCCCCCATTCCTGACGTACGGTCTTCACAGGGAAATCAGCAGACACCTGGGCATGGTGGGTGGACAGCCACGATGGGTGGGACATGAGGGAGTTCATGGGGTCTTTCCCACGAGGCTTCCGTGGTAGGTAACCATCCTCTCCTGGTGGTGATGGGTCCCAGAGCCACAGACACCGGACATGGGACAGGGGCCCAAGCAGCCCCGTGTGGCCTGGGTGTCACCTGATTCACTGTGGCAAGCTGGGCTGAGCCTGTGATGTGTCCTTCACCTTGCACTCCTGGGGGGACACAGATGGGCCTTCAGACGTCCACAGTCACACCTGTGGCCTCATCTGTGACCAGCATGGCCAGATGTCATCCAGCAAGCAGATCTGAGCGGTACGTGGTGACACAGGAATGACCAGGAGCAGCAGCCAGAGGTGGCCCTGGGGAAGGAAGCCAGAGGAGGGGGTGGCCAGGCTGCCCATACGGGCCCGGGTGTGGACACCTCGGGAGAACTCAGGAAGCCACCCGAAGCTCTGCATGACATGGTGGGCAGGACACCCTGCACGGAGCCACCTGCCATGAAACAGCCACCCCAGGGACTTCATGGCAGGGTGGTGATGGGGGTGGACAATGACATGTCCTCTACAGAGAAGACTGCCACCAGGGACCACGACTGTGGCAGCCCTGTCACTCACTTCTCCCCTAGTCGCCCCAGCCCGCTTCTGACCTAGGGCTCTGTGGAGGGGCCTTGTCCTGAACCCATGTGAGCCCGGAGGGGCGGAAATCGTATGGAAGCTGCAGTTGCCCATGTCCCTCTCCTCACCCTGACCTAGGACCCCACCTCTGAGTCCAGGAGGGAGGCCCTCACCAGCCCGTCCCTGCGGCCTGGTCCCTGACCTGTCCCCCTCGCACTGGGGACTTCAAACAGGACAATGGGCCCTGCAGAGCTTCAGTGCTGCTCAGCAAGCCTGCCACATGCTTGCATGAGACATGAGGCAGTCATGCCCAGGGGACAGTGATCTCGAAGACTGGGCAGCCACACCCCATCCAGGACAGCGATGTTTCAGCATCCAGGACGTGACCCTGGTATTTACAGACCATAATGAGACTGTCCACAGCTCCGAGTCACCATAAACAAGCAGGGAAAACTGCTGAGTTTCATGCAGTTGCCCCGATTGCCTGGAAGGCGTCTTTATTTTAATAAAAAAAACTAATCACCCAGGCTGCTCAGCGTCCTGTTAATTACAGGGCTGCCATGGGCGGGAGCCAGGGCCCTCCCGGCCCCAAGTCTGTCACCCCGCCCCACCCCATCTTTGGCCCACAGGGGTCGGGACAGGGAGATGGTGCTGTCCACTGGAGAAGAAGTCAGCTCTGTGCCCTCTGGGTGCCAGCCAGGCCATGGGTGGCTGGGGCACAAGGACCACAACTGTGGCAGCCCTGGCACTCGCTTCTCCCCCAGCCATAAGAATTCACAGGATGCAAGGGCCAGGGGTAAAGGCCAACACAGACCAACCCCAAAATTCTGTCTTGACCCCAAAAGCAAGGGGCCAAGGACAACGGGACCCTGTGGTAATCAGGGTGCATTGTCAACTTGACTGGCTCTGGGATCCACCAGGGTCATGGGGCCCATTCCTGGGTGTGTCTGGGGGACCATGGAGGCAGGGCCTTGGGCCTGGTCCCTGGTCCTTCCACTCTGGTGCTGTCCCCTGTTCTGCTCCCCAGAGCCATGAGCTAAGCAGCTCTGCTCTGCCACGCCTTCCCACCATGACGTCCCTGCCTTAGGCCAGCAACCCTGGACTGAACCCGTGAGAACTTAAACCTCTCCTTTCCATCCTGGGTCTTGTGTCTCAGCATCAGGAAAGCTGACTGATTCAGTGCCCAGGGCCAGCGGGTTTCATGGGACAGTTCCAAGACACTGGGGCATGTCCTGCTGCAGGGACAAACGGGAGCACAAGAAGAGCATGGAAGAGCGTGGGTGCCTTACCCACCCCGAGAGCCCGGGAGGTCGTCTGTGACCATGCGGGCAGGCGGGACACCACTTCTCATGTTCAAAGAAGCAAGCTGAGGGGAGAGAGACGGTTGCTTCTGTAAAAACACTGGTGGTGCTGCTGCTGCTGCAGGAGGTCCTAAACAAAGGCTTCCCAGGCCCCCTTGAAGCCAGAGGTGGCTGGGCAGCACAGTTCTGGGCCCCTTCACTTGTGCCTGTCTTCTATTCTGCCCTTTCTTCCTGCCCAAAGCATAGACGTGATGCTGGAGGTTGAGCTGCCATCTTTTGACCATGAGGCGGTAAGCAGAAGGACAAAAGCTACATTAAGGAAGGTAGAACAGGGGGACAGAAAGACCTGAACGTTTGGGAGCAGCAGGGACCTCACATCTTCTGGGGCTGCCTACTTTACTCCAGATTTCTTGTTACATAAGAAGCATAAAAAGGTTCTAGTGAATCCACGTTGAGTTGGCTTTGATGTAGCACAAAGTTGAATGATTCCTAATCCATGCATCCCAGAATAACTGTTACTAAGAACAAAACCAAACAAGGCTGCTTGGGGTGGATTCATCCATAGCCACTCAGCTCCCTGACAGAAAGACAGGTGAAGTTGGGCCTGGCTGCCGCATGTCTGTGGCTGTTGAAGCACAGCAGTGTGGCCATGTTGCCTCTGGGAGTCACAGTCAATTGCTGCTGTTCAACACCCAAATGCCCTATTGTTTAGACAAGGACGGGAGTGCTTGGTAGAGAAATCAGCACTCAACCCTCACAGGCAGAGCCATCCTGGACCCCGCCACAGGGGTGAGAGGGTGAGAATCAGCCTCCCGTGGCACCAAGGGCTGGGCATGCTTGTTACTGCGCACAGTGCAGCCTCGCTGACTGATGCAGCCAAGGGCAGCTTGTCAGAGAAACAGTGGGCAAAGGTCTAAGAGGGTCTTTACCCTGAAAAGTGAGACCAAAAACAATTCCATATTACCTTGGGTAGAGTTTGAGTTTTGATTCCAACTGCACTGATGTTTAGCTTGCATAGGGGATGGGTCATTTGGAGTTTGAATTAGTTTTCCCAGTTCAGTGAGTTGCTGCATGACTCAGTGCTCGAGGCCTCCTGGGAAGCATCCTCCTTCCACTGCCTGCGTGAGTAGCCTCCCTAGGTGCACAGCCGGAAGGCACAGTCCATTCTGCCGCGGTGCTGACATCTTCTCCCCGCTGCTCTCTCTGCCAGCAGCGTCCTTAGCTGGAGCCTGGGACCTGGCCGCTGTGAGACACCGGCAAGTCTGAGGCATGTGGTGAGTGTCGCCCAGCGGGGTCGCCGTGGGCGCCCAGGACCCCAGCAGAGGCCCCAAGCCCTCCCCCCCAAACTTCCCCACCCCTCCACAGTCTGAGCTGTGCTTCCTGCCCTGCTTTCCATTCCTCCACTTCATTCCAGGCCCTGGGTCCCCAGACAGGTCAGGGCCCCACTTTGAAATCCACCGACACACGGGTGTTGGGGTGGGACAACCTGTCTATGGCTGCCCATGTCTGGAAGTGAGGGTCCCCAAAGGCCACTCAGCCTAATAGGCCTGTCCCTGCCTGCGAAGCTCCTGCCTCCGCATGGGAGAAACTGGGACCTGCAGGTACAGGGGCTGGACAGGGGAGACCCCGGATTCTTCAGTGAGGGGCTCTGCTATAGCCCCTGGCAGCCACCACACCCGCATCTCCATCACCCTCCTCTGGACCTGTCCTCATGGTGTTACTAGGCCTGGGCAGCCCAGGGGGTGTGGGGTGGGGACCCCGAGACGGGCGAGGGTCGGCCTGGGCACAGGTCCATACCTGGCCTGCAACCACCCCCACCTTGCACCTCCCTCCCAATTAGCAGCTCCTCGACGGACGAGCAGAGAGTGCAGCAATGCATGGGGCCTTCGAGGGGGCGCTGATGGAATTGGCTGCAGGAAATCTACTTTGCAATAAAACGGTTCAAAAAAGGGAAATGTCAATTAAGGCTCCGTTTCTGCGGGAAATCGGCTTTTATGTCCCTGTGTGTGCTAGATAAGCATGCACTGGCCTTAGAGTCTTCGTGGGGGCTGAGCCCAGCAGCTGAAAGTCTCAAAGGTGGTGTGGTTTAGAGGAGACCCAAAGCCTCTGTCCCCCTGCCTGCACCCTAAAGGAATGGTGAGCAGGACCCCAGAGCGGCAGAGGGGAGGCTGGGTAGTGGGGGAGCCAGGCCCACCTGGAAAGAAGCCAGAGCACATCATCGGCCACACCCCCAGGCTGCCGTGCTCACCCTGCCAGGCCTGGGGCCTGGGAGCCCAGTTTACACCCCGTCTCCAGGCACCCCAGGAGAGCAGAGCTCAATGTGTGCGGCTGGGGACCTGCAGGGAGTACCATGTTGGAGCCCACCTCAGAGTTGGCATGTGGGGCGTCCAAGCCCAGCAGAGGCAGTGGTCCGGACACCTGGGGCTCAGGTACCAGAGAGCAGGCACCCCCTTCACCGAGCTGGCCACCACCCCTGCCACTGGGCCATCGAGGGCAGAGCTGACCGGTTGCCCATGCGGTGCAGTGGGGCGTCAGCGACAGTGGTTTCTCCGTCTCCACTCTCCAGGCCCAGCCACCCCCTTGATCCCTTGCAGTGGCGCCAGACGGAGTGCCTGGCAAGGCTTCCTCGCATGGGGCTGGGAGACTGAGTCATGCAGGTCTCACTGAACGGTGTTCTGCAGAAGCCTCCGTGAGTGTGCCTTGCTAGGCCAGGCCTTGAACCAGAGACGACTCCATGCACGCGCATGGTCGTCACACCCGTCCTAGGACCCCAAAGGCACCAAACTCTTCCGATGCCCAAGTCCCTGATGTCAATGGGTCTCTTCAGGGTCTACCTTGTGCTCATGTGTACACTAAGTCACCTCCATGCTGCTGCGTGCCACACCAGTAGCTGTTACACGGAGTTGTTCAGGGGACGCTGATGGGAAACGTCTGCACGCATTCAGTACGGGTGGAATTACTTTTCAATATTTTGATGATCCTCAGTTGGGAAATCTGCCTGTGTGGAACGGGAGGGTGCTATGGCCAGTATAATTATAAACGCAAGTCAGATGCTCAAGACCAAGCTCCCAAAATTAAAAGCTAAGTAAAAGAATGAGTCTCCCCGCTGTGGCCAGTGGAGTGACTCCCAGAGGGGGACCTGGTCTGGGCAGTGCCCCGGGTGCTGTGGCTGGGCAGGCTGGGAGCATGGTGCCCGCGGAACAGAGGCTGCGGCTCACAGGGGAGGCTGCAAGGTAAGAAAGGTGCGTGAGCCGGAGCGACCCCTGAGGCCCTGGAAGGGGACAGGGTTGGTGTGAGCGCCCTGGGCTTTGATCTGAAAAACTCCCGACTCTGCTGCCTCTGAGCCTGGCTCTGGCCTGGGCAGCGTCTCCAGCCAAAGAAGCCTCGCAGTGAAGGTTGATTCTGCACACGTGTGCATGGGAAGCGGCTCTGGGGAGGCTGCAGACTGCGAGATTCCATCTCTGTGGAGAGTGGGGGCCCTGCCAGAGCCCAGTGGAGTCATGTTGGAAGGCAGGGCCCCTGGAAGGGGCCAGCATGGAGACAGTGCAAGCGCCAGTGCGAGTGTGGAAATACACGTGACCAGGCGCACAGGTGGTTCCAAAACGCACAGCAGGCAGGCAGAACCTCTGGCCTCCTCTGCAGACTCGGGTCCGCCACTCTCCACGCTGATGAGAAGGAGCCTGTGCCCTCCCGCCTCTGGCCCGAAGCCCCTTGGAGGGCACCGTTCTGCCCTCAGCTATTGACCCAGCCCGCTCTGCCTACTCCACGGCCCTGGACCTCAGGGCTCCTCCCACACCCCATGGCGTCTCCTATCCCTGCACAGCAGCCGGGCAGAGCTGGGGCTGTGAGGAGAGACCCGGGCCTTGTCTCCCTGGGCTGGACAGAGAAGCCCCTCTGTCCAGAGCCCCCGAGTGGAGACAGCTGCCACTCCAGGGACAGAGGGACTACGGTCTGAATGTCACAGGGGCAGGGCTGAAGGGGAAAGGCCAGCCTGCTTCAGAGCCAGAGACCCAGCTGCTCCAGCCACTCCATGCCACTGCCCTGCCCCCGCCCCTGAGCCCCTCCAGACAGCCAGCTGACTGCCATGTAAGAGCCACGTGGCCCCAGACCATGGCAGCAGCCCAAGTCTGCCTGGGGACCTGTCACTAGCAGAGCTGGGACTCCCACAGCCCCTAAGCGCCTGGGTAGCGGCCCCAGCCAAGCACCCTGGGCCCAGGGGCAGGTGGGCACCTCTGAGTCGCGTGGCCCCCACTGGGCCCAGAGCAGCCCCGCATCCTTGCTGCATCCCCACCTTGCATCTTGTGTCCTGGGCCCTGAAGGGAGCCGTCCGCTCAACACGCTGCCTGCCGGCCAGTCCTGCAGCAGACTTTCCAACCCCACTATAATTTACAAGGCAGCTGGAGCACAGGATATTTTTAATAAAAATTAGGTACAGATAAAGGGGATTAATAGTTGTATTATGATTTTATAGTTTTCCATATACAGCATCGTGGAAAAGACAATCAGAGAGTAGAGCCATTTCAGGCAGATAAAATGGGGCATTTATTTTTAATGGAAAGAGAATTTCAGGATTCACCCAGCCGTGGAGAGAGAGCTACCGAGGGCCTTCGTGAGGGGAACAAAGAGGGGACGGGAGGCTCTGTGGTCTCCAGAAAGCCCCACAGGGAGGGACCCAGGATTGTGGGGCTAGGGGAGCCCCACCCAGGGGGTCTGCAGCCCCAGTCACATGCTGCCAAGCACTGCCTGAGGGGGGAGCCTGGCCTCGCCCGCCTGCCCTGCACCCTGGGTGAGTCCCGGTTAGCCTCAGTTTCCCTCCTGTATGGGAAGTGGGATGCTCCACAAAGCCCAAGAGATGTCACCAGGCTGCTAAGCTCAACCCGCTCTGCTTTCCTGCACTCACTGAGTCCTGGCCGCTGGCCCTGACACCACAGCCTGGCCCTGCGTCCACCCCTCCTCACCCGCAACCTCCCCTCCCCAGTCCCGTCACCTTCTCCTCCTGGGGTTTCTCAGCGGAGGCTGAGTCTGTTCAGACCCCAGAGGTGGCTTTGAAGTCCAGGTGCTGTGGTGGGAAGGAGCTGTCAGGGACCCCGGCTTCAAAGGCAGAGGAAGCGGCAGCCAGAGCCCCTGGAGGACAGCCTTGGAAGCCCTGCACACCCTGCCCCATGCTCCAGGCCTGCAGGAAGCTCTGAACCCTAGGAAGGACAGGGACAAGGGCATGCTGTGCAGGGAGGAGCCCAGAGCCATCCCAGGCGCAGACTGCACCCCACATGAGCACTACCCTCCCTGCCCAGGCTTATCAACCTGGAGCCTGGAGGGGTGGGTACCACGCCTGCCCTTGGCCCCAGAATCCTGCCCCAGGTAGGCTCGGGCAGTGGGCAGGCTGGGCTGGCTCTCACCAAGGAGAGGAGTGGCAGGGCCTGTCCCTTGGAGTCCTCAGCCCTGGCCGGCTGCAAAAGCCCAAACCAAGCCACAGCCAAAGCAGTGGGGAGCACAGAGCAGCGGGCGCCCCTACACCTTCCTCGCTCAGCCCAGGGTGGGAGTCTGGAGCCACAGCCGGGAAGTAGGCCTGCCAGCACATGGTCCCTTATGTCCACCCCTGGCTGGCCACTCGTCCTGGACAGGCTCTCTCTCCTGCCCTCCCCCCACTCCCCCAAATCCCAGAATCAAAAAAACCACGGACTTCACCATGAGTTCCCATCCCAGGGTGCCGGCCCAGAGCCCCTGGCTAGGAGATCCCCACACACAGCCCCGGGCAGGACGGGGCAGGGGCTTCCTCCCTCATTTCAGCTCCCCAGAACCTAGAGACCCAGAGATGCAGCCATGTTCTGTGGCCAGGACAAGGTGTTTCCTGGGGCATCCAGGCCCCCTTGGGGACAGTGACCACCACTCCTGCCCCTCCCCCGAGGACAGTCACACAGTGCTAGGAGATGGCAGATGCACTCAGGCTTGTGATGGGAGGCCACTGGGAGAACTGGAGACCGTTTCCATGGCCAGCAGGCAGGATTTGATCGACTCTGTGCCCAACCTCCAGAAGTCACCAAATCACCAACCCCCAGGGTTAGGGCTGGCTCTGTGGGGAGCTCAGCTGGGGTAACACACAGCCCCAGCTGGGGTGTCAGGAGGCTGGGGGGGGCAGAAGCCAGCTGAGCACAGGGAATGGACCCGGCTCAGCAGGGTCGCAGCGTGTCCCCTGGGCGATCAACCCACCAGCCTGACACTGGTGATAGCACTGGACTCTGCCGTATGAAAGGGCAGCGCCTCGTTTAGTGCCAGAGATGCTCTCCTTCTGCCACAGTGACATCGTGTCATCTGCCTGGCCGTCCACACATCTGCCACACAGAATCCACTGTGCCCACCATGTCCCCACCACCCTGCAGCCACCTGAGGGACAGGACAGGGACTCAGATACTGGCCATCTGGGTGGCAGCGCCACACAGGGCTGGGTGGAGACCTCTGCACACAGCGCAGGTCCCACTGCTGAGCCACAATCCAGGGATCTGAGGCTGGACGGGGGGTGCTCCCCTGTGGTCGCCCCTGGTGACCCCGGCGTCACAGCATGCCTTCCAGATCTCACTGCTTGTCCTTCATCACAGAAGGGCGTAAGGCCCAGGGTGTACTCCACAGCCTGGCACCTGAGGGCTGCCCAGGCTCACTCTCTGTCTCAGCAGGAGGTGTCTGAGGAGGGGGCAAAAGAGACCCAGCCAACCCCCCCGGCGGTGGGGACTGCAGTCCTGCCACAGAAACCCAAGAGACAGCCGCTTGGGGTCTGCAGGCAGAGCCCCGCGGGCAACATGAATAAATGAATCGATCTATCAGTCAGTCAATCAACAAAATCAGAACAAACCCACCAGCTGGCACCAGCGAAGCCGCCCAGCTGCCTGTGGCTGCGCAGAACAAAAAGGCTCCTACTTTCTAAATCACAGAAATTAATTTAGAAATCAGAGCAGCTCCTGCAGCTAGACTGCAGATTTCAAAACTGCTTAACAAATTACCAAATCCCCTTTAAGAAGACAAATTATTCCAGCCCCTCCACCGCCTGATTAATTATGCATGCGGTTTTGTTAGGCAGTGTTAAATATTCACAAGCTGGGCGTACACTCTGGACGGAGGCTCGGCTCTTGTGCCCTGCTCTCCTGCCCCTCGCTGCCCGGCACCACCCAAGGTCCTGCCCAACCACTGCCCTCCGTGCACCACGGACCCGGCCCGGCCCGAGCCTCCAGGCCTCTGGGTGACCCAACGCCACAGTGCCCCCACCCAACCTCCCCTGCCCCCACAGCTGTGTCCATTTCCTCCCCGGGCACCAGCCTCTGTCCCTGTCCCGGCTCTCTATCCTCTGACACCCAGCACAGGCACCAAGGTCTCAGGCCGCTGCGCCTTCTCTGCCACACCTTCCCAGTCTGTCCCCACAGAGAGAGACAGGGCCCCCAACAAGGACACGGATATCCGGGACTGACACCAGGCGTGGTCCAGGCCTTCACGTGCCGCCTGCCTGAGCAAGGCAGGTCCCCGGGCACACTGACTCCTGGGGCAGCTGAGACCCCTGTGCCAGCGGCGCTCCCTGGGCCCCTGCATGTCCCCTGGGGGACACAGGCACCACACCTGTCCAGAGCAGCTGAGCCCTCTCCTGCACCCGCCCTGGGAGGACGTTGTGTCACCGAGGAAGGCCGTGGGGAGACCCTCGCTACTCTGTCCTACACCTGGCAGAGGGCTCGGCCTGCCTGTGACAGGAGCCTGGCTGTCCCTGAGCTGCTCGGCTGCCCTCATGCTGCAGCCCCTTCTCTCCCCGGTGCCAGCACTCACCAACCTCGGACACTGGAGGAGGGAACAGGCCAGGAGCCCGCGGGTCCCAGGCGCCAGGGCCACCCTGTCCCGTATCTGCTGTGCCCACACAGCTGCCCGGGCTCTGGGGATTCTGCTGGCCCTCCCTGCCCCCACCAGGGCTCCCCTGACTCAGCAGGACAGGAGATCAGTTTCCAAAGGTCTCCAACAGGCTGCACAACTGAGTCCCCACAGGGGAGGACCCGGAGCACACGGCAGCTGTGGCCACCACAGGGCCCAGCCACACCGCCCACTGCAGGGTGTGGAGATGTGTGGGACCCGGGCACCACCCAGGAGCCAGCAGCTTCACACCCAGCTCCTCTTCAGGGGGCGTCAGCCCTGCTCCTGGGTACACACACACTTGTACACGTGCACACCCAAGCACACACCTGCCCACACATGCACAAGCCCACAAGCACACACTGCCCGGCCATGCACATGCCCATGTGCAAGGCCCCATGGGAACCCCAGGAGGTGCTGCAGTGGGCGCCCTCCATGTCTCACCTGTGGGCACAACCGGGGACCCCCCCAAGCTCTTTCCACACGTGGAGCAGATGAGCCCAAGAAAGGGACAGGGTCACTCCAGGCCTCCTGGCAAGCTGGTGACAAGCTCTGGATCCCCACAGTGGCCCAACCAGAGTCAGTGTCCAATGCCTCCTAGAGCCTTGCCCTTCGGTGTCCTCACCATGGTTGGGTCCCCTGCTCCCTGCCTGCTCTGGGGTAGGCCAGGCCCTTGTCCATGGCCAGAGGTATGGGGCCTAGTGTTTTGGGCTCAGATTCTATATCTGTGTCCCAGTGTAAAGTGAGAATGTGAGTGGCGCACCCCAGGTGTGTCCCCGAATGGCATTCTGCACACATGTGCCCACCAGCCTACCTCCTGTCACTCTCTCACCAACCTCCCTCCCAGTGCGTTCAGTGCCCTCCGGGCAATGGACGGCTCTGGGAACTGAGGCCTGACTTCCAAGCCCTTCCCCCAGTCCCCATCCCTCTCCCATACCCCCTCCCCATCCTGAGCTTCTCTGGGCCACCGCACCTGCTGTCACTGTCATCACCCCAGGGAAAAGGAGAAGCAGCCACCTCTACTGGCCCTGTGCTCTGTTCTACTGACCCAGCCTGGCCTAGACCTGGTGTGGTCTGACCCTTAGGATCACTGTGTCCTACCAGCCCCACTCCCCAGCTGTGCCCTTGACCCCACCTGGTCCTACCACTGGACTCTGGCCAGATGGCACGTCGGTCCCCTGCTCTGGGCTCCCAGGGCACCTGAAGTTCCACAGGATGCTCTCAGTGTCCCGCCAATTTGCGCACAGATATCCTGGGATGGTGCGAGGTGGGCACGAGGCTGAAGGTGGGGGCAGAGGGGCCGGGTGGGCACCGGGATGCGGGCTGGGCGCCACCCGCGCACGCGCGCCTTTGCTCTCACTTTGCAAACTGTCAGTTCAGCATTCTGGCTGACGACCTGCTCCACAGTGGCCTTAAAACTGTCCATGCTCATAAATCAGCCAGAGATTTAAATAAGCGCTGGTGGCAGGTAATTCTTCAGAACTCCCCCACACTCACAGGAAGCCAGTGTGGCTGTGCAGGACCATGGGTGGAGCAGAGAGAAAATGAATTGAGATGGGGCTGGGAGTGTGGCAGAGCCTTCAGAGTCACCAGGGAAAAGTTTATGGAGTTGGAGGTGGAGCCGCCTGCACGGCAGTCAGCAGAGAACTCCAGAGACCCTGCACTTAGAAAGTCCTCCGGGGCATCCCCTCTGCCCCTTGAGAGCCACGGGCCCAGTCACATCAGGAGGCAAGAGGGAAGGAGCTGAATGCCTCCTGGGACTCCTCCTAAGCCACTCCTCCAAAGCAGCAAGAGGCATTGCCTCAGGTCTGTCCCACGGCTTGGTGGTTGTCGTTCTACCCTCGGACTCTCAGAGCGCTGCCAGGGTCAGGCCCTGACTAGGGCTGAGTCAGGATTCGTGTGAGCCAGGACCAGGGCTCAGTGTGAGGTTGAGATCTAGGCCCCATAAGGGCTGGGACCAGGGCTCATGAGGATGGAGTAAGAGCAGGTTTCTGTGTGAGGCGAGGCCCTGCTCCTGTGGGCCGGGACCCAGGCTCAGCGTGGGGCTCAGAAGCCCTGGCGCAGGCTCAGGGAGGGCTCCGCTTGCTCACAGTTGCACAGCGGTGACAGTGCTGCTGGTGGAGCCACCAGCCCCACAGCTCTTGCCCACTGCTGAGAGGGCCCCGACTGGCTGCTTGGTCATCTGAGCATAGGTCTTCAGCCCCACCCAGCCATGTCTGAAACCTGCAGGCCGCAAGGAGGCAGAAGCAGCCACCTTGTCTAGCCCGGGGATGCCATGGTCCCTCTGAGCTCCCTGGTGCTACTGGGCCACAGGAGGAGTGGCTGGAACTGATGGGGGCCTGGCCAGTCCATGGCATGTGGCCACATGGAGCGGTGTAGGGAGCAGCCCTTGGACTGAGGCCCCTGGAAGACCCCACTCCACTGAGGTGCTGCTTGGAAACTGCCCACCTCAATAGCCAGAGGGACAGGGTCTCCCTACAAGGCCAGGCTGCCCAGACAGAGCAGC
This sequence comes from Erethizon dorsatum, assembly GCA_028451465.1. Taxonomy (NCBI): domain Eukaryota; kingdom Metazoa; phylum Chordata; class Mammalia; order Rodentia; family Erethizontidae; genus Erethizon; species Erethizon dorsatum. The sequence continues at coordinate 132,622,915 of CM051828.1, forward strand.
GAGTAGGGGACCAAGAGGCTATCTGGGGACATCACCTGGGAGGTCTCAGCTGGAAGCCGGTGGCTGCACAGGGCTCAACCCATAGGAAGACTCATTAAAGGGCCCCTCCTCCTCCACAGGGGAAACTGAGGCCTCCACCCTCAGCAGGGCGAGGGGTCTGGTCTCCTGTCCCCCAGCCAGCACAAGCTGTGATCCTCACCCCTGAGCCCCAGAGCAGCCCTGGGGACCCTCATCCACCTCCGAGTCCCTCAGTGAAACCCCAGGAGGAGACCCCACCAGCAGGGGGACAGGGTTGCTGCAGACCAACACCGCCACCATACCAGTGGCTCTCAGGGCTCCTCACACAGCCCTGCCCCAGGACCCCAGGATGGTCTGCACCCAGCACCCTGATACTGGAGTTTGACTGAGGAAGACCCAGGCCCTTTCTGGGACCCAGGATGGCAAAGAAAGATGGCACCACAGCCAGCAGCCAAAGCCCTCCAGGCTGGGACCCCCAGTTGTCATGAGGCCCCACAAGGGGCAGCAGCCCCTTCCTGGGGAGCCCCCTGACCTGCCCCCTCAACCCCCATTGACACTAAGCAGGTCCGGATGTTCAGATGAGGGCAGAGCTCCCTGGTGTCCCCACAGCAGAGCCAGCCCAGGAGCCAGGGTGGCCCTGAGGAGGGATGTGGCCCCAGGCACCACGCATAGGCCTGTGCGTTATGGTTTGTCCAGATGTGGTCCTCCCCGCCGCGGTGCCCTCAGAGGCCCTGCTTTGGTTTCCACGCAACCTTTGCTAGGCCGAGGTCGGCATCCAACTCCCTGGCAGAGGCCGCTCGGGGTGTCCCTCCTCCTCCCCAACCAGCCCTAGCATGAACCCGACCTCACTGGCCGGTCCTCTGTCGCCACCTGGTGGCTCATTGCCCACATGGGCCAACGTCAACCCTGCGCCTCTCTCATCTACTTAGTGGCCAGACCTGGACCTGACCTTGGCTGCCGTCTGCAGAGGCCACAGTCCAGGGGTCCCTGGAACCTATCCCCTGGGGCTGGCTTGGCAGCCAGCTGGAGAGCACCCTTGGGCTACCCCGGAAGGAGCCTGCTCGTCAGAGGAGCTCGGTCCCCGGAGGGCAAATGGCAGTAAACAGCACATAAACGCAGACGGTAGAGCTGGCCGGTGAGGGCTCCTGATTGCTAATCAAATTCTCATTCCTGAAGCTCTTAAAAATCCTTCCCAGCCATGTTATTGTCTCGAAAGAGCTGTTATTACGCTTATAAAAAAAACTTATAAAAAATTCTAATCAACATTGGTCTTAACCGAGACATCTCAGCCCCCAAGCAGCCTCCTCCTGCAGGGTGGGGTGGCAGGAAGGGGATGTTCATGAGGTGCCTCACACCTTGCCACGCTATCCCCTCCAAGGGACAGAGGCAGTGTTTGTGACCCTGAAGTTGTGGGCTGACACCAGAGCTCCCCCCGCCCCGCTCCCTGGTGGCTGTGGGGCAGGCAGTGCCCCTGCTGCCTGGGTTGAGCCCAGGCCATCATCATGTGCCACTTCCGTCACATAACGCTTCCTACCCGGCGGGCTCAGTGCTGCCCTGCACGCGCAGCTGAGACCTGGGCTACATCTGACAATGCCACCATGTCCCCCGAGGCCTTGCCCTGCAAAACCTCACAGCTGGTGTCCTGCCTGACACATGGGGGCAGTGCCACATCTGAGTGTGCACAAAGTTGGTGCTGCTGAACCCACCCTGAAGGACCTTGGGTCACATCTTGGGCCTCAGTTTCCCCACTTGGTGCCCTGGAATAGGCACCACCTGCAAGTCAGCCTGGGTTGGAGGGGAGTGGGCCACTCAGCCTGCAACCTGAGCCCCTGTGCTCACGGGCAAGAGTGCCAGGCCAGGCAGAGAGCAGCCCCAGGCCAGCAGGGCCTTCTGGTGGTGGGGCAGGGCACCCACTGCAGCTCCCCTGTCGTCGCCCGGGGGTCTTGCTCTCCACACGGGGGCTCCCTGAGTGGGAAACCACCCAGAGGGTGCCCGCCCCCTCCAGGAGGGCCGCTGATGCTGCCACAGGTCCTCAGGGTATGAGCCGGCTCCTTGGCCACTGAGTGGGTGTCAGGAAAGCCCACCTGTCAGGCCACAGCCTCCAGATGCCATGTGCGGCTCCAAGACAAGCTGGGTGCTTTCTGGGCAGCACGGCTGGCTCTGGAGTCAGAAAGGACAGAGGACAGTCCATCTTCCTTTCTGGGCCGGAAGCACCAAGGGAATTAATTGCGCCTGGCCAGCCTCCCCCGCCCGCTTTCCTTCCACTCCAGCAGAGAACAGATGGCTCCCACACAAGGCACTCTCGTGGCAGCCCGCAAGAGCCAGGGCCAGAGCCGCCTCCTCCAGGCCAGGCCTGTGCTGCGGTCAGGGCCCCCAAGCCTCTTCCTGGGAAGGGGCACGGGGTGCAGCTGAGGAGCTGCAGGTGGCCGTGCAGAGGAGCAGTGTCGGGCTCAGAGAGTGGGAGCTGGTGATAAGGGAGGGGCCTGGCCCAGGGGATGCGGGAGCCACAGCAGGCTGCAGAGCAGGCACAACCCTGAGGGACCCAGGGGACACCAGGCCAGAAGACCAAGGAGTGGTAACACTCACTTGGGAGGGGGCTCAGGCTGCTGAAAGCCCCGGCCACAACAGGCTGTTAGACATGCTGTACGGAGAAGGTGGCAGAGAAGCTCTAAATAAGCCCAAAAAGGGAAAAGAAGACTGTTTTACCACTGGATCAATGCCCATCTAATTTTAATGCTCTGAAAAGGTATTTTTCTTAATGACTCCATTATTTTCTCATACAGTGAGCAATAAACTCCCTCCCTGCTTCTCCACAGCCTCTTCCTCCCGCGCTGATGGAGCAGAGCATGGACAGAGGCTCCGGGGAAGGTCCGTGTGCCGTAACCGTGGGGACAGCGCACCCTCGGGGGACCCTCGCCGTCACCTGGCCACGGCCACATGGTCAGCACTTGTATACAGCCCAGGCCGCTGGGCAGCACAGACCCCTGAGCGCCCTGCCGTCTGTCCCCCAGGACGGAGGGTGCGCCCTCCACATGCTCCAGGAAGCCTCCATTCCAGCCTTTTCTGGGCACACAAGTGTGCGTGTGGTGGTGATCCCAAGGGACATGCAGCCCCTTGGGGGAGTGACTGACAGGAGGGCGCCCAGGGACGCAGGCGGCTCTGCCCATACACGCCCCCGCCGCGCAGTGGATCCGGACGCAGGGCGGGGCGTCCTCACAGGCACAGAGCCGGGGGAGGCGGCGGTACCGGTCTGCGCCACAGTCACCCAGCCCCTGCCCCGCAAGGTCGCCCAGTCCTCCAAGCCCAGTAGGATGGAAGCTGAAGGGGAGCCAGGGACTGGGCAGCAGAGCGGGGCCGAGGCCAGGGCGGCTGAGGTCGGAGGGACGGGGTGAGCACCTGAGGGCCGGTGCGCACCTCCAACACTGTGTGCTCCATACCCAGGGCCCACAGTTCCTGTGCCTCCTCTTCCGGCCTCGGTCACTCACTGTGCAACCTGAACAGCTGTGCGTGCCTGCTATCCAGGATCCCAAAGCACACCCTGTAAATGGAGGCCAGGGCCCGTGTACCCCGGGGGCTCAGGAGTCATCCACCCGGGCCTCTGCTCTGCCTGGCGCACACGTGTCCTATGCAGACACAGGCCCCTGTCACCTCCTCTTGGGTCAGAGGAGGAGAGGTGGGGGCCGCATCATGGGGGGCACTGAAGCACCACAGGGGCATGCAGCGCCCTGTGTGCCAGGATCTGGCAGGGTCTGCAGCACGAGGGTGGCCCCTGTTCCTCCCCAGACCCCCTGAGCGGTGCCCTTGCCCACAGGAGCTTGTGGGGTCCAGCTCTTCTCAAAGCAACACCCACGAGCCCCTGGGGTGCAAGGGGCACACACTGGGCCCTTCCAGTGACACCCATCATGGTAAGCATGACGATGCTGCCACAGGCCAGGATTTCTGCAGCTATTCAGCCTCCCAGTGGCCCTGCAGGGGGTTGTATCACTGTCTGCATGGTGAGTGAGGACCCTTGATGGCCATATGCAGCTTGGAGTCTCACAAGTGTGCCCAGTGAGGAAGCCCAGCCATCCCCGCATGCACGAGGTCAAGTCCCCACCACGGCCCTTGGGGACTCCACCTGGACCGGCCACTCGGTGCAGAAGTCTTGGTGACAGTCTCTGGGCTGGGGGCGGTGGCATCCTGAAGGCACCTCTGGGGGTGTGAGCACGTGCGCCGGAGTGTCAGAATGACACCACAGAGATGCGAACTGCGGGGCTCTGCACAGCAAATCGAGGTCGTCCTTAGGAAGAAACCAGAATAAGACTCGAGGAGACGCAGGCTTCATTCCTTGCACAGGAGTCCTTGTACAGCCAGGCCGGGGCCCCACGTCCGCCTGTTCTCTCCTCCCGCACAGCACAGTCCATGGCCCTGACAGCCGCCCCACAAGGCCGCCGGCCACTGCCCTCCTGGTCCAGGAGCCCCAGCCCCTGGCTGGCTACCCACAGCCTCAGGATCCCTGGGACCCAGGCAGGAAGGAGCAGCCCCCCAGCTCTCCTGGCCCTGCCCAGGCTCTTCAGGCTGGAGCACCCAGGAGGCGCCATGGCCCCATAGAGACACCAACCCATCTCCTCCTGACTGTAGGACCTCCGCCGGCCTGGCAGCCCCTCCCTGGCCGGCCTGCCACCCACACCCTCCAGCAGGCATGAGACTCAGGGCCGCACGCTCTGCCACCCCCGAATGCCCCCTCCTGAGACTGCCTGGTCCTCCTGCTCCCCACCCCTCTCCTCCCAGGCCCCCGCAGTGGCTGCGGTCCAGGACCTGTGTCCACTATGCCCCAACAGAGTGGGCACCTGCCTCCTCCTCACCTTGGAGACACCAGTGAGTCAGCCTGGTTTCACACTATGTTGTGTGACCCATGCCCCCAGTGCTTGGGGGCATCCGAGGGTCTTGGTGACCTGGGGCCACCTGCTTGTGTGACTGGCCACTGTCCTCTGGCCTGTGCAGGCCCAGACACCTGACAATCCCAGCCTGTGTCGGGAGGAACCGGTGATGTATGGAGGGCATGTCCCGTGACACCAGGCCTTTCCCAAGGAGAGGAAGGGGAGGCACTGATCCACATGGCAGTCTCGTGCCTGCCTCTCCTGTCTGGGCTGCCTGAGATGCCACGTGGCCAAGGACCTGCCCAGCACCTGGGTTGTGGCCGGTGAGCTGACTGTCCTCAGGCGGGAGCGCCAGAGACCAGAGGGGACTGAATGAGTGTCAGCATGGCAGGCAGCATGGCTGTGCCACTGTCCCTCCAAGGGCACTGAGAAGGACACACAGCCCATGGCAGAGGCTGTGGAGTCCTGGTCCCCTCACGGCCACAATCATCCACCATTATCCCTATGGATGAGTGCAGCAGCAGGGTAGGGATGACACCCCAAGTCCTTCAGGTCCTGGGGTGGCTCTGATGGGCCAATGGATGCCCTCTGTTGGTTGTGAGGGTTGAGAGCCTCACCACTCCTCTGGGTTCTGTTGGGCCGAGATGCTTTGGTGGGGGTCAGGGAGCCCACTGCGGCTCCACCATGCGCCAGGCCCAGGGAGGTGCCAGGCTGGGTCTGAAGGTCCCAGGTGGGACCTGGGACTGGATCACCCAGGTGGGTTTGGCCAGAGTGCCCTTGGCCCTTTTGGCCCTGCCCCCAGCGACTCTCACTGGGACCACGACAGCGCCAGGTCCCAGATAGCAAGGCCCGTTTGGACCCTTCTCAACAGCTCCAGCAATGTCCACACCCCAGGTCTGCTTCCCTGGGTCCCAGAGGCTGACTGCCTGCCAGGCCAGCAGCTCGGGAGGCCCCCAGGGACCTGCAAAGGTCAGGAGAGCCAGTGTCCCTGTTAGGGTCGGGACGCCCGCCGCGTGAAGGAAGACTCCAAGAAGCGTTCTCTCACGCAAAGGGCAAGGGGTTTTATTATCCAAGCATGCCTGGGGCTCCCTGAACACGCAGGAACAGTGGGCCCCGAGGTTTGTCTGTGCAGGGCTTATACGTCTATAGAACAAAGGGAGGAGGGGTCTTTGCAAGCGCGGTTACAGAAGCAGATAGCATTGGTTAGTTTAAACAGCTTTTTACATTTATTGGGAGAAGACACTCATACGGGAGTTTTTAGGCTGGCCGACCGAGCGGGGAGGATGTTTTCTAATATGGGCAGCAGGTGGTCCGGAACAGCACAATCTGCAATCCTTGCAAATTTCTTAGCCCAGGGTCAGTCGTTATCTTGCAGCCCAGTTCCCTGGTCTGTGGTCAGCTTTGTTTTGTTTTTATCTACTTTAGGTAGCTTTGTAACAGCTCAATTCCCGGAACATTGGGAGGAGGGGGACAGTACAGACTGTGCATTCCCAGAAGGGAAAATTTCTCTTACATCCCCACCTGGGGACCCAGACAGTACTGGGAGGCAGCCCCCCAAATCAGGCACTCTGGGACAGCAGGAGTAGTAGACATCCAGTTCTGGGCTGCTCCCCACTGCCATGAGGGCACCGACCGGGTCAGCCCTGTGTGTTCACCCTGCTGGCCCACCTGCCATGTCAACACGTGGCAGGGATTCCCCGGGGAGGCATCAGTGACACTGGCCCCCAAGGCCACATGGCAGAGACGGTCAGCAGCTGCAGACACAGAGCTCTGGGCAGGGAGGCAACAGCCTGGCGAGACGCATGGCTGTCACAGGAGCCCTGTGCCTGTCGCTGGTCGGGCCACCTTGGGCTCAGTGGGACAAGAGGAGCATGCCAGGGCCAGCAGGTACAGGGACACGCAGCACCTTGGTCACTGACAAGTGAACTGTGTGGAAGCTCAGCCCGGAGCCAGACACAGCCAAGCCAGACAGTGGGGCCCAGGGCCCAAGGACCAGATGGGAAAGAGCAGTAGCCAGGGACCTGGATGGACAGCACCACAGGCTCTGAGTCCCTCACAGCCCGGCAGCCCCACAGCCTCCCTTCCAAGCTTGGCCCAGGCACCCCTGCCCACTCCACCCCCAAGGCCCCATCAGAAAAACCGTCCCGGCAGCTTTGGGCGGTCCGGCTCAGTTGGCTTATGTACAGCCCCCAGGCAGCTGGCGCGGGGGGCGCTGACTTTATAAATGAAATTTATCATTGTAATTGCAGTTCCTATGGAGAGTCCAGGACACTTACGGCCTCTCGGAGGTCATGAATAATTCAGGGGATGGGAAACGTGCCCAGAAGTTCCCATTATCTCAGCTGCCGGTGGTGACAGGGCCATCGTCCCAGGTTCTGACCAGAGGGGACGAGCAGCCTCCGACCCAAGGCCCCCGCCAGGGGTAGGGCAGCACCAATGTCCTCGTTCTCCCCGTGAGGGCTCTGGCTGGGTGATGGGTGACCAGACACAGTCCTGGAGGCTGATAGTCCCTGCTTCGGACCAAGCGCACTGTCCCACAGTTGTGCGAGGCCTGTGTCACCACAGGTGGGAGCCACCCCTTGCCTGCATTCTCCATGGTTCCTACCTACCTCAGGCAGCTCTGCCTGGTGGGGATCCCCTACCTCCTGTTCCCAAAGGGAGCAGGTGCCTGTAGACCCCGGCTGGCTCCCACTCCAGTCTTGGGGTCGTGCGTCAGCCCCACTACCCATCCCAGACCCCAGTGCAGGCGATACTCCCTGCACCCTTAATGCACTCCTGGGCCACACTCCAGCACTAGCCCCAGGCCTCCTGTGGTCCCAGGGCTACGCCCCAGGACGAGGACCCCCCAGGCTCCCATGCACACCCAGCCTCATACTCCCATGCCCACCAGGCCCAGGTGGACAGAGCTGCTTCGGCTTCTGGGAGCTGCGGGCCACGGGGGGTGGCTGGTGCTGGATGCAGTCACCCCAGAACCATAGGGCAAAGGCCAGACTCATTCCGGGGCACCGGTCAGGACAGGAACAGAACTGGAGCAAACTTGGGCTCCTCAACTTGACAGCATCACCATGCCAGGCACAGGGACCCTCGCCACTGTGCAGGGCCAGCTCCCAACCCAGGCTTCCCACAGGGGAGCCCAAGACCCTCTGTGGACCCACTGGCCTGGGGCCCACCTTTTCTAGCCCTCAGCGCCCTGGTAGTGCCCCTGGATGCCATGTGTGGTGGGCACAGTGCAGACTTTGTGGGGACGTGAGCTGACCCAGCACTGCCAGCATCCCAGGACACTGGTGTCGGCCCCTCCAGGGACAGCAGGCCTCGGGCAGGCCAGGGGAGGCCTGGAGCTGGCTGCTCATTCCTGCCAGCCCACAGGGAGACAGAGGGCTGGGCAGGACTCCACTCTGTAGCCCTGGAGGCCAGGTCAGGGCTCTGCCAGGCGGTGGCTCTCCTGACCCCTAAACATTGTTTTTCCCCGAATCCAAGCTGTAGGGGACACCCTCTGTCCCCAGCCCTCCTCAGTGGTGTCCCTTCAACAGGGGTCAGTGCACCATGGCTGGCCGTCTGCCCCCCAATAATGCTGGATTGGAACACAGCGCGTTCCTCATTCCTGTTGTCCCCGAGGGCAGAGCTCAGGGGTCCAAGCGGAGTCCTGCTCCCTATGCGGACAGGGAAACTCAGTGCCCTTCCTGGCACGGACATGGAGACAGGGGAGCGTTAGCCTAACTCCCCAACGGCTCCTGTGGCTTCAGGGCACCCGGTGGGTTCAGGCCACACACAACCCCTGCTGGCCCTGGCCCCTTGCCCAGAAAACTAGCCAGGCTCCCAGAAAGAGGTGCCCCCACTCCTAATGAGTGACATGGGGGCCCCTACACGCCTCAGACCCCACACCATGGCCACCCAACAGCGTGTCTCAGATCTGACTTCTCCAGGCCAGCACTTGTCCAGTAGGACCCTGAGCCTGAGCCTGCCTGCCACCTCCCACTGTGTGACTTGGGGCACATGGTCTCACCTCTCTGAGCCACTCTTATCTCATCTAGAAATGAGTGCCGGTGCAACAGAGCCCAGCGTGCCTGCCCAGGGCAGACCCTGGGGAAAGCCAGGCCCCTCTCTCCCTGCCCTGGACCCTGCCCCTGCCAGGGCACTACTGGGGCTCATCCAGGCCCAAAGGTAGGACATCACACAGGGGCAGGGGGCCTGGCGAGGAGCTGCCTCCATGGCACCCCATGCTGCCCACATCCCCCCCACCCCAAATTCCAGCCGCAGGGTTTCAGGAGCTGCCTGGCTCTGGAGTCAGCCTGGAGGGCACATGGGGCTGAGGCGGGGCCAGTGGCCCTGACCTCCGGCCTGGTCTGCAGGCCTGGCCTGATGTCCCCCGGGTCCTGGGAAAGAGCTGTTGGGTGGAGGCCATGGGAATGCTGCTATTTCTGCCAGAGGGGAGCAGCCTCGGCCCAGGCCTTGCCAGCTGGACGGCTCCTTGTCGGGTAGAGGCCAGAGTCCGGGAGAGGCCTGGTCACCTGTGTGGCCTGCAGGCCGTGCCCAGGCCTGGCCCTGCCTTCCGAGTGGGCAGAGACAGGTAAGGATTTCGCTGGACCATGCCCCCAGCCCCAGGACGGAAAATCCGGCTGCTTCCCATCAGTGTGGGGGGAGGAGCCAGGGAAAGGAGGCAGATAAATGCGGACTTCCTGCCTGCATGGGAGCTTCTCGGCAATGGGCATGGAAGGAAACTGGGAGGTGGGCAGAGGGCATGACAGAGCCAGAGCAGCAGTAACACTGGGTGCCCTGGACATGCTCCATGGTGGCCACCCTTCCTGTCCACCAAGGACTAGGGATGGCCTAGGGTGGGGCCATTCCAGGCAAATGGGGCAGCGGGGGGCCCCACAGCCTCTGTCCCCCTGCACCTGTGTCTCCTTGTCTGTGGGGCTGGCAAAGGACTCCCGACACTCCGGCCCATAGCACTCGGACCTCCCAGGTGGTCAGCCTGATGGAGACCCTAGCTGACCTGACCCAATCCCCCCAAGGCCATGTCTGGGGGGCCGACACCAGGCACGTGGAGAGGAGGCCTGGGAGCCACAGGGCCAGCGCCTGCTCCCTGTTCCCTGGCCAGGGCCAGCAGGTGCCGCAGCGAGGCCAGAGGGCGCTCAGTCCCGCCTGCCGGAACCGCCCCAAGAGCTCTCCCTCTTGCTTAAGTGGGAAATGCGTGTTTATCTGGGGAGCTGCCAGCAAGCAGAGCAGGCCGGAGCAACAGCCCTTCACGGAGCCCCACGCCCTCCTGCCGCAGCCTCCGCCCTGCAGAGGGGTGGCCAGTGTGGTGCCCCGCAGCAGGCCCATTTCCTCTCCAGCCTCTGCGGCCTCAGCCCTTGGGCTCCGCCTACACCAGGCTGGTCAGGTGCCTGGGACACGGACCCCACCACATTGGCCCAGGGACGCCTCGCCGCTGTCCACTGTCCGGAGGGCAAGAAGGCGCCGGCCCAGCTGCCGTAATGGAAACTTCCTGGCCGGTCTGTGAGTGGTGACGGCTCGGGTTCCGCCCTGCAGAGGCTCTGCCTTCAGCGATCTCAGGCCAGGCAGGTAGGCCATCGCCGAAAGACAGGGCCAAGCCGCAGAAGTCAGGTGGGCCATGTGTACGCACATGTGTGTCTATGTGTGTGCTTGTGCGTGTGTGTGTTTTGTGTGTGCACATATGTACATGTCCCCTCCAGCCCTACGGGACATTGCTAGATGTGGCCACCCCGCAGTTCAGCCAGGCTGGAAGTCCAGGGGCAGCACTGGTGTGGGGTGGGGGAGTAGGCACACTGCCAAGCAGGGTGCCCTGACCAGTGGTCAGAGCAGAGGAAGGGCTATCCCTCACGGGGCGAGCGGGGCCTTGGGGTCACCCACATGCCAGCTGCTGCAAAGAGGCCCTGCCCCATCACAGGCTTTGGGTAACAGGGCAGGGGTCCTGGGGCAGGCAGGGCAGGCACAATGCCACTTTGCCTTCCTCCCCGGGGCAGGAGACAGGCAGCAGGTGGGAGCATTTGTCATTTTCAAAGGCTTTGTGACAAGGGGGGGCATTGGCCAACCCCGAGAGGATGCCATAGGTCTCCCAGATGTAGCTGTCGCCAGGTCTTGGAAGCACACAGGACCCCTGGCCCTCCAGCCCAAGTCTCCTGGACCTGCTCCTGGACTAGGGCCCCTTCTTGTGATCCATCTGACCCCAGGAAGGTGGCAGATCCTGTATCCTCCTGCCCGGACTCCAGCGTCCTGCAGACCCGGCTCCAGGGGCTGTGCAGTGCCTGCTCACTGGCACAGGTATGGAGCCATGGGTCCAGGAGGCCCCACGGTTTCTCGTCCTCCCAGAGAGAGGGGTGGACCGGGGCGGGGCGGCCTCCCTCAGCCAGCCTGGCATGCCATGACACTCTGCAGGCCTGGGCTCCTGGAACTATTTTCCACCCTTTATCACCCTTCTGTCATGAGCTGGCTGCAGAGCAAGCGCACTTGAGTTACACCCTGTCCCTGCCACCGAGGCTTTGCTCCAGGGCGGGCCGGAGGTGGCACCCAGCGGCTTCAACTGTGTCATGGCAGGGAGCCGAGCTCCAGGAAGGTCATTCTTCCACTTGACCAAGGTCACAGAGACCAGACTGAGCCAGCCCCTGGGGATACCAAAGGCACCGTGTCCTCCTGGCAGCTTCCTCCTCTGTGAAGGAGAAGCACAGAGTGAGGGCCCTGCCTGGGCCTTAACTGGAGATGCCCAGGGCACCTGCAGAGCTGCGGGCAGGAAAGGGGTGGCCCACAGGCATCCTTGCTGTCCCAGCCCTGTGCCAGGGTAAGCACAGCCACCCCTGAGGGATGGCCACAGTGCGGTGGTATCACCACAGGCCTCAACCCCAGCATGCCCTGGACACACCCACTCGTCCCTGCCAGGGCCAGGACAGGGGCTGTCACTGCTCCCAAGGGCCATCTAAGAAGGCTGAGGCTACCAGGTGGCCCAGGGCCTGCAGCCTCACCCAACATGCACGTCCATGCACATTTCAGACACATATGTGCACACACACACATACTGTGTGCATGTAACCACCACCCCAGGCACACACATGAACACACATGCGCATGCAGATACCCCAGGACATGCACACGACTCCCACCACGCACAGCCTCTCTGACCCCCGTCCCCAGAGCACTGAGGATGCCCCACCTGCCCCGGCCCACCCACTGTTCCTTCCTTGACCCTATTTGCAGTAAAACCTGATGCAGCAGTGACAGCACAGAAGTTGCTCACTTCCCCAGTAATTGAACCCATGCAGGCAATGCCGCAAAGACACTGCCGAGGCCCTTGGCTGCCTGTGTTTGTGCCCCAAGGGCTCCAGAGTGGCCCTGATATCCCGGGTCGGGGGTGTGGGGACCCTGTGCTCATCCCCAGGGCAGCCGCTCCTGCTGGGGGAACCTGAGGGCACTGTGCTTAGCGACAGCGGAAGTCCCTGCTCTCTGGCTCTTGCCCTGGGACAGGGCCTGGGGGTCCATGCTGGGTGGGCTTTCATACCCAGGGCCACTGAAGACCTGACACAAGGGACCTGAGAGAGCCTGTCGGCAGGAGGCCTGCTGACCCCGTGTCACCCATGCAGCCAGGAAGGTCAGAGGACCCAGCCCCTCTGTGGACACCCTAAGGGACACCCGCACTCTCTGGCCTCTATGCCCTGGTGAACCGAGGGAGGTGGGCTCGGTGGCCAGGCTCTTGAAAGGCTGACGTCTGGCTTCTGCATAGGCACCCAGTAGGGTCTGACCAGAGCAAGACTGGAGGGTTTGGGGGCCAAGGGCCTGCCAGAGGCATGAAAGAGACCCCGGAGTAGAGGGGCCACGTGTGTGGATGAGGGACAAGGCACAGGGGGACATAGGCACACGTACAGCCAGAGCCACAGGATGCAGAGAATGGAATCAGAGACAGAGGCAGAGAGGGGTCAGTGGGTGGTGACAGGGGCACAGTTTGGGCAGAGCTGAGGGGTGGCCCTGGGTCTCAGCACATGGCCAGCAAGGTGGCAGGCGCCCCGAGAGGACCTTTCCTGGGACCTGCGTGGCCCTGGCGATGGGAGATCCCCATTCCATGCCCTGGCCCCCCATGGAGGGCCAACAACAGAGAGATGTTCACTGCACCCTGACCCATGATCTCAAAAATTGCAAATGACAATAATGAGCCACAAACTTCCAAGCACCCCGAGTGGAAGGTGGCTGTAAACCACGGGCAGCAGCCCACGGGAGCACTGCACAGCGGTAAAGGGGACAATGAGCAGACTGTGGCGGCAGAGATTAGTTAGGTAGCGGCTAAGCGTCTAGAAGCGCTGTCTCCTCACTGGCCCTCCCGGGTCCGTAACCTCCTGTCTCTCTCACCTCAGCACCATGGTCCCATAAATGAGGACCACAGCTCGAGCCCTGCACTCCGATTCCGGCCCAGAAGCCCTGCGTCAGACCAGAAAGGATGAGGAGGCCATGGGGGACTGGGCACAGCCCCGGGCGGAGGTGGGTAGGTTTGCCTGAGACAGTGGCTCATTGTGCAGGCTCTGGGGTGGACAGGCAAGGGCAGAGGGCTTCAGGCCTCGCCCTGCAGCCAGGGGGCATGGGGCTGGAAGGAGTGTGCAGTGCAGGGTGCTGAGCTCTCCTGCTGCGTTAGGCAGGAGCAGCACGCAAGGCCAGCGAGGGAGGACAGCAGGTGGGTGGAGCTAGAGAGTGGAGGGGCTGGGAGTCAGGGTAGAGGGGAAGACTGCACGGCCAGGCTGTCACCCAGCAGCCTTGGTCTCAGACACAGGGGATGAGGACACCAGGAGAGAAGATGGCATAGCAGGATTTCTCTGGTGAGCAGGCAGTGTCCACATGGGAGGGCCCAGACCTCAGACTTGGGGCTGGCGTGGCCCCAGCTGGGGCGACGCGAGCACCAGGCAGTCACAGCTGGCAGGGTGGCCTCTCACAGCCAGGTGCAAGCACAAGAGGCAGCCTAGCTCCTGGTGCTCTTGCATGCAGAACAACCGGCATCCTGGGTGGCAGATGAGGCCACTGAGGTCCACTGAGGCCAGGGGCTCCGGCTCCACCTTCCAAACCCACGCTGTGCTGATGAGTAGAGGGTTCAGGGCCAGAAGGTGAAGCCGGCCAGCAAGAGGGAGGCTAGCTCCTTGGGGGACCCCAGTAGCCTGCCACAGCCTCCAGCCACCCTGTCCATGCCCTGGCCCAGCCCCACTGAACTGGGCCCCTTGCCTACATGCCCCCATGTCCCAAGCTCCCCTTAGGTCTTTCTGGGGCCTGAACAGCAGCCTGGCCTCCAACACTGCCAAGGACGAGGGGCTGGGGCCTGGCATTCGCCCCAGGAGGTGGGAGTACCCCTTGCTGGGAGGCTGAGGCTGGGTTGGGGCTGCCGGCACCCCCTCACCTTGTCCCAGACTCTGCCCTCATCCCGTCCGGGGCTCTTGGAGCAGTCTGTTGCCAGTGGCCGAGTTCCGAGCCCTGGTCCTGGTCACTAGCCTCTCCCTGGGCCTCAAGAAGGCCATGAGTTTGTATGGGTTCAGGCGGAAGACTCTGGCCTGAGGGGCTCCTCCCTGCCTGCTGCCCACCAGGAAGTGTCATCGTTCTCACCACTGACATAGAAAGTCACCCCGAGCCACGGCACTGGCAGGGGACAGAGCCCAGGATACAACCTGGCCCTAGGTCACTGACCTCACCCACCTAAGACTTCTGATCCCCCCAGGACAGAGCAGTGGCCAAGGCCAGGGCGAGGGCAGGCCGGCATCTCCACACACCTGCTGGGTGCAGCTGCCTCTGCACAAAGCCCAGAGGAGGCAGCAGGGATGCTGGTTGGAGGGGCCAGTGTCCAGCAGGAAGGGTTCATGGCTTCTGCCCCGCTCCACCCCCAGGAGGGAGAGAGGAAGCATCCCCCGTCCATCCTGAGACGGAGCTGGTCAGAGCACAGGCCCCACGAGGCAGAGCCATCGAAGACCTCGAGACACGTGCGGTTCCGGGAGCCCCTGGAGGTGGCCATCCACTGTGAGAGGGCGTACGGGCAAGCGGGAGGCTGGCGGCAAGGATCTGGGTGGGCCAAGGTGGGAGCCCCAGTTCCTATCCCGTGGTCCCTGGCAGAACCCCGGGGACAGCAGGCAGCTCATCCATCTGCATCCTCTGGAGAGGGTCAGGGGGCTGTGCTGGCCACGGCTCCCATGGATGGGGCAGGGGTGGGGCACTCGGCAGACCGTGTATCTTGGCCTCCTTCACAGACATCACCCGCAGGGAGCCCACGGCCGCAGTCAGGGGTGAGTCTTGAGTCCCAGCCCTTGAGCCTGGGCCTGTCACCCCCTCCCGCTCGGCACCCCCTTGGCTGTCCAGCAGGACCACTCCTCAGCCCCTGTCCCTGACACACAGGAGGGCCACAGCGGCCGGCGCCCCAGAGACGTTCCCTGCTCCTGCGGCTGAGTCTGTGCGTCCTGCTCGGGGTGGCGCTGGGCCTGTACTGCAGCCGGGCCAAGCCCATCACCGCAGCCCTGCAGGACCTCCAGGCCCAGCTCCCGGTCCTTGTCCTGCGCCTCTGGAACACAGCCCTGAGCGGCTGGCGCTGCCTCCTGCGGTTCTGACCACGGCCGGCGGAGCCTGTGTCACCACAGGACGCCCTGGCGGGTGAGGCTCTGGGAGCCCCTGGTCTCAGGCTCTGGAGCTCACCGGGAGACAGCCCTGCTGGGTGGTGCTCGGCTGCCGTGGGGGCCAGGGGAAGAGGGGACACCGTGGCTGAGGCCACATGTGAGGGGACACAGCAGGTGCCCTGCTCCTCTCAGTGTAGCCCTCCCTCCCTATGTGTCAGGTGCTGGGAGGTTGCCTGAGAAAGGACTAGCCACCCCCAGCCTTGCCCTGCCTGGAGGGAACTGAGTGTCACCAAGTGCAGCCCTGCATCTGCTGGACCTAAGAGGCCGGGACGCACCTCTGCTGTCCTGAGAGCTGCACCCCATGGGGAGAAGGCCATGAGTGTCGGGCGCCACCTCCCATGAGTCCACCATGGGGCACCGTCCTCGTGGCCCGGTCTGACCGCCGGGCCCCGCTAGTCTCCACACAGACAGGGAGGCAGACGAGGCTCAGGTTAGACACCAGGAGGGACAGCAGGGGGATGCTGCGCCCACCTGGGGTGGTGGCCAGGCAAGTGCACTGAGGACTGAGGCTCAAGGGTGTGGGTGGCCACTGACCCTTGGTGTCTGTCCCCACACTGATGTGGGAGAAGCACTTTCCATTAAAGCACCCGCGGTACTCTCAGGGTTGTGTTTTAGGGAAATGCAGTGGGCAGCCTGGCTGGAGAGGCCCTCAGTGGCCAGGGCACCTGCCACATGCTGGGGGCCTCCCCTCCCTGCCTCTGTCCCCTCACCTGCCCTTCAGGACATCTTGGGGCCCATTGAGCCCTGGGCCATGTCCCCCAGCAAGTCCCACCAGTTCCTCATTCCCCTTGCTCTGCTCTGAGTCTCGCCCACCCTCCCCAGGCCTCAGGGACCCTAGGCAGCACCCCAGGGTCTTCTCCAGATTCAGAATTCAGGGACCCCAGGGTAGGGAAGAGAGAGGGCTGCAGTAGAGGAGGGGCACCTCCAGCATCAGCCGTCACCAGGGTGACACTCCAAGCCAGCCCCCCAGGATTCATCTCATTGCAGCTCACCCAGGGGCAGGCAAGCCATTGTCACCCCATATTCTGGAGGCTCAGAGAGGCAAGTCTCAGCCCTCTCTGGACATGGGGTTTTGCCTCGTCGCCCCTCCTCAAGAGGGTGCTCCTCGTGCTCTGCACCAACACCCAGCACAGCCCCCTCCTCGCGGCCTATGGGGTCCACAAATCCACATCCAGCCATTTCTCACGAAGTGCTGCCTGGAGACACCGCCCCCGAGAGGTCACCCATCCATCCTGACCCCAGGGTCATGCAGGGAGCAGAGACCCGAGCCCCAGAAACACAGGCGCAAAGCCACAGCCTCGTGGAAGACCACTCCTAGTAACCTCTGGAGAACCAGAACAAAGCCTGGATCAGCCGTTTAAACCATAAACAAGAAGCCGAGCAGGCAGCTGGGGTGGGGGCACAGGAACAAACTCCGCATCCTGGAGACACTCAAGCTCATGGTTTTATTCGACTTGGAGAAATAGATGCATGGAAACTTGAGACTCTCCACTGTCAGTTCAGCTGGAAGTAGAGCTAGAACAAGGTCCGCTTGAGAGAAGCTGGAGAGAAGCCAGGGTGTCCGGAAAGCAGTGGTGTGGCCGCTGTGGGCACTGGGCAGCCCTGCCCTCCTGCCCTGGGAGAGGCCGGGCCTGGACGGACCCCGCGCCCAGGCCTCTGCCTGCCCGGATGCAGGCTGCCCCAGACCAGCTCCCGGGGCCTGAGGGGGCAGCTGGCCAGGGCCAGTGAGGCTGGGCAGGGGCAGGTCCATGGGCCCAGGAAACCATGCCCCACTCCCGCTCCTTCCAGGGTCCCAGGCAGCTGCAGCAGAAATGGGGGGACAGAGCAGAGGCAAGGCAGAAGCCACAACACTGTGTGTGTGGGATGGATAAGCAGCTCTCGGGGGCAGGAAAGGGTCCCCATGGCCAGTGATTAGGGGCGCAGGGGGACATCAGCTTTGGGGGCCTCAGACTGTCCAAACACCGTCCCAAGTACCCGGAACACCACAGGAAACTCTCAGCTGGGCTTGAGCCCTCACCCCTCAACCCTGGCCTGGGTCCTCCTGACAGCACCTGCCTCGCCCAGCACCCTGACAAGCTGGCCCTGTTTCTTGGGGCCCAGCTGACCACCCTTGGCCCTCTGAGGTGGCCCCGGTCCACAGCAGAGCCTGAGCTGGGAGAACACACTGGGAACACACTTCTGAAGGGTTAGGGTTAGGGTTAGGGTTAGGGGTAGGGTTGGGGGGCTCTTCCACCTTAAGGCCCCTTCCCTAGAACAGGACGAGAGACCCCCAAGAAGAGGGGGTGCTGGCTTTCGCCAGCAGAGTTCTGAGGACCACAGAGCCCAGTCCCGGTCAAACCAGGCTCTGCCACTGCTGGGTGGGCAGGTGGGAGTCACTGCCCTTTGGGAGCCCTGGCCACTCCCTTCTTCTGGGGCCCGCGGGTGCCCCATCACTGTGGTCTGCTCCCACACATCCTATCCACATGCATGTGCACACACACGTGTGCTCACATTCCCACGCTCACCCATGCAGCCTCCGGGAGGCAGAGCACAGTTGCCCCTGCCCAGGTTTCTGCCCCGACTGCCTGCTGCTGGGCCCTCGGCAAGAATCAACGCTCACCTTGCTGCAGGCAGGGCCAGGGATGCATGCGGGGCTGGGTGGGCCCAGGCGGGGCCCGTGGGCAGGGGCCAGGCCGCTGGCCACAGAGCCTAGATGACGGCGCTCTTCTCTCCCTGGAAGGAGGTGCGAGGGCCCGGCCTGGCCAGCAGCAGCTCCTTCTCGTGGACCAGGCTGTCCAGCAGGTCCTCCTGGCGGTAGTTGTGGTAGACCTTCAGGAAGGCCAACGTGGTGATGGCCAGCCATGCCAGCCATGAGGCCCAGAGGCCAAACTGCGAGGAGGCAGCAGTGTCAGGACAGGGCCAGCACCCAGCGTGCACCCAACCAGCCCCCCGTATGCACCCTGCCAGCCCTGGCCCTGGCAAAGGCGAGGGGCAGGAGGAGGAGCTGGTGCCAACATTCTTTCCCCCCAAAGTGACAGTCACCCTCACCTCCCTGAGGAACCTAAATCAGTGCAGAGGCCGGGAACCAGGCCGCCCCCACCCCGGCTGGCGCGGTCCCTGGTGGAGGACAGTGGCCAGGCAACGCCCTCTCCTTCTAGCACCTGGGCCCCGTGGCTCTCAGGGGAGCCTGTAAATCACAGCCCTTGCAGCCACCAGAAAAGATCGACCTTTAGCTGCTGTTTCTAACAGCTAGAGGAGAAACAATCTAATCAGCCCCAGGTCTGCACCGCATCAAACTGATTCTCATTAGAGCGTGTTTGTCATCCACATGGCCATCTAACTGGCACAGTTAAGTCCAAAGCACCTTCTGCTAAGTTTGCATGAAGGTGTCTCTGACCGCATCAGCTCATCTCAGCAAAGAACTCCCAGACCCCCATGTGCAGACCCCAAGGGGGGTCCTGGCCATGGTGAGGCCCTCAGGCTGGCCCCGCTGGTGTGAAGGGGCTGGCCTGGGCCTTTCAGGATTCATCCCAAACCCTGCCCTGTGGGAGGCCCCATCTACCACCAGCTTCCCAACCCCCCAGGCCTCGGCACTCAGCCTTCCCACTCTCTGGGTGCTTTCCTGCTTGTGAGTGTTTGCCCCGCATCCTGGCCCCTACTTAACCCTTGAACACCCTGCTTTGCCCTGGACTGGCTCTCTGCCCACCTCCAGGAAGTCTTTGCCCCTGGCGGGGAGGGGTCAGGAATGTCTCAGGCAGGCCCCTTCCCACTCACCTGAGCGATGGCGAACTGGTCGTAGAAGGCAGAGTTGTCTACATTCAGCTCCAGGTCGACGTCTTGCAGCTCCTCGCAGCTGAAACATGAGGTGGGGGGTGGTGACTGCTGGCCAAAGAGGGCTGCTGGGGAGCCTGTGGTACCTTAAGGGGTTGGCCTCGAGCCCCAGTCCATGGCGCAGGTTCCAGGGAAGGGAACCAGATGACCAGAGGACAGCCTGTCGGCCTCAGCTCCAGTCTCTGTGTCCCAGCCCACTGTCCTGCCCTGCAGGCCCACCGGCCTCTGAGGAAGGGTGCAGCAAGGCTGGGGTCCACAGTCCCCCACACTCCCCCCTACAGTGTACACTGGGGACACCACCAGGCAGCCTCTGCTGGACATGGTGACCCAGCCCAACCCTGGGCCGAAGTCTACACGAAGCCCCCACACTTCTGTCTACAGCAAGGGCTGGGCAGTGTCCCCACTGGGGCTGCAGGAGGGACTGGGGAAGCGTGCCAGGAAGGGGAGGATGCCTGGTGAACCCCACAGGCCGCTTGCACTGAGGGCCCCATGGGTTGGACTAGCACAGTGAAGGCTGAGCAGCAGCTCCCAACTACATGTGGGGACCCGGCGGGAGCCACTTGGGCTCACGCATCCTCATCAGTGCCCCAGGCCCAGCGTGTGGGCACAGCACAGGTGAGGTGCCCCCTGCCCACGCTCTGCTGTCCCGTATTTTAGATGTTGGGGTTCCAGGTCTGACTTTGCCTAAAGAAAGTGGAGCCTCAGGAAGGGGCGACCCCAGATCCTGCCTTCTAGAGCCTGAGTAGTCTTAGGGTGGGCAGTGGGCATCTGCCCAGGGAAACAAGCAGTCACAACACTCTACCCCTAGCACCTGTGAGCCAGGTACTGCCCTGGCTCAGCTCAGTGTCCGTCCTGGCCCCAGAGGTCCCTGACTGGCAGGGACCCACCCCACCCCCCAGAACCCTCGGTTCCTATTCTCCACCCTCATCCCACCCCATGAACCAAAGCCCTGATCTGATGCCTGCCCTGGGCCTCTGCCTCCCACAGGCAGCACAAGGGGGGACCTGGCCACTGCCCCCAATGGCAATGAGGATACTGAGGGAACTGCTGAACCCCAGGCCCCATGTCCACCCACATCAGAGGCCCTGGCTCCTGGGGGCCTCCATGTATGATGCTACAGGCTCCAGAGCAGGAAGGAGGCACCTGACACTGGGGTGGGACTCAGGGAAGGAGCCAACCAGGTGGGCCCATGTGGGGGCCAGGTGGGGGCCAGGTGGGCCCAGGTAGGCACTGCTAGGGCAAAGCCACAGGCTCCAGGTGAGCTGCACGAGGGGGCTCTGCCTGTGGGTGTAGGGGGTGGGGTGCGGGGAAGGGCAGGGCCCAGCACACCTGTGGGGCACGGTGCCCTTCTCGGTGATGGCATCGCACCACATGGTGAAGCCCACACTCACGATGGTGCTGGCGATGAAGACCAAGAAGACCACAAAGGCGCTCACCAGGAGGTTGAGGAAGGCATAGAAGAAGGAGCTGCAGGTGGGTGGAGACAGGGATGCTGGGGGCCACCAAGACCCCACCCCAGCAACAATCCCCAGTGTGGAGGGGCCCCAGCCCAGGCTCCCTGGTGGCGTCAGGGCCCTATGACACCCCATGCCAGCCTTGAGCTGCCCATCTCGTCCTTCCCAAGACTGGACTTGGGACCACAACACCATCGCTGTCCAGGGAAGAAGGGGCCAACACGGGGACCCAAAATCACCCATTCCAATTCGTGGGAGCCAGTACACACACTGGAAATGCAAGACCCATGCAAGACTACCCACCCCCGGCACCGACTCAGGCCATCTACCCATAGGGCCACTGCCCAAGGCAATCCACCCACAGTCGCCCATGGCTAAGGGACAAGTTCTGAGTCTCCCAAATTCATTCATGGAAACCCTAACCCCAAGGCGAAGGTAGTAGGAGGCGGGCCCTTGGGACATGGTCGGGTGGTGGGGTGGAGCCTCCAGGGTGGGATCAGTGTCCTTGTAACATGAGAGGATGCAGCAAGCAGGCAGCACAGAGAACCAGGAAGCCGGCCCTTGCCAGACAGTGACTGCGGGCCCAGGTGTGCAGAGCTCAGGGACCCACACGGCATCCTCACACCCGGCACAACCCGCACCCGCACCAGGCACCGGCCACCAGCTCCACTCTGGAAGATCCACTGAGGCCTCCAAGGCCAGGCTGTGCCGCGCTGACATGGTCCAGCTGACAAGGGCAGCGTGGGGAGCCCAGGCGGGGCCAGGGCTGGGGAACAGGGCACAGGACACCACCCCATCACCCCAGGGGCTCCACAAGGTCCAAGCCCCTCAGGGAGCCCCAGTCTGGCCGAACCTGGGGTCCACTGGGCTGCGGGTGGGAGAAGGAAGTACCATCCCTCCAGTGGGACCCCGTGGGGGACCCCTCGAGACAGCAGGACAACAGGAGGCTGGGGAAGAAC
Source organism: Erethizon dorsatum (assembly GCA_028451465.1). NCBI lineage: Eukaryota > Metazoa > Chordata > Mammalia > Rodentia > Erethizontidae > Erethizon > Erethizon dorsatum. Next base: position 132,644,655 of record CM051828.1, read on the forward strand.
CCTGCCCACCCCCAGCCTGGCACCAGCTGGATGCCACACCAGCGCCACTTGCAGGAAATCTGAGTGAGGTCTCGGGCTGAACTGGCTTCTGGGTGGTAAACAAAGGCACGGCTGGCATCTCGCCCAGGGAAACCTCAGTCCCTGTCATCTGACTATGGTGACAAATGGTCAAGGTGAAGAGCCCGGGCACTGCTGGCTTGTCTGCCACTCAGTCATGTGACAGGCCCTCTACATCCATCCACGGCCCGTGCCGGACACAGGACAGGGACAGGAGTGTGCGGCCCTGACCCAGGAGGCTAACGCATCGATGACAAACAAGCCCACTAGGCCAGCTCTAGCAGGGTCACCAGGCTTGCTCAGGTGGAACTGTCCACAGGGCCTGCCCTGGACAGGCCACATGGTTGAGCAACTGCTGGGCAGATGGCAGAGCCCCTGAGGGGACATAGGTCTCACACGTCCATAACAGAGGTGACAGAGCCCAGCGCACAGTCCTAACAAGGTCATGGCCACGGGACAAGCCCCAGCTTTCCCACGGGTCCACGGCGCACAGCCTCTGAAGACCAGCAGCAGCTGCAGGCCTGTCCATGCCTCCTGCACCCTGGCATGGCTGTGTGTGCTGTGGACACTGTGCCCTCGCTGTCACACACGGGAGCCCTGTAGCTGGCTCTCCTGCTTGGAGCTCTTCCCCGCCCTGCCTGGGGGCTGCCCTGTGTGTGCAGCAGTGACCTCACAGAGGCCTGGTCCCAACAGGGGCCTCGCGCAGAGCCTGGGGCTGACACCCACCGCCCCCGACTCTTCCCACCCAGCCCTCCATTTGCCACCACCTGGGTGAGCATTTCCTTCTTGCGGGACCCTGATGACCTGATTCTGGGCCACATGAGGGACTCACGTGGGTAAGAACAGCTAGTGGTCACCAAACCTGTGCTCCTGCCCTGTCCCATGCTGTCCCAGGTCGGACCTCACCCGCTGTTAATGGCCTGCTGCCCCCTGCCCCTGCTGGGCTCCTCGAAGCTGTGTCCAGGGCTAAGGCCGGTGTTGCCACCAAGAACCTGGGGTGCAGGAAGTGGGGTCACCCACAGGAACCAAACACCCAGAGCCAGGGGCTGGGTAAGCTTGGAGAGCGGGGATGGCACAGCCTACCTGAGCCCTCCCACCTGGCAGCTCGTGTCAAGGCACTGCAGCGTGGCCACCAGGTCACACGTCCAGATGGCCTGGGTGGTCGGGGCAGCCAGGTCAGAGCCTCCCTGGGCAGAGGCAAGAAGGCTGCTCTGGGCACAGATATGCAGTTCACCAGGGGACCTAGCAGCAGAGAGGGGACCTAGGACAGCCCTTCCCAGGTCACACTCACCCCTCCACCACTGGACAGTACCTGCTGCCCACCCCAGGGCACCATCCAGCAGCAGCACCCTTGGGCACTGGAGTTCCCACATCCTGACAGGTCCCCCAGGCTGGCTGCAGGAGGGCTGAGCCAGCCGCCATGCACAGAGCAAGGCCACATCTGATCCTGCTCCGCAGGGGTGCGGACAGCTCACGTGCCCTCAGGGTCAAGCTCCCAGTTGGGCCTCCCTGACAGCCCCCGTCCCCAAATGCCCGGCACAAAGTGGGACTCAGGAGTTCCAGGCCCAGCTGCCCCTTCCCGCCTCGGAGAGGGCACAAGCCCGACAATCAGGAAATGGGATCATCTGCTGACTCCAGACATCCCAGTGGCATTCCTGTCAAGTGGGCATCATTTCCTCCTCCCCGACCCCCACAGGAGCTCCCCATGAGGGAGAGAAGTCCTCGAGCTGGAGCCACAGCCAGCGATGGCCTCCTTCCACTCTTCCCATCCACTCCTGGTCGGTTTCCATGGAACCTGTCTGGCCTTCCAGATTTTTAAAGAACTGCAGGTGTCCAGAGCCTCAACTGTCACAATGCCACCCTTCTCTGTCCCCCAACACACAAAAAACAGGACAGGATGGCAGGCGGCACACACAGGGTTAACCATCTTTCTCCCACTGCTCTCAGGGTGCCCAGCCTGGGATGTGCCGTCACCATGGTGACAGCTATCCTAGGAAGCCAGGGAGCAATCAGGAGGCTGAGCGACAGGTGTAGGCAGGCAGATGGGTCGTTTTAACCCAGCGCTCCCCAGCCCATCAATCAGTCAATCACACACTGCTGCCATGCCAGCCCCAAGGCTCTTCTCCGGCAGAGGCCCACTCATCCTCCTGATGTGGCTAAAGTGACTTTGTTTCTTTTTAGGCACCAGTTTGTCTTCAGTTTGTCTCTGCTTAACCCATAGGTAAACTCACTCCTCAGACTCCTTCCCAGTTAGCCATAAAACCATAAAAGGAGAGACAAATGGTTTTAGCAGACTGATACCATTTACCCCCATTCCCTGTGTTAATTAACCTGATGTTTGAGGAAAACCTTGTGAAGTTCCAGAGAGGTGATATAGTAAAGAATGCAGTTTCCGTGGCAACCAAGGACTTTGCAAGGCCTCCAAAAAGTGTATTTAAGGAGGAGGACACAAAAGCTCGGGGTCAGCTTCTGCTGTCCCCGGCCGGCATCAATTAAAGAATTCATTTGTCTCTCGCATCTGGTCTTCCTGTGAGTGAATCTTGTGATTTTGCCGTAACACTCCCATCTGCCCTGAAGGAAAGCCGCCCAGAACTCCAGGGCCACAGCCTCAGCCCATTCTTTCACTCACTCAGCAACTAGGAAGGGAACTCCAGGGTGCCACCCTTGCCCTGTACATGCCAGACACCCTCCGCCCTCAAGTGCAGGACCAGGCCACCAGGCCTCCCTCTGAGGTTGCTGCCTAGTCCTTGAGGAAGCAGAGACTGCACTAACCTAACCTCTAATACCCAGGGACTGGTGGGGGCCATGATGACCTCCAGGGGCCGGGCGTCCAGTGGCCACCACGTAGGCTCACTAGACATGCCTGCCCTGGCTCTTGACTGCCCTGCATCCCACTCACCATCCTCCTCATACTGGCTTGCCTGGTCTACGTGGCCTGACAGACATGGAACTGTGCTCTGGGCTGGCCCTCTGGCCCTCGCTGGCCTCTGCAGACCCCACCTTCCCAGGGGGCCAGAACTCACTGGCACAGTGGCTCTGAAGGGTGACCTCTTAGACAGAACCTGAGTCCACAAAGATATCAAGGTCAGGGTCAGCTGGTGACCAAGATCCAGCTTCGGGGTCCAACATCTTTCAGTCATCCACCCAACAAACCCTTGGTGTGTATTCTGCCTGAGGACACAGGGAAGAATCAGGTACTGGCCTGCCCTGGGTTCATCCAGCCACGGTCCCCCAGATGGACGTCCATGGCCTAGGATGGCTCCCAAGAGCTCTAACCTAGTCCTACAACCAGAACTCAGACTGGCACTGACACCACAGCTGACTGCAGCCAACTGGATTGTGCAGTAGACAAGGTAGAGGGCAAGTGGCCAGATAGCCAGGTGGCCCTGGTCAGTGATTCCTGATAGCCACAAGGGATGTTATGCATGGGAGGTCCCTGGAGTCAAGAAGGCTGGACCTAGCCCTTGGACAAGAGAGCCAGAAAGCTGGAGCAGAGGGACAGAGACCCCAAGTGTCCCACCAAAGGGAGCACGAGCCACCAGATCTGGCCCCTGGTGAAGTTAAGGGCATGGTGGTCCTGCCCACCCTGAATCCCAACGTGGGCCAGTCAGTGAGGCATGGGGACCAAGGCACTTGGGCCTGCACTGATTCCAAGAAGAAAGTCCAGAGACGCCAAGCCTCTGTGTGCCCTCTGTTCCAGCTGCTCCCGGGGCAGGTGGCCTTTCTGTGAGTGACAAAAGGCAAAGATGGCACTTCCTGATTTGCTGCCTCATCTGTGCAGAAGGGGCTGCCCGGGGTGACCAGGATTCCTGTCTTGATGGCTTGAGCGTTCTTTGCTTCCTGTACCCTGTGTCTGGCCTCTAGTGCCCCCCAATACACACACACCTCTGAATCACCCATTGTGCTGCCCACACAAGCCGGGCCCTCTCTAAAGTGCTGCTGTGTGTCAGCCCCAGTTGGACCACTTCTCCTGCAGGGACACCCAGGCCTGGAAGGGCAGAGCCCAGCCTCACAGCCCAGCGTCTGGGTCCCACAGCCTTGGAGGTCTTCTAGATGACACAGCTTCTTGCAGGCCCCAGGCCCAGAACTTCAGTGTAGTGGGTTGAGCTATGTCCCCCAAAATGCTATGCCCAACCCCTGGTACCTGTGAATGTGACTTTATTTGGAGAGAGGATCTTTGCAAGTATAATTAAGTCAAGGGTCTCAGAAGAGATCATCCTGGATTTAAGACGTGCTCTAAACCCAGTGACCACATAAGAAGAAAAGACAGGGAAGAGCCCATGTGAAGACAGAGACAGTGGTCAGAGTGAAAGAGCCCCACGCCAGGAACGAGGAGGGGCGCTGTGGCCACCGGAAGGTGGAGCCCTAGGAAGGGTGTCCCACAGCCTCCGGCGGGGGGACCTGCCCTGCAGCGACACCCTGCTCAGGACTGTGAGGAGCCCCAGCTTGAGAAGCTGTTTGAGCAGCACCAGAACTCGTGAACACTCGGGGTCCTAGGCTTGCACCCTTCCTCCAGCTTTCAAAGCCCCACCAGCACCTTCGGCTCCTGGGAGCCCTTCTTTGTCCTCTCTCAACAAGCTGAGAGCTCCGAGAGGTGGGGGAGTCCCCACCCTCGCAGCCTCACGGCCCCTGCGAGGAGCGAAAAGCCACTAAGAACAACCGACCCTGAGTGGGAGTGAAGCGGGGCTGGCCGGGGAGCCAGAAGGATGGGTGGGCTCACAGGTGCCACCAGCGGAGGACCCCAGCCCGGTGACCACATCCCGCGGGCTCTGGGTCCCAGCAGAGCAGGAAAGGTGAGGAGAAAATGGAGGGAGGGGAAGGGAGGCCTGGGACGACCAAGCAGGCCCGGCTCCCTGCCTTGTGCACCCCCAGCCAAGGTCTGGGTGCCAGCAGTGCACCTCGAGGGGCCCCCTTCCAGAGATGCCTCTTCCTGGGAGAAGGGGAGGGCGCCCCACAAGCCTCACTGCCCGCCAGGGCCTGGTCCTTCCCGGGCGTGCGCAGAGCGGAGCAGTCGGGAGCTGTCCCCGGTCTTGGCTAGAATGTGCCGGGAGGAGGAGCCCAGGCCTGCTCGGCCATGAAGGCGCAACAGCTGCACCCCAAGGGCGTCCGCGTCGGACGCGGGAGACGACGGCACCCTGGGAGGGAGGACGGTGACCGCCGGGACCCGCGTGTGCGCGTAGACAAAGGGCGCTGCACGTGGAGGCGGGGACGGCCGAGGGCGGACCCTGCAGGTCTCAGCAGCCCGGGGAGCAAGGACCTGGGAGCGCAGGGGCACGAAGGGGCCCCGCTTACCCCTCGTGTCCCTTGCAGAGGAAGAAGAGCGTGCGCCAGGCGTGCGCGGCGGCCAGCAGCAGCGACAGGAGGCTGGCCAGCAGGCTGAAGCGGCAGGCGGCCGGCGGGCCCCACTCCTGCACCGTGAAGCGCTCGCGCGCCTGCACCGTGAGGTTGGCGCTCAGCCACATGCCCTCGGTGAACAGCAGGCAGCGGCCGCGGAAGTCGTGGCCGTTCTCGGACAGCGGCACCACCACCACGAAGCTGAACAGGAAGGCCAGGAAGTGGCAGACGCACTGCGCGAAGAGAAAATGTTGAGCGCCATGGCGGGGCCGGGCGGGGCCTCGGGCCGGAGCGGAGACCGGGGCGCCGGGGCTCGGAGCGCCGCACGCAGGCCGGGGCCGCGCGAGGCTGCGCAGTGGCGCCGCCGGGTCCCGCGTGCCCCGCCCGGACGCGTGCGCGTGGGCCAGCACCGCGGCCAGCTCCGGGAGCGCGGGAGGGGCGGCGTGCAGAGCCGGCCGGGAGCGGGAGTATGGCTCAGGATGCTTGCGGAGAGCAGAACGGTACCCGAGCTACCTGCGTGGCCTTGCCTAGGCAGCGTCTGCGTCCTGGTTTCCCCAGGACGCTGAGGGAGGGAGAGATGAGTCTGCAGTCCGGCTGCTTGCAGTGACTCCTTCTCCAGGACCCTGGTGCAGAGTACACGGGGAGGGGGACAGAGGGGAGCAGCCCAGGATGGGAGCGGGACAGACGTCTCCCACCAGAGAGGAGCCCGGGCTCGCCAGGAGAGGGTGGGCCTGATAGCCGTTTGCGGTCCTCGCACCGAGCGCTCAGCCTGACACGGGGGGGCCCTGAGCTGATGTTTGTAAGATAAATAACGGATGCCCTGGGCACCTCATTAAGACATCTTTGCTGAGATGGAATCTCCCAGTGCATTAATTAATAGAATTAATGCTTTCTCCAGTTTCCCCTAAGACTAAATCGCATTTAGTCCAATTCCCAGAGTGAAGAAGCTCTGGTATTGCTTCTTCTGGAAAATTACATCAGCATTTTTGTTGCAAGTACTGAAAACTCTGTTTGTTTTATTGGCAAAATAATACATGCTCATTTTTTAATTCCAGCTACATAGATATGTATAATATAAAAGTATAAATTCTCCTCCCAATCCTACCCCATCACACTGCCGGGGTAACCACTTTTAACAATCTGGCACCTACTTTTTATACATTTTGCACACAAATACACACGATTTACAAAAATGCTCCACACTACATGTGTGTTCTGCAAGTTGATTCTTTTATTCCACAGTACATCACGGACATTATCCCCTGCCGCACATGCAGATCTATTTTACTCTTTTTAATAACTGAGTAGCGATGAGGCTTCCACACTGCGCCTACATATTCCTTTTTAGGTGGACGTTTAATGTCTCTAGTATTTGCTTTTTCAAACACTGCTGCATGAGCATCCTTGCACACGCGTGATTGTGAGCTCACGCAGGTTGCACACAAATGTCTAAGAAACTCTGAGAAGCGGAAGTGCTAGGTCTTGGGTGGACGCTTAAAATGCTGTCAGAGATTGCTGCACTGGTCTCTAAAAATACTGTACGAACACCCCACATCCATGTGGAAGACGCCCTCTCCAGAGAGCTTGGTAAACAATCCTATTGGCACATGGAAAACCCTCTCACCCAAGTGTAGTTTGTATTTCCTTACTGGTCCAGGGTCAGGCCTCTCCTCCTGTGGTTGTTATCATTTGCGTTTGTCTTCTGCAAATTGCAAATTCATTTTGCCATCTCTTGGACACGTACACTGAAGACCAGCTACACCACCCTTTTCTTGGAGAATCCACCCAGGGCTCCTGCTACCATTGAGTCCCCAGTCCAACCAGAGGGGCTCACTCAGAACACTCAGCCACCCTGGCTTGGGCAGCAGTGGAAATGCTTCGCTCATCAGAGCTGAGACTGATTGGACGCCTCGGAGGGTCAAGGGTTTGCTTCCGCCAAAACAAAAGAGGCCTGGAATGTGAAGGGGAAACAGTTGGAAAGTATAGATGAAGTCAAAAGGATTATAAAATATCACCACCGTAAAAGGCACAGACCGGCATTGTCACAGATGAGTTCTATCTAACCTTCAGAAATCAAAGAATTCCCTTGTCATTTGTATTAGTCAAGATCCTCCTGAGAAACAGAGTTGTTAAGGCGTGTGTGTGTGTGTGTGTGTGTGTGTGTGTGTGTGTGCACTTGCACAAGTGTGCATCCTATTTCCATAGAGAGAGGGAGGGAGGAAGAAAAAGAGGGAGAATGGGACAGAAGGAAGGAGAAAGAGAGGGGCCTGTTTTAAGGAATTGGTTCGTGTGGTTATGGAGACCAGCATGTCCAAATTTGCAAGGCAGCCTGGAGACCCGGGGACGTCCAGTGGCCGTGTATTTGCAGATTTTCCTCTCGCCCCAGGAAGGTCAGGCTTTGTTCTAGCCAGGCCTTCAGCCGGTGGGAGGCACACCCCACTATGGAGAGAAGCCTGCTTTGCTGAATGTCCACTGATTTAAATGTTAATCTCATCCAAAGGGGGAAAAAAAAAAACATAGAAACATCGAGTAATGCGGGCCATATATCTGGCCATCTGGACCTGGCCAAGCTAACATATAAAATTAACCATGCCATTATTGGAATCATTCCAATCTATATAAAATATGAAAAATTCCAAAATTCATTTTTTCCCAAAATTCATTTTTAAAAGCCAGCATTACACTAGTGGAAAAAAATTCTCATTAGAACTATGTGGGGGGCCAGTGAGATGGCTCAGCGGCGTAAGCGCCTGCCCGGCAAGTGCAAGGGCCCAAGTTCGACTCCCGGAACCCACATACGAAAAAAGGGCCGGTGATATCGCTCAGCGGCACAGGTGCCTGCTGGCGTGCGAGGTCCTGAGGTCAACCCCTGGTACCCACAAAAAAATAAATAAATAAGTAAATAACTGTGTGGGAAATGACGTAGCAGGAAATTTCACTTAGAAAAATTGATGCCAAAAATGTTTTGAATAAAATAATACTCAGTTGAACCCAAGCCAATGTATTAAGAAAATAATTGTATTTAGAAAACATGAGTAAGTAGAATTTATTCTACAAATACAGAAACAGCTCAGCTTTAGGAAATAATCTACTACATCAACATGTAAAAGAGAAAAACTGACATTTTTGTTCAAAGATACTTAAAAGGTATTTCATACTATTCAATAACCCTTTCTGATTTTTTAAAAATTCTACATAAAATAAGTAAAAAAACTACCAAAACACCCTAAAGAGTAAAACACCAAAACTTTGTACCAATTCAAATGAAGAACACGGCAGGAATGCTCACTGTCAAATACTACTGACCATTTGTTTGCCAATTCTGCCTAATTCTAACCAAGACAAGAAAACACAATAAGCATGTATCTATGGAAAAAAGGAGGCAGCATTAGCTTTACTGGAGGTAATGTGATTACACACTAAAATACTCAAGATACTCTGCAGAAACACATGAGACTTTGCTGCAGAATTTTGTAGATGACTGGATGCAGACAAGCACACCAAGTCGTCAGCCGTTCTCCACACGAGCGTCTCCAGTCGGGCTAGCTGGGTAGAACCGGGCAGGGGCAGTTGTAGCAGACACACATGGGCTGGGGCAGGGTCCTTCTTCCTCCTGGGCCCTGGCCGGTCCTGCACCCCAGAGAAGATTCAGAGCCAGGCAAGGGACTGCCAGGTCTGACAGGGCCGCCTTGGAACCACATGAGTTGAGCTGACAGCCTCTGCCTCTGCAGCGGTGCTGGCTGCCACCCTCTCCTGGCTCTGTTGGGCCGATGTCCAGCTCCATCTAACTGCACTGCTCCTTGTGATACCTGGACCTGCCTTGTTGATGCCAATCACATGCCACCACCCAGTCTGTCCAATCTGAGGACCCCATCAGCCCCCTGCCATCAGGAAGCCCTGTCCTTGGATGTTCTGCTGCCCTGCTGTCAGCCTGAGCCCACAGGGACACCCTGCCAGGCTTCCCTGCCATGCCCGTGCCCGCTCACCAGTGGGCCTTGTGGCCTTGGTGAGGGGACTGTGGAGCTCAGCCGGGTCCCAGCCTTCCTGAACTCACCGTCCCTGAGCCTCCAGTCCCTCTCCTGCCCTCTGCCCAGGCCGTTCCAGTATTCCTGCCTCTCACGGGGTGGACACCCACTTCCAAGCTCCTCAGAGCCAATCGTGTGCGTTCTCCTTGATGCTGCAAGAGAAGAGCACAAGTTCACCCTCTGACAGTTTGGGAGCCCATAGTCTAAAGCTGAGGTGTCCAGGGAATGGTGCGCCCTCTGCAGGCTCCAGGGACATGCTCTCTCCTCACCTTGCCAGCTCTCAAGGCTCCCACCTGCCTGCCTCCTCGCCCATCTTTAAGGCCAGTCACGCCAGCTCTCTCCTTCCATGGCTGCATCTCACCGGCCTCCTTTGGAGGGAAGGGTGGCCCGTGGGTGATCAGGACACCTCCCTCCTCTCAAGTCCTGAGCCTCAGTCAAGTCAGCAGAGGCCTTCTGCTCGGGAAGGAAACATAGTCCCAGGTGGCACGGGCTCCAGGACATGGACATCCTTGGGGCCATTGTGCTGCCTCCTGGGTCCTCCATGTGTAATCCTGGGTCCCAGGGGAGCCTCCTTTGGGGTGAACAAGTACTTCCCCAGGCTCCACGCTGTCCACTCCCCTCCCTGCTCCATCACCTCTGACCCAAACCCCACAGCTGTCCAGGCCCCGCCAGGGTTGCTGCACCGGTTGCCAGCAGGACAGGGGTGTGCCTTTCCCCCCGTGAAGCAGGCCTCTCAATTATCTCTGAGCAGGTGTTCCGGGACCATTGGGACCTTCAAAGAAAGTGTTGAAGTCCTAAACGCCAAAACCTCAGAATGCGGCCTTCTTTGGAGAAGGGTCTTCCAGAGGTGGTCAGGGTAGATGCAGTCACTGGGGAAAGTGGACCAGCACACCAGGAGAGAGCGAGGCAGAGACCAGGTGGGGCAATGTCTACAAGCCAAGGCACTGAGCATTGCCGCAGGAGGGTCCTGGGCAGATTCCCACACAGCCTCGAGAGGACCCCACCCTGGACCTTGGACTTCCAGCCCCCAGAGCTGCTGTCTAGGCCACACTACTGTGGGGCCTTGTTCCGGTGGCCCCAGGAAACCCAGCCACAAAGGACATGTCTGGCCTATCCAGCAGGAGCGAGGGTCCTGTGGGCCTGGAGCTCAGAGAGGGGGAGTCAGGACTTTTGGGTTCTGTGCCACTACTTGGTTCCCTAGGAAGCAGATACTGAGGTGGAGACTCAAGGGAGGAGGCTCTGAGCCCCAAAGCTGGGAGAGGAACAGTCAAAACCAGATGGGCTGGGGCTGCGGCCAAGATGCAGCCCAGTGGTGGCCTCAAGTGGCCTCCCTAAGTGCACACTGACCAATTGTAGGGAAAACTGGTTTTGAGTGTGACCTGGGGTTGGCAGCCAGGAGTGGGGTGGGGTGGGTGGCCTCACCATCAGGGACGAGGCCTTCCCCTCTGAGTCAGGTGCCCACGGCCTCTGACCCAGCCAGCGGATGTGCCAAGGCTCCCAGAATGAAGTCCTGGCTGTCCGCGGGTGCTCCTGCCCTCCGGGGCTGGGGACAGGAATCTGGGGATAGCTGCCAAGCTAGGTCTCTCACTTCCATGCCCAGCCTCAGGCTGGAGACTAGTCACGCGCAGCCTAACTGGACATCCAGGGCACCCAGCATCGGCTGCCTGGGCCACCCACAGCTCTGCGGTTCCTGCACAGCCACCACCTCCAAGCTCCTGAGAAGGGGAACCGACAAACATGTTCTCCTGACCTGGCGCCCCAGACAGCCCAAGGGCAGGGCTGTCACTGCCCCAGCTACCAATGAGGTGGCCCTGCCAGCTGACCACCAGTGTTGGCCCAGCCACAAACCCCAAATCCGATGCTGCTTCCCAGAAACCCTGGCCTGGGTGATCCTGGGAATTAGATGCCAACGTGGGAACAGAACCGGGAGCCACAGAGGGCGGCAGGGCTGGCCCGGGGGGACACGCCAGCAGCAGAGCAGCTAGGATACAACAGACCCCCCAGGGTGGCCGCAGTCTGTTTCCCTACACAGTGGGCATGAGCTGCCCCTGCTGTCCTCTCCTGCTAATCACGTGTCCGTCTCTTGGGAGCAACCTGTCCCGCCCAGCACAAAGCCAGCTGAAAACCCATCCCCATCGCATTCACACCCAATGCCAATAATCTAACATGCCCCGCACCAGCCGGAAGGTCAAAACAATCTGCAGAAGACAACCTAAGGCTATTTTCCACACCTTAGTTGAGGTGAGGCTTCTAATCTAGACAGAATATTTAGTAACAACAGAGGAAAAGACAGAAAGATGGAGCCATGTGAAAATGTAAAATCACTATGGTGAAATAAAATATATTATCAAAGCTCAAAGACAGAGAGTGGCTTTGACAGAACACCTTCACAGCCACAGAACAGGCAAAGCCTCGTCCCCAAACCTCTCAGGTAAGCTGACAAGATAAGGAAAACCAGCCATTCACAAAAGTGGAAACGCAAACATGAATATAAAACGATGCTGCCACACTGACTGCGAGAAGATGCAAACAAAAGCAGGAACCAGACACAGCTGGAGGTGGCAGGGCTGTCTCGTCTGGAGGTGATGGGGCACTCGGGGAAGCCAGGACCCCTGCCTCTCTTCTGACTTGGCTCTGCCTCTGCCGAGGACCCTCTCTCCCCAAAAGCTTCATTTCACAAAGGCATGTGTGTGCAAACATTTATTTTGACTGTTTGTTCTGGCCAAACATGGAACAGCCAGAACGTTTATAACCCCGGAGAGGCTGGGTGGACTCTGGCCGCTCCTTGTGATGGGAATTCATGCGCTGTTAGATGGAGCTGGATCCACAGGGGGAGGGAGTAGGAGAATGAGCAGTCACAGCTACATTTTTTAAAATTGCAAACTAATGCACACAGGAGAGGAAAGCTTGCTCGTCCCTTTGATTGCGTGTGAGGGCAGAGGAGGAGCTGTGGTCTCATGCCCCTGAGCCCACAGCCAGCGCCCGGAGTTGGGTTTGGGATGGCCCAACCTTGACCCACAGGTGCCCTGGCCTCACAAGTGGCTGGCCCAGTGCATCCCCCTCCAAAGAGACTGGCAGGGGATGGGGCCCTGTGGTCCCAAGAAGGGCTGGGCTTGCGTGTGGGAGGGGCCTTGAATGTCCCTGTCTTCACCACTAAATGAGGATGCCTCCCAGGTGATGCCCCAGAACAGCCACTTCAGGGAGACCCCAGCCCTCCCAGAGGCAGTGGGCCTAGGGGATGGACCTCAGAGCCGTGGCCCCTACAGAGGTGGACAAGCCGCTCTTTGGGGGCTCTGAGCAGTGTACACGGTAGAGAGGGTCAGGGAAGATTCCATTGGAAAAGCACCTGGGACACCCAGATGCTGGGCAGCAAGCCCGGGAGCACACGGAGGGGCTGAGTGCGGCCCCGCATCCCACACAATTGACCATCCTGCCACAGCCCCGTCTCTCTCACCCACCAGGCCTCTGCTCCCCAGGGAACCCACTGGGGCCAAGACCCGCAACCCTCGCCAGGCTGAGTCCCAGAGCTCCTGATGGGGGGAGGACAGGACTTTGGGGTGCAGGGCCTCTCCTCCTTCCTCTGTGCCCGCCTCCCCCCTGGGCTCCCTGGCAGACCCCATTGGGGACAAAGGAACAGAGTCCCAGTGCGGCCAGCTTCTGGGGAGGCCTCGACCGTTTCCTTCCCACAAGGCCGCAGTAGCTGTGCCTGCCCTCCCAGGGCTGTGCTGAGCAGAAGGAGGTGGAGTTCCCTCTGCCCTCCTGCCCTCCTCCCTCAGGGACAGAGGCCTCGGCCCGGCCCCAGGGATGGGGGTGATCTGGTGGTGCCGGCAGCTTGCCAGAGAGTTGCCAGGAGGAGGAAGAGGAGGGGGCTCGACCGAGCTCAGGGATGGCTGTGGGGGCTGGGGACACTTGGGACAGGGGACAGGTGCCCTGAGAACTTGGCAAAGTAGGGAGGACACAGGCAGCAGACTCTGGAAAGACCCTTATCACAGGCCCTCCCAACTCAGGCCGCATCCCCACTGAGGGAACAGCATCTGTCCCCACCCGCTGTGGGCTGAAGCAAGGACTCCGCTGTGACAAGGACTCTGCGGAAGGAAGAGGGCACACAGCTGGAGGAAGAAGCCAGGCTGGGGAGTTGGCGAGGACCCAAACCAAAGGCTGAAAACCCAAGGCCTTTGCATTCCACGCTGCTTTCTTGGCTCTCACTGAGGGTGGACATAAGAAAGTTCAGAGCAGGAAACTGCTCTCCTTCCAGAGGACTCCAGGGGTACATGGTTGGCTGGCCTCTCACCCACCCACTGTGCCCTTCTGGGACACAAAGAGAGAACGGCCACATGAAGGGCAGCTGCTGATGGGTGACCAGGTACATGGAGAAGAGTGGGCAAGTAAATGAATTGGTACACTGTAGGGAAGGGGGCAACAGATGGGTAAGAGGGTGAGGGTGGATGGATGGTGGGTAGATGGGTGGATGGGTGGGTAGGTGGGTGGGCAGGCTGATGGATGAGTGGGTAGGTGGATGGGTGGATGGGTGGGTAGGTGGATGGATGGGTGGTTAGGTGGGTGGGTGGATGGATGGATGGTGGGTGGACAGGTGGGTGGGTGGATGGATGGTGGGTGGACAGGTGGGTGGATGGGTGGGTGGGTGGGTGGGTGGATGGATGGTGGGTAGATGGGTGGATGGGTGGGTGGGAGGGTGGGTGGGTAGGTGGGTGGATGGTGGGTAGATGGGTGGATGGATGGGTAGGTGGGTGGATGGATGGGTAGGTGGGTGGGCAGGCGGATGGATGAGTGGGTAGGTGGATGGGTGGATGGATGGTGGGTAGATGGGTGGATGGATGGGTAGGTGGGTGGGCAGGCAGATGGATGAGTGGGTAGGTGGATGGGTGGATGGATGGTGGGTAGATGGGTGGATGGATGGGTAGGTGGGTGGGCAGGCGGATGGATGAGTGGGTAGGTGGATGGGTGGATGGATGGGTAGGTGGGTAGGTGGATGGATGGGGGTGGGCAGGTGGATGGATAGGGGGTGGGTGGCAGGGAGGATGAAGGATTAGTGAGTGTGTGGATGGTTGATAAATGTGTAAATAGGTGGGCAGGTAGATCACTGGGTGGTAAGATCGAGGATGAAGAATGATTACAAATCCTCACAGTCACAGTCTGGAAAAGACCAGCAGACTCTGGTGAGATCTCACAGGATGCTGTTCATGCACTTGTTCAGGCCACCGTTTTGAGGGCGGCCTTCAGTACAACAGGCCCAGAACACGTGTGCGTGGTCTACCCAGAGTGGGCCCAGCTGCTCACTCTGAGCAGGCTCACAAGTCTGATACGGAAATCCCGATGTCAGTGCCCAGGTTTGTCCCAAGAGGTGACATCAGCAGGAGGAGAATTATAGGTGTCCACACTATGGGAGAGTGTCTGTCCCTGGCAGCAGTGCCCTTGAGATGGCACCCCGAGGGCACTCTGGGGTGCACAGAGCGAGCAGAGGAGCAGGACCACTGCAGGTCCCGAGCCAACCAGGAGGAGCCGTGCCTGCCTCTCATATGGTGTCCTCCTGCCCAGGTGACCAGCAGTACTGGAGGCCCAAAGGGGCTGGGAGCTGTGCCTCCGGCCAGCACCGGGCTCTCAGCCGCCCTTTGTCCCTGACCCCGCAGCTGCCCCTCTGAGTGACGCACTATTTCTCTGAGCTGAGGTTTTTTCCTTTTCTAGCCTTCTCAGTTGAAAATCTGAGCCTACTGGGGCTGGGAGTGTAGCTGAGTGGTACACGCAGGGTCGTGGTTTCAATCCCCAGCACCAAAAAACCAAAAACACTTGAACTCCAATTTTCAGTTTTAATAAATAAATGAAAGGCTGCGCATCTTTCTCCAGGTCACACGAGCCACATCCCACAGGTCCTGAGGCGAATGTCCTCGGTCAGGCAGCTACAGATTGTTCACAGTCTCCATTTTTATTTCTTCTTCAGCACCCGCGGAAATAGCTCACAGGGCGTGCTCAGGTGCACACATTTTGAGGTACTTTCTTTTTGTGGCTGACTCCTAATTTTACTGCATTGTGGTTATTGAATTTAACCTGTAAATATTAATTTTAATTTGTTGAAATTCCTTTTGCCTCCTATTATGCAGTGTTTTAATGTTCATACTGTGTTAAATATATATATATATGTGTGTGTGTGTTATATATATTCTATTTCTTGAGTGTGCATTCTTGTGTCTATTAAATTAAGGTTTAGCTATTTTATTCAAATCTTGTATATATTTATTTATGGTTTATTCATTGTTTTCTGGCCAATCTCTCCTATTATGATTAGGAATTCACACATTTCCCTTCACTTTACATATTTTTCATCATATGTTTTAGTTTATGACTCTCACACATTATGAGTTGTGCTATTTGCCTTTCACCTTTTAAGTATTTGTCAATTTTATTTTAGATAATATAAACATTGTTAGTTTATATTAATTTATACTGATATAATATAATTTTTTCATTCTGTACTGTCTAACTTCCTTGATTACTTTTAGACATACACACATCTCTTCTAACCAACATTCTAGTCAGAACTTATTTGTTCTTATTCAATCCGAGAATTTTTATTTTTTAATATGTTTATTTAAACCATTGACATTTATTGTGATTTCTGCCAAAGTAAATGTTAATATTTTCTATTTTGTTTGGTTTTTTCCCCCTTCTCAAATTATTTTGGATAAAATGTTTATTTTATTCCATTTTTTCCTCAACAGGCTATGACATATTTATATCGCTCCCAGTTCTCACTCCTTGTGGGTGTAGAAGACACACTCGTAAACTTAGGTTTTTTCCTAACAAGGTTGAGACTTAGTCAGGGCCTGGACACTGGCCAGGAAGACCAAGCTGGCCACGCATGGCACTTTGTCTGGCCCTCCACGTCCCCTTCAGATGCCTGTGGGATTTTATTCCTCCATTGTTGATATTCTTTTATCTCTCTGAGCTTAACCAGATGCTACTCTTCTGCGTTTTTGCTCCCTCACCTGTGAAACATGGGCAGGGAGCCCCATGGCCCAGGCAGCTCTCTCTCCCACCACCCACTGTTCTCACAACTTTGGGGAACAGCAGAGATGTGGGGACCCCCCCCCCATAGAGACCATCAGCTCCCGGAGGTGAAGGAAAAGGGAGGTTTGCTGAGCAGCGCAACAGCTAGAAAAGGAGCACTTCTGCCCTCAAAGTGGCAACACCTTTTTCAAAAGAAAATTTCCAATTCTCAGGAGGCCAAGATAGGAACCAAAAATAAGAGAAATACTAATGCCTTGTGATCAGAAGGCCAATTGCGAGGCATCCAATTTGTGCACATGGGCAAAGAAATTGTCCCTGAAAAAAGTGCAAATTGCTACTTGCTGCATGTAAATGAAATGCTAATTGCTTTTTGCAAACAATATTTATGCAAATGGTCCCACACTCTGCACAGCGGCATGGATTCGCAGTCACGGGTACATTTGTCACCAGCCCCCCTTCACCTCCAGACCTGAGGGGCTGGTGGGGCCCCTATAGATCGGGCCTGTGTCCTGCACTCAGGGCCCTCTGAGGCCTCCTCCCTCCCCACAGGAGGAGCTGGGCGTCCCTGTCCTCCTGCCAGGGAAGGTCCTGGCCCCGCATCTCCTCTGCCCCATACGCGGCAAGGCCAAACCTCCACTCCTACAGGCGAAGCTGACGACACCAGGTTCCACTAACAAGGCCAAGAATCAAGGGCCTTGGAAAACCTCTGGCCCGCCGCACTAGCATTTTCCGATTCACAGGAAGACTGGAAATCATAAGAGCAAGGCCCATACACCAGCTGAAGAAAACGCTCAGCAATACAAACAGTTACAGAAATGAAATCAACTGATCCTATGCGAGGAAGAGTCTTAACACCACTCGAAGTCAAGAAAAGCAGATCCATCCAAGAGGACTTCAGCTGCTGCAGGCTGCCCCAGCTGCCTCACCCACCTCCACCCAGAATCAGCACAGAAAGGAGGAAGGCTGGAGCCATGCAAAGCCCATGCCCCGGGCAGACCTGGAAGACAGGGACACCCGGCTGCAAAACAACTACAGGAGAAGCTGAGTGTGGGGGCTTACACCTGTAATCGCAGCACTCAGGAGGCTGAGGCAAGAATATCACTAGGAGTTCAAGGCCGGCCTGGGCTACATAGTGAGTTCAAGGCCAGCCTGAACTCCATAGTGAGACCCTGTCTCAAAAAACAGAAACAAAAACTACAGGAGAAAGTGAAGTGCAGAGAAGCCCAGCACCAGGCTGCACACAGGGTGAGAACTGGAACAACCATGGGGAAGAGATGCTGAGAGCTGAGCGGGTGTACAGTTGCCCTAAAGCCGCCAGAATCAGAGTCCACCCCAAGCCCCAAGTGGGAAGGCAGCATCTGCGTGGGTCAGAGCCAGGCGGGGCAGGAGGTGGAAGGGAGTCAGGCAGATGGGGCAAGGTCTTAAACAGTTAAGCTAAATTAAACTAAAAGTCAGGGCTTAAGTGAGTTAACAAAGGGCCCAAATAATTAACTTAAATAAACTATCGGGGCCTAATAAAATATAACAGACAAAAGGCAGGTCTATAAACAAATGGGAGAAGCCCCAGAGGAAGTGAAATACAAACAAAGCAGCTGCTTTCAAGACCTCAAAGGCCTTCCAGCAACCGGTAGCAGCCTTGAGTTCCGTCACACTCACCTACTCCAAAACCTGTCAAGTCCCTGGACTTAAGCATCTGGTTTTTTCTGCCTTTCAGAAACCCCGTCTGACAGCTTTTCTTTGTATTCTTACACATTCGGCCATCCCCCCACCACTTGCTGCTTGCTGATTCGTTGGCTTCAATCTACATTGCCCCAAAACACAGACCCAAGAGAGGAGACCTGGTTACAGAGCTGCATTGGTGTGGAGAGAGCACTCTGGGGAGCAAAAGCCACAAAGGGAGACGCCGCAGTCATCAGGCAGAAAAGGCAACAGGGTGAGGGGGATTCAGGCCCTGTAGGAAGAAATGAATCCAAAACTCTGGAAGACACGTGGTCCTTCCTGCTCTCTCCACCACCTCCAAAAAGTAAAACTGAATGTCCTACACAGGAGAGGCTGCCATGAAAGCAGAAAACTTGCAAACCACTCCACGTTTGCAGCATGCACAGGAGAAAATGAAATCTACTCTATTATGACAAAAACCAGAAAGCAAACATCAGCACAGCTCAGCTGATAACAATCCCGCTTCCTGGGGATGAAAATGAAGAGGGAGAAATTGCAAGACAGCATCCCAAGCCGAACCAGATAGATTCGCAAAGCCCTGGGGTAAGAAACCCATCTTGAGTCTGAAATTCAAAAGCTAAGAGGGTAAGCGCACAGAGGAAAGAAGTGAAAGCGTTGGTGGAAATCACAAAAAGAAGTGGACAAAACAGAAAAAATCATCTCAGAAATGAGTCTAAGTCACGAGCTGCCAAGGAAGAAAAGACAGAGACATAAGAAAGCAACCGAGAAAACATGAATGAGATAATGAAAGGAGCACAGCGCCAGAGAGAAAGTGGGAGCCACAGAGGGCGGGGAGGAGGGGTTACCAGTACACTGGAGCAGAGCGGGGGGCAGGGTCATCCCGAAAACCACGCTCCAGGAAATGTCCCAAAAACAGAGACCAGCGTCTGTGTGGAGAAAGCTGCAGCCCCGGGGGCACCTGGGAAAATGAGCCTGAGCGATGGACTCAGAAAATTCCCAATGAAACTGCTACATCACACAAAGCGAGAAAAGGCTCTCTAAGAACAAGAGAGCCAGCCTGGTATCAGACTGCTCAGAAAGAGCGGCAGAGCAAGGTGACTATGGAGCAACCTGGTCACAGTATCAGTGAAAGAAAGTCCGAAGCAGCTTTCTTTCCCATGGGGACAATGGTCTCGTGTCTCTGCGAGGTGCAGGGGGTGAAGGGCCCAGGAGAGGAGGCAGCCTGACCTCCTTCAGGCTGGGCTTGAATTCCAGAGCTTTCCAGCCCACAGGCCTGTGCTGGACAGCTTCCCTTCACTTACAGAGCATCGAGACCATTAACGTAGGAAGCAGAAATATTCCGTTTGCTCCACGGGTTTGGCGGTTCTAGCCGAGAGCTGGTCGGCCCCGTAATTTTGGGCCTGTGTGAGGCAGCCATCATGGCAGGGCGCCCTGGTGGTGCAAAACTGTCATAGCATGAGCTGGGCAACCAAGAAAGACTAAGAGGGGAGGGGAGGGGAGGGGAAGGACAGGGAAGGAAGAGGGTGGCGGAGGGGTGGCCCTGGGTCCTGCAGTCCCCTCGAATGATCTGAAGACCTCCCACCTTCCAAAGGTTCCACTACCTTTCAATGGCACCACCCTGGGGACTAAGCCTTTGACACACGGGGCTTTGAGGGATGCTTAAGGCCCACAGTACAGCAGGGCCTTTCCCTTCTCAGAGAGGATGTGTTTACATTGGAAACATGACACTTGTCTCCCTCTCTCCCTTAGGGGTGGGGGATATGTGTGTAGCATTTCTGTATGAGTCCCAAGACTCACAGTCTGGGGTCCCTTCCTGTAGTGCAAAGCTCCCTTCTGCACAGGCAGGGTCCCCAAGTAGGGACTGGGCCACAGGGAAACACAGTGAAGGTGTTCTGTAAATCTCCCGCATCAGAAATCTTGAGCTCACATGTTGAGTAAAATAAAAATGTACAAATATACAAATGCATCCATATCCAGCCAAGCTGCCCTTCAAGTGTGGAAGATAGAGAAGACTTTTAGTTGTGCAAGAATTTAGGGAATTCTGAATCACGAGCCCTTCTCTAAGAACTGTCTAAAGGATTAACTTCATCCAACCCAAAGACCAGAAAATTTCACAAAAGATCTATCATGGGAAGGAAGTGAAAGACTTATATACTGATGTTACACTTTGTGCAAAGGGGAATAACGCCACTCTGAAAAATCACAGAAGGAGACACAGAGAAAAATACTGTAACTCCATTAGGTGTCGTACAGATCATGGCTGGAGGACACGCATTATGTAGTTTTTTTTTTAATTTTTTTTAAAGACAACAAGTAAACATTCTCATGTATTAACAAACTCAAGCATTAGAGAATGTACAAATACCTTTTGGAGAAAAATATTACTCAGTATAAGATTAAGCTATGTAAAAGCTAGGTAAAAATAGAAGACTGAGGAATGGAATAGTCACAGTGAAATTGCATTTTCATACTAGGGAGACAATACGATGTTTACAAATGTGCATCTGGTTTATTTCGCTTGTGAGTATTTTCTCGAGTTGCATCCATTTACCTATAAAAGTCTCCAGTTTATCCTTCTTTATGGCTGAGTAGTACTCCATTGTATAAAAATACCACATCTTTCTTATCCATTCCTCGGTTAACGGGCATTTGGGTTGTTTCCACGATCTAGCTATTACAAATTGTGTTGCTATAAACATGGGTGCACATATATCGCTGTAGTACGATGTTTTTAATTCTTCTGGGAAGATGCCCAGAAGGGGAATAGCTGGGTCAAATGAGACCTCCAATCCCAGTTTTTTGAGGAATCTCCACACGGATTTCCACAGTGGCTGTACCAGTCGACACTCCCACCAACAGTGGAGAAGGGCTCCTTTTTCCCCCACAGCCCCTCCAGCATTTGTTATTAGTTGGTTTCTTGATAATAGCCATTCTTTCTGGGGTGAGAGGGAATCTCAGTGTTGTTTTAATTTGCATCTCTCGAATAACTAGTGATGTTGAACATTTTTTCATATATTTATTTGCCATTAGTATTTCTTCATCTGAGAAGTGTTTATTCATCTCAGAGGCCCATTTTTGGATTGGGTCTTTAAATTTGGGAGGTCTGATTATTTTGAGTTCTTTGTATGTTCTCGATAGTAATCCTTTGTCTGAGGAACAGCTGACAAACATTTTTTCCCACGTTGTGGGTTGTCTCTTCACTCTGTTGGTGGTTTCTCTTGCTGTGCAAAAGCTTTTTAATAAGATGAGATCCCAGTTGTTGATTCTTTGTGATAGTTCCTGTGCGGTTGAAGTTTTATTCATAAAGTCTTTGCCTACACCAATGTCTTCAAGAGTTTTACCTATTCTATTTTCCAGGAGATTTAATGTTTCTATTTTAATATTAAGTTCTTTGATCCATTTTGAATTTAGTTTAGTGCACGGTGAAAGATATGGGTCTAATTTTAATCTTCGGCATGTGTATATCCAATTTTTCCAGCACCATTTATTAAAGAGGCTGTCTTTCTTCCAGTGAATGTTTTTGGCACCTTTGTCAAAGATAAGGTGGCTTAGTATGTCTGGAGTTGTTTCTGCATCTTCTATTCTATTCCATTGATCTTCAGGTCTTTTTTTTTTGCCAATACCATGCTGTTTTTATCACAGTAGCTTTATAGTATAATTTTAAATCAGAGATTGTGATGCCCCCTGCCTTGCTTTTGTTGCCCAGAATTGCCTTTGCTATTCTAGGTCTCTTCTGGTTCCAAATGAATTTTAGGATTGTTTTCTCTAATTCTGTGAGATATGTTGTTGGAATTTGATCGGAATTGCATTAAATCTGTATAACAGTTTTGGAAGTATGGCCATTTTCACTATATTGGTTCTTCCGACCCAAGAGCAAGGGATATCTTTCCATTTTCTGATATCCTCTTCAATCTCCTTTTTCAGAGTACTGTAGTTTTCAGTGTAGAGGTCTTTTACTTCCTTTGTGAGATTGATTCCTAGGTATTTCATTTTTTTGGATGTGATTGTGAAAGGTGTTGTTTCCCTAATTTCTCTCTCAGTGAGTTTGTTATTCATGTACAGGAAGGCTATTGATTTTTGAGTGTTGACTTTGTATCCAGCTACACTACTGAATTTGCTTATTAAATCTAGCAATTTTTTAGTGGAGTTTTTGGGGTCTTCTACGTAGAGAATCATGTCATCTGCAAATAATGATAATTTAACTTCTTCCTTTCCAATCATAATTCCTTTTATTTCTTTCTCTTGTCTAATTGCTCTGGCTAAAGTTTCCAGGACTATGTTGAATAAGAGTGGGGACAGTGGACATCCTTGTCTTGTTCCTGATTTTAGAGAGAAGGCTTTCAGTTTTTGTCCATGTAGTATGATATTGGCTGATGGTTTGTCATAGATAGCTTTTATCAGACTGAGATAAAGACCCTCTATTCCAATTTTCTGTAGGGTTTTTATCATGAATGGGTGCTGGACTTTGTCAAAAGCTTTTTCTGCATCTATTGAGATGATCATATGATTTTTGTCCTTGGTTCTGTTAATCTGGTGTATTACATTTATTGATTTACGTATGTTGAACCATCCCTGGGATGAATCCAACTTGGTCATGGTGTATAATCTTCTTGATGATTTGCTGCATTCTTTTTGCCAGTATCTTATTGAGGATTTTTGCATCTATGTTCATTAGGGAGATTGGTCTGTAGTTCTCTTTCTTAGTTAGGTCCTTCTCTGGTTTTGGTATCAGGGTAATGCTTGCTTCCAGGAATGAATTTGGGAGTATTGCTTCCCTTTCAATTTCATTAAAGAGTTTGAGAAGTAGTGGTGTTAGGTCTTCTCTAAATTTCTTGTAGAATTCAGCAGTGAATCCATCAGGGCCTGGGCTTTTCTTTGTTGGGAAGTTTTTAATTACATCTTCGATTTCATTGATTGTTATTGGTTTATTTAGGATTTTTCTATCTTCTTGGTTGAGCTTTGGTAATTCATATGTATCTAGGAATCTGTCCATTTCTTCTGCATTTTCCATCTTATTAGAATACAAGTTTTCAAAGTAGGTGTAGATGATCTTCTGGATTTCTGCAGGGTCCATTGTGATATCACCCTTTTCATTCTTAATTGCATGGATTTGAGTACTTTCTTTCCTTTTTTTAATAAGGTTGGATAAGGGTTTGTCGATTTTATTTAATCTTTCGAAGAACCAACTCTATGATTCGTTGATTCTTTGTATTGTTTTTTAGTCTCCAATACATTAATTTCTGCTCTGATCTTTATAATTTGCTCCCTTGTACGATCTTTTGGCTTAGCCTGCTCTTCTTTTTCTAGAAGTTTGAGGTTCACCATTAGGTTGTTTATTTGTGCTTGCTCTATTTCTCTGATATAGGAATTTAATGCTATAAATTTCCCTCTTAGGACTGCTTTCATTGTATCCCATAAGTTCTGGTATGTTGTACTGTCATTATCATTCAGTTGCAGAAACTGTCTAATTTCTTCTTTAATTTCATCTGTGACCTATTGGTTGTTCAGTAGGGTGCTATTTAATTTCCATGTGTTTAGGAAGTTCTTGTGGTTTCTTTTGCCCTTGATTTCCAATTTCATTGCACTATGGTCTGATAATATACATGGGATAATTTCAATTCCTTTGCATTTACTTAAGCAGGTTCTATGAGCTAGTATGTGGTCTATTTTGGAAAATGTCCCATGTGCAGCTGAGAAGTATGTGTATTCTGATGTTGTGGGGTGGAACACTCTGTAGACATCTACTAAGTCCATTTGTTCCAAAGTTTGGTGCAGTTCTAATATTTCTTTGTTGATTTTTTGTCTAGTTGATCTGTCTTTTTGTGACAGTGGAGTATTGAGATCCCCCAATACAATTGTATTAGTGGTTATTTGATTTTTCATGTCCATTAATATTTGTTTTATATATAGTTGGGTGCACTGGTATTTGTTGCATATATATTTATGATTGTTATCTCTTCCTCTTGGATTTTCCCCTTTACAAGGATGTAGTGACCTTCTTTATCTCTCTGAATCATTCTTGGCTTGAAATTCACTTTGTCTGTGAAAAGAATAGCTACACCTGCTTTTTTCTGGGTTCCTGTTGCATGGAGTATTGTTTTCCATCCTTTTACTTTCAGTCTATGAATTTCTTTTTGAATTACATGTGTTTCTTGTATACATCATATTGTTGGATCTTGCTTCTTGATCCATTCACCAGTCTGTGCCTTTTGATTGGTGAATTGAGACCATTAACATTAATGGTTAAAACTGATATGTATTGACTTATCCTTGTCATGTTATTTTCTTGTTGTTGGCTCCCCCTCTTTTAATTTTTGTTTTCCCTCCCTCTCTTTAATCATTTGCTCTGCCTGGTGGATTCCTTCTGTTGAGGTTTCTGGAGTTGTAGTCCTTGTTATCCCTTTCTAGAATGTCCTTCAAAACATTTTGGAGTGCTGGTTTGGTGGTTATAAATTTTCTCAGATGTTCTTTGTCATGGAAGTATTTTATTTCTCCGACAGTTTTGAAAGATAGTTTTGCGGGGTACATCAATCTAGGTTGAAGATTATTTTCCTTTAGAACTTGAAATACATCATTCCAAGCTCTTCTTGACTTGAGGGTTTGTGCTGAAAAGTCCGCTGTGATTCTGATGGGCTTTCCTTTATAGGTGATTTGTTTCTTTTCTCTAACAGCTTTTAAGAGTCTACTCTTATGTTGAATTTCTGGAACCTTGACTATGATAGGCCTGGCTGAAGATTTTTTTTGATCGTGGCTAATTGGAGTTGTATAAGCCTCACTTATCTGAACGTCAAATTCTTTTTCTCTACCAGGGAAATTTTCTGTGATAATGTCTGTGACCAGTGTTCTGATGTCATTTATGCTATCTCCTGCTTTTTCATTGAATCCTATCACTCTTGTTATTCTTCTTTGCATCATCTAGCAACTGCTGGATTGATTTTTCATTGTCCCTTGATATTTTTAAGAATTCTTTCTTTTCATGATCACTAATTGCAAGCCTGTCTTCTATATCTGAGAGCCTGTCCTCCCACTGGCTTAATCTGCTACAAATACTTTCAATGGAATTTTTGTTCTCCTGGATATCTGCTTGAATCTGCTTTATGGATTCCATTTCTTTCCTATGCTGAGCATTCATGGCTTCCATCATTTTCTTAAGCTCATCTATTTTTTTGTCTGTGTCTGCTCTAGCGTCCTTAAACATGGTCTTCATTGTGGACCTTATCTCTGCAGTTATCTGAGAAATTATTTCTGATTTAAATTTTTCCAGAGCCTCATTCAACTGCTTTGTTGTTACCACTTCAGAGATGTCAGGTGGGTGGCTTTTGGTTTGTCCCACCTCACTGTCCCCTGGGTTTGCCTTTGGTGAACTGGATGTGTGGGGTTGCATCTTGTTTATGTGTCGTCTCATTTTCTTTTCTTTCTTTAGTTTAATTCCTGGGTTGCTGTTTGTAAATTGCCTATGGTAGGTTGCTTTATTGCTAGTGTTTCAAACTCTTAGGAGATTCTTGGAATACCAGGAAGAAAAGCACCAGTCAGTGTGTCCTTCTCGGCTGGTGCTTCTCTGTACCGTGGTGTCTTGCGTTCGTCTGCGGAGGTTCCCACTGGAGCCGTGGATGGAGTGGCGGCCGCCCTGAGTTCTGAGCTCAGCTGCTGCCCCCCCCACAATGGCGCCCAGCTAGTGGCTCTCTTGCGCGCCTGATGGCTGGGTGTCAGCACTCACCACCAGTCACTGTGACCTTCACGGCCGCTGCTTCCCTGTCCTGCGGCATCTCGCGTTCCTCCGTGGAGGTCCCCGCTGGAGCCGTGGATGGAGAGGCACCGCCCTGAGTTTCAAGTTCAGCTGCTGCCCCCGCACAATGGCGCCCGGCTAGTCGCGCTCTCGCGTGCGAGACGGCTGGGCATCAGCACTCACCGCCAGTCAGCGTGTCCTTCATGGCCGCTGCTTCTCTGCACCGCTGCTTCTCGCGTTCCTCCGTGGAGGCCCCCGGGAGCACTGGCAGTCACTGCGTGTCCGCAGATTTGAACCACTTCAGTGGTGCTGGGATTCCCAACACAGGGAAAAGGCGCCAGTGGCCACCTCCTTCTTCTTTGTTGGAGCTTCTCTCTTCACTTTCTCCGTGGGCCCCAAACTGCTTCAGATCTTTCCTGGGTCCAGGGGAGCCACTTCCCTCTTTCTTGTCCTCCTCCAGTCACTATATTTCAGTGTCGGGATGGCAACTTTTGGAAAGGTTCACTGCCTGCTTCTTACACATCCGCCATCTTTTTTCCTCCGGAAGACTAATTCTACCTCTTCCAGCATCTGGAGCCCGCATTATGGTTTAGATCTAGAATGTCCCCCAGCATTCTCATGTGCTCAGAAACAGGATTTTCCGAAGGTGATTAGATCACAGGAGTCCTATACACATCAACAGATTCATCCACCAATCAGTTCAGAAGCTGAGTGTGGTGTTAGGAGGTGGGGCCTTGTTGGAAGAGGTGGGTCACTGGAGTGTGACCTGAAAGGGTGCATCTCCCTCACAGCTCCTCCCTTCTCTCTCTGCTTTGTGGTCACCATGACATGAGCAGCTTTCCTCCACACTAAACCCTTCCACCATGCCATTTCTGCATTTAAGTCTGTAGACCAGGGACTGAAACTTCTGAAACTGTGATCCAAAATAAACCTCTCCTACTTTAAATTGCAGGTGTCAGGAATTTTGTCCCAAAAATGAAAGAGTAACTAAGATAGATTTTTGGTACCAGGAGTGGGGTTGTGAATTGTGGGGTCAGGTTACTGTGAATGTACCTGACCATGTGGTTTAAAAGTCTTTGGAACTAGTTCACATTAGGAGTTTGGAAAGGTTTGGAGATGCTAGGAAAACCCTAGAATGCAGTAAGCTGACCTTGAACAGAGATTCCAGTCAGAGCTCAGAAGCCAAAATGCCAATAGGAATGCAGACAGTAAAAACCAGGCTCAAGTGATTCAGAGGGAAAGAAAGACTCCTTTGGCAGTTGGACTTGAGGCCATGTGTGTTATGCTCTGGCTGAAAATTTGTCTTCATCTTGCCCATGTTATGAGACTTTGAAAGAGACTGAGATTAAGAGTGGCACACTAATCAATCTGGAGGAGGAAACTTCAAGGAAGCCCAATATTCAGGTTGTAGCATGGATAATGCTGGCTTCTTTTAGCCATTTTGCCATGAGAATTGAACCAAAGAGTAGAGCTGAATAATTTGAAATTTTTGCTTGTGGCCAGAAGGGAAGCACCTATAAAGTTGGGGCCTGTAAGTTTAGGACTTGTAAAGCTGGGGCCTAGGACAGCTTGGTTTTTGAAAAGATTAGCATTACAAAGAATCAAAGTTCTTTGCATTGGGGTAATATAAAAAATGCCTTGAGGACAGCTCATAAATCAGCACAACCTCGCCCTCCACAGCCCCAAAGGTGCAAAAATGAAAGACTGTTTGGAAAGGGAGCCACAGAGCATCATGTTTGAGAAGAGCCATCTACAGAATTGTTTCCCTGTTATTTGTTTTATAGTGCTTGGCTATCCGGACCCTCAGGCCTCTGTAGCTATGATCCAAAGGGGCCTAGCTAGTACTCGAGCTAGCCACACACCTTGGTGTCATCTATGTGGTGTGGATTTCTCAGGCATGCAGAATGCAAGACTTACATGTCATGGAGGCTTCCACCTTGATTTCAGAAAAAGATGTAGCAGGCCAGGGAGTGTGCCCCTGAGAGAACAGTGCATGAAGCTGTAAGGGTGAAGTCAAAGGGGCAATGGAGACTCCAGGAAGTTAGAGAAGCCAGGAACATGGGATGTCTACTGAGGAAAGCTACAGGAAGTGGTAGAGCTGCCACAAGAGAGAGGCCATGAGGATTACAACCAGCAATTTCACAAGGGTGAGGATGCCCAAGCCCTTTGAAACTCACATCTCATCAACCTGCCCTGTGTGCTGGACATAGAGCTACAGTATTTAACACTTGCCCTGGTGGATTTTGGTCTGGCTTTGGTCTCATTCCTTTCTATCCCCCTATTCCTCCCTTTTGGAATGAGAATGTTTACCCTGTGCCATTGTATGTTCAAATTGTTTAACTTTCTTTTTTATTTATACAAGGGCTCACAACTAAGAGTTTGCCTTGAGTCTCAGAGGAGACTTTGGACTTGGACTTTTCAGCAATGCTGGAACTGTTAAAACTTCGGTGACTCTTAGAGATGGACTAAAAGCATTTTGCATAAAGATGTGTGCATGAGTCTTTTGGGGGCCAGGGACAGAATGTCATAGTTTAGACCTAGAATATCCCCCAAAACTCTCATGTACTCAGAGGCAGGGCTTTTGGAAGGTGGTTGGATCGGTGGGGCATTATACTCCTCAGTGGATTCATCCGCTAATGGGTTCAGTAGTCTAGTGTGCTGTTAGGAGCTGGAGCCTTGTCAGAAGAGGCAGGTTCCTGGGGGTATGACTGGAAGGGTACGTCTCCCTCCTGGCTCCTCCCTTCTCTTTCTGCCTCCTAGTCACCATGACATAAGCAGCTTTCCTCCATGCCAGGCCCTCCCACCATGCTGTTCCTGCATTTCAGCCTGTCAGCCATGGACTGAAATGTCTGAAGTTGTGATCCAAAATAGATCTCTTCTCCTTTACCTTGTGGATGTTGGGCGTTTTGTCCCTGCCAGTTACCACTGATAACTAGCGCACAGCAGTGGGAGCTCCAGGGAGAGAACAGGAAGCTCGGTGCCTCTCTGCAGCATGAGTGCAAAGGTGGCTGCTAGCATAAGAACAAGAGCCCTGAAGAACCACAGAAGGGAAGAGCCAGGTGTACACACCGCACAGCAATATAACAGTGGCAGCTGACACTGAACACCTAGGTCTGCCTTGGTGCCTTTGGGCTGCTATTGCAAAACACCTCTGGCTGCATCATTTATAAACAGCAGAGACATCTGTCACATTTCTGGAGGCTGGAAGCCCAAGACCCAGGCAGCTGCAGCTTGGAGTCTGGTGAGGGCCCATTCACTGCTCTGTGTTCTCAGCAGAGGCAAACAGCTCCCTCCTTTACAAGGCATCTGCACAGAAGCACTAGGATATGAAACCCATCTTGAATCAGAAATTCAAATTCTAGGAAGTGGCTGAGTCCTGACACACACTGGGCACAACATGGCCTGCCGCTGCCCAGGAAGGACTTGGCTTTGGCCACACGCCACAGGGGCCTTTACCACCACAGCCACACGGCTAGGCTCACCATTCTCAGGGCCCCACAACATGCTCCTTCTGGAAGGACATTGAGTGACACAGCCCTGTGCTGCCACATACAGACCCAAAACTCCAAATGACACCACCAGTAGGGTGGGGCTTACAGGTGTGTTTTATATTCACACTTCACACACACACACACACACACACAATTTTAAGCATGGGAGATGCCAAATATACCTTCTCAACCATTCACAAAATAAAAGAACTGGTTACATATTAGATCACAAGAAATCAGTACATTCCCCAAAGTACAAATATCACAATCAATGATCCTTGATCATAATAAAATAAAACTGGGAAGTATTGACAAAATGAAAAGGCAGAAAGCCCTTCTACCTGGGAAACTTTTTTAATCAACATGATGGGAAATTGTGATGCATCAACCTGACTTGAGTAAGAACCACTGAGGAGACTGGTAAGTCCTGGCTGTGTCTGTGGGTGATTGACATGTAGGCCACAAACTGAAAGGGGAAGCCTGACATGGTGGTGCACGCCTGTAATCCCAGCACTCAGGAGGCTAAGGCAGGAGGATCACTGCAAGTTCAAGACCAGCCTGGGCTACAAAGCCCGTTCAAGGCCAGCCTGAACAGCATAGTGAAACCCTGTCTCAAAAAGACAAAAAACAAAAACAAAAACCAAAAAACTGAAAGGGGAAGACCCGCCCTGGATGTGGGTGCCACCAGCCAATAAGCTTGTAGCCTGGATGGAATAAAGAGGGGCAGAGGAAGGAAGTGCTCCCCCTTTCTTCTGAGGAGCTCTGGTTTTCACATGGCTTTTTTTTTTTTTTGTGGGTACTGGGGGTCAAACTCAGGACCTTGCACTTGCGAGCAGGCGCTTGTGCTGCTGAGCCGTCTCACTGGTCCTCACATGGCTTTGGATGTTGCTCTCCAGTTCCTCCAGCCCTGACTCTGCAGTGAGCTCCAGGCCTCCGACCTTCGACTGGATTCTCCAACTCCCCAATGCACTGAAGGCCATTTTTAATTCTTCCTTATCCACTCAGAAGGTGCCAGGAAGGGACCTTTCTGATCCTGTAAGCCCACCTAACAAATCCTTTGTGTGGCCATACATGTATTTTATATTATATCTATTCCTCTAGAACCCTGACAAATATAGTCGATTAAATAACTCTTGGGTGATAGGGGGCTACAAATTGAAATCACTTAATTTCTTTTTAAAATAATAATAAAAGCCAAGTGTGGTGGCGCTTACCTGTGATCCCAGCACTCCGGAGGCTGAGGCAGGAGGATGGCTGCAAGTTTGAGGCCAGCCTGGGCTACGAAGTGACAAAGTGAGTTCAAGGCCGGACTGAACTGCATTGTGAAACTCTGTCTCAAAAACACACAAAAAATAAAAGATTGTGTATCAGATTCCATGAGATATATGTAGAACAATTTTTAAAGAAAAACTCACAACTCTGCATCTTTTTATCAACAAAAGTCAAAGCAAGAAAGGGAGATTGGCCAGGCATGGTGGCACATCCTGTAATACCAGCACTCTGGAGGCTGAGGCGGAAGGATTACTGTGAGTTCGAGGCCAGTATGGGCTCCATAATGAGTTCAAGGCCAGCCTGAACTAAGTAGCGAGACCTTGTAGGTGGCAGAACAGTTGATGTGGCTGAGGTGGGGTGTTGCAGCTATGTTCTATAATCCTTAACTTCCTATTGTGCAATAATTATAGATTCACAGGAAATTGCAAAAATGTACAGGGGAAGCTGGGTATGGTGGCACATGCCTGTAATCCCAGCACTCAGGAGGCTGAGGCAGGAGGATCACTGCCAGTTTGAGGCCAGCCTGGGATACATAGTGAGTTCAAGTTTAGTTTGAACTACATAGTGAGACCCTGTCTCAAAAAAGAAATGTACAGGGGAGTCCTGTGCACCCTTCAGGGCGCCCTCTGTTCTCCAGCATACAGTGGTAACCCACAGCTGAGGCGTCAACTGACATGCCCTGGGCTCTTATGGGGGTGAAGCACCCAGATAGCCCTACCCTGCATACACCAGAGCTCTAGACACCCGGGAAGGAGCAGAGGTTTGGCATAAACTACAGCGTCCTCAGAGCAGTAATGGGACAGGAGCCCCATTTTCACACATTAGAAAATCTTAATAAGTGTGAAAAGAATAGAAATAGAATTTAAAATACCCACATAATGATAGAGAAGAAAAAAGAATAAAGAAAAACCCATTAATGCAAGAGAAATGAGAAATAGAGGAAGAAAGAAAAATCACAGGAAATGAGAATCATAAATAGAATTGTAGCATAATTCCAAACGAGTCAGTAAGTGCACACGGCCTGGACTGGCATGTTAAAATAGATTCGACAAAGCCAGATCCAGATGTATAGCTTCATAAGAGACACGTAATATAAGAACACAGGAAATTTAACTTCAAAAAGGAAAAAAACATTAATTTAGTAAATACTGCTTTATTGTCTTGAGGTTTGTAAAGCTATCTCACCACAAGACAAAATAATTTCAAGTAAAAAACCATTAATAAGGATTAAGGGAATTACTATACATTGGTGAATATAGCTGCAAATACATATAAGTAAATGCACAGTACTTAAAAAATTGACATTCACAGTGGAAGATGTTAATAATCACTTCATCACTGAAAAAAAGCCTAAAAAGGAATCAAAACAGGAGAGAAGCGGAAAGCATCCCTAGGCAGCAGAGGCCAATGAGCATGGCTAAACCAACGCTCGGGGAATACGCAACTTAAAACCACAGGTTACACTAGGATAAAGAACTAAACGTCTTGATTTAAGAATCCAAATCAGAGCCAGGCGTGGGGCTGCACGCCTGTAATTCCAGCGACTGGGAGGCTGATGCAGGAGGATCGCTGTGAGTTCAAGGCCAGTCTGGGCTACATAATGAGTTCAAAGCTAGCCTGAGCTGTACAGCAAGACCCTGTCTCAAAAAAACAAACAAACAGAATCCAAATCAGAAAATAGAAAATAATAGTGGAATAATCCCAAGAAAGCAGATGAGGGAACCAACCGCAGGGGTCAGTGCAAGCACGAAGGAGCCAGGGGACCAGGAGGAGCCCCTGGCCAGGCACCGACAGAAGCCAGCCGGAGGGGCGAGGAGGGGCCCAGCTCAGCCACACCCCACGAGTGATGCCGCTCCTGCTGCACCCGAAAGTGTGCTAAGCCTCATTGTGGTTCCCTCCTTGAAAAGGAGTTATTTATAAGTGCTTTCTCCTTCCCAACTGTGGGCCCTACTGACCTCTTGTTATTGACTCTTAAGTGTCACACTTTAGATCTAAAATATCCCCAAAATGTCTCCTGTGTGTGTAAGGTGACTGGATCCTGGGGGTGCTGTGCCCATCCATTGGTCCAGTGAAGAGTCCAGATGGAAGGGCCAGGGATATAGCTCAGTGGCACAGCGCCTGCCTGGCAAGCACAAGGTCCTGAGTTCGATTCCCGGTTCCAAAAAAAAAAAGTAAAAAAAATTTTAAATTAAAAAAAAAAAAAAGAGTCCAGATGGAAACGTGCAGCGTGAAGGCGGGGCCTGAGCAGAGAAGGCAGTACTGGGGCGCGGCCTGGGAGGGTTTCTCTCCCTCCCTGACTGTCCCTTGGCCCTCTGCTTCCTGGGTGCCATGCAGTGAGCAGCTCTCCTCCAGCCCTTCCCACCTGAGTCAGCCCACAAGGACTGAATCCGTTAAAACTGAGACAAAATGCACCTGTCCTCCGTTAGGTTATGGGCTTTAGATATTCTGTCCCACAGACGAGAAGTGACTAAGACACTAAGTTCACTGCAGACTGATCAAAGAACGTGGCCGCGGGACGCTCTGTTCGGCATTTCTGACACATGGCCCACTTCTCCAACTGGTCCTGGACGCTGAGAAAGATCGCGCAGCTTCTGACTGAGTTCAGTGGCTCACCCGGCGGTGAAGACTCCCTCTCCTCGCTCGCTGTCACTACTGTTTACATCACTATTGCCGCAAGCACTTGCAAAGTGACCAGCCCAACTGGTGTGGGGAACCGAAGTTCACGCCGTGTTTCATGTAAGTTAGTTTAAATGTAGATGGCTGCATGTGGCGAGCAACTAGGGCATTATACATGACCGGCACCAGCTTGGTCTGTTTAACAGATGGCCCTGAGAATATGGGCTTTCCAAAGGCGAAGGAGTAAATTCATCCCTGTCCTACACCATATGCACGTTTACATCCCACGTGGATTAAAGATGTGGAAACCAAACTAGACCCCGTTAGAAGACATCAGAGAACATGCTTGTGATATTGCTAACGAGTGGTTTCTTACACCACAAAATCAACAGATGGTAGAGCAATTTGTTTCACTTCAGCTATAAAATATCCAAATGTCAGAAAGAGCCTACAAAGTGAAAAGGCAGACAGAAGATCTAGAGAAAAGCTTTGTAGCACATATGATTAATGATGAAGTTGAATCCAGCATCTATAAAGAATTCCTATAAAAATGGATTTAAAAGAAAAGACCTGCAACCCAGTTACAAAAGTGAAGGGGTGCTGCATGCCAGCTCCTTGTGGCCCCATAGGAGGGGCAGCCGCCAGACAGATGCCCAGCCCTGCTGCCTACAGCCCCTCCATCCTCCTCCCAGACATGCGACAGGGGCATCAGGGGACAGACGCACTGCTCTCCCATCCCGGATGGCACACGCCTCTCACGAGGCAGCCAGCTGCAAACCCTGTCCCCGGTCCTGGGCGTGCTGCCCACCACGACCTCAGCGCTCTTCCCTCCCTCACCCAGGAAAACTGGACGAAGGGGTTTTGCTCGTCCCCCTAACCTCAGCAGCAAGAGCCATCGCGTCCAGGAAGGACCAGGGGCAGCACCTGTGCGTGTTTCAGCTTCTCCAGGCCCAGAGAGATGCCAGCTAGAAACCAAGTGTGCCTCTCAGCCACAGTCCCGCAGGGACGCAGACGCCGTGTTCCCCGGGGGCACACAGCTGTCACACTGCACTTCTGGAAGAAGCGGCTGAAAACAAGTACCGTGACCTGCTAACCTCTATTGACCTGGAAGGCAAGTGTGCAGTGGGGGTGTGCTGCTTCCCGCACTTCCGTGGGGGCCCACATCATCACTCACGGTGTTTCCAGCGGGTCTCACATGGAAGATGCAAGCACAGCTCCCTCCAAGCCAGCCTTTGACCCATGGAGGTGACCTGGCCTCCTGGTCTCAGGCAAAGTGCACACTGGGACAGTCTCAGCCCAGTGGCGGTAGCCAGCTTGCAAGGAAGAGCCCAGGCCCACCTATCTCCCGCTCATTGTCCTGGCACCCCGGCAGCCGGCTGTGGTCCCTGCCAGGGGGTGGCTCAGCCTCCCCTGCACCCCAGGCCCAGCCCTCCCACCCTACCCCCACAGCGCAGCCCACCAGGACCCCCAGGTCCCCCCAGCTTCTAACTAGCCCTCACTGGCCCCCGCCTGGCCCTTGACAAACTCAGCCCAACCCATCTTCTCTCCCGGAGGTCTGTGAGGCTCCAGAGGACGTGGCACTGATTAAATGACCACAATGGACAGCATCCACCAGCTGTCAGAGGACAGGCACTGCTGCGAACTGTCCTGTCGGGCCCTGCAGGCATCCAGGGTACCTGTTGTCCCTAAGCAGGACCATACCCCATGCCACCCCAGCCAGAGGTCTCCTGCGACAGGGCTGAGGTGGGCAGCTGGGCCCCTCACCTTCCTCTCCTGCCCTGCATCAAGCCCCCCGAATCCCACTGCCCTGGGCCAGCACTTCCCAGACCCTGCTCCAGGGCCCTGACCACCCGCTGGAGAGGGAAGGAACCAGCTTTGACCAATCCCTTAACAATGGCCATGACCACCATCCTCTTGTTACAGAGAGGGAAACTGAAGCTCGGCGAGGTGCGACGACCTAACCACGCACCAGCCCGGCCTCACGGTGATCCCCAGATCTGCGCCTCTGGAGCACAGAAAAGCCTGTCCTCCAGAGGCAGGGCCTCCAGACAGTTGCACCCCACAGCCTGCTGACCTCTCCTGGAACCAGGCCTGGCCAAGCAGGAGAGCCCTGGGGGAGAGGGGAGCAGCCACCTCTCCAAGTGGCCAGCAGGACCTAGGGGCCAGTGACAGTTTGAGGGGCCCTGTGCTGCACCCCTCAGGATGCGGCAGGGGGGAAGCTAGTGCAGGCTGAGGGCCGCCCAGGGAGGAAGCCTAAATGGGAGCCCATGGTGGCATGGGACCAGGCGGGGGACAGTTCTGGCTCTGCGTGTCCCTGCCTGAAGTGGAGAGGTCAGGACTCAGCAGACACCAGGGGGAAGAGGGGTCACCAGGGGGTCTTGTAGTCCAGTACCCTGGAGATCCTGGGTCGCCTGGATGGCGAGCACCTCAAAAAGGCCTGAGCAAGGTGTCAGAGGAGACTCTAGGGTGCCAGGTCTCCCCGGGGACAGTGGGTGGGGGTTCTGCCACATGGACAGGAAAAGGGCATAAAGAAGGCAGGAAGACCGGCCTGCTGGAGTTGGGTTCCATCCCACACTGCTTGGGGACCATGTCCTGTGTGGGCCAAGAGCAAGGGAGGCCAGTGAGCTGGGCCAAGTGGCCCTGGGCCCTGCTGCCCTCAGGGTCACTTGTCCCTGTGTCCAGGGTGTCAACCTACAGGCACGAGTCCCATCACAAGACCCCAGCTCTGCCCTCCTTTAACCCAAATTGCACTCTTGCTCAAACACAGTGACCTGGCCAGGGTCAACACAGAACTGGGGACACCAGGCATCTGGTCCAGGATGCCAAGCCAGTGCCTGCCCCCTGTGCCTCCTTGTGGTGCCTGCCTGGCCAGGGGGGGGTGGCAGGGAGGCAGGGCAAGCACACATCCCACCTGGAGAAGGCCCATGGGGCAGCCGTGGGGGGAGGAGCCCGACATGGGGTCCAGAGCAGTGGGGTGCAAGAGGGCAGAGGGGACGCTCCTCACAGCAGCAGGTTCTACTCTGCCCTGAGGCCCCAGTGACCATGGGATATCTGTCACTCTGCCTGTCTGTCCTCACCTCCTCTCGCACTCCAGGAGGGGCCAACAGGGGGAGCCACTTCTCTCCTGGGCACTTCTGTGGGTTCCCTGGAGACCCTGCTAGGGACCCCCAGCTGCTCTTGCCACACAGCCATGCCACCCTCTCCACCACGGGACACTCTCTTGGGCAGGAGGACCCAGTGCTGGAACAAGACAACCGGGGGCTCCTGTTGGGGTTCAGTCCTGTCTCCTGGGGCCCCCACCTCAGTCCCTCCCTGCCACGCCAGAACCGTGAGCCCTCACAAGCGCTGTGGATTTACCGGTCTGCAGGGCCGCTCTCTGAGCTGCTGCCTTTTATTTTATGACTGAATTAATGTTATATACACAAGAGCACATTTAAGACACCCACTAGAGGACAGCGAAAAGGGATAAATTTTACACACACTCGGCCCCGGGCCATTAATGCCACGTGCATCTGTCTTTCCTGCTGACCTTTATCATGGCCGCAGCACCCAGGAAGCGCCAGTTGCCTGCTCAGGCTTTACAGAGCACTAATTTGCCAGTGTCCCTGATATTTCGGGTTTCATAACTTTTGCAAATTAATAAAAAGCCCTTTGCATTCTCATGTAAATCATTGAATAATTAAGCAGGCTGAGCCCCACCCCCAAAGCACAGCCAAGGGAGCAGTGGGCCTCCATCAGGAAAGCCAACCCTAGGGCACCGCAGTGTCCAGGAGCCGGGGCCCCGCAACCCTGACCCAACCTCACGCCACCTTGCTCCCGATACAGCTTGGGCTGGGGCCAATGGCAGGACCAGAGGAGGGACAGGCCCTGCCCATGGCATGGAGTCCATAGGCCCACAGTGCATGTACACGTCCAGCACCGCTGGGGACTGCAGGGTCCAAGGCCCTGTCTCTGTCCCCATCCCAGGATCCCTGGCCTGGGGCGTTCAGCTGAGCCCCTCCTGCTTTTATCTCAGCCCTACCTGGGTGGAGAGCCCCGCATTGTCTTGCTTGCAGATGGGCCCGGAGCCCAGGACTCTGTGAGGCTCAGAGATGGGACCCCACAGAGGGAGGCCGGAGCCCTCAGGGATGGACCAGGGCCCTGAGGGTGACAGGTGGGGGGGTGCGGCAGAGGGCCGAGTCGGGGAGTAGACGGAGCAGGCACCAGCAGCCAGCAGCAGGGCCTCCTCTGCTCGTGGGCTCAGCCACGTGACAAAGTGCCACACACAGTGTTTGTGCCTCACAGTGTGGGGTCCGGTGTTCAAGCCAAGGTGCGTCTGGGCCCCCGGGGTGGTCCTCGCTGCATCCTTACTTGGAGGGGCACAACCACGCTCTCGCCAGTTACCTGAGGGCCTAGCGCCATCATGGGCCCACCCTCAGGGCCTCACAAGACCCGTCCCCTCCAACACCGCAGCACTGCAAGCAGGGCTTCAGCACAGGATGAGGGCACCACCCTCACCCAGGCCATGCTCAGCCTCTGCCCCTGGAAGACAGGGGGCTGGGTTGCAGCAGGCTCTGGTCAGATCTCTCGACCTCACCTCTCCTGACTCCCCATAACCCGTGACATGACACCGGCTCCTCCTCTGAGCTAGGGACACCCAGGGCCCCTCCAGCCTTCAGGGAACCCCAACCCCTGGGTGCAGAGCATAGAGTCCCATAGACAGCGACTCCGGGATGTGCCCCTCCCCCTCCCTCGGCACCTCCGTCCCCAGCTCCTGTCCCAGGACCACACCCCATGGTGCACTGGCACAGACCCGAACTTTCCCAGCTTGCTCACGAGGCTACAAAACCCTGTAGATCAAAGCATAGTTAGGAGCAGGAGGGAAAAGGTCACTCACCTCTGACAGAGACACAGGCCTCTGGACAGAGCCCACGCCTGAGCCCGGCATCCGCTGCCACTGCCCCTCCACCCGAAGCTGCCCCTGTGCCACCTTCCCCGACATGAGGGGCCTGTCTGGTCCCACTCAGGGATCCAGACCCAGACGCCACAGCACGTAGAGGGAGCAGCTTGGTGCCTGAGCTGAGGCGATGGCCTGGTGGGGCCGCTCACTGAAAGGCCACCTGGGGCTCGAGGTGGCACTGTGGGCACTGGAGGTGCTGGAGCTGAGTTCAGCCCCTGGCCAGGGACTCACGCAGGGTAGACAGAAGCAGAGAGCAGAGGGAGGAGCCAGGGAGAGAGAGAAACCTTCCCGGCCAAGTCCCAGTGAACGCCTCTTCCGACCAGGCCGCACCTCCCAGTAGCACAGAGAGCTTTAAGCCTCGCAGTCCAGTCTCCCCCCAAAGCCCCACCTGTGAGCTTGTGTGGCTCATGGGGACATCTAGATCTAAACCATGACACCTGGGACCCCTAACCTGCAGCTGGCATCTGAATGGGGGCAGTCCCGTTGGGGACGATGCCCTTGGACTACGGGGTCTGCGCTGCCCATGGGTGACTTTTGCAGAACTATAGCACAGACCCCAGTTGGGGGACAGATGAGTCTGCACCCTAACAGGCTCCCCCATTCCCAGTGGCCAGGCCACCTGCTCTAGAGCAGTGCCATGCAGCCAGATGTCCACTGACCAAACACCAGGGGCACCCAAAGAAGGAGCATGGAAGGCATCTGGAGCCTTCCCACCATGTCCTGGGAGATCAGGAGCCTGGCAGGGACCCCAGCGTCAGCTTCTCGAGAGTGCCACACTCATGCACACTCCCAGTAGCACAGGGACGACGCTGCATGGACCCAGTGACACCAAGCTGGACTCTGGCTCAGAAGCACCAGTTCTGAGCTCTGCGAAGAAATTTTAGGGCTGCCTGAACTCGTTTATTTTGCTTTTATTTTCCTTTTTATGTATGCATAAGAGTGAGCTATGATAAAATCCCATAATTAAATAAGTCCGATGGAGCTCTTCGATGAATATAAAGTAGGACTCTGCATGCTCAAGCACTGTGTCACCACTTTACAGGCAGCATTTTCTCTTTCTTAGAGGTGCATAAAACAGTAGGTGCCTCGCAATCAATGGCATTTAACAAAACGGTTAAAAAGAACGATGCGTGGTCCCGCAGGGTCCATCTGGACCAAAGGACCAAAGGACCTAGGGGACCAGAGTGCATAGGGATGGTCTCAGTGGACGCAGCAGAGGACTGCAGAGAGCTGACACCTATTTATGACACCTAAACTCGCAGAATGTGCAAATGGAGAGGACACCCTGCTCTCGGTAACACCACCTCCCGAGCCCCGGGGAGACGTCAGTCGCGTTAAAGCCACAACCTCCACGAGATCCGGAGTTGATGAGGACATCCCTTGTCACCCTCTGCTGACAAATCCTAAGAGCCCCAATGAGAGCCACAAGCCCAAAAAATGAAGCAGGAGGCCTGGGTGGGGAAGGAAGGGGTCAGGCTGCCACAACCTGGGGACAATGTGGCCACCCCCGTAGAAAAGATGACTGGATCGGCAAAAGCCTGTTACTGTAACAGCGAACTGCGAACTGCGAGGACAGTTGCAAAAGGAAGCTGCCAAAGTCAGTCCTACTCCTCTGCGCCCTCTGTGGTCAGCCGGAAAACAAGACCTTGTCCGTGTCAGCAGCCAAAGCCATCAAGTCGCTGGAACTTCAGTGCCTGGGTGGCCGGACACTGGTGGGGCCAGACGCTCCTGGGGAAGGTTTGGGGCTGCGTGAGACTCAGCCAAGTGACAGTGCACAACACACAGTGGTTCCAAATCCGCCTCCAGATCAATGCCGTGCGAGTCACAGTCCTCTGGCCCCTTTCGGAAACCACACAGCCCCACACTGATCAGCTGTGAAAGAATGGAAGCAAGAACCGGCGGTGGAGCAGATGGAAAGCAGAGGTGAGCTCACCCCACCAGACAAAGGCAAGTGACGCAGCCACAGAAAGCTGGCCGTGTGATGCCCAGAAAGGGCCACGCTGACTCTGGACTAAGCTCAAAGGTGACCCAAAGTCAAGGGGACACAGGGCAGAGAAAGCGGCTTGTTATGTCCAGGGAGATCATGTTAGACCCCTGCTTACACCATCTAAAACGCTGGCTGGCCATGGGGTAAAG
The DNA here is from genome assembly GCA_028451465.1 of Erethizon dorsatum. NCBI lineage: Eukaryota > Metazoa > Chordata > Mammalia > Rodentia > Erethizontidae > Erethizon > Erethizon dorsatum. The sequence goes on from CM051828.1 coordinate 132,684,954, forward strand.
ACAGAACAGAGAGCGAGAGGAGCCTGGGGATGGGGATATTTTACGGATGGGGCTGACAGAGCTCGGATTCTGATCCTGGTAACCACACCCCACACCCATATCCAGCGACATCCAAAGAATGATGCTCCCAGCCACAGAGCAGAGACAGAGGGGGCAGAGCCTGGGGGTCTGGAGGGCATCATAAGCCGGACCCCAGTGGGTGCCCAACCACGGCAGGCACCCAACCCCTTCCCCAGGGCCCTCACCCACACCCTCTGCCCACTAAACTGTACTGAGGTGTGCGAGACTGACAGAGCTCAGGGGAAGTGCTGGACACACTGATTCGCAACAGGAGGCAAGGGCCTTGGCCAGGGGGCTTTGCCAGTGTCCTAATGGGTCATCAGGATCACTCTGTGGGTCTCGGGCTCAGTGGAGAGCAGGCAGGGCAGGCTGCGGACACCAGCTGCAAAGTGGAGCCCTCAGGAACAGGCCCTGAAAGGCTTCCTGGGGCCTCCCCACCACCCCAGCACAGCTTCAAACAGGTTCTCTGAGGGGAGAAGCAATCTCCTTCATATAAATGTTTAATTGGGAATTAATATTTATGAGGCTCTTGAATGACGGGGCTGTGGGTTTAATAAATTTTAACTCAGGGTGGCCCCCCCTTCTCCCCCCCTTAATTCCTCATTTGCAGCACGCATTATTCACTTCCTCGTGGGCACTGCCCACCCCCACTGGCCACCCACTCCGTCCACACACACCCTCCCCAGGATGCCCTCCTGGCCTGACTCGGTTTCCCCTCCCTGCGCTCTCCTAGCTGTGGGTGGAGCTTGGACGCCCCCGTGTGGCCAGTGTGGGTATGACCTGAGCTGCCCCAAGGTGGAAGAAAGGGAGGCCTCCTGGCCTTTCTCTGCCAGACTCAGCCAGGAATGCCTTGCAGGGCTTGGGGTGCTGCACACATTCTGCTCCCCTGACCCAGATGCACTGGTGAGGCCACTCCTAACTGGAGGCGCCAGGCACCTGTGATGCCCACCAAGGTGAGCCCTGCGTGGTGACCCCAGGGGGTGCAGGACTTCCCTGACCCACCACCCCCGGCGGGACACGGGACTTCCTTACCCTCACCGCCCCCACCTCCCCACCAGTGCCCAAGGGAAAGGTGGGGGGGAAGAGAGCCGGCCACATAGTTCTTGCACCTATGCTCCCCCACAGCCCTCCCACCCACGGACCCAGGTCCTGAGATGCCACCTGTACCCAGGGCTCAGTACCCACCTTGCTGCTGCCCCAGCTGCAGCATCCCTGGGCCAGGCGCCCAAGCAGGGCCCTTGATCCAGAGGCCAAGTGGAGGGTGGAGAGAGGGAACCCCAGACTAGGGGGCTTCTGGAGATGGAGACTCTCAGGCAGGACAGACACCAGACAGTGAAGAGGCCTGGGGTCCCCCTTCCCTGACCTCACCCCCAACTATCCCCCAGAGGAGGCAGGCAAGTCAGGGAGACAAAGCAGGTCCCTGACTCCATGGGCTTCCCAGAGCCAGCTGGAGAAACTCCTGTCCACCCCAGGGGTCCCCACATCCCTCACCTGCCCCCCCTTGTTTGTAGTGGAGACCTCAGCACCTGCCCAGCCCCTCGGGCTGCACAGTCCCCACCTTGAGCTGACATGCCACCCACCACCCACTCCCGTAGTGCCTGGCTTGTCACATGGATCCTGCAGGGCAAGGTCTGTGTGCCCAGCCTTACCTCTGTGACACTCACCCTCCCACTTCCTCCCTGTCCTGTGGTTCGGAGAGCCCCATCATTGGGTGGGGAAGCCCCACCATTGGGTCAGGAGAGGCCCAAGCACAGCACGCACCAACACCTGGCCAGTGTAGGTGTTGGCTACTGGGCCCCAGGGTGGTTCAGTGATGGCATAGGACCAGGCCTGGCCCATCAAACTTCCCTGGGCCCTGTGAGACTTGGAAGGGGGCGTGAGCAGCAGGTGCTGGCTGGGAGGTGCCCTGAGTGGCCCCACGTGGTGCCCTGCAGTGGGACCCAGACCTGGCTGCACCCATCCCTCCCCACCCACTGTGCTCCACACCTGGGCCCTGGCCCCAGCCCCCACCACACCTGCCGCCCTTCCTCAGGCTGCTGCCTGTTGTCCCCACAGCCTGTGGCCCACAGCCTCCCAGAGGTCCCAAAGGGACACAGCGGAGCAACCTCCCAGTGCCTCCCCTGAGCTCCCGGGCCTCCAGGACACAAGGACCTTCCCAGCCTCGCCTGAGAGAATGCAGCACTTGATGAATGAGTGAATGAATGAATGAATGAATGAATGAGTGAATGAATGAACTACTGCCAAGGCAGCCACCTTACCAGGATGCATCTTGTTCTGGGTGATGCCCACCAGACCCACACACACACACTTAGGCCAATGGAGTGACTTCAGGGGACCAGCCTTGTTCTGCCCAGGTCCCAGGGGACTGGAGAAAAGACTCCCAGGGGACTCACTCTGCTTACTCAGGTGGCAAACAGCACCAGCCCGTGAGGTGCCCCAAGGCCAGCCCCATGCACACCCACAGGATGCCCCCCAGTGCCCTGTGCACTGGGACACGTGCCACCTGTCAGCACCTGGCTTTGGAACCACCAAATCCAAAGCCTCTGCTTCCATGGATGTGGGGACTGAGCCCAAGATAGCCCTGTGATGGCAAATGAGACCTGAACCTTCCCAAGCAGCACCAGCCACCACTGCAGGACAGTGGGTCTTGGAGCAAAAGGCCACCCCAGCTGGAGCGTGACACATGCAAATGTCCCTTAGCTTGTTGCTTCCTATTCTTCAGATTTCTCTTTGCTAGCAAAAGAAGCCAGGATGGTTGCTTTTGTTTTCTAAAATCCTTAAGGAGCAAACTCCCACACAATATTGGAGGAAATTAAATTAGAAATGAGACTCTAGGCTTGGCAGGGACCTTGATGGAAGGAAGTCCCCAGCAAGGCCATGCTGACACATCCGCTGAGACCACATCACAGTTATTAACCTTTGGCTCCAAAACATATGGAGACGAGCAACTAGAAAGGCAGGGAGAGTGTCCCTGATCCACGGCACAGCAGGAGACTTCAACACACCTCAGCAGCGTCTGCCAGATCAAAGCGGGTGCAGACGGGGAGGATATTAATAGAACAGTTAGCCACATAAACTAATAGGCATGCAGGACTCAGTGCGCAACAAAGGAAGAAAGCACCATCCTTTCAAACACCAAGCAAGCAAACAGCAGACAGAAAAAGAGCGTGTGTAAGAAGCCCAGAGAATCCAAGGGACTTCCTGGAAAGCAGACTGTGACGGCAGTGGTCTCTGATCAGTGCCATAAATCACAGAATTAACAACAGACAGTATTTTTCAAGTTCTAACCACCAGCCAGCCTAGCACAACAGTCAAGCGTGCGGCACGGAGACTGACTTCACCCCTCTGCCCCGGGGCTGCTCGAGTCTGTTTCCGAATCTGTCACCTGAGCACCTCCGCAGTCCTCTGACCCTTAACATGCACAGCACACAAAGCCCAGCAGGCAGGTGGCATTCAGGAAATGTGAAGCCTCCGGGACAGCTGAGTCTTAAGGAAACACAGTGCCCAATCACAGGCTTTCATTAATTTCCTAACAAGGCACTGTGTGACAAAAATCATGGGCGATAGCCAAAGTGGCTCCCAAAGGACAATGTGTAGCCTTAAGTAATTCCAAAAGAAAGTAAGAATAAAACTATGCTTTCTTTAAGAAGCTGAGGGCCGGTGAGATGGCTCAGCGGCGTAAGCACCTGCCTGGCAAGCGTGAGGGCCCGAGTTTGACTCCCGGAACCCACATACGAAAAAAGGGCCGGTGATATCGCTCAGCGGCACGGGTGCCTGATGGCGCCTGAGGTCGACCCCCAGTACCCACAAAAAAAAAAAAAAAAAGAAGCTGAAAAAAGAAAGAAAATGACCCAAAAGAATTTAAGGGGAGCTTGAGCCAAACCTAAACTCTTGTCCTTTCCTACCATTGGTTACTGTGTTTTCTGGGATTTATAGGAAATATTGTTACTTCTAAATTTCTTAGAGTGTATCTTCTAGAAGTAACATTGTTAGTAAACATTGTTCTTTTAGAAGTAACATTGTTGCGGAAGTAACACTTCCAGGCTTTCCACACTGGGCCTCAACCCTGCGCCTCCAGCCTGGGTTTCCTGCACACTTCCACCAGGGACGTCGGAGACCTCGCCCGTGTCCGAAAATCGCAGCTGTCTGTTGCATCACAGGAAGGTTCCTAGACACCCCCAGAGCTTGAAGCACTGCTCAGGGGACACCATCCACCCTGCTGCTCTGTCCGCACAGCCCCGCCACCCTCTCCCACCAGGTTCCCGTCTCGCTCTCTGCCCTCCGCAGCCCACCTTGAAGATCTCTAGCTGAGATCTAATAGAACGGTTAGCCACATAAACTCACAGGCATGCAGGGCTCAGTGCACAACAAAGGTGTCTAGGAACCTTCGCATCGTCTGATCTTTCTTCTTTCAAAGTGAGGTTCACATGCAGGGTACATCACACCGAAGGGAGTGAAGAGCCGACGCCGCCGCGGCACGGCTGAGGCCTGGAGCGCGGCGCTCCGCGGAAAGAGCCGAGCAGGGAGGACGCTCACCGCGCCGTCGGTGTGTGAAGGTCAGTGCTTCGGCACAGGGTGGGGTACACACTTGTATCCCAGCTTCTCGGGAGACTGAGACAAGAGGGTCACAAGTGCAAGTCCAGCCTGGGTAACTTAGTGCTTGAGGATAGCCGGTCTCAAAATTTTAAAAATAATATAAAAAAGGGTGAGTGTGTAGCTCAGCGTGCGGGTCCTGAGTTTAACCCCCAATAACACACACACACACACACACACACACACACACACACACACACACACACGGCTTTTTAATAAGCATCTTTTTTTCTCCCTTACCTCATATTTCCATTCAAACAAAATTTCGTACTTTGCTCTGGAAAATCATTCACCAACACCTCACTATACATCTTTGCAACTACGTCCCCACTGTGTGCCCTGGCTGTGGTTCACGTGGGCTCACGCGCGTAAATTCACCCACCACTGTGAGGTATCAGGAGGTAGAAACTCACACAGTGGTGGTTAGATGGGGCACCTTTGGAGGGTGACAGATTAGACAAGGTCCTCAGAGCGGAGTCCTGGGACTGAATCCTGTGGCTTCATAGGAAGGGGAGAGACAGAAAGGGTGCACCTGAGCACACCCTGCAAGTCAGCCACCACGGGACACAGTCCCTCCACTGTAGACCCCAGAACCATGAGCCAAAGTCAGCCTCTTGCCATTAGAGTCAACCAGTTTAGGCCTGGAGATGTAGCACAGTGGCAGAGCAGGGGCGGGGCCCTGGGTTCCATTCCCAGCAAAGGGGTGGAGGGACAGAGAAACAGAGAGAGAGAGGCAGAGGGAGAAAAAGGCAGAGACAGAGAGAGAGACAGAGACAAAGAGACAGAGAGAGAGACAGAGATAGGCAGAGAGACGGAAACAGACAGACAGAGACAGAGAGAAGGAGGCAGAGAGAGAGAGGCAGAGGGAGAAAAAGAGGCAGAGAGAGAAAGAGGCAGAGAGAGAGAGCCAGAAAACCAGAGAGACAGAGACAGAGAGGAGAATGAGAGCTGCAGTATCGAGTGTGTAGGTTGAAATGTCACTTTTTATTCTTCACTTTCCAAAGCTCTTCATTGTCTTTCCATTTTTCCACTGGCTTTACTTTTTTTTTTTTTTTTTTGTGGGTACCGGGGGGTCGACCTCAGGACTTCCCAGGCCAGCAGGCGCCCATGCCGCTGAGCGATATCACCGGCCCTTTTTTCATATGTGGGTTCCGGGAGTCGAACTCAGGACCTCACGCTTGCCAGGCAGGTGCTTACACCGCTGAGCCATCTCACCGGCCCAGCTTTACTTATTTTTACAGTTATTAACTAACAGCTCATCAAAGTACAGATCCAGACATAAATAATTGACATTATCGTTTTGATTAGCCGGTGCCAGGGAAAGGCCCATCTGCACTGCGACTGCCGTCCCCTGAACTGCCCTCTCTGGAGGTGACAACAGTGCCCAGCAGCCTCTCACCCCTCCTGGGGCTCAGAAGATGCAGCGCTCAGCAGCTCTGCACATAAACAAGCACATGGGACAAAAGAGGCTTTGTCACCACCCGCCGGGCCACAGAGATCCACTATCAGCTGCCAGTGGGGTCTCAGCCACGGCCGGGGCTGTGGTGCCCACGCCAGGGCAACGCCCTGCGTGGGAATCCTGGTGGGGATCAGGGCACGAGGGAGGGAGGTGTGGACCCAGCAGCCAGGTCTCAAGTCCGGGGTGGGGCCCGCGGAGGGACAGGAAGGGCTGCACCGCCTCACGCCACCAGAGGGCACCCCAGCCCCACATGTCCGCGGCCAAGCTGCAGCAGCCCTGCTTGTCTGTCCCGTGTCCCTGTCCCTCAGGTTTCTCATCTCCCTCCCCCAATCTCCTTCCCTTGTCCCTGTTCCCCAGACTCGCCCCACCACCACCATCACCATCCCCATCCCTGTCCTGTCCCCAGTCCCCATCCCCATCCCCCATCCCCCATCCCCCATCCCCCTGGACCTCCAGTCCCCAGCCTGTGTCCCCAGCCCTGGTCCCCAGCCCCTCCTCACACAGCTGCATCCTCCCCATGGCTGCCAGGGAAACTGAGGATAGAGGGGCCCTCCTGCATGTGCCCCGTCCCTGTCCAGGGAGGAGGTCCCCTGCAGGGGTCTGTGTGCACCTCCCCTACCCCACTGCGCTGCTGCCCTAGGCTCTTGTGGACACGAAGCCCTGCCACAGCCTGGCTGGCAGGAAGAGGAGGTGAGGGGCTCCACTGTCCCCCACGCAGCACCACAGTCCGGCTCCTGTCCCCACACCAGCACTGACACCCAGGTCACCTCTCTGCACAGTGGGTTTGAACCCCAGGCTGAGCCTCCCAGCAAGCTCACAGCCTCCCTGAGAAAGAGCCCTCAGACCTGCTTCTCAGGCTTCTCTTAAATCCTTCTCATCTGTTTGTTCCTTTTGTATTTTTATTTTTTCCAGTACTGGGATTGAACCCAGGGCTTTCACGCTGAGCTATATCCCTCACCCTTATTTATTTTGGGACAAGATCTCACTAAGTTGCCCAGGCTGGGCTCAAACTTTTGATCCTCCTGCCTCAGCCTCCCAGAGTGTTGGGATTACTGTGCGCACCACCTCACTCAGCCATTTTTTTTTGTCTTTATCTTAAAACATTTTTCTTTGTTTATTCAATGAAATAAATGTTCCCTTTGTTTTAATGTCTGAAACCTTTTTCAGTTACTTCTTACCTTTTTTACAGCCCCGCCTCCTTTCCGAGCTTTCTAATCCTGGTTTATGCTATTGTTTTGTCTGCTGTCGTGGCTGCTCTAGAACAAGTCTGACCCACCGTGTGAGGCCCGGCCCCAAGGTGACCCGAGATGGGGAAGCAGCAGGCAGAGGGAGCCAGGACCACACAGGGTGCTGTTTGGGGGGCCTCAGTGACAGAAGCGTGGTCCTGGTGGCAGCTGCGTGGTCAGATCCTGGCCATTTGGGCCACACAGAGGGTGCGTTCGTGGGCTGGGACAGAGGTGACCTCATCCTGGCTGGAACGCACCTGGCCTCTCAGGTGACATTGCAGAGGCAGGCGCATCCCAGAGCCAGGAGCCATGGTGCAGGCACACGTGACGCTAATGGCTTTATCTATTTACAGCTTCCTGAGAGACTGCAGGAAAAACCTTCTGGGGTCTCTCGGGGCAGTCACAGCGGCGATGGCTGCAGCTGGCTGCAGTCCTGTCTGGCTGGATCCATACCTGTGTCCTACAGTCTTAAGTGGGTTTGAAGCATTCAGTTTTGTTTCCGCCGCCCCCGGCTCCCTGATGCCTGTGGCCGTAGTCCCCGCTGATGGGACAGCCCCAGAGCCGCGAGGAGTTCCGGTGTGGGCTGCTGACATGGTCGGGAAAGGGCCCACGTGGGAGCCAGCGCCACACGAGGACAGCAGGCAGCCTCAGGAGAGGCCACACCAGAGGAGCCAGCGTGAGAGTCAGGCACCGAGACCACGTCCTGACGCCCTGTCCACTGTGCAGTCACGTGAGGGGCCGCCGAGTTCCCAGCCAGCCGCCCCTGGATGCCACCTCACAGAAGCCACGCAAGACAGCTGGTCACTGTTGGAAGCCACCAAATGCAGGTGACCTGCCGTGCAGCAGCAGGCCCTGTGTAGATGCCCTCAAGGTGGTGGTGAAGTCAGAAAGGACATGACTCCCTGTCATCTGACCTACACCGGCCCTGACCGCAGCTTCCATATGAAGCCGGCATCCTGCAGCACAGCCCGGACCAGGGCGCGGAGCTCATGCCCCCGGGACACCATCCTGAGCCCGGGGCCAGCGCTTAGGCCTCCGGGACCCCTCGTGGCTGCGGCCGCCCCCCGGCTGGTGGTGAGCACATGCGGGCCTGGGGTCCAGGCTGAGGCACCAGTTCCCCGCTCCGTGCTTCCCAGCCATCTCCCCTGCCCCTGGGGCTCTGTGTCTCCTGGGAAGTTTTGGGGCCACATCTTCCATGTCCTGTCCCAATCCAGGCAGCCACGAGGTCGTCATGCCTTAGGACACTCGTCACACTCAGACTGTGAGCCGGGGACGCAGGCTGTGCAGCAGTGGCTGCTACTTTTGAAGAAGGAGGCAAGAGGGGGCACTTTTAATCGTGTGTGCATGAAGCTGGCAACAGTTGCAACCATGAGAAAGCAGACAGAGTGAACTCCAACGCGAGTGGCAGGCAGAAGGAGCTGTCCTAAGGAAGCCACACTCTGTGACGGCAGCTCTGGGACACTGGGGACCCGGTGTAATGCAGAGGCCGCAGGGGCCACACAAGAGCAGGGGTGAACGAGCACAGAACAGGATCTCCGGCAGTGAAACGACTCCGTGTGACACCACAGTGGTGGACACGTGGCAGTGCAACTTGCTCACACCCACAATATGTATGACAGAGTGACCCCGACGTACACAGTGGGCTCGAGCAGTGCTGATGTCAGCGTGGGCTCACTCGTGGTGACAGGAGCCCCACTGTGGAGGGCTGCTATGGGGTGTGGACAGGGTGGTGACAGGAGCCCCACTGTGGAGGGAAGCCGTAGGGTGTGGACAGAGCGCGCCAGCACCGCTCAGTTCAGCTGTGAACCTAAAACCGCGCTACGCAAAGTCTGTGAAGTAAACAGCCTGGCCAACCTGCGCTGCTCCCGTCCACGTGTGCGCGAGAACACGATCAGAACGGAGACTCAGCCAAGACGGAGTGGAAAACACAGGGTGTGGAGACACTGGCCCCAGGCATGCATGAGAGGACTGTGCAGAAGTCTGGGTGCCCAAAACCTCCCAGAATGCACCGCTAGAAATTAAATGCAGCCTACCTGGCCACAAGTCCAAGCCGGATCGAACACACTGCCTTAAGGAATGACTGCTCTGGCCCTCTCCTCCCCATACTCCGAGTTATCGCGTAGATCGGCCCTGAGGTCAGTCATGTAACAGACCATCCTGACCTTCCCCTGTCCTTCCCATCCCCTACGTGAATTCCTGCACAGATGTTCTTCCTTCGTCCTTTATCCTTGCTTCCTGGTTCTATCAATAAAAAGCCATGGAAGCTTCAGTTTGGGGCTGTCTTCAAGAGACTCTCATGCTGAGGGGTCTCGGCAAAGGGCAGCCCCTCTGGACCTTCTTGGAGTTTGAACTGGACATGGACTCTGAGTGATCTTTGCACAGTGCCACGGTAATGAACTGCAGCAACAGACAAGGAACATGGGACAGCCAAGCTTTTCAGATGGATAAAAGATAGAATTCTAGCATCAAAAAATTCAAATTCTCATTGAAATTAAAACTTCAGGTGTCACCTTACAGCCGCCAGGATGGCTGCTGTCAAAAAAAAAAAAAAAATGACAGGTATTAATGAGGACGTAGAGGGCCCAGGACCCAGGCCACACGACTGGGAAGGCTGGATGGAGCGGCCACGGTGGAAGGTGTTGTTTCACAAAGCCGAAAGCAGAAGATGCACTGCCAGTGGAGACGTGGATGGACGCACACACACCCGGTTCACAGCAGCGCCGTGCACAGCAGCCCACCTGTGGGACGAGTGGAGAGGGGACGAGTCCATCCACACAGGACTGTGACGCAGCCAGCAATGACCCCAAGGACATGAGCTGGGTGGAAGCCGGCAGCGTCACAGACAGACACAGTGCAGTGCCCAGATGTCCACAGAGACAGAAGCAGGGCTGCGCGGCTGGGCTGGGGAGTGGGGCTCCTGTCCGGTGTTTCAGGGTTGCGGGTTGGGAGGATGAAAGCCCTGGGCGTGGCTGCCAGGAGGTGAGGGTGTTTAGCTCCGGCCTGACCTGTGCACTGAACACCGTGACCGTGGGGAGGCCACTGCACTGCCCGCAGCGGTGACAGGAGATCTGTGCCCACACAGAGGGCCTGAGGCCAGAGGGCGTGGAGCACAGAGAAGGTGCAAGGGCCAAGGGCCGGGAACAGGAAGGGAGGAGCCACGAGAGGACGCAGCTGGCCTGCCGGAATGGGGAAGGAGTGGGGCTGGGACCTCGGAGCAGAGCCCAGAAGTCCTGGATCCAATAAAGGAAACCCACACCACCATCCTTCGGGAAACTGCAGGACGCACAGGGCACTGGGGTAACACACACTGCCCCCTGGCAGTGACAGAGCCAGTGCTCCAAAGCGCAGAGGCCCAGGGCAGCAGCTAGGCTGTCTGTCCCCAGTGAGGGCTCAACCTGCCCCTTCACAAGGGAGGTGCTCTAGGCAGGGCTCAGAGGAACACCCTTGAGAAAGGGGACAGCAGGCATCCTGGGCACAACTGGAATCCCCAGCACTCTGGAGACTGAGGCAGGAAAACTGCCAGCCTGGGCACCTTAGTAACTTACAGAGATCCAGTATCCAAATAAAAAAACAAAACACCTAGGGATATAGCTCCACATGAAGGCCCTGGGTTCAATTCCCGGTACTGAAAAAAATAAGAAGAGAAAGAAGGAAAGGGAGAGAGAGAGGAAGGGGCAGTGATCGAGGAGGAATGTGTGAGGAGACCCAGACCCACGCAGATCCCAGGGAGCAACGGCCACAGGCAGCAGAGACTGTGGGGTCTGGGTTGGAGGCTGAGAAGACCGGCCGGGCCAGCTGCGGGAGGGGACAGGACAGGAGGGGCAGCAGGACTCCCCCAGAAGGAGCAGGGACGCCGCTATCTTTGGGTTCTAAATGTGTATGCTGAGGCCACACTGGAGCAGAAATAGCACAGAGCACTTCCACCCACCTCTACAAGCAGAAACACAGCATCGTCCTGGGTGCAGGAGCCAGGAGGCAGCTGGGGCCAATGTGTCCCCCAGAGCCATGTTTGGGGGTGCTCAGCACAAGCCCCAGAGTGAGGCCTCGAGGCCATCTCTCTGACCTTCTCCCTCTCCACTCTCCCTCACCCTCCTTTCTCTGGGAGACCAGAATTCCTCTTCCTGAGGCAGATCCTCGAAACTCCTTTCCCTTAAACAGCCACAAAACCCAAAATACCACTCCAGCTCTCCTCGCCTTCATGCAGGGGCGGCCACAGAGAAATCCTGACCTACTCTGTCTGCTAATAGCTCCCAAGACCTCTGTTCCAGAAGGGTCCTGCCCCACTGCAGGAGGGAGGAGTCTAAGCAGATGGCCTTGCCGGGCCCTCAGATCACACCATTTGTGCCGTCATCATTCTGCACAGCTGTCCATGCCTCACCGAACCTAGGCCGAACGTGGCTGGTTCATCCGGGCCTCTGGGTCTTTAATCGTAAGGCTCCTTTTCACATCAAACTGTGATCACACGTTTGGTGTATTTTTCCTGGTCATAGGGTGTCCCATGATCCTTCGTGGTGGGCAGGAAAAGGCCAGCCCCTTTCTGCCCTGAAGTCTGGTCCCCGACGTGGCCACATGTGGCGACTGGGGAGAGGGCATCGGCGTGGGTCCCTCATTCACTGGGACCTCGGCCTTGCGAGGAGCAGAAGAGATGCTGGCCTTAAAACCGGGGGGCAGAAAATGCTGTGACTCGAGCGCCCCCTGTGGAGCTCTGTGCCGGCAGCACGGGGGACAGGTGAGGAGTAAGCGAGAGAGCGGAGGCCGCAGCAGCCACGGGAGGATGTTCAGCTGACAGACGGGACCCTGCTGACCGCCGCTCCCTGCAGCCTTCGGGGAGCCATCCGTACGAGGGCAGGAGCGCAGGAAGCGTGCTCCTGGTGCACACGCATGCACACACATGTACACATGCACAGTGCTGAGGTACGGAGCCTCTTGAGGTCCTCCCAGCTCCCGGGAAGGTGAAGGGCCACCCTCCACCCCTGTGGCCACCACACTCTCTCCTGCCCATTAGTGTCCCCTCCACACCAGTCAGCAGAGTGAGCCAAGTGCCCTGCAAGGCTGGTCTGGCCTCCTCCCTGGGACCAGCGCCATTCTGTGAGAACGCCCAAAAGCCTGTTGAGGACAGGAACCCAGGGCCACACTAAGTGAGCCACACAGAGGGTCCCCAGCCTAGGGCCAAGGCCCCTGGGACCCCACATGGACAGAGAGGAGACCCAGCCTGCACTGCAAAGCACTGAGCAGAACACAGGATCCTGGGCGCTGCCACTGAGGGGAGCTGGCTCTGCAGTAGCAGCTCAGCCCAGTCCCCAGGGCATGAGCCACAGCAGGACAGCATCACCCTGTGTGTGGGGGCAGGGTTCCAGCCACCCTGGGGTCCTGGTGTCACTCCTGGGGCACCCTGCTTCTCTCCCAGAGATGTCCTGGTTCCGATGATAAGGGGAACCTCATCCTCTCCACAAAGTACCCACCGAGGCAGCCCCCCAGTAAACAGAGACCCAGGAGCAGGAGCAAGGCCAAGGGCTCAGGTTCACAGGGATCTGGGTTCAAGTCCTGCTGCCCACACTTGGAAAGCTGCTGCCTCTCAGACCTCAGTTTCCCTCTCCATAAAGGGGAGGACCCAGTCCTCACAGGGGGCTTTGGGGTGAGCAGAGATGTGCGGCTGTCTGCAAACGCGGTCCTCACCTGGGCTGCAGGCTGTCAGAAACCTCAGGACTGAGGGTCCTCGTGCTCACAGGGCACTGTGGCCTGGATCCGGGACCTCTTCTCAGGCTCTGGGGTCCCCTCCCAGCCATTGGCTGCTCTCACTCCCTCCCACAGAGGGAGCAGCATAGTTGTGCAAACCTCAGGTAGCCGAGGAGAGGAGACCTCACCCTCACCCAGCATGCCTGGCCCCACCCCTGGGCCCCTCCACGGACCCCAGAACCTGGCAGTAGCAAGCCCCTCTTCGCTCCTTCCCGAGCCCTTTGCCTGCTTGGTTGTATTCATTGATTTCCCTGTGCACACTCACACACACCTACACATACGCACACGTGCGTGACAAGGGTTACACTGAGTTGTGCATCCCTTGGTGTTTGCAGGATGGCACTTTCCACTCCAGCCTGCTGGGTTTGTACCCCAGCTGCCAAGTGACCTGCAGACAATGGCAGGCGACTGCGGTCACTGTGGGGAGCCACAGCCCCCCACCCCTGCACACCAAGCCCTCCTGCACCCCACTTCCTCGCGGCTGCACCTTTGCCCTGGCACAGGTGCTCTTGTGCCTCAGCCTCCTTGGGAGCCGGAGATCAGGCCCTGCCTGGAGTGAGAATCCCTTCCCGCTGGGACCCCTAGGGTTTCACCCAGGAGTCCAGGAAGCTGCACTACCAGAATCAATCAACGTGCGTCCCAGGGAATAAACCAAGGGACAAAGAGCATATCATCCTCTCAAGAGATGCATTTGCGGCTTTTTTAAATCTAGGAAATAGAGGCAAATGAAACATTTCCAATTTGGTAAAATTGTTCACCAAGAATCTACCACAAAAGTACATTTAGGAAAACAGATCAGCAGGGGCCAGGGACTTGGGGGAGCCCAGGACATTCGGAGAGCAATGAAACTGCTCAGTGGCATGGGACCAGGGACCAAGGACTCTCACAGCAGAGCATGAGCCTCAGTGCACATCAATCCCAAGCCCCAGGGAGAGGCCAGGATGCGAGAGGCTCCCTGCAGCACGGTGGGGCAGCTGCTCTGTCACTTGGGAAGGAGCAGGAACTGAAAGCTAAAGATTAGAACTAAAAACGAAGAGAGCACACAGGCGCACAGTGTCTCCCCAGGCTGCGAGTTCATGGCCCTGAGGCTGCTCCCCATGGCCACAGGATGCGGTAAACAGAGGCAGGCGGTGGGCACCAGGTTTGGGCTCCAGGTGACCAAGGGCAGGGCTGGACTAGAGGCAGAGATGCCAGTGCCAACTCATGTTGGTCTGAACCAGACATAGATGGCCACATGAGCAAATACGTGTAGCTGGGTGAGTGTACATGCTACTGACCCAGTCCATCTTCTGTTCTGTCACAGAATGCCCACAGAATGCCTTTCTTTATAAAGAAAAGAAGCTTGCTTAGCTCACAGTTCTGGAGGCTGGAATCTATGCTTGGTCAGCCCTGGGCAGCAGCCGTGCAGCCTGTGGTGCAGGCCCTTGGCTGCATCGCAACATGGTGGATAAGCAGGGAAGTCAACAGCCATGTGCAGGGCAGAGCAACCCTGCAGGTGGCCTTGCTTTATAGCACCTTGCTGTCCCACCAGCAGCCTGGGGTCCTGGGGAGCCACACTAGTCCCTTCCCAGAGCGACGCCCCAGAGACCCACGTGTCAGTCACTGTCCAATGCTGTAATGAAATCCTTGAGGTAAACAACTTGTAAGGAGGGAAGAACCCTATCCAGACCGCAGCGTGCACACACACACTCCCCCAGCAGAGAATCAACAGCTCAGCAGCTCCCGGCACACCCAGAACCCAGGCCGGTGTTGCACAGGACTCTCCAGCTCCAAGGACCTGGAGATTTGGCACTGGGCTAAGGCAGGAAGTGGGCGCGATGGCCTGGAGCCCCTGGGAGCCAGGAAGTGAGGACGCTCAGTGTCCACAGGGTGGGGCGGGTCGGAGGACGCAGGGGACAGGGAGAGAAGGAGCTCGCAGTGACTGAGCTGGAGCGTGGGACGACAGCTCCAAGTGTAGGATCAGAGTGCACTGCGCCAATGATTATAAATAAATAAGCAAATGGAGAAGAGGCCCATCTCCAGAGCAGGAGAAGCCCGAGTCGTCTATGTGGGACCCCCCCTCAGGAAGTGCGGCACTGGCCGCCTGCCACGGTGCAGCATGGAAAGGGGATGAGGACCTCACAGTGCGACCCCTGACAGATGCCGCCCAGCAGGGATCAAGGTCAGTATCCGTGGTGACCTCTGGGGTCACAGTGTGCACCCGGAAGTGATGGGTGGAAACGCGCTCTGCCTCTGTGGCCCTCACCGCAGTGCCGCCCGTCCACCGGTGACAGGAATGGCAGCTGCTTCCATCTCACAGTGGGGACTTCCTACAAAACACCCAACCGGGACTCCCCACGTCAAGACAAATCTGAGAAACCATCTGGGTCTGGAGAATCCTGTGGGGCCACATGGGGCACGGGGAGGCAAGGATCCGGGGACAAGAAGGGCAGGAAGTGTAAGGTCAGAAACTTGAGTGAAGAAAGGGCATTAGTGGATGGCGATGCCACCCTAGGGTCCCTTAGCAGATGACACCAGGGGACACAGGAGGGGCCAGGAGGGACCCAGGTTGCAAGAGCGGGAGGGTCTGTGCTGATTCGCACCTTCCGTGTACATCTACCACTGCTCTCAGGTTAACACGGAAACTCTCAGAGCCCCTACAGAGCCAGGGCATGAAGAAGCCCCTCGAGGACCGCGGAGGAGGGGAAGGCGGAGATCCAGAGCCGTCCAGCCACCAGGGCGGGGTGCAGGGCCTCAGGGAGTCGCAGAGGACACAGCTCAGCAGCAGCAGGCCCCGCCCTCTCAAGTTGTGCGTCCTTGCTCTCTCGAGAAGGAAGTGGGCAAATCTTTCTCTCCCCTTGTGCTGCCCTTGCCCGGTTTCAAATTCCAGATCTGTTCTAGCCTCGTAAAATGAGCTGGCCAACACTTATGTGCTTGTTTTGCCTCCTGTTTTCTGAGACAATTTGTATAAGAAAGGAACAAACTGTTCCTTCAGTTTGGTACAAACAGTAAAACTGTCTTGGGGGCTAGAATGTAGTTTGGGGGTTTGGTTCGGTTTTTGGAGAGGCGCTGCCTTAATACTTCTGACCTACTTGAGGTCTCTGTGTCTTCTAGCGCCAAAGCCTTAGTCCATTTTCTGAAACACAAGGGGCTGGGAACTTGTAAAGAAAGGAAATTCATGCTGCTTGGTCTCCAGCTCCCAGGCACCTTGCTGGTGGAGGCTGAGGCAGCACCGGGTGATGTGGAGGAGATGGACTGGGAGCCTGGGGTGTGTCCCTGGGCTCTTCCTCCTCTTGTAAAGCCACGAGGACCCAGTTGCAGGGCTCAGCGGTGACTTCTTCTCACCATCCTCACCTCTAAACACAAGCAGATTCTGTTCCCGCCTAACAGCTCCCGTCACGCCAGCCACCGCAGCCAACTTTGGAGTTTTATATCTCATTTTCAAGGAATGTACTTCATCTAGGCTTTCAGGTTTGTGTATGAAAGAAAAGTGTTGTTCACGGTATTCCTCCGATCTTTAATCTGCTTATTTACACATCTCTCTCTGCCTGCTGCCGGCCTGGGCTTCCAGGTCTCAGTGCCTTGCATGCAGTCGGCTTCCTTCCGAGTGCACTGCCATCCTCCGGGCGTCCTCTCTGACCCAGCAGCCTCACAGGCACAGGGATGCTGGCTGGACACAGCTGCACAACCACCAAGCTCCCCTCCCTACCGCTGTGTAAAAAGAACTTGTTTTTCCTCTTTACAGACGGGAACTGAGACACAAGCAGTGAAGTGACTGGCCGAGCCCACGGAGGAGCCGCTGCACACCAGGCCCCGCAGGGCGGGCCCGAGCTCTCCGCACACAGGCAGCTGGCGAGATAGTGGGGCCCTTGGAAAGGCAGGAAGTAGAGGCACCAAACTGCAAAGAAAGCCCTCGACTGAGTGCGGTCACAGAGTAAGAAGGCTAATCTCCTACCCAGTAATGAGCCGCCTTTTCCTAATAGGAGGTGGGGTCAGAACACACAGTGGATGTCTGCATTTTTAAAATTTTCTTACAGTAAAACACTGTTGCCCCTCCCTTGCATGCCTTGCACACACTATCCCACCCTTCTCTCCGCTTTCGGAAGCAGCTCTGGAGTCCACTTCCCTGAGCGTGCTTATGAGGTGTGATCAAAAATACAGCAAACGTCACTGCCCAGTGCTGTCCCCCGGGGAGGTAGGCACGTGGAAACACGACGCTGTGTCCTCATCCGCCTTATTCACTGAATCTGGCACTGTGCAACTTCTGGCTCCTCCCCAAAGTCAAAATGACCATGAAGGTAAATGCTTCTGATGGATTAAGGACATTAAAGAAGCCACAATAGCGCAACTAAAGACACTCACAAAGGAGGAGTGAGCTGCTTCCCAAGGTGGGATCCATGTGTTCAAAGCAAGGGGGAGGATCCTGAGGGGATTGTGGCAATGGGTCTTCTACTGTAATAATTTTTTTTTTATGGGTACCGGGGGTCGACCTCAGGACCTCGCGTGCCACTGAGCAATATCACCGGCCCTTTTTTCGTATGTGGGTTCCAGGAGTCAAACTCGGGCCCTCGCGCTTGCCAGGCAGGCGCTTACACCGCTGAGCCATCTCACCGGCCCTACTGTAATAACTTTTAAAAATTTAAACATTCACTGTATTTCCAGATCACACCTCATCTGTCAACCAAGACCCACAGCAAACCTCCAGGCCACTACTATGGCAAAGCATTCACAAGAACACAGCCTCATGAGCCCGGGATGTCAGCACACAGCTGTAATACCAGCACTCAGGAGGCTGAGGCAAGAGGATCACTGTGAGTTCAAGGCCAGCCTGGGCTACATAGTGAGTTCGAGGCCAGCCTGAACTACACAGTGAGACCCTGTCCCAAAGAAAAAAAAAGAACAGCCTTCGGGTGTCATGGCAGTTTTTTGTCTGAATCAAAGATCGGTGGGATTTGGCTGAGGGCGGGGTGGCCAACTCTGGGTACCTGCCTGCCCCCAGCCTGCATTCTTAACTGATGGGTACCCGATGTGGGCTACAGCTGGCTAGAGATGGTAAAGATGGAAAAGATGGATGCAGTTTGCCCATCCAAGTTCAGGGGCACCAGAATCATCCCAGATGGGTCAGGAACCAGGATGCGCCTCGTGCTCCATTCTGTCCCACCTACCTGCCTTTGGTGACTGACTTCAGCAGGCCCAGCAGCAAGCACTTACCCAGGGGTCCCGGGTTCCCTGCTCCTGACAGCCCCCCCCACTCCAGGTTTTATGAGACAAGCTTTGTATGGCTTTGGGTGCCCTGAAGGGACACTTTCAGGGCTCACCTACGCCTGCAGGGCTGCTGGCAGGATGCACCGCAGGCCCAGGGCTTCTCCTCCATATCCCGGGAACGAGACTGTCCCCTGCACCACCACAGCGGATAGGGTTCAGGTCACTCTGATCTCTGTTCTTGGAAGGACTCCTCTCTCATCGTTCAGGTCTCTCAGAATTTTCTTTCTGCCTTTCATGTTGAGAAGTAGAAATGTGCCAGGTGCAGTCCTCACCTCTGCCCTTTGTCCCTGGGAGCCCCGTGGGGAAGAGCAGCTCTCTCTTTTGGGGAACATGCCCTCCTGCTGCAGGTCCTGCCTGGGCATTGATTGGCACTGCTGGGTTATCCATTGCCACACTTATGTCTATCAAACTTTGCGGTTTTCCACTTGCTTCTTTATTTACTTATTTTCCCTTCCTATCGATACTGTTCTCCTTTATTGACGTAGGTACACTTAGACTGCATCATGTCTACTTTTCATGCTTATTGTGCATTCGTGTTCAGCTCCCGGGTCCAGACCTGGACACTGCCACAGGGGAGAACTCAACGGGGGGTGTGCACCCCAGGGCGCTGACTCCAAGCTCCTGAGGGTTGAGTTCTTCTGACTGGGAACCTCCCCAGTTACTCCTCGAAGCCTGGGCTTGGAGACAGAGAGGATCATGCAGGCCCTGCCATCGGCCCTGGTGATTCCCCCGCGGGTGCGGAAAGGGGGGCACTTGTTCCCTTCCTCTACTCTCCCCGCCCCTGCAGCCCCCCTCCCCCCCACCACCACCCCAGGCAAATGGCCCCAAACTCCCCTGGATTCCTGCCAGGATCTTGTTTCATTTTTGCATTTTTGTTCCTTAAATTTGCCCTTATCTCCCCCCTGGGCTTCCCCAGGTTGGGGGGCCCCCACATCTGCAGACGCCCTGGCTGGGCAGGGCTGGGGAGACTACAGCTGCTGAACACTCAGTCCCTCTTTTCTGCCACCCGAAAAGCTGCCACATCTTGAGAATCTCAGAGGCTAGGACAACAGGTGTCCACAGCTGGGTGAAGGAGCCCCCAAGACCAACCCGGATGGGGTAAGCCATTGCTACCATCACCACAGTTGTGCACACACTCGTGTACACACACACACACACACAGCCCCCACAGCCTTCTGGGCCTCTTGGCGCTTTCCAAGCCTGATGGACTAAGGGAGACCCGCAGGGGGCGGGGAGACCTGTCCGCCTGAGGAAGGCCAAGGCACTCACCTCAGTAAATTCCAAAACAGCTGGAGTTACAGTGCCAGAGGCGTCTGTATCTCCCACGCTGGTCAGGGTGCAAGCCTGCTGGGCCGCCACTTTTCCTCAGGCTCCCTGGTGCCCGGGGTCCCGCCACCACCCGGAGTGCTGTGCCCTCCACAAGGGCCGGGCCTGGGCGCCTGACACCGGACGAAGGTGGTGGCAGGGAGCAGGCGGCCCACGGCTGGGGCCCGGCTCAGCGCCTGAGGGCAGCGCATTCCCGCCTGGAGTCAGAGCTGAAAACAGCCCCGAGGCACAGAGTCACCGCCTCAAAATTCAGAAAATGCGGACAAACCAAACGGACACTGACTCACCATACGCGGCGCTGGCGGGCACCGCTGTGGTGAAAGGCGGCCACCATCCCTGCAGCTGCTCCTCACGCCCGAGGGTCACTCAGAGGCATCTCACGCTGCACACTGCACGGTCCCGTCCAGATGTCACGGCTCCTGAACAGGCACAGCCGTGCTTCCAGAGCTCTGCTGCCATGTTGGCTGCACAGCCTCGCACTGGGTGCCTTCGCCAGCTGTTTTCCCACAAGCCACTTACTGCTGGAAATTCATCTCCCTGGCTTTTCCTTAAACCTCGGTCTCTGAACACTTTCTAAACCACTCCCTGGAAAGGGCAGCTTCCTCAGCAAGGTTGTCTCTCCTGCCAGCAACAACGTAGGTGGCCAAGTCACTGCCGACAGCCCCTTGCCTTGGTGTTGTTTTGTTTTGTTTTGTTTTGTTTTGTTTTGTTTTGTTTTTGCAGTGCCAGGAATTGGACTCAGGGGTGCTCTACCACTGAGTTACCTCCTCAGCCCTTTTTGTTTTTTATTTTGAGACAGAGTCCCACTAAGTTGCTCACGCTGAACTCAGCCCTATGATCCTCCTGCCTCAGCCTCCCGAATAGCTGAGATAAGAGATGTGCACCACCACACTCTGCTAAGTTGTACATCTTTGAGGATTTTTTTCTTAGTTGAAATATTTCTGAGATTACACATGACCTCCTGGCTCTTGCTCTGTCCTGTAGTCATTTAGGTAAACACTTCATGTCTATGTAAATTGAACTTTTTCACTAGACAGCGGGATTAGCAAGTGCTTAGCCTAAACGTTAATGTTATTTGAAGCCCACCAGGTGTTGTGGGGTCTGAAAAACTGAAGATGACTGGTTAGGAGGCCCAGGGATGAAAACTTGTCCCTCTTTGCCCCCTTTCCCGGGAATAGTTGACTCAGAATTAACATCGTAAACATTTAAGGAAGAGGTTTTTTAGATTACAAGACTGGTAAAAGAAAAAAACAAAGAATGATTTTACAAAGAGAAATTATGCAGAATAAAGCTAATCTAAAGTTTCTACAAAACAACGGGCATAATCAGGACTGCCGCCCTGGAGTCCAAGCCCTACTCACCGTCTGTGCTGTGCAGGGCCCTCTCCAAAGCAGCCGACGCGAAGGGGGCAGTGAGGTGTGGCCTGCAGCCAGCAGAAGGGGTGGGGGAGGCAGAGGAAAGGGAAAAGAAGGACACGGCCACCTAAACACTGTGCTACCCCAGCAGAAATGAAATACAAACTGCACAGAGAAGCAAGAGGTCAAGAGAATCCATCTCTGACAGCTCCAGACTGAGAGGAAGGCAAAAGGAAATTACCCTAGATGTAAACACGAACGCCTAGAGAGCACGAAAAACACGGGAAGGATAGGGTACGTGGTGAACTGCACTGGACGTCAACATACAGAGCAGTAGTTGTAATATCCCAGAGAGTTTCAGATACGAGTAAAACTTCACATATGACAACCACAACAGAAAAGCGAGGGTGTCTGCAATACACGCATGCAGCCCAGTTCCAAGGACTTGTACGCACGGTGTACACGTGGAGCTCCTGTGTGTCAACAGATGCCACCGCAGAAAATGAGCAGGAAGCCTTGAAGACGCTTCACCGTCCAGTGCCCAGTAAACACACTAAAGGTGCCCAAGTCATCCCCATCTTGGAACTCACACGGTCGCATCACGGCCCACAACTGGCCAACATGAAGAGATAAAAGCTTTCGATCATCGGCCAGGATGTAGAGCACAGGGCTCCTGACGACTGCTAGCAGAAGTGAGAGCCAGTTTGGCAGGGATGGGAGTGCTGGCCGGTGTCTACTAACCCATGATCTGCCCAGCATAAATGTGCACATATGTTCACCAAATCCATGCCATAGCAACAGCTCATCAACAATGGGGCACGGATGTCTCTGTGGTTCCATAAACGCGGGTCACCTAGCAACGTCATCATGCTCTTAGTTTGTGTAAGCACTCCATGATGCTCACAGGACAATGTCACCTAGCAACATGTGCCTCAGAGTGTACCTCGGCACAGAGCAACACATCCCGTGCTAGAAGGTTTGCGGCCACACAGACACCACAGCTGGAAAGCACTGGTGTGCCCACCAACGATAGACGGGGTGAGTGAGGCAGGGTGGGTCCCTCACGATGAGCTCAGGAGCCAGACACAGAGAGTGTGCCCTGTGCAAACCCCTTAGGAAGGTTCCAAAGGAGGCAAATAGTGCCCTGTTACCCCAGATCGGGATGCTGGCTGGGGGACCCCAGGGCCAGCTAGGCTGGGGCAGGTGGGAGTGGGTACTGGTCTGGGCGCTGTTCGCAGGGGGCTGCTTGCTTCCTGGACATGCAGCACACTCTCCGCCTGAGCCAGGTACCCTCCTGCATCTCTAGTGGGCTCTGTGAGAGGTTTTCCAGTGTGGTCTCCTAGCCAGCTCATCTGGGAAGCAGAGAAGGGAGGCTGTGGAGAAGCCAGAGCGGGGCTCACATCCACACAGGATGGAGGGCTGCGTGACCAGGCACTGCACCGCCCTCCTGCCAGCCGTGGGTTCTTCCAAACCCTTTCACTTCATCGAGGGAGACTTTGCAGGAACCAAGTCTTCCATTCTGATGGAACACTTCCTTGGAATTCAGCAAGTCCTCCCAGTGAAATCCAAATGGAATGCAACTTGATGTTGTTTTTTCAAGTAAAGCATTTTCGTGTTATTCTATCCCACTGTTCAACCATTTCCAGCCCTGAGTCTCTGGAATAAGGCTGGGCAGTCTCGTGACGGTCATTCCTCATGGCTGGACTAGGTAAAAGTGACTTCAGACCCTTCTGATGTCTTTCCCTGCAGTGCTCTGGTGATTTAATGACGAGCCTTTCTCGAGATGGCAAAGCTGCTTGTCTGTGCTCTGGCTTGGCGTCACCAGCTGGGCCAGCCGGGGCAAGTTTCTGCACCTATCTGAGCCTTGGTCTTCACGCCTAGAAAGTGCAGATGGCAATGTTACCAAACTTGTAGGGTGCTCATGAGGATTAAATCAGATAGCACAACAGAGCAAGGAAGGCCCTGAATGTACTGCAGCTGTTTTCACTGCTGAAGGCATAAATAAGAAATAAAACAACAAGAAGACCAGCTCTGACCCTTTCGGAGATCAGGCCGGCGGCGGGGGGGGGGGGGTGTCTCCTGTCTGCATGGGTGGGAGGCTCTCGCGGGCCAGGAGGCTTTGAGCCAAGGTTGCCTCAGCCTCTGGGACAGGAAACATCGGAGCTGCACCCAACACGAGGGGGGGTGGCAGGTTGTGTGGAGCTTGGGGAAAACGTGGTGGTCAGGAGGGAGTCCCTGCAGAGAGTCCCCAAGAAGCCCCCAGCTGGGTCCTGGTGTCCTGGGAGCAAAACTGCCCCACCTGTCATCCTGCAGGCCCCTCTGGGAGCCGCAGCAGAGCTGCTTCAAGAGAGCTTCACCCTCCCCCGTGCCTGGTGCCCCTTCCTCCTCCCCTCCCACTCTTCCCAAGGAGGCAGCTGGCCATGGAAACTCCGCTTCCTGTGCTATCCGCTTTCCGGAGGAGCGTGACTCAGTTCCACAGCTGCCTCCCAGCAAGGCCTGCCCTCCCCCACCAGGCCAGGGGCTCTCCCGCCCCAGCAGCTCCATCCGGGGACTGCGTGGCTCCGAGTTGCTGCTGGGGCCCCGGGCCTGGGGAAAAGCACAGTCTGACCCAGCCCAGAGGCCACAGACCTCATTCCCGACCCTGCACAGAGCAGCAGAGGGGATAGCGTGGTCAGGCAGAGTCAGTGACACAGATGTGACTGTGGCTCAGGGTGGCACCCTGGCCAGGGAGAGTGCTGAGTGACAGGGAGGGGAGCTGGGGAAGGGGCCCAGGAGGAGGAAGGCAGGCAAACAACTGTTTCCAGAAGCTGAGACTGCAGTGTGGATGGCTGCAGGAACCGCCGGGGATGTCCCCGAGCCAAGGACAGCACCCTCATTCCCCCCACAGGGCCCCTTGAAAGCCCAGAGGTGCCCTCAGCCAGGCAGACCCTCCTTGACAGTAGCTGCTCCTCCTCTTCCTGCTCTGCTCCCCCTCCCCGTCTCTTCCCCACCCCAGGATGAAGCCACATGGCCCTGCCCCCCCATGGCTGTCCCAGGCTAAGACTGCTGCCCCCACTTCCCACCCCTCCCCACAGCCTTGGGCGACAGCTGCCAAAGCAGCTCAAGGTCAGGCTCCAGCCCAGGGCCACAGGCTTAGTGCAGGGCCGGGGTGGCCAGGACCCTAGATCCAGGCTGGATGCCTCTGTACCCTGAAGAGCCCATTTGCATTGGGCCTGGCAGGCCTGGGAGAGCTCCAGACAGCAACACTCAAAGGTTTGGTGCTCCCCGAGGGGCTCCCACAGCTGGGCCTGAATCCTGGTGTCCACCTCTGCCAAGTCATCAGCTCCTTCCAGGTCCCCTGGCTGCCAGCTGCTGCCATGTCAGCCTCAGCTGCTGGGTCTGTGGGTTGAAGATGGTGAGGTGCCCCCGCCCAGAGGACTGGGAAGTCTGGAGGTCAGGAGGGGCACCGGGCCGCTCCAAGGTGGAGCCCTTGCCACAAAGTCCAGGCCAGGGAGACACAGAGACAAGCTCCAGCCATAGCTCTAAGTGGGCCTCAGTCTCCTGGGCCCGGGCTCTCCTGTCTTTAAAAAGCGACCTCATCCGCTGGCCAGCTCCATGGAGGGCAGAAGGAGCCAGGCCCACCAGATGCCTCAGGGCACCCAACCACCAGGGCTGCATGCTGAGTGCCCATGGGCAGGGCCTGCTCTGCCTTCTCCACCCAGTGCACTGGATGTTCCAGGACACCATGGTCAGCTGTCCCATGTGCCCGGGGTGAGGGACAGCTCCAAAGCCAGGCCACACTCGTCTGATGCCAAGCCCAGCCCCAGGTTCTGGGCCTAAAGGGGAGCCCTATGGATCCCCCTGGAGGGTCCCAGCTGGCCAGGGCCATGCTGCCCTTCACAGAGGGCACAGCTGGTTCCTCCCCAGCATGCTGTCCCCAGCCATTCCCAGTCACACCTAACCCCTGACCAGCCCCGTCCACATTGCCAGCCAAGGTCCCTTGCACCTTCCCTGTTCTTAGGATGAAACCCGCCTCTGGCCTCACTGACCCCTTACCCCCATCATAAGTAGCCATGCACCCACCCCTGTACTCCAGCTTGGCCACTGCCACTTGGTCTGGTCTCCAGGTCACACCTTGGTGTCTGGTCATATTTTATTGCCAGTAGCTGGGCACTGCTGGAGGGCTTCACATGCATCACCCATCAGGACCCCGGCAGCCCCAGGGCTAGATCCCGGCCCCCTTCCTCAGAATGCCCAAGCAGAAGGTCTCTGGCCCCAAGTTTGTCAGTGGCAAGGACAGCACCTGGGTCACCTAGTGGCACTGTCCCAGCAGTAAAGGATCTCACCCAGCTTGGGCTGCAGCCTGCAGGTGGGTGCTACCAGCCATTAGGTGGTCAGTGCCAGAGCTGATCAGACCATGCCTTCTGGGCCCCACACACCCGCCCTGCACCCCAGGCCGTACCCCCGGACCCTGTGAGCCAGCCCTGCGCCCCAGACCACACCCCAGGCCCTGCACACTCACTCCCCCGTGTCCCCCAGGGAGGTAGGCTATGACTCAGCCCCCTGAGTCAGCAGCTCCCGGAGGAGGTGGCTGCCATCCCTGTGCCAGCACAAGGAGCCCTGAGAGGCCCAGCCCTGTGAGCTCTGGGCAGTGGGGACCCTGGTTGGAGCCAAAGCTGCCACTTTACAGCTCAGGTGCTGGGGCCCTGGAGCCTTTAGGGAGTGTTCGCACAGGCACATACCCACATGTGCACACACACGTGCTCTCACACTCAAACCCACTATTAGGAGTCAGTGGGGCCGCCCAACACCAGCCTGGGGAAGAGAAATTGAGAGTGAGGCAGGGTCCCCAGCTCAGGGTCCTGTTCTCGGGGCTCCCTGTGCCTGTGGACTCCCACAAGCCCCTGCACACCTCCAGTGGAAACTCTGGCAGCCAAGGTAGCCCAGCTCCCTGCTGACTCATCCCCAGCTATGACCCAGCCCCTCTGGCTGCATGGGGGGCACTGCACCACAGGAGAAAACATCCTGGGACAAAGGCTCCCAGGCTGCACCTAGTGGGTCGCCCTGCACCCACTGCAATGCAGACCTTACAGATGCCTGCGTGTCCGATACACAAAACGCAAAGAAATGGGAAAGGTTCTGGGTACCCACAGAACACCTGCGGCGCAGTCTTCCTCACCTTCCAGACACTAGTGCATGGCGGCCGTGTCCACTGCTGGGCTGGGGACTGGAGCCAGGGTCCCGAAGGGCTCACTACAGAGGGCACCCAGCACCACCCATGAGTCAAGTCCCCAGTTGCCCAAAGCACAGAGAAGCCTGCAGCCAGTTACAGACTAAGAGTGCCAGGCAGGCCACACTCCCTCTCAGGACCCCAGCGTCCCCCAACACAAGCCTTCCAGTGCATTTTGCAAACATGAAAACAGGGCTGGGACAGACTAAAGGAACGAGACCCCAGCTGGGGGCCACAAAGGTGGGGAGGGTTCCTTGGGGAGGGCCATGTGCTGGCCCCTGAGCCGTGTTGGGGCTGGGCCCAAGATCTGTCCTGTGCAGAGAAGGGAGACCTTCTCCCACTACTCATGGAGTCCCAGGAGAGCCAAGGTGCAAATGGACTCATCCACAAGGGCGAAGAAGACCCGGGCTGGCTGAGGGCTGAGCGGAGGCCTGGCCACTAGGTCACCTGGGCAGAGCTTAGGCAGAGATGGGAAGGGACAAGAAGGAGGCAGGGCCCCCAGGAGGTACAGGGAAGGGCATTCAGGTAAAGAAAAAAGGCAGATCAAGCTGGGCATGGTGGTGCACACCTGTAATCCCAGCACTTGAGAGTCCGAAGCAGGAGGATCCCCACGAATTTGAGGCCAGCCTGCACTACATAACGAGATCCTGTCTCAAAAGCCAAAAAAGAACACAGATCAGAACTCAGCCCCAAGCCAGGTCCCATCAAGTTGGGAAGCAAGCCGGGGGAGGGGCCAGACTTTATCTAGCCATGATCTAGCCGCAAAGCCCTAGGTTGCTTAAGAACAGGGTGTTTCTTAACTTAATCAGAATGTGTGAGTTGTGCAACTAACCCCTGGCCCCAGGGGGTGGCCCCCAGCCCAGGGAGATGGCAGCCTCTCCTGGGACACTGACTTCCTCCCAGGCAGGTGCAGCATCAAAGACAGACAGGAAGTCAGGCAGCTCTGGGGTTCACTCCTCTGGCTGAATCTGTAATCATCCACAGGAAGGTTCCGCATGCCTGGCTGCAGTGGGGACAGCACTGGGGGCCGGGCTGGGGGGACCAGCTCCCCTGACAGGCAGAGAGGATGAAAGTTGCCTTGGGGGCCCCCTTCCAGCTGCTGCAGGTGGCCACATCACAGGTGATTTGTGATCTTCAGTGAAAAGGAATAAAATGGTGCAGCCGCCTCCATAGACTCTGTTATATTCCTAAGGGAACTTGATACTCACTGTACTCAAAGGCTTGAGATATTAAATCCCCTGCTTAAGGTGCTGATAAGGCAAATCTCGTATACTTCTTTCACAAATGCATTTGAAGATGGAAAAGAGTCCCCCTCCATAGTGACAGTTAGATTAATAAGTAAAACAGCACATTTGGTAAAATAAACCAAATGTTTATTTTAGGTCTAGATGTGGCCCTGAATGTGCTGCTTTAATAAACCGAGCATTAATGTCGGAAACTCAAGAAGTGGCAAGTCTTCAAGGACACAGTGACCTTGGGTGACACGGGAGAGGGATGGAGCACTCCTAGGAGGCAGCAAGAACTGGGGTACTTCCTGACCCTTTGGTGGGCCATTGATGATCCGACATGGGGATCCAGAAGTGACACCTCCTCCTGCGTCTCCAGCCTGGGGCCACACTCCCTGTGCCCACCGCCCACCCAAGGCCCCCCAGCTACTCAGGGTGCAGGGCAAGAGGGCCATCCTCAGTGGCCCACAGCCCCAGGGACCACCATGGAGTGGGGAGGGTGTTCACTCAGAGAGAGTGTAGAAAGCTGGGATTAGGAAGCCAAGCTAGGGGCGGGGTGGGGGCTCCAAAGGCTGGGCCCTGCAGGGCCACTTCATGGTCTGCTGACAGCAGCGTCCAGCCACCTTAGTCATCATGGCCACCTCCTCTCTAGCTTGGAGTCCAGCCTTGGCTATATCTACAAAACACCGTCCAGGGACCAAAGCCACCAGCAAGGAAGCCCGGGCCCCACTATTTCTCTGGGAGAACACAGACAGGGCTCAAGGCCAAGCCTAACTGTGCCCGTTTCTCTGCCTGGCCCTCCCCAGCCCTGCTCAGCCAAGTCTGCAAATTCCAGGCCAGGCCAGGGTGAGAGGACAGGGCCGCTCTTCTTTGTAGGGATGCAGGGGCTTAGGCCTGGGAGGGATCAGGCCCCTGCCTGCACCCAGAGCTTTGAAGGAGGCCCAGGGGCCCCACCTAGCACCCTCCTGGGTCCCTCCCCATTCCTACACCTGGGCTACAGCCCCAGCGGCTTCCTGTTTCCTTAGCAGCAGAGCCTCTTTGAGCAAAAGAGGATGTGACCCCAGCATAAAACAGTTCAAAGTGAGTAGCTCAGCCCCCATCACACTGAGCACTCAGTGCAGAATCAAGGAAAAGACAGCTTGGCTGGGAAGCGGTGATGGCCAGGCTCACTGGAGGTCAGCTGAGAGCCCAGACTGCACCTTGGGTGTGGTCCCAGTGCTCCCCAGGGCGGCCACTGCCTTCGAGGCACCACCCCCCTCCAGCTCAGGCCCCGGACAGAGTTCCTGCCCTCTCCACACTTCCTCAGAGGGTGGGCGGTGCATGCAGCCTGCAGGCACAGAGGCCATGGGCTACGGCGGGGAAGGCAGCCAAGGAGCCAGTGGGTCCACACATGGCTGGGGCCAGGCCCAGAGCCCAGCTGTAGATGACAGTGTTAGTGCTGAGGAAGAGCCAGGTCAAAGGGGATGCCTGTGTCTGAAACTCGTGCTGGGCACCACCCGAGAGCAGAGGTGAGCACCCACCGGAGCCACGCTCAGAGACGGCACAGGCCTCAGGACCACCAGCAATCCAAAGGCCACCCGGGCTGTGACAGGTTCGGGACGGCATACTTCACAGTCACAAAAAGAAGGAGCACAGGGACCCCCAGACTCTGTGTGAAGCAGAACCAGCCAGGCATGAACAGGACATCAAACCCCAGAACCAGCAAAAGGGACCAACGGTGCAGGGGTGACCAGAAGTCACCTCCGGGGGAGCCCAGGGGAGCAGCATCACAGCACTTCCTGGGCCTGGAAGTGTTCCCTGGATCTGGGTGTTGGTATCCAGTATGTCAGAAGGCACAAACCCAGCGGGGCATGGAGCACACGCTGCAATCCCAGCCTTTGCCATGTTATTTATGGTGGCTGCAGACCATAAAGGTGCTGAGCCATCGCTCCAGGAGGAAGCATGGGCCAGATTCTGGGGAGCTTTGGTGAGGACATTCTGGGGAACCGATCAATACCCGATTACCAGGTTGATGTGGGTTTCTGTTTGGGGCACCTTGTTTAATATGTGTCATCACTCATTGCCATGGAGCTCTTGGGCAGCAGCACTGGGTCTCTCACTGACCAAGCCTGTTTTCTCTGTGAGTCACAGCTCGGGCATGGCCTTGTTTTGATCAGGAAGCTAGGCAGCACCTCAGCACTGTGCCGGGGGCCACTTTAAAACCAAATCCCCAGGCTGGGATTGGGCACGCCTGTCAGCCCAGCTCTCCGGGAAGCTGAGGCAGAAGCACTGCAGGCTCCAGGCCAGCCCAGGCAACTTAGCGAGGCCCTGTCTAAAATAGAACTTAAAAAGGACTGGAGATATGGCTTAGGGAGAGCCTTTGGGCTCGATCAATCCCAGTCCTGCAAAGCAAACAAGGAACCCTGGGGCACTTAGTTCACGGACAAGGGCCTGCTCTACAGGATAGCAGCTGCCACCGGAAAGAGGGCGGCTCACGCCAACCTCAGCAGGCATCTGCACATGGAGGACTCAAGCTTTTTGCAGCTCTGTGCCTGTCCTAGAATGACCGTGAAAGTGTCTCAAGTATTGACCAGGGCCACAGATAAATTGCATTGAGCAGGCAAATTCACAAAAACAGAATCTGCAGGCTCTATTCCGTGTGCTCGCAATATAGATCAGAGGATAGATGCTCCTGCCAGGCCCTGGCCCCGACTGTCTGACCCACCTCTGTCCCTTCCAAGAAAAGCTGCTGGCCAAGCTCCTCCCCCCCCATCCTCCAGTATGACGTCCACCTACTGCAGCCAGGCTCAGACAGTGGTACTCGGCAGCTTCTGGGTGCAAATGGAAGTGGGGGAGAGAGGATGTGCCTGGGGCCCTTTAACACCAAATCTCTAGCAAGGTGTGGGGGCACACCTGTCATCCCAGCTATCCTGAGAGGCTGTCCTGGTGAGGCACAGCAGCCTTCTTGCCCAGCTGCAGAGCAGAGGCAGAGGCCGAGAGCCTGAGCAGCCTTCTCACCAAGCCCACCTGTCCAGCGGTGGCAAGACGAGTCCTGTCCTTCCCAGAAAGCCTGCCCAAGATGCCAGGGCTGGACAGTGGGTGGGTGGGTACAAGGGAAGGTGGGTGGGTGGGCAGGTGGATGGGTAGACCAGTGGATGGGTGGGTAGGTGACAGTATGGGTAGACAAATGAATAGGTGGAGGGGTGGCAGGGTAGGTAGGTGAGGGGGTGGGTGGACAGGTGAATGGCAGATGGGTGGAACATTGGGTAGGTGAGGGGGTGGGTGGACAGGTGAATGGGCAGGTGGGTGGAACAGGGGGTAGGTGAGGGGTTGGGTGGACAGGTGAATGGGCGGATGGGTGGAACAGTGGGTAGGTGATGGGATGGGTGGACATGTTTTCACTACCTTCACTCTGTGACAGCATCAAGGTCGACTCAGGGCACCCCAGCAGACAGGAAATGAAAAAGGTTTCAAAAGAAAAATGTCAGAAAGCATTCTGGGTGCTGGGCTGACAAAGGAGATGAAACCCAAGCCAGGTTGCAGCTTGGAGTCCCGGGTGGCCCTGGTGGCCCTTCCACCTGCAGATAGCTGCCTGATGGCCTCAGGGTCGTCCTAGCTCTGCACACATCGGACAGTAGGCTGGGAGACTCTCTCCTGGCAGCGCCTACGCCTGCCTGCATGTTCCCAGCAGAGCTCGAGCTGGCAGCGCTCCAAGCCCGCCCCCCCTCATGCCAGTCTCAGCTTCTGCTTCCCAGCCAGAGGCGGTGGTAAGCTCTCCGCAGGCCTGTGGCTGCAAGGCCACCCCCACTGTGGCCTGAACATGTCCACATGGGGGCCTGGCTGGGTGGGGCAGAGTCCGCCCAGTGTTGGCCGCCAGCAGTACCTGCACATCCTGGGCCACCTGGTGTGCAGAGCCCATGGGACGGGTCCTTGTGTAACTCAGAAAACCAGTGAAGGCGAGAGGGGCCGAGAACATAGATTCTACTGTGCTGGACATGGAGGGCCCAAGCCGAGGTCCCAGGGAAAGTCCCCTCCGGGTCCAGGGTCCCCAATCACACACTGCCAGGCTTCTGACCTCTGGTGCCAGGCACCCACTCTACCCACGAAACTCACAGACGCCGTCACAACTGAGTTACCTGCTTGGCCCTCCCCCGGGACTCCTTTAGTGTACCCTGCTGACCACATCACCCCGTCTCTTCGCCTGCTCCGGCCTTCGGGGGCAGGCCGGCCTGGGGTGCAGGTCCCCTCCCACAGCCCCTGGCAGGAGCCAGGCCAAAGTGCTGGGTTCCCCTCGCCCACTGTCGGGGTCCTCTAACCTAGTGTGATGCTCCTGGAAAGGCGGCCCGGGACGCCTCCTTGGCCCTGCCAGGCCCTGCCTGTGTGTGGGCCAAGCCTGGGTGGATGAGAGTGGGGGCAGGCAGAAGCAGCCGCAGCCGCTCCACGCTGCTTCCCAGCTGTCCTTGGTCCCCCCGGGCTCAAGACCACATTCCTCATTCTGGATCAACACCCTCCACAGACCAGGCTGCGCAGCCAGGTGCCAGCGCAGGACAGAGATGAGTCAGCCTGACCACGGCCTTCTCCCAGGTGGTGCCAGTGCCAGACCACTGTTGGGGTCCCCAAGACCCCAGTTCACGGGAGGACAGGAAGGTTCCGTGCTGACGGCCGTGGAGTGGGCCAGGAGTCAGCCTGAAGGGGCAAGTGGCCTCCTGGGCAGAGGCATGCCCCACCAGGTCTGGCGCACTCCAAGAACAGCCTCCACCTCCCGGCCTGGAGAGCTTCCAGGAGCCAGTCGGCCCAGCCCTGGCAGGCTCCTGGGCACACCCAGCACTTGGGCCTTCCTTCAGCACAAGTTGGCTGGCCAGGCCAAGAGATTACCAGGGAGGGTGGGCAGAAGCCGGGCACAGAGAGTGGACTGAACACCAGAGGGCTGGGCTGGCCACAAGGCCGGAAGCCCCTGCCCCCAGGCCTGGGACTGCAGGACTCTCAAAGGTTCAAGATGAGTGCAGACACTTCTCCCTGTGTTCACATCCACCCTCATACAACCTGAGAAACTGAGGCTTGGCCAGTCACAGCCCAGCGTGAAGGGGAGTGGGCGCTGGAGCAGGGCCTCTCTCAGGGCTGGCCTGGTGGATGGGGACTCTGCGCCCCTGGAGACTCGGGAAGAGCCATCTCCCACGAGGGACGCCCATGGCAGGGACATGCCGTGGGCTTGAGCAGGGCTCCCAGCCGAGGACAGAGGCAGAGGAGGGACGCGAATCCCATCCACAGCCTCAGTGGGGAACCGCCCAGGACGCGCTGGAGGAGGCAGCAGGGCCGGGAATCCTCCTCCCCACCCCGCATCTCTAAATTGACCCTCCGGGATGCCAGGGGCGGGGACTCCGGGGATCTCGCCCCGCCCCCTAGGGCACCGCCCCCCACGTGGCCTCTGGCAGGAGGGCGGGGCGGCACCTCCTCTTCCTCCCCGCCGAGCCATAGCGCGCGAGCCTGGACCGCACTGAGCGACGGCCCGGCCCCGCCACCCCGACCTCCCAGGACCAGCGCCGGCCTCGCCGCCCACCGGTGAGTCCGCGGCCTCCGGGCGCGCCTGGAGTCGGGGGTAAACTGAGTCCGGAGGCGACGAGGGCGCGCCTGGGGCTGGGCACGGAGCTCCGGTAGCCGCGGGGGCGCCCCGGGTGGCGGCGAGCGGTCCCCTCCTGCGGGAACCCGGCTCCCGGGCGGGGACCCTAGCGCGCTGGGCACAGGGTGGCGCCGGGGTCCGCGGGCCACTGCCCGCAGCCACCACATCCTGACGGTAAATCAGCCGCAGTTCAGAAAATAAACTTCTACTCGGTCCGCCGTCCGCCTGCGTCCGCCCTGACTGCTGGCTGCGCTCGCCCACGCGCAGGTGGGCGCACGGGCCGGGCACCCAACCGCAGGCCGTGGGGAGCGAGCCCCGCTCGGCAGGGTAGGGGAGGCGGGACTGTGCCCCCAGCCCCTGCCCAGCGAGGGACCCAGGGAAGGACCGGCTGTGCCCCCACTCGCAGCACAGGCGGGGTCGCGGCCCTGTGAGTCTGCGGGGCTCGAGGCTGCACAGCGCAGGCCGCAGGTCATAGCCGCCCCAGCTGGACCAGCAGGAGTCCTGCAAAGACAACCTAAACCCGCCTGGGCCAGAGGTCGGCGCGCCCACGCCAATCCGAGTTGGGAAGTTCCGGCCTCACCAGCCCTGCCCCTCGCTCTGGGCCTGAGTTTCCCGGCTGCTCCGGAAGGGAGGGGCCGGGGTCAAGCTTGCATTGTCTCCTTGCAGGGGGGATGGTGGGGACCCAGAGCAACCCTACAGACCCCCCCAGGGCGCGGGATGGAGGCCTTCAGGCAGGGGACAGGTGTCCTAGGAGCAATGCTGTGTTTGGTTCCAGGGCTGTCCCCACACACCAGGTCAGCAAAAACTTTCTGTTAAAAAGCCCGGTTGCGGGGCGAATCCCTCCTGAGACCAGGTCTGAGCTGACCACTGTACCTCCACTCTGTTCTCAGAAGCCCCAAGCTCTAGGTGGTCACGGGCCCCCTGGGCAGGCCCAGGGGGTGTTCTTGGGGGCTGAGGTGGCTTCCGAACCAGGCCCTACTGGCAGAACTTTAACCTCCAGAGCCCTCTCTGTGGAGCTGCCTGCTGTCAGCTAATTGTACTCACCTCTCTTGCGGGGACTGGGACGGGAAGCTCTGCCTTAAATAGACTCCTGCCTTCCATCAAAGTGCAGTTGTTCCCCAGGTGGAAAGTTTTAGGTTCATGGGAGCTGTGGGAGGGACAGTTGATCACTGGGTAACAATGGGGTGTCACACGATGCAGACAGGACACCCAGGGCCAGCCCTGGGGGGCCTGGGCTCAAGTCCCGTCTTCCAGGGTGCCAGTGTCAAGGTCCCCATGGGTTGAGGGATGGTGCTGACTGCTGCCCGACCCCCGTGCCTGCTTTGTGCACACAGGAGGTGTCTGACGAGTGCACAGGCCATGGCGGTGGACACTGTTGGGGAGGGCATCCCGCTCTGTTTCTGGAGCGCATCTTGGGGAATCAAGCAGGAGATCCAGGAGGTGGAGCCCAGGTAGAGCCAGGCCTGGGGACACCTGACACCCAGGACAAGAGGTGTGGCTAGGGGATGAGAGCAGGGCCGGCATGTGGCCTCCTGTTGTGGAGGCCGCCAGCCCACCAGGCTTGCCCTAGTAAGGAGGGTCTCTGAGGAGCCTGAGTCCTTAGCCTGCCCAGCTGCCCACCTGCCCAGCACCCAGCACCTGTGACCTCTGTGGTGACAGCTGGTGGTGTGGAGCCAGGCTGGGTGAGGGCAGCTGGGCCTGCTCTCCTGTGGGGTTGTTGCTCAACCCCTCTTACAACCCCTGTTTAAGGTGAGGTTAAATAAGGAACTGTCGGATGGGGAAAGTGAGGCATGGGCAGTTGGGTACAGTCTCTGTCCCTATTCTGGGGTGCTCTCAAAGCCCTTGTGCCCACCTCCCCCCAGGGGGTGACACTGCACCAGCATCCAGCCTCCCCACCCCCATCCCTCT
The DNA here is from genome assembly GCA_028451465.1 of Erethizon dorsatum. NCBI lineage: Eukaryota > Metazoa > Chordata > Mammalia > Rodentia > Erethizontidae > Erethizon > Erethizon dorsatum. Next base: position 132,719,892 of record CM051828.1, read on the forward strand.
CACAGTCCCACAGCTGGGCCAGGCGTGGGGCTGGGCACTGGCACCCTGGGAGTTGGAGGGCTTTGTCCTGGTCGAGGGGCCCTGCTGCGTCTCCCCCATGGATGCCCCCTTGCCCCTGCCCTCCTGTGACCCAGAGCAGCCCAGGCAGAAGCCCTGGACCCCTGTCGCTGCTGTCCATCCTGCTGGCAGGTGGAGTGAGTCCCCATCTGGTGGTGATGAAGCCAAGGCCTGTCCATGCTATCTGAGGACGGGATGAACAAAGCCGCTTTCCTGTTCCATCCGCTTCCCCCACCCCATGCAGCTTTTCTCAGTGGCAGGAAGCAGAGCAGGCAGAGAGGGCCCCTGCCAGCCTCTGCGCCCCCAGCAGTGCCGCACTCAGGAGGGGCAGGCTAACATGATGGGGGCAGCAGCGGAAGGCCCTGCAGCACTGGGGGACTGGACACCAGGGAGACTGCCTCTGTCCCTGCACTGCCACAGTGCTCCCCACTGCCCCACTGTACAGTGGCCGGGGTGGGAGGCCTTGCTCCCCAGTGCTGTGGCCTGGGCCAAGCTCGGCGTGGAGGCCAAGACTGCTCAGCCAGCTGCATGGCGTGCGCTGCCAGGAGGCCAGGCTGACCTGGGCCAAGAGGGAGGCCCGCGATCGCTGGGGGCCCAAAGGATGCACGCTGGGGAGGTGGAGGCAGGCTCTGGTCCTGTTCTGCCACTGAGGTCTAACACTGAAGCCCAGTGTTGGGACAGCCAGGGCGCAGCTGGACACCTGCCTTGGGGGTGGGCCTGTGGGCACGCCCCACATCACTCCCAGAGCCCCCGAGGCCGTGGGCAGGGGCTGAGCCAGGCCCTTCACTGTGCCTACCTGGGCAGAGGTTTCTCTGCTGGGCCTGCCATTGGCCTTGCCCACAGTGGTGCAGCCTGGCAGCCAGCCTGGGCCCTGACCAGCTGCATGAGGAGGGCTGGCATCCCCATGGCCTCGTGGCCCTGTCTGTGCCTGGCCCAGGTCCTCCTCAGCCCTGGATGTGGCCTCTGTGTTCAGCGCCCCCTCCCACGTCCCCACATCCCCGAGTCCCTGTTCCTGCTGCAAGTATAGCTCGGCTCTGCCGCCTGCGCCCAGCAGCAGGAGGCAGGCATCTGCTCTCTGCTGCCTGCGGGGAGAGGGCACTGCCAGTGCCCTGCCTGTCTCTGCCTCCCGCATCCATGAGGGGCCTGAGAACAAGGTCCTTGGATGGCCCTGCAGGTGGGCGCCAGAGGCGGGGCTGCCCTCAGCAGGTGGCAGAGCAATGATGGGGACCCAGGAGGTTACCGCTGAGAGGACACAAGGGGTGAGCAACCTGGCTGAGGACCGTGCAGGCCCTTGGTCAGCAGTGATGCAAGCAATGGTGGGTCCAGGTCCAGGCCTCTCTTTCCCCCAGGGGGTGGAACCCAGGGCTGCTCTACCACAGCCCCAGTCCTTGTAAATTTTTTATGCTGAGACAGAGTCTCAACATAAGTTGCCAAGGTGGGACTCAAACTTTTGATCCTCCTGCCTCAGCCTCCTGTGCTGGGATCATAGGCTTGTGTCCCTGAGCCTAGCTTCCTTGCCACTTCATAGATGAGAAAAGTGAGCCTGGAACAGGCTGCTTTCCCAGGGGCCCTGGCACCCTCGAGTCCCAGCCAGGGATGCCAAGAGGTATGTTGCACCCACGCCGAGGATCTCATCCGCCTGGTCGGGTCTGACAGGCTGCTGGCGCTGGCTGCCAGGGCCAGGTGCCTGAGCAGGGCCTGGGGAGACTCCTGCACCGGCCTAGCTCTGTCCTGGCTGCCAACGAGGTGGCTTGCTGAGTGGACAGGGCAGTCAGGGCCCAGCCCTTTTGTGTAGTTTCTGGGCCTGGCGCCTCCGTCTGTCACCAGCTGATGTTGACACACTCATTCCCATCTGACAGCAGGGTCAGGAGATGCAGTGGTTGTCCGTGGGCCTGCGGGTCAGTGGCAGAGCCTCCTGCCCAGAATCAGAACTATCTGCTGTCCCAGGCCTTGGCAGCTGCCTTGGCTGTGCTGGGGTGCGCAGGCTGTGGTCCCCCCCACTCTCAATCAGTCTTTGTTCTTTTTGCTCCTGGGAAGGCAGTCTGGAGCTGGGATGTGGGCGGGGGGCAGGGACCTCAGGGCTGGCATGGGGGTGGGTAGAGGGCAGGCTTCCTGCCCTGGGCACAGGCTGGGCCCCTGATACACTAGCACACAGCAAGCAGGACCTGAGTCCTAACCTGGCACCATCCTGCCGTGCTGGGAAAGGCCTTTCCGGAGGATGGCAGAGGACAGGAGGGACATGGGCCTTCTGGAGGGGAGTCTCCAAAGCATCCAGTCCTACAGTCAGAACCCAGGCAGAGGCACCCAGGGGTGGCCTGAGGTCTCTTGGGTGCACCCCATGGCCTGTTGAAGCTTCTGCAGGGGGGAGGAAGCCAGGGCCGGGCACCAGGAGAGGCTGCTGCTCTGATCACACCCTGCTGTGCCAGGTCCTCGGCCCTTGCTGCTCTTCATGTCTGCCAGTGGGGCCACCCCAGAGGCACCATGCTCGGAAAGCATCCTTGTCATCCCCAAAGCCTCTCCCAGCCTGGACTCTACATCAGAACCCCGAGAGTGTTAGGGGACCAGGGCCTCCAAAAGCAAGCATTGGCCCTGCTCTCTGTGCATCTGGGCAGATGGAGCCCTGGGCTCCATGGTGACAGCAAGTCCAGGGCAGCCTGGCCCTGCATTGTCTCACAGCAGGTGGAAGCGAAACCGGGCTTCCTGGTGCAGGGCTACCACCCCTCCTGTCCTCCCTGGGCCAGGGAATGTGGTGGGGAAGGGAGATCCTGAGGCCACCCAGGCCACCCACCAAACCCCAGTACGTGGTACCCAGCACAGGTGTGCAGGGCAAGGGCAGTGCCCACTGCTTCTGCCAGCATTTCCTATTTCCTGCTTACGTTGGCACCGGGCAGGTGTCCTGGTGACAGATATGTCACTCTGCTTGTGGCTGCAGTTCTCTATGCATCTGCCCCTTGCTTTTTGCTTTTTAACCTGACATTGGGAGACTCCCATTGTGCCCACTCCTCCCAGGCCCTCTGTCCTGGGCAGCAGCCGCAGTGGTGCAGGGGGGTCCTCCTCACACGGCAGCAGGCTCAGGTGGCCATCCTGACTTGGGGCTGCAGGTGGCAGCTGGGTGTTCCAGGCCTGCTCTGCACAGGATCCTTATCTGGGCAAGCCTGCCGCAGGGGACCCTCCCAGGGCAGCCCTGGCCCCTCCAGGGGGCTTGCAGCCTGTGGGAGGAGGGCCAGCGCAGGGGCTGCCCTGGACCCTAGGAGCACCCAGGGCCACGTGCAGCTCTGGAGAGCTGAGGGCTGCCAGGCAGTGGAAAAATTTAGGTTCTTGCAAGAGCTAAAAATAGCGTTGCAGCCCCTGCCTCCCAGTTCCGGAATCCCTCTCCTGCCGTTTCTCCCGCCCACCCGTGGAAATGAGCTCCCTCCCTGCCTACCCCCTGCTCCCGCCCCACTGGCTCTGGGCCCAGAAGCATCCTAGCTCCTGTCCTGGTGCTGCCAGGGCCCTCTAAGCTGCCTCCCCACCCCAGGTGCCCATGGCCGCCCCTGCCTCAGGGTCCTGGCCAGGAGGGACAGGACTCAGGCGCAGCACCCACCCCCCAGGGCCCAGGCTGAAGGTGGGCTGCCCCTCCCAGGGAACCTGGCAGGAGTCACCGGTCCCCAGGCCGAGTGCAGCAGCTGAGGGTGGGGGAACCCCCCTCTGCCGCCTGGGGGGCAATAATGCCACCCCAGCTGTGGTCCTTCCCACTGCAGTGCACACCTTAGCCCACCTGGGCAGCCCACCTGCCCTGGGGTTCTGTGTGTGCAGCAGGGTCAGGTAGATCACCTGTGAGATCTGGGGCATCCTTGGCCCCATTTCTCCAACACACGGGCGGGGGGACGACTCCCAGCCAGGGCGGTGGCCTCACAGCGTCTCCAAGTCAGCGCAGCTGCCTGGGTACGTGGAATGGAGGTGCAGGCATCGCCATGCCAGGCTGGCCAGGAGCAGGCAGGGAGGCAGGCAGCGTCTTACCAAAAGCCGCTCTCTGAGGAGGTGGCCACTGGCCGACTGGACCCAAATCCCTACCTCTCCAGGGGACTGAGTGGGTGCTTGGGTCTGGGCTGGCCCCTGGCAGGCCCTGTGGGAGACCCTGCCTGCAGAAGCCCAGATCTGAGCAGAAAGCCTGGCCATGCGAGGTGGGGAGGGACCCTGCGGTCAGCAGATAAAGCAGAAGCTGAGGCACCACAGCAACTGCTCATCCCAGTGAGGGATGAGCCCTGGAGCTCGAACTCGGGGACCTCACGGTTGAAGCCCTACCACAGCAGTTTTGCTGGGGCCAGGGTGGTGCTGCGTGTGGCAGATGGGGCATGTCCTCGAGTCTGCCCAGCACAGATGCTGGCTGACTTGGGCCTGGGATGCACTGGATGAAGTGCTGCTAAGGTAAATTCATGCTCCAGGCCCTGCCCCAAGGCCACACTCCCAAGCCACTGTGCTGAGCTGAGTCCCCAAACCCACCCTGTCTCCTTGCCCCTGCCAGGCCTGGGAACCAGACACTCCCCAGGGCTGGGCAGAGCCAGAGGAAGAAGGGCCAGGCGTCCTGGGATGGTATTAAAACAGGCCACGCATTCCGGACGCTCACTGTGTGCCCGCTGGCTCCATTCCCCACTTTGCAGGTGGAGAGCAGAGGAGCAGGGTATCTTGCCCAGGGCCCACAGCTGCTGAGCCCAGGAATAAGCTTCCACCTCGGCTGGCACCGGTACCGTCGGGGACATTGTTACCCATCACAGGATGCCCGAGATCAGTAAACTGGGTCCCCACCCTCTGCCCTGGGGCTGGCAGGGTTGTGTGTTCAAGGGGTCGCCACCACCTCTGTGCTTGGCAGAGAGCTGAGGACGAGCGGGGAGGGAGAGCTTTAGTCTCTCCACAGAGAAAGGAGGCTAGGGTGCCCTGCATAGAGACTGAGCGGGAGCAGGGCCTTCTGTCGCACAGGGCTTTGTCGTCTTCTCGTTGGTCCTAAATTGACACCTGGGACAAAAATCATGGAAGCTGCTGATCATTGATGAAGTCCCCACAGTCGTGCGTGGTCTTGTTTGGCTTCTGGACGGTGGCTGCAGAGTGTGGGTCAGCACGTGTGTCTGTGGCGCTGATCGCTGCCTGGGGTCTCAGTGTCACCCTGCAAAGATGCAGGACATTTCTAAGCCCACGTGCCTGGTCAGGGCCTGACCCCATGGGCCTGAGCAAGGTTGTGCGGTCTGCTGGCATCACCTGGGCCTCTGGGTGTCCAGATGAGTTTGCTGTCCCAGCTGGACAGTCCTTGCCGGGCCACACCTAGCCAGGGCCACACCAGGGCACCTCCAGCCATCTCCTGCTGAGGTTCCACCCCTAGACCAAGGGGCACACATCAGTTGGGGTCTTTTAGGGAGCTGTAGTTGTATCGATGAGGGGTGCACAGGTAGGAAGACTGGGTAGTGCCAGGGGGCAGTCCTGAGGTCAGCAAGCACCCTGACCTTCGTATCTGGGGACCCTGGGGCCTGGGCACGGCAGCTCTGGGTGGCCCTGTTGTGTCCAGGTCAGGTCCTTCTGCTTGGAGAGCCCCAGGCTCCCAGCCGGAGTGGGCGCTGTAGAAGCCAAGTCCCGGCTGGGAGGGTTCATACTCTGTCTGCTCAGCCTGTGCCAAGTGGGCAGGGACTATCCAGCAGGGCGGAGGGTGGGCAGGGAAGGGAGGGCCCACTTCAGGCACCTCCTCAGGCAGCCACACAGGGTGGGTGTTGGGCATTCAGAGACCACTCAGCCTTGCTCCTCCTCACTGTGGAGCAGCTGCTGCCCCCTCCCCACGGGGCCTTGGTGACCTGAGGCAGAGCGGAGTCCGCAGCAATGAGAAGCCTGAAGCAGGGCCCGGAATGGGTGGGCAGAGGCGGCCGCAAGGTCTTGCGCATCTGGGTAAGTGGACATGGAAGGTGGCCGAGGGCCTTGCCTGGGGGGTTAAACGTGGGGGTCAAGGAGGACTGCAGGCTCCCCACCTGCTGAGGCCTAGCAGGGACGCAGGCTGTGGGGCTGGGAAAGGGGTGGAATTCACCAGGCACTCCCAGCACCCGCAGGCCTGAGGCCAGAGATACAGCTTTGGAAACTGAGGCTCAGGCTGAGTGACCGGGCTGTAAGTGGTACCCGAGCTGGGCCCACGCGCAGGACAGCAGGACAGCCCTCTTGTCCACCTGGCCCTGCAGGGCAGCTGCACAGACAGTGAGGGACTGGACTGGGCCTCGTTCTGTGCTCCGGGCAGGCAGGGATACTCCAGGACCCTCACCCAAGTAAAGTGGGCCTGAGGACCCAGGGCCAGCTGGATGGGGGGCATGTCTCTCCGCCCTGCCCAGCCACCTGGGTGGCCTTGGGTGGCCCCTTTGGAGTCTTAGCTTACTGGGTTGGGTAGGACTTGTAGCAAAGCCACACTGGACATGAGCACTTAGATTCCCAGTGATCCCTGAGGTCCGACCACAGCTCCGCTGTCCCCCACCATGGGGCGGTAGGCACAAGACCTGCCCTGCCCGAGTGTTTCCTCCATGGCCCCATGTGTCCACTTGGGGAGAGCATGGGGATGGGGCCCTCCAATGGGGCTGAGTCCACCCAGCGCTGTCCACCCGGGCCGCCCTTCCACAGCTCCATGTTGCCGTTCTCAGGCCCTAAATATAAGATCGCAGCCGTACATGGTCGCAGGAGGGCCTGGGATGTCCCTGACCTTTGAGACTGTCCCCAGGGGCTGCAGTGGGGACAGAGTTGCAGCCAGCTGGGCCCAGGCAGGGGGGCCGGAGGTGGTGACAGGGTGCAGTGGTTCTGCTTAGGGCTCTGCATAGGGAAAACAATCTTTCAGGGCATCCCTGGGCTGCTGGGAGTCAGACCTGCACCCTGACCCCAGGGGCCCAGTGCCAGCTCATCTGTGCAGCCTCCCCCCATAACTGGGGTCTGGAAAGGCGGCCTGCTGCCCACCATAGTGAGCACCAGGCATTCCATTACTCAGAGCCTGAGGCTGCCCAGTGACCGGCCCTCAGGTGTCCTCCTTTCTTGCTCCTGAGGCCGTGGGCAGCCTGGGATGCACCCTGGGGCAGGTAAGGGGCTCAGAAATGCATTTTCAGCAGCATTGTCACCACCGTGTCAGTGGTGTTTCAGCCAGTGTAGCCACCCACTGGGCCCCTCCAAGCCTCCCAGGTTGGGGATCTGCGGGGAGACGCAGTCCCGCCTCTGCGTCAGGGACGCAGGTCTGTGATATGTCCCTCATCTGTTCTGGGGTCCTCATGTTTACTGAGGGGGCCTTGCCCTCTGCCCTTCCTGACCTCTCAGCAGGAAGCACAGTGGAGAAACTGAAGCAGAGGACAGTGCCTCCGCCTGCCCCTGGTGGCTGTGCTGGGCCCTGCCTCTCAGCCTGTGGGTCACTTCTGTCCCCTGACGGTGCTGATGATCGCCTCCCTGTCCTGCCCCACAGTTTGGCAAGATGTCAGTGAAGGAGGGTGCACAGCGCAAGTGGGCGGCGCTGAAGGAGAAGCTGGGGCCACAGGACTCGGACCCCACGGAGGCCAACCTGGAGAGTGCCGAGCCTGAGCTCTGCATCCGACTGCTGCAGATGCCCTCCGTAGTGAACTACTCAGGGCTGCGCAAGCGGCTGGAGAGCAGTGACGGCAGCTGGATGGTGCAGTTTCTGGAGCAGAGCGGCCTGGACCTGCTGCTTGAGGCGTTGGCAAGGCTGTCGGGCCGCGGGGTGTCACGCATTGCTGACGCCCTGCTGCAGCTCACCTGCGTCAGCTGCGTGCGCGCCGTCCTGAACTCACAGCCGGGCATTGGGTACATCCTCAGCAACCAGGGCTATGTGCGCCAGCTCTCCCTGGGTGAGCACCAGGGCGGGCCGGGGTGGGGCCCAGCGGGAAGGCACCCTGCAGTAGGGCAGAGGATGTCCCCACTGTTTGCACCTGGCTGTCCCCTCTGTCTCCTCTGTCCCGTGACTCTGCCAGCCCTGAGGTGGCTCCATCCTCAGCCCCCAGGTCCTGGTCCACATGGTGCCCCCCCACCCTCTGAATGCCCTTGCTGGCTTCAGGCCCTTCCACTTGGCCTGGCCAGGTACAGTCACAGCCTCCATCTCTGTCCGTTTACACCACCTCCTCCAGGAAGTCTCCTGGACCATGGTCTCAGTTGGTCCTGACCACTGGCAAGAGCCCCTTTCTGGGTAGTGGTCTTGTGTGTCCTTTGCCCACTCGCTGTGCTAGTCCAGGGTGGCTGCCAGGCCCCACAGAGGCTCCAGGGCTGGCCAGGGTACACAGGCAGTGATATAGGGCAGGGCCATGGGGATGGCTGAGTGACCAGAGGCTACCCTCTCTGTCCAACCTGGGGCCCAGCCAGTCAGCCTGTCCCCCCAGCCAGGGCCTGGCTGTGCTTTTGTCTGGGGGCCAGATGAGACAACCCCTAAAACTTTCCCAGCCCGGGATGGGGTAGGACTCCAGGGTTCATGAAACAAGGATGCACTCCAGGCTGTCTGTCCTAGCACAGTTGGTGCTGTTTGGGGAAAACTGCATCCAGAGCCAGGAGCAGGGGCTGGGGCAGCCCCAGAGGACTGGTTTCACTTGCCCCTCCTCCAAGCTCTCCCTGCAGGGGTAGCCCTGTGGTGTGGGAGGCAGAGTCCAGACATCAGGAGTCAGCAGGCCAGGCCCCATGCTGAGCACCATGGCAAGCCCAGAGCGCCCCCTGGTGTCCGCCTGCCAGGCCCCGAGTTCCAGTCAGGAGGCAATGGCCCATGTGGACCAGGCTGGCCAGGAGGGTGGACAGTGGGCCTGCTGACACCCTTCCCTGCAGCCCTGGACACATCCAACGTGATGGTCAAGAAGCAGGTGTTTGAGCTTTTGGCTGCCCTGTGCATCTATTCACCTGAGGGCCACGCACTGACGCTGGATGCCCTGGACCACTACAAGGTGAGCGCAGGATCGGTCTGGGTGTGGGTTCTCCTGCCTGGATGCACGCTCACCCGCCCACCCCACAGACGGTGTGCAGCCAGCAGTACCGCTTCAGCATCATCATGAACGAACTCTCCGACAGCGACAACGTGCCCTATGTCGTCACCCTGCTTAGCGTAATCAATGCTATCATCCTGGGCCCTGAGGACCTCCGCATCCGCACCCAGCTGCGGTGCGAGTTCATTGGTAACCGCCGCCTGCCTGGCCCCTCTTCTGGGCCCTCCCCTGTGCCCACCCACCCCTGTCCCTGGGGAAGGCACCGTCACAGGGCCCAGAGCCTCCTGCCACTTCCTGCCTTAGTGACTTGGGCCTTGGAACTCCTAGATGTCAGCCCTGTGGTTTCCAATCCAAGGCTGGCTGGGCAGTGGAGGAGGCAGTGAGCAGTGAACAGGCACCATGTGTGTCTAGCGTGCTGTCCCTTTCTGTTCCCTGATGTCCTGTGAGTGGGTGCTGTGTGTGGTAGGAATGACCAGGGAGGGGAGGTGAAGGAGTTGGATATAAGTGAGCCTGGTGCAGTAGTCAGTGGGTGTCCAGCAGCAGCCTCAGACCCTCTGACCCACTGTCCCTCCCCAGGCCTGCAGCTGCTGGACATTCTGACCCGGCTGAGGTGAGTCCCACTCTGGCTGCCCCCGAGGTCCTTCCAAACCAGGCCCCTCTTCCCTGGTATCCCAGCTGCCTGGCCCATGCAGCCCCTCCAGGGGACCAAGGTGGCTTCTAGAACTGCCCTGTGGCCCACCATGAGCCAGCTGTCAGGTGATGCCGTAGAAACTAGGCTTCCAGGCCCAGCACAGGACACCCAGTTAATGCCAGTGGCAGACACGTGACAAAGTGTTAGTGTGAGCACGTTCTAGCTACAGCGCGGGATGCACCTACAGAATAGCCTGTCTCTGTTACCTGCAACCTGAGTGAAACTGGTGTCCTGGTGGGCAGGGGCTCAGCCAGCGCCACCCCAGGGACATTAGCACCAGGAGCTGGCGGGGCTGCTGCTGGGGAGGTGCCCGTGCCCAGGTGGGGTGCCGAGGGCTCCGCTCACCTGCCAGGTGAGAAGAACGATGTCCACTCCCTCAGCCCCAGCCAGAATCCTGCCACTGCAGCTGTGGAGGACTGGCCTTGAGGGTGGTCTTGACCTTGCCCTTCCCTCCGGGGGTATGTGGAGATGCCTGGTGACCCCTGGTCAGCCTGCAGCACATGAGGCTCAGACCCGTGAGCCCCCACTCTGGCTGCATCCGGAGCCTCAGGTCAGCGGCCAGGCCTTTCTGCCTAGGGACCTGGAGGACGCCGACCTGCTGATACAGCTGGAGGCCTTTGAGGAGGCCAAGGCAGAGGATGAGGAGGAGCTGCTGCGTGTGTGCGATGGCGTCAACATGAACAACCACCAGGAGGTCTTTGCCTCGCTCTTCCACAAGGTTGGCCTGGGCAGGGCCAATGCAGGGCCTGGGGACAGAGTCCCACTGTGTCCCCGGCAGTAGCACAGAGCTGGGGTCACACTGCTGGCGGATGGGGGCTGCGCTGCCCAGGATCAGGGCTGTGCCGTTCTGGGCGCAGCTGGCCAGCCACCATCAGGGTCATGAGCTCTGAGCCCAGTGGCCCTCAGTTGGGGTATGTGTACCTGGTGTCGTCCAGCAACATCTGGAGACACCTTCATTTGTCACCGCTGGGCAGGGCGTGCTCTTGGCAGGAGTGTGGAGACCCCATAATGCACAGGACAGTCCCCAGTGTCACCAGGAATGCAGAGGGGGATGGGGGTGGATGCCCCAGGAAGATGGCGGGGGGTGCTGACCTGGCCCTGGCCTCTCGCCTGCCCAGGTGAGCTGCTCCCCAGCATCAGCCCAGTTGTTGTCCGTGCTGCAGGGCCTCCTGCACCTGGAGCCCTCCGGCCACTCCGGCCAGCTGCTCTGGGAGGCCCTGGAGAGCCTGGTGAACCGGGCTGTGCTCCTGGCCAGCGATGGTGAGTGGCGGGGTGAGCGGAAGGTACAGCCCACTAGGACACACAGGGCCTTAGGCCATGCGGGGAGGGCAGCCTGTGCCAGCCATCCCTGGCCCTTCTGCCCATTCCCTTCTCTGGCTTCTCCCTTAACCTGAGCGTCCCCTGACATGTTGCAGTCCAGGAATGCACCCTGGAGGAGGTGGTCGAGCGGCTGCTGGCTGGCAAAGGGCGGCCCCGTCCGAGCCCCCTGGACCAGGCCCACAAGAGTGTCCAGGCTGACCTCGACCAGAGCCAGAGATACACACCCCCCCAAAACACTACTGACTCTGGGGCTGGCATGGATGCCCAACAGCCAGCAGTGGCTCCTGCCTGCCAGCAGGTGGCCAGCGCCCAGAGCTCCAGCATGACAGCTGTGCATACCACAGCCCCCCAACAGAGAGCAACCAGCCCGCCCCCACCTATACCCCCTCTCCCGGGCCCCACCACCCAGCCCCCCTTATACCCTATGCCAGGCCTGGGGACTACGCCTCCCCCTCCAATCCCTCCCCCACCCCCTCCCCTGCCCAGCCTGAGGGCTACATCTCCCCTAGCACCCCCTCCACCCCCACCCCATCCCCTGCCCAGCCTGGGGGCTACATCTCCCCCAGCACCCCCTCCACCCCCACCCCTGCCCCTGCCCAGCCTGGGGGCTACGTCTCCCTCAGCACCCCCTCCACCCCCACCCCACCCCCTGCCCAGCCTGGGGGCTACATCTCCCCCAGCACCCCCTCCACCCCCACCCCCTCCCCTGCCTGGCTTTGGGGGCTCATTTTCCTCAGCACCCCTACCTGCACCCCCTCTGCCTGGCTTTGCTGGTGCCCTGCCCCCACCCCCTCCTCCACTACCAGTCACGGGGTGCCCACCCCCTGGAGTGGGCTGGGGGCCCCCTCCCCCACTGCCCAGCACCTCGGGGCTCCTGGTGGCAGCGGGCATGGAGGAGTTCATTGTGGCACAGGTGGACCACGGCCTGGTCTCCACCTGGGTCCCCAGCCACCGCCGAGTGAACCCCCCAACACTGCGCATGAAGAAGCTCAATTGGCAGAAGCTGCCATCCAGCGTGGCCCGAGGTGAGGCCAGCAGGTGCCCAGGTGGCTGCGCTGGAGGGCGCTGGGATGGGCAGCTGGGTAGCTGCAGGCTGTCTTCCCGTCAGCCCATGAGGTGCCCACCTCACTCCCCAGGGCAAACTGACCCCATGGGCTCTGTGTCTGCTCGGTCAGACATGGATGCACGCAGGCGTGCCCACACACACGTGTGGGTGTAGGACAGCAGCTGGGGGCATGTCGAGTGCCAGCTGTGTGCTGAACCTGGCCTGGGGACGTGGCCCTGACGGCAACCCCTCCCCACAGAGCCCAACTCCATGTGGGCCACACTAAGCGGCCCAGGCACTGAGCAGGTGGAGCCCGACTTCTCCAGCATTGAGCGACTTTTCTCCTTCCCCACCACCAAGCCCAAGGAGCCCACAGCCGCCCTGGCCAGGAAGGAGCCCAAGGAGGTGGGGACAGGGCAGGCTGGACGGGCTGGACAGGGCCACCCGCTGGCTACCATCCAGGTTCCAGCCTTGCCGGGTCTTCCAGGTCACTTTTCTGGACGCCAAGAAAAGCCTGAACCTCAACATCTTCCTAAAGCAGTTTAAATGGTGAGGGTCATCCAGTCCCTGGCTCCAGACCCCGCCCTGCCCTAAGGGGCCCCAGCCAGTGTGCACCAGGGCCTGGTAGCCTGGCCCAGCAGCGCCCTCTGCAGGCCACTCTGGGGCAGTGCAGCTGCATCCCCAGGGCTGCCCCCTCTGGGGGTCCTCAATCCCTCCCCTGCCCCTTCCAGGCAATGGGGTAGGACAGGACTAGAGCAGCTGGGGTCTCCAGGCCACAGACACACCCTTGACTTGATCGGGGTGAGGGTCCCATGACCTCCCCTGCTGCAGGGGTCTGGCGCCGGCCCAGGGGCACTGACTGGTTGCCCCGAGCCACCCCAGGAGGGGAGGCAGATGGGAAGCATGTTATTCAGCCTGAACCTCATTTCCTCAGTGACACTGGGCAGACAGCTCACCCTTTCTGGCTCCACCAGCCCTGGCCATACCCACCTGAGACCCTGCCGGGTGAGGCCCCCAGGAGGTCAGGGGGGCTTCCCACTCACCAGTCCCTGTCCTGTCACCCCCTCCAGCTCCAACGAGGAGGTCACTGCCATGATCCGGGCCGGGGACACTGCCAAGTTCGACGTGGAGGTTCTCAAACAGCTCCTGAAGCTCCTTCCAGAGAAGCATGAGGTCAGTTGGGGTCCCAGGCCACAGAGAGGAAGGGGCAGGCCCTATCCTGGCTTTCCCTACAGGAACAGGGAAGGGAAGGGTCCCAGGCCACCCTGCCCAGAGCAGTGAGGACACAGGCCCAGAGAGAGCAGTGCAGGAGGGCTTCCTGGGAAGGGCAGGAGCTGGTGTGCATGCGTGTGTGTATGTGTGTGTGCGTGTGTGTACAAATATGTGCACATGCATGCATACAGTAAATTCTACGCATGGGCCTCCTTCCGGCAGATTGAGAACCTTCGGGCGTTCACAGAGGAGCGAACCAAGCTGGCCAACGCCGACCAGTTCTATGTCCTCCTGCTGGACATTCCCTGGTGAGCATGGCTGTGGGGAGGAGCCTGGCAAGACTAGGGGAGGGGCTGTGTGGATGCCCCTCGTCCCCAGCCCTTCCCTACAGAGAACAGGGGCTGGGGCCTCTCAAGGGGTCCCCAGGGGTGCCAGGGTCCTCCTGGGAAAGCCTCCCTACACCTCCAGCACCTCAGCCGCAAGCTGTGAGGAGTCAGGCCTGGGGCAGGCCTGGGAATGTGCATGAGGAACAGAGCCAGTGCTCTGTGGACACGGACTGCGGCGGGGGCATCCTAGCCCTGACCTGCGCTCTTCCGGCAGCTACCAGCTCCAGATCGAGTGCATGCTGCTCTGTGAGGGCACGGCTGTCGTGCTGGATATGGTGCGGCCCAAGGCCCAGCTGGTACTCAATGCCTGCGAGAGTGAGTGCGGCTGGGAGGTGGAGGGACAAACCACCACACAGGAGGGGACAGACTGGCCCTGCTGTGGCCAGCATCAGGATGGCTGCTGAGAGCACTGGGGTGGCAGCTTTTGTGGTGCTGTGCTGAGCCGGGGAGGGGCTGGGGGCAGGGAGTGAAGGCACCAAACCCCGCACCAGGCCAGGGGGCCTTGGGCCTTGTGCCTGCCCTCACTGCTGCCCGCTCCACAGGCCTGCTCAGCAGCCACCGGCTGCCCATTTTCTGCCAACTGATCCTGAAGATCGGGAACTTCCTCAACTACGTGAGTCGTTGAGGTGGCCCTGGCCTATGCCCAGCCCAGGGAGGCAGGGGGCTCATTCCCGGTCCCTTGCAGGGCAGCCACACAGGGGATGCTGATGGCTTCAAGATCAGCACGCTGCTGAAGCTTACGGAGACCAAGTCCCAGCAGAGCCGTGTGACGCTGCTGCACCACGTGCTGGAGGTAGATGGGCCTGTTGGGGACTGTGGGATGGATGTAGCATCCCTCCTGCAGCCCCTGTCCCTCCCCAGGACACCTGGCCCTGTCTGGTGTGGAACAGTTCCTAAGAAAAGCAAAAACATCACAAGATCCAGGAGGCCCCGAGTTGAGCGTTTTCTGATCCTCAGTTGCTAAGAGTTATAGCTGGGCACAGCCCCAGGTGCAGGGGGCCACGCTGAGTCTTACCGGACACATCCTGTTGCAGGAAGTGGAAAAGAGCCACCCAGACCTCCTGCAGCTCCCTAGGGACCTGGAGCAGCCATCCCAAGCAGCAGGGTAGGTGGCTTCCCCTGGCTCCCCAGTGGCCCAGCACCCCAGCTTCAGCCCTAGTCAGGGAGGCTGCAAACAGGGCTGGCTCGGGCCGCAGTGCCACCCTGGCGCCCCCATCACCTGCTGCCGGACAGGGTGCTGACCTTCACTCTGGGGCAGGCTTCACCTCTGCCGTGGCGGGAAAATGAGGCCTAGAGGGCGGGGGATGGCCTGGGCTGGCACGGCCTTTTGACAAGGTCCACAAGAGGAAACTGAGGCTAGGACAGCCACGTCACCTTCCAGGGTCCCACCACCTGGTAGGGCTTTGGGAGGGCAGCCAGCCACCTGACTCAGGCCCTGCCAGGTTCCACCATCCCAGATGCCTCTGTGGTCCAGGAACTGCTGGACCTTGGGGACAGTCTGACAGGAGGGCAGCTGACCCCTCTGCCAGGCTGGCTTCAGCGTTCACAGTGCAGCACCAGGTCCCCGGGGTGTGTGGGTGCAGCCCCCTCATCCCTGGCAGGCTGAGTGTTGGCTACCCCTAAGCTGGCCTGGCCCTGGCACCTTTCAGGATCAATGTGGAGATTATCCGCATGGAGGCCAGTGCCAACCTGAAGAAGCTGCTGGATGCAGAGCAGAAGGTGTCCTCCTCTGTCCCCGAGGTGCAGGAGCAGTACAAGCATCGCCTGCAGGCATGTGGCTGTGGACCCTAGCTGGCGGGAGAGGCTGGGGTGGCTCTGGGGAGGGGGTGCCCACCTGGGACAGGCCAGGCCAGAAGGGGGCACCATGGCGGTGTTCAGAGTGGTGGCCTCTCCAAGGCGGGTGTGGGCACCCGGGTCCTCACGGAGTCTGGGCTGCCCTTAGCTGGTGGCCCTGCACCATGGCTGCCTCCCCACCCTGCCTGGGGGTGGTGACCGAGGCCCTGCTTCCAGGCCAGCATCACGGCCTCCCGAGAGCTGGACGCAGTGTTTGACGCCATTGAGCAGAAAAAGCTGGAGCTGGCCGACTACCTGTGTGAAGATCCCCAGCAGCTGTCCCTGGAGGACACATTCAGCACCATGAGGACCTTCCGGGATCTCTTTACATGTTCCCTAAAGGTGGGAGGGCGCTGCCTGAGGCCAGAGGGGTCCTGTGGCCCCTTGCCATCCCCAGAGGACTGCTGGCTGGATCCAGTCATGTGGCTCTCCAACCAGGCCACCCCCGCCACAGCCCAGGCTCACGGTCAGCAGAGGGCTGCAGGACTGGGTGACAGGCTCCTATCTGCCCAAGCAGGAGAACAAGGACAGAAAGGAGCAGGTGGCGAAGGCAGAGAGGAGGAAGCAGCAGCTGGCAGAGGAGGAGGCACGGAGGCCACAGGGCAAGGACGGGAAGCCTGGTAAGGCTGGGCTCAGGCAGGGCAGGGGCAGAGATCGGGGCACATCCTCCTCACCCATCTTACAGCTCTGCCCCCACTGGGGCCTGTCCTCCCCAGGGCCTTGGGGTGGGATCCGGGTCACCAGAGCAGCTCTCTGAGGGTCGCTGGCTCCTCAGGGAGGAAGGCACCTGGGAGGCAGGAGGAGGTGTGTGTGATCGATGCCCTGCTGGCAGACATCAGAAAGGGCTTCCAGCTGCGCAAGACAGCCCGCGGCCGAGGGGAAGCCGAAGGGAGCAGCAAGCTGGTCACAGTGGGCCCCCTCAGGGTCCAGGAGCCTGGTGAGCCCTGCCTGCTGCCTCTGCGTGGTTTCCCCTGCTCCCACCCTGTGACCTGAGTGCTGCCTGCCCCTGTACCCTGGCAGGGGAAACCCCGACTGCTGTCATGGTGGAGAGGGAGTCTGCCATAGGTGTGGATGGCCCATGCCATGCAGCTTGTCCAGCCCCCATCTGGCCCCTAGGCACCAGGAGAGCTGCGGATTGGTGACCTATTGACAAACACCCCAGGGCTCAAGACCTGGGTGGCGGGACAGGCAGCCCGGGGGAGGGGCCCCCTGGCCTCTGGGGACAGGGGTGGTCTGTGTCCAGAGTGAGAACACTGGGACCCAGTCTGCCTGTGGAAAGCCACACTGGGGGCCTCTGACATCACAGAGTCAGAGAATTTAACAGAGTCAGACAGGTGAAGGATCAGGAGCACTTCTGGGCAGGGTGGGGGGCAGGCCCTTGCCCTTCTCTGACCTCATGCATCCCCCCACCCACAGCATCTGCCAGCGACTCTGTGCAGGGCCCCACTGGTGGTGCCCTGGAGCTGGACCTTCATGCCGCAGTGGCTAGTGAGCCGCAGGGCTGGGACTTTGTGGACACTGTGACCCCCAGCCCAGTGCCCCCTGGCGAGGAGAGCAGCCCACCGCCCTTGGAGCGGCGCTCCTCCTGGTATGTTGATGCCAGTGATTTCCTGGACACCAAGGATGCCCTGAGCGCCTGCTCCTCCAAGGAGGCCTGGCCGGTGGCCTTGGGAGACTCCCACACGCTGAAGCCTCTGCAGTTCTCCAGCGAAAAGCCCCCAGGATCACAGAGTTCAGGACTCCAGGACGCTGAGGACCCTGAAGCTTCTCAGGGTGTCCATCAGGCCAAGGCAGACAGCACAAGCCAAGGACCGGAGGACATAGGCACGGGTGGTGACGAGGACAGGGAGGACACAGCCCCAGAGTCTGCACTGGACACGTCTCTGGACAAGTCCTTCTCTGAGGATGCGGTGACGGACTCCTCTGGGTCTGGCACCCTCCCCAGGGCTCGGGGCCAGGCCTCAAAGGGCTCGAGCAAGCGGAGGAAGAAGCGCTCCTGTAGGAGCCAGGAGGGTAACTTGGGGCTGGGCTGGGTGGTGAGTGGGGCTTGGGTGTCGGGCTCGTGGTCAAGGCTTCCGTCCCTGCAGGGCTCGGGACCTCTCCCTTGCGTGGCCACCACCTGGTGACAGGTCCCACCCCTTCCCCAAGGGGTACTGCAGGCTCCAGCAGCGTCCAGGAGAGAGGGTGACTGGGGCACATGCAGGGGCAGCAGCGCCTCACGCAGCTTCAGGCCCCACGCCTGCATTGCTGCACCCCAGACCTACTACTGCTTTCACAGCCCCAGCAGGGAGTGGGGCGGCTCACACCAGGCTGCACAGGGCTGGCACTAGGCCTGGGGCGCACAGCTGCACTGGGCTCTGTCAGAGAACCAGGCGTGGTGTTGCGTGCTGTCTGTCCCCCCCACCCCGCAAGGACAGTAGCCCCCTCCGGTCACCTGGGATAAGCTGCTGAGTGCATTTTTTTCCTTTGAAAGCAGAGGTTGCCCCTGATTCTGATGATAATAAAACAAAAAGGCTGTGTGTAATCCAGTGAGGTAGGTACACAGCCGCTCTCTCTGTGCACTAACGGTGGTGGGTGCTGGGCTGAGCCTGCTGCCCGGCCCTCCTGGACGCTAACCCGGCTTCGCTGTGGCCCGTGGGTGCAGTGGCAGACGCCTCCTGTGGCCTTGGTGGTGGCTCCTTCCCGTCCTCGCCCTTGCTGGGAAGGTCTGGTGGCTGCGCGTTCTTCCTTGTGCTGCCTCTGCTCTGGCAGGATGCAGCCTCAGTGCCAGCCTTAAGGCTGACGGCCTTGGGGATGGGGTGGAGCTCCCTGTGGGAGGGGAAGACGGGCTGAGGCTGCTTCTGCCCCACGTCTTGGCCCTAACCGCAGCCCGCTGCCCCTGCAGCTTCACTGACCCTGCCTCCCCAGGGTGACCTCTGCCCTGTGTGTACACACAACACAGCCAGGCCACCTGGGGCTGCTCCAGCCCACAGTGGCCAAGGTGCTGGCCAAGCATGTGCCCAGGGAGGCTGTGAGGAGCCGGAATGAGGTGGATGGTCTCCTCCCTTCCCTCAGCCAGGTCTGTGTAGGGCAGGCACCTCCCAGAGAGTGGGAAGGACCATGAGGGGCTGAAACACAGCCGGGGGCCTGGTTAGAGAATGAGAGAGCCTCGCCCCATGTGAGCTCTGTGCAGGCTCAGGGGCCAAGCACCTCCAGCCCCACTCAGGGTGCCCTGCCCGCCTCACACTGGGCCCAGGCTCCAGGTCAGGATGCAGGGATGAAGTCACTGCTCCCATTGGAGGCAGGACCAGTATCAGGACCACAAGAGCGTACTTTCTGTCTTTCCTGGGGTACTGGGGATTGAAACCAAGGGCCTTCACACTGAACTACATCCCCAGCCCTTTTTATATTTTACTCTGGAACAATGTACCAATAAATCATTAGGTTGCCCAGACTGGGCTACAACTTACCATCCTCCTGCCTCAGCCTCCCAGGCACACCCACCCGGCATGGGGCCAAGGGCTTCCATGAACTTCTACCTGCAAGCGCCGCAGTCCATGGGGCCTGGACTCCACCCGAGTTGTGTAAGGGCAGCGTCCTGCCCTGACAGTCCCAGTTCCCGTCGGTGGGCCGGTGCCGAAATCCCACCTCAAGTGGGTTCTTGGCAGTTTGTTTCTGCTCATGTTCTTGCTGTGTCTCTTTGGGAAAGAGGTTCTCAGACCCCCATGACCCCAGGTCCCCCACAGACCTGAGGACACAAGGGCACTGGGGCAGTGACTGGTGGGCTCTTCAGGGAGTACAGGGGGTGCTGGGCAGAGAGTCTGCAGGGCCAGACGGGCATCCAGGTGAAGGCCCTGGGCCTCAGCCGCAGCAGAGACTGAGCAAGCAAGGTTCCAGCCAGAGGGGCCCCTGGGGACCTGAGTGTAGACAGTGGGCATGGGTCAGAGAGAGCCTGGAATCACTGTGGACCCAGGACACAGGGCACAGCCTTGGCAGCAGGGACAGAGGGGACAGGAACCAAGAGCTGTCCCCAGCAGGGACAGGGCTGCTCCTAATGACATTGCTTCCTCTGCTCCACAGGCCTCAGGCCCAAGCCCAAAGCCAAGTGAGACGCACAGCGCTGGCACCGCAGTGGCCCCGGACATGCTGCTAGGAGGCTCCTCCAACCAGGCTGGGACTGGACCCCGAGAGGCCGAACTCCGTGCCTTACCCAGCCGGGGGCCTCGGAGCCTCCTGGTGGTGTTGTGGCCAAGACCCCACAGGCTCCAGCGCCCAGGCCTGGCACCCCCTGCAGCACCCACATGCACACAGCTCGTGACCTGCTTCATGACCCGACACCGTTCCGTGCTCCGTCTGTGCCGCCACGCTGCTCCCCAGGTGCCTCGTCCTTGGGAGACGTTGCCTACCCTCATCCTAGCCCTGCCTCCATCAGCTCAGCTGGGGCAGTTTGTGTGTGTGTGTGTGTGTGTGTGTGTGTGTGTGTGTGTTTTGGAGACAGACTCTTGATAAGTTGCCCAAGCTGGCCTCCAACTTGGGACACTCCTGCCTCAGCCTCCTGTGTGGCTAGAGTTGCAGGCACATGCCACCCCACTCAGCCCTCAGCTGGTTTTTGATTGAAAGACAGTTCTCTTTGACTCTGTGCTGTCCAGAGGCAGCTGTGTTGGGGGTGGTGCAGGGACTCCAGGCCTGGGTTGAGGTAGCCCAGCAGGCAGTGCCATGGGCAGTGTGCCCAGCCCCTTAGGGTGACCAGGGGGCTGCCCTGTGGCCCTGCACCTCAACTGGCCACCTCATCAACACCCTCCCAGGACCAACTGCCTAGGGCACAGGTGGGCCACCGAGGCTGGAAGCAGAGGGACTTTGACCAATAAAGAGCAAGCCTGGCCCAGTGTGACCGCCTGTTCAGGGCAGAGGGACTGGACAGGGCTTCGGGGCTCCAGCCCTGCTGCCTCCCCTCACTGACGCGGGGAAAGAGATGGGTGAGTGGATGGGGTGAACGGAGAATGGGCAGGTGGGTATAGGGACAGGCGTGCAGTGGGCTTCGCGGCCTGAGGATGCGGGGAGCGGGACAGACACTGGTGCCCACCCAGCCCTGCACACTGGGCTTGGCCCGGCCTGTCCTGGCCTCCCAATGCCCGCCAGACAGCGGGGTGGCCCAGAGGATGGGCACCGGTGTCTCTGGGACAGCAGAGGGCAGGATGGGGGGAGCTCTGCAGCTGCCCGCTGCCCTGAAATTTAAAATTGTTAGTGGGCATCTGGGCTATGGCCCTTTTGTCATTGTGATAACAGTCCAGGAGCTAGGTGACAGCCTGAGTAGCAACAGGGACGGAAGTGCAGCCATGGCCCTTGGGTGCTCCTCGGACAGGAGCGTGCGCTCTGCACCGCCCACTCTGGAGGCCGCTATCCATCTGCCCTGCCCCGCAGCCTGGGTCAGGCTGGCTTCTCCCAGAATCTCCCTGAGCACTGGCTAGGAGCCCGCAGCCTCTTGGGGTCTGTAGTAGGAAGCCTGCTTTCCTTCTTGGCCCGGCACAGTCTGGAGCATGCTCAGTGTGGCGCCACTGGCTTCAAGTAAACATCACTCAGTCTTTCAACAAGCATCTGCCAGGGGCCCTAGAGGTGGTGTGGGTGGGAAGGCAGCCTGCCTGCACCCAGAGTCACTAGAACAGGCAGGAAGAAGGGACAGTCCCATCCACCATGGGGAGATGGGCAGATGTGCACACCCACCTGTGTCAAGCAGTGATGGTTCCAGCCTGTTTATAAGGAGGTACAGCCACTACTGTGACCATCACCCCAGGGTTGTCCTGCCAGCGCAGTCACCCTGGTTGTCACTGCTACCCCGCGGACACTCCACATGAACAGAGTCGTTCTGCACACTTCTTTTTGGGGTGGCTTCTTCACTTACACTTCCAGCCCCTCAGGTTGTAGCCCAGGGCGGGGCCTGTCCCGCTCAGGGCCGAGCTCCCATCCACAGGTCCAGACCGTATTCCCCGTCTCCATTCCGCTGCCCAGTGGGGCCTCCCTGGGACCAGGCGTGAGCCTGAGCGTTTGTGTGCTGGTCCTCCCATCCACCCTGCATTCCTTGTGCTTTGGGGGGTCTCTAGCAGGATGGAGGCCATGTGCTAAGTCCAGGTTTAACTTTAAAAACCTGTGAGATGACTTTCCAAGGAGGGTGAGCCCTTGTCTGGCCTCCAGGCTGCTCCTGCACCCTGCTTCCTGCAGCCCCCGAAGCGTGCAGCACTGAGCTGCACTAGCTCTGGACGTGGGCTCCTGGGGGCCAGGCCAGCACCTGTGGCTGGGACAGGGCCTCCCCAGAGCCTGCCTTCCTGCTCCCTGGGAAGCCCGCTAAGCGGGTCACCAGCAGCTGCACACCAAACCCTGAGGTGCTATAGGGGTGCCTGGCACCAGGTGGCATCTGTGGGTGTTGGTCCCATGCAGCCCTCTGTGGAACCCACAGGTGGCCATGCCATGCTCCCCGGAGGGCCCTTTAGACCCACAAAGCTTGGTGGAGGTCACTTGTCCCAGGTCACAGCAAGGCCACAGCTCGCCGCTCTGTGGCAGGCCAGCTGCAGGGAGGGTGATCTAATTTGGGCTGGGCCATGTGACTGGCGGGGCCCAGCCGTTGGGCCTGGACGGGCTGTTTTTAGAAAAGCCCTGCTCCCCCACCCCAGCCTGTAGCTATTTATAGTCTTGGGTCAGGGAGTCAGCACCCCAGGTCAGCACTGGCCCACACAGCCAGTCGGAGCCCCCACGGTGGGACAGTCAAGGTGTTCCCCTGGTCCCTCTGAACCTTGACTCACTCCCACTGGCCTAGGGCCCTGGGTCCCCCTAGGAAGGACAACTGCATCCTCTCCAGCCCTGGGCACTGCCTGAGGGGGTAAGGTCAAGCACCCCCTTGTCCAATGTGACTTTCGGGCTGACTGCTCACTATGCTCCCCTCATCTGGACATAGCTCCAGGATCCCCGGATTTCTCCTGCTGCCATCCTGCCCCTGACTCACTATGCAGCGCCCCATGCTCCCCTGAGACCCGACTTCCAACACCCATGCCCAGCCGGTCCCACCTGTGGCAGTGGCAGTGTGGAACCAAGCCCTGCTGCCCCTGGCCCAGCTGCTTCCCACCGAGCCAGTGGTCACCCACGGTAGCACTGGGAAGGCGAAGGTGTGTCCCCTGCACACAGAAGCACTCTCCTGGGACGTGGTCTGGAAGCGCAAAGCCCCCACTGCTGCCACACACAGGACAGGAAGGGGACGGACGGGGCAGGGGGCCGGGAGGGGGGCTGGCCTCTCTGGCTGGCCGCCTCTGCGCTCCGCACCCCACCCCGGGGCTAGCCGCCTCCAAGCCAGTCCACTTAGGAGTGGCGGGGGGGTGGGGGCTGGGAACACACAAACGACTTCCCCTCTGGGTTCCCAGGCTCCCTGGAAGCCGGTGCTGCGGTGGCCGGTGCGCAGCCGGTGACTCCGGTGACAGAGGCACACTGTGCCCGCGCTTGGGGCTGAGGGCCGCGCGGCAGGCTGACGGGGCCGGCGGGGCGGGGCGGGGTCCCGGCGAGGTCTCCGGCTCCGCTGCCGCAGCGGGCGCCCGTCGGGCCGGGCCTCACGGCGGGCAGGGTCCCGCTAGGTGGGCGGCGGGGACGCGGAGCCCATGCGCGCCCGCCCTGCTTCCCGCAGGCCGCGTCCCGGCCCCGCGCGCCCTCTGCCGCAGGTGCCACCCGGCAAAGCTCGGGTAGCGGCGGGGCGGGACCTGCGCCGGGTCACGGGCGTCGCCGCCGCCACGCCCCCCAGGCAGCCCATTTAATGGCGCGCGGCGCGGGCGCGGGCTCCCGGGCGGCCCGGCGAGGCGGACGAGGATGTCGGGGACCCGAGCCTCCAACGACCGGCCCCCCGGCGCGGGCGGCGTCAAGCGGGGGCGGCTGCAGCAGGAGGCGGCGGCGACCGGCTCCCGCGTGATCGTGGTGCTGGGCGCGCAGTGGGGGGACGAGGGCAAAGGCAAGGTGGTGGACCTGCTGGCCACGGACGCCGACATCGTCAGCCGCTGCCAGGTGCGGGCCGCGCTCCGGGTCCCCCACCGCCCGGCGAGTCCCCCCTCCCTGGGACCCAGCGCCCCTGGGAGGTCTTCCCGGGAGCACCCTCCCGGGCGCTTCGCCCACAATCCCGCACACGCCCGCCACTCACACCAGGGCAGCCCAGGGCCAGAGCTATAAATACAAGTCGCTGAGCTGGGGACACCTGATCCTCAGGCGTGGGCGGGGCGTGCCAGGGGAGTGACTGGGCCGTCCTGGGGTGGGGGCACCTAGCTTGGGTGACTTGAGAGCCCTGAGAGCCCCCCTCCTCCTGCAGCCGTGAGGGTCTGGGTGGGCGTGGCTGGCCACAACCGGTCAGAGTGTGTTTGAGGGGCCCAAGCCCCTTGCTGGGCAGAGGAACACGTCCCCATGGGGACCTGGGGACCGGGGAGTGGCTGGGGCAGAGACCTGGAGCAGAGTCCAGGAGGATCCCAGCTGCCTGGGGTGGGGGGAGCCCAGACTTCTGGCCAGGGTGACCCAGTGTCTGTTGGGATCATGGAGGAGCCAGGTGCAGCCTGCGTCCCCAAGGATCTGGGTGGGGCCTGGCCTACTGCAGGGTAGTCTCAGCACCCAACATCTGTTGTGACCAGATGCTGGGTGGATGCTCTTCGGGTCACTGTTCCCTGTCCACAGGTCCCTGCCCATACTGCCTGTGGGCTGCCAGCCCCACACAGTGTCTGCTTTGGGTGCTCTGGTGGGGTTTGGAGCCTTGCCTGGGGCCGGGGCACCCACTGGCGCTCTTTCCTGGCACCCGGGCCTGAGGCTGGGCTCTGGTGTGGCCAGCTGAGCTCTGGGAGAAGGGGTTGGCCACAGCCTATTGGCCCACACAGTGTGTGGCCTCTGAGCAGACCTGTGGATGGGCTGAGGAAAGTGCCTCCTCCCAGGGGGCAATCTCCTGTCCTCTCTCCCCTCACCCCAGGTGCCAGAGTAGCCCTCAGACCCTGTAGCTGGGTAAGTGTCCAGAGTTCTGTGACTCTGGAGTGTCCCCACCCCTGTGTAGGCCTCTGCCCTGCGCCGTCCACACAACCTGTAGCCCCATCGGGAAGACCCTGTTGATACTGTCCCCTCTCCCAGGTCAGCAGGCCAGGCCTGTCGTGCCCACCATTTGACTGGACCTGTCACCCAGGCCCCTTGGAACCCTCTCCCCCAGCCTGACCCCCTACAGAGATCAAACCCTGTCCTGGGCTGAAGGAGCCCTGGACTCCTACTTAGTGGGTTTAACGACAAACCGCAGGCGTGTCTCCTGCCCGCCTGCTGACAAGCCTGGGAATGGGGTCCCATAGAGCACCTTCACAGGTGGGGAATCTTACAGAAGTCAAGGCACGCCAGCAACTCCCTGCTGCAGCACTCCCTGCTTGCATCCTTGCCCCACCTCTGGGCACTAAACCAGCCGCCCAAGATCGTGAGTACCTCTCCAGGTGACAGACCCCATTTTTTGCACATGCTCAGGGACCCAGCTTCCTATCCTGGAGTGAGGCTCCTGCCTTCTGCTGACCTCCCAGCGTCCACCCTGTTTCTACATACCATCCTGGTATGGTCAGAGCCTGGCAGAGAGAGGGTCCGACCAGGTGCCCAGGGCTGCCTGTCCTTACAGTGTGTGTACATAGGCAAACGATGCCAAAGCGGGGCTTCTGATGCCAGGGCCTGACCTCACAGTGGATGCCAGGGGCTCAGGGAACCAGGTGATCTGTGAAGTGGGCACAGGGCAGGTCTCCACACCCACCCACGTCACAGCCATTCCTTCCTCTGAGTGCCCAGGCTGGCTGGCTGCAGGCACACCAGGCACTGGAGTCCCATGGGGCTTTCTCTTGCTTTCTGCCATGGACTAATGTCCATGCCCAGCCAGCTCTGGCCGAGGCTGAGGTGTAGCTGGGATCACTCTCTGGGCCGACCTCAGGTTAGGGGTGGAAGCCACCGCCCCACGGTGGACTGTGAATGTGGGCACAAGATCCTAGGGTCTCCCTTGTCTTCTCTGGCAGATGTCCTGTGCACTGGGGGCCCTGTCCTGTGGTTTGCGCGGTTCTGGAGCTTTCTCAGGGGCTTACCAGAGATTCCAGGCTGCTCTGGCACTCCCAGAGTGCCCGAGACACTCCCAGAAGCAGGTCCCCCACTGCCTCTGCACCACCATGGTGCTGGCCATGGAGCGTGGTCATACAGCCAGCACTGCGTGGTGATGTGGCCACACCGTAGGGGCAGCAACCTGTTACCTCAGCACTGCCTGGTGCATACACCTGACCGCCACGGTACACACACACAGCTCCCCTTGGAGGCTGAGGTCCTGGCCAGCTAACCAGCCTCACCATTCCCAGGGCCAAGCCAGGTTAGGCCAGAGCACCCTGGGGGCAGGCACCCGGCCACTGCTGTCTGCCAAGTAACTCCAAGAGATCTGGTCCTGTACTCAAGAGGCCCCAGGGTCTGTGTGCAAGTGGCATGGGAGGGTCCGGGTGGGGACAGAAGGCTGGGGGCTGGAGGGGAAGTTGGCACAGAGGGGCTGGCTGGGGTTGGGGGAGGCACGTCTCAGCACTCTGTCTAGGGTCTGCCCCGGAAGAGGCTTCTGGCCCACACTGGGAGGGAGCACCCAGCCTCCAGCTTCCCTGCCCAGCTCAGGGCGGCTGTGGGCTGGCAGGGCCTCTGCAGACGGGAGACCATGTGTCCAGAGGTCCAGGAGACAGGCGGCCATTGGGAGGAGCATCCTGGATGTGGGGTGGGTCTCAGGGCTGTCAAAGCCCTGGGTGCCAAGGAGGATGGCTGGAGCCACACAGGGCAAGTGGGGTCCCAACAGCAGGAAGGGCAGAGAAGGGGCAGTGCCAGGTGTCCATGATGTAGGGCCACGGCTGCCACATGCCCATCCCAGGGAAGGGCATCCCTGCAGGGATGGAGCCAGGGTCAGGACTGAGCCACTTCTGGGGCAGAATCAGGTTGTCATAGGTCCCTAGAGGGAAAGCTCTGGTCTTAAACTCCCAGCCACCAAGAGCTAGGGTCTTTGAGTGACAGCTGGCCTGAGGGCAAGGGACAGTAGGGGGACTTCAGTGTCCAGTGACAGTGGCTCCTGGAGTTGTACAATGTGCTGCATGTGCGACTGTCCATGGCATCCCACAGCATATGGCCCAGCCTGTTGGCCATGTGAGGTGTGCCCCTGACCCACCTAGGGGAGCCACATTTGGTCCTGGGTCATCACCTTCTGTTTGGCTAAAGGGCAGCCTTCCCTGAGCTCCAGCGCCTGGGCTCTGCTAGGCCATCGCTGCCCTGCATTCTGCAGCTGCCCAGTACCTGCACACAGGGGCGTGCTAGCCAGAGCAGGTGGCTGCTGTGGTGACGGCCGCACCTGGGCAGGGCCATCTGAGACCCCAGCCTGGCTCTCCGTCAGCCCTCCTGAGGATGGATGGAGTGAGGGAGTGCTGAGTACTCAGTTACAGACATGGGAGGAGAGTGCTGGACTCAGGGCTGGCTGGCTGGGACAGGAGGGAGAGGGAGGAGGGAGGGACAGGAGCTGCAGGGCTGGGAGAGGCATAGGTACTGCGAGCAGGAGGTTGGGAGACCAAGGTAGGGATCTGCCCAGGTCCAGCCCAGAGGTCAACTCCTAGGGCCTGGCACCCTGGCACACCAGGGCCACAGCAGGGCTGTGAGCTGATCCTGGCCTCCACAGCAAGGCCCGGCCCCTGCCGCATCCCCAGGGTGACACCGGCTTCTTCCGCAGTGAGGCCTCTGGAGACTGTGTGCTAAGATGTGGCCATCTTGGGCTGAGCAGCGGAGGCCCTTACACCTCACTACGGCCAGTGGTGACACCTGTGTGACCAGAGCTGGTGCTGGGCACAGTGCCCTCCAGAGCCTGCTCACCTGGATGGGGCGGCAGAGACTGCAGGGCTCAGGGCACCACGTGGCTTCCTCCTGTTATGCCCCCTCCAGGTCGGTGACCTTCGCCTGCCTGCCCCTCCATGGCCCCTGTGCCTGCCCTCCTTGGGTGCCTTTTGCTCTGGGAACTCCAGGCTGAAGCACACAAGGGCGTCTTGTCCCCAGCTCTTTGGCTGTCCCCATGTGCCTGGTGTTCCGAGACCTCACTGGGCAGAGCCACAGACTGGGTGTCTGGGAAGGCACCCTGGCCATGCAGGGCTGCTGGAAGCCCTGTGGCTGGTGCCTCCCCCAAGTGCTCCATTCCTGGCGCCTGGGCCCCACAGCGGGCACTGGCCCAAGGTCATGGGACATCCCCTGGCCCGTGACACTGCTGTTCCCAGGTACCTGTGTTTACCCCAACATAGGCGGTGTGCTTCTGTGTCCTCTGCCAGCTAGCCTGGTCCTGGGCACCCTGGGAGGAGGGCAGGGCGGCGGGCACCCTCTCAGGGCTTCCTGGGCAGAAGCTGCACTGGCAGGCAGTGCTCGGCCACTGCACTGTACCTGAGGTCTCCCCACTGTGGGACCAGGTCAGTTCTGTCAAAGACACGTTTTCTTGCGACCTTGGTTCCCCCTCTGTCCCTGGAGACCTCGGCCCCAGGTGGACACAGGTCATGGATGCAGGTGCTTCACGAGCCAAGGGGAGCTGCACATGCCAGGCGAGAGCACAGCACGGAGGGCTGCAGGGTCCCCCGTGGGCCTGTCCTGTCCCAACGGCCTCTGCCTGTGCCCCCCAGGCCTCTGTCTCTCCACACACAGGTGGCCCCTGTGGGACAGCTTGCTTGTGTGCCCCTCCGTGAGGGTCCATGCAGGTCCCCTCCACGCCCTTGCTCCCCATAGCCCCCAGCACTCCCATCATCTGCATACAGGACCTGCCCATGTCAGGTCCAGCTACAGCCACAGCTGCATGTCCCAGTGCTAGCTGGGGACACCCGGGAGGGGGTGGGCACTGCGGTGTAGTCGGAGCCATGCCTGGGGACACCCGGGAGGGGGTGGGCACTGCGGTGTAGTCGGAGCCATGCCTGGGGACACCCGGGAGGGGGTGGGCACTGCGGTGTAGTCGGAGCCATGCCTGGGGACACCCGGGAGGGGGTGGGCACTGCGGTGTAGTCGGAGCCATGCCTGGGGACACCCGGGAGGGGGTGGGCACTGCGGTGTAGTCGGAGCCATGCCTGGGGACACCCGGGAGGGGGTGGGCACTGCGGTGTAGTCGGAGCCATGCCTGGGGACACCCGGGAGGGGGTGGGCACTGCGGTGTAGTCGGAGCCATGCCTGGGGACACCCGGGAGGGGGTGGGCACTGCGGTGTAGTCGGAGCCATGCCTGGGGACACCCGGGAGGGGGTGGGCACTGCGGTGTAGTCGGAGCCATGCCTGGGCGGAGTCCCTGCAGTCAGTGTGGCCAGCCTGGGTGGAGCTGGAAGGCTCTCATCTCCTGGGCAAGGGGCAGCACCAGCATCATCGTTGGCATAGTCATGCATTGGAGACTGCAGGGAGAAGCCCAGGACAAACCTTCACCAGTGCATTTAAAATCTAACGCTTAGGGGCCGGTGAGATGGCTCAGTGGCATAAGCGCCTGCCTGGCAAGCGCAAGGTCCTGAGTTTGACTCCCGGAACCCACATACGAAAAAAGGGCCGGTGATACCGCTCAGCAGCACAGGCGCCTGCTGGCGTGCGAGGTCCTGAATTCAACCCCCAGTACCCACGAAAAAAAAAAATCTAACGCTTAGGGGTCTGGTGTCCTGTTGTGGAATTGGCTTCTAGCAGGCCTGTCTCACTTGGGACGGGGTCAGGGGCTGGCGGGTGGGGAGGAGACTAAGTGCATGGAGTGCCAGCCTTGCTGTTCAGGGATCACTGTGGGAAGCGAGGTTCCGACAGGGTCCCCAGCACCACCGGTTCCGCCAGCTATTTCAGCAGAGGACCGGGAGGCTTGGACTCTGCCCAGCGCGTCATGAGCAAGAGACAGCCGCACTGAGGGTCCTTCCTGGGTGGGCAGAAGAGGACAGGGTGGAGGTTGGGGGCCCTTCTGCAGGGCATAGATAACAGGGTGTGGCTGGATGGAGATCCTGGGGCCAGGTGGGCCTGGCGCGGGGCAGGAGGAAAGAGGTTGCACGGTTGGCCATGTGGGATGCGGGACTGAGGCATGAAGACCCTGTGCAGGCTCTCAAGAGGTGCCACCACCCTGTGTGCACTCAGCCTGGCTTCAGGGGTAGCGGGCCATCCTGGGAGGGGAGACGCTGCCACCCCAGGTCCCTTGTGTGCCCTCCAACACACATCTGTCCCTGCAGTGGGTCCTCCCACCTGCCTGGAGCCACAGCCCTGTCCATCGTGCCCCAGGGTCAGGCTTCTTGGCCCCATCTGCCCACCAGCCCACTTGCACTGCAGGGCCATCAAACAGGGCCCTGGGAGCCACCCTATGCGGGTGACAGGCTATCCCAGGGCCCCTCTCCCTGCCTTATCTGTTGGTGCCTGGGGAGCCCGAGGACATAGTGAACCAAGTCTCTGTCCCCAGGGAGGCAACAATGCTGGCCACACTGTGGTGGTGGACGGCAAGGAATATGACTTCCACCTGCTCCCCAGCGGCATCATCAACACCAAGGCAGTGTCCTTCATCGGTGAGTGTCCCCTTCCCACTACCCCAGCATTGCAGTGTGAGCCGGAAGGCCTGGAGTCAGGCTCAGGAGCACCCTGTGTGTGGGTCCGCCCCCAGCCCGGGGCTGGCTGGACTTTGTGGGCTGGTGTAAGAGTCGCCCACACAGCCAGCTGCCAACCAGGCCAAGTGGGAGCAGACAGGCTGGGGCTGCGGAGCCCATCCTCCAGCCTCACAGACCAGACACCCTGGGGGTCAGAGGGCACTGGAGGCTCCGCAGAGCTCGGACTGCGCATGTGCACGCACAGACCCTTCCGCTGGTGTGCCTTTCACTGGGGTCTGGTGCGTGTGCAGGTGGGCGAGCTGGCAGCAGCGTGCATCAAGTGGGGTCCCTGCTGTGTGACCCCAACTACCTGACAGGCTCCCAGCCCCAGGCCCCGTCCATGCTGCAGGGGACCCCCCGGCCCCACAGTTCCCCGGCCGCTCCAGGCCTGTGCACATCCTTCCCTGCTGACCTTGCTGCAGCCACCTGTGACCTTTTGTGCCCTTGAGAGGTGAAGCCACCTTAGTCCCCAGGATTTTGTCCCCCCTCCCCACTCCATCAGAGGGCTGGGGGGCTGTCCTGGCCTAGCTCATAGCCTGTGGCCCGGCCCATCTGGCCCATTCCCTCTGGCTCTGCCCAGCCCACTTGAAACCTAGCTGAGCCCCAGCCCATCAGGAAGTGCAGGCATGGAGCAGCTGGTTGTGCCCCAGGCCTCTGCCTACTGTACAGGAGCAGAGGGAGGCACCGGCCGAGGGCTGGCCTTGTCCTGCTGGGCCCTAGCTGCTTCCCGGGAGGGCCATCTGCCTGGATGCTGAGGCCAGGTCAGGGCCAGACCAGAGCCGGCTGCACGGTCACCAGGAGCACTAGCGGGTGGGCTTCAAGCCACCTCTGCCACATGGTTATTTCAAGATGCTGTGGCATTTAGGTGACCTTTCCTGCTCGCTGCGACTTGTGCAATCTCCGGGTCACTCCCTTCTTGACTGATGCTCCACCTCCCTCAGCCAAACTGCATGGCAGCAGGGCCAGGGGCTCCCGTGGGAGGCAGAGGGGGTCTCTTCTGGGCTCCTGATGGTCTGAGTGGGGGGTCCCCTTCAGCCCAGACACACAGGGGCATGCTGCATGACCTCGGGAGGGTCGCCCTCCCTCTCTGCCCGCGTGGAACCCCCTGCAGACCCCACTTCTGTTTATATGGATGGAAAGAAAATGCCTCGGAGCTGTAGGCCATCCTGGGTGTGGTGGGGGCTGTGCGTCTCCAAGGCTCCCCTTTCCCATATTCAGGCTGTTTTGGTAAACAGCCCTTTCACTGAGGTTTGGTTTGTGTCATAAAATCCTCCCTGGAGGTTTCGGCCTGCGGTCTACACCCCGAAGCCAGCTTCAGACTGGTTTTATCGGGGAAGGTTCATGGGTTGCTAGTCACTGCCCTCCCTCTGCCTCACAGGCCACTGCTGATCTGCCCGTGGCACATGTGTTTTCATACCACACTGGTGTTTTTACCACTTTTTTTTTTGTACTTGCATGACATACTCAGTAAGCTTTACCATTTAAATCAATTTTTAGTGTCTTTTAACAGACTTTATTTCTTAGAGCAGTTTCAGGTTCACAGCAAAACTGAGGCAGGTACAGCACATTCCCAGGGACCCCTGTCCCCCTGCACACGCAGCCCCCACGGTCACACCTTGTCACCACAGAGGAGCCACACAGCCACTGCCGTTGCCCAACCCAGAGTTCACATCGGGGCCTCCTGTCTAGTGGTTGGTGGGTGTAGAAAAATGTGCTGTGATGCGTGTCCATCGTTAGTGTCAAACAGGCCAGTATCACTGCCTTAAAATACCCCGTCCACCTGTTCACCCTGGCCACTGATCATTTTACTGCCTTCATGGTTTTGTCTTTTTCAGCGTCAAAGGTAAAGCTATATCACTTTAGTTTAAAGATCCAGTTGGCTTTTATTTGCCACCCAGGATGGGCAACACCTGGCCTTCATGGAACAGAGTGGGAGTCCACTGAGTGGGCAGAGGCAGCCGCAGAGGCCACTGGCGGTGTCACAGTCCTACCCTTGCAGGGCCAGGCAAAGGGGACAGTCTCACAGTGCTCACTCGGGGTAGAAAACTGGCCCATTTCCAAGTCCGATTTGAGGTCATGGCCCTTGGCACCACACCACTGTGCTGGTCTGGTCTGGCCATGGGGCGGTTCATGGCCCGGTCCAGAACTCTGACTTGCCTGACCTCGCTGGCCACAGCAGGGTCACATGGTATGTAGCCTCCCCACTGTTAGATGCGCCTCAGTTCACCCATCCACCCAGGAAGGGCTGCTCCCAAGTTGGACAGTTAGGAATAAGGCTGCCGTGGGCCTGAGTGTGCACATCTGTTTTCAGCTGCTTGGGTAAATGCCAGGGGACTGATTGCCATGCAATGTCACACCGTCCATCTGTAGAACCTGCCACTGTCCCAGACTGCAGTTCTGACCCCTGAGTAACTCCACCCTCCCTAGCCCCTGTTAACCACTGTCCTGTTCCTGTCTCTGAGTCAGCAACTCCAGGGACCTCACATCTGGCTGATGTCACCTGGCATCATGTCCCCAGGGCTCACCCACGCTGCAGCACATGTCAGGATTCCCTTCCTTTCCAAGGCTGGGTCGAGGTGCGTTGTGTGACAGCCACACGTGGCCCGCACATTCACCCTGATGGACACTCAGCTGCCCCAGCTCCTGGCTGCTGTGACCCCAGCCTGCCGGGTGCAGGCTGCAGTAAACCTCGGCTTCCCAAGTTCCGTGGCGTGGCTTAGTGGCATGTCCTGTCCGTGTGTTGCAGGCAATGGCGTGGTCATCCACCTGCCGGGATTGTTTGAAGAAGCAGAGAAGAACGAGAAGAAGGGTAGGTCCCAGGGCCGCAGACCACCCTGCCCGGCGGCATGCAGCACTGCCGGCTGGCGGCCAAGTGACTGAGGCTCCCCCAGTGCCACAGACCAGGGGCCACCTGGAGGCCCAGGCAGGAAGCCCAGAAAGGGGGCCGAGTGGCCTGGCCGTCGGCGCTGGGCAGGCGTGCTGTGGGATGAGGGCCCAGGAGGAGGTGGTTCAGGCAGGGCCATCATCCTTTACACAGCACAGGGAGCCCTTTTAGCTCCTTGACGCCATGCTCACCCTGATGGGAGCTGGGCGAGCTCACCTGGCCTGGGCACAGGTCACCTGTGGGCACAGCATGCAGCATGCCAGTGAATGCCGCTGCTGTGTGCCATGTCCCCGCAGGCCTGAAGGACTGGGAGAAGCGGCTCATCATCTCTGACCGGGCCCACCTTGGTGAGCTTCAAACCCACAACCCTGCCTGGGCCCACACAGCTGCCACATCTGTTCCTCACCCTTTTCAAAGAGCTGGGTCAGAGGCCACTAGCCCCGTTTGCAGACAGGGAAACTGAGGCCCACGGAAGTGCATAGTCACACCTGCATGGAACAGGATGGAGCCTGAGGTTCTGGGACCCCAGCTTCTGCTCCTGCCCAGCGCCAGGGGTCACATTCACACCCTAACCCCTTTCCTGGGAAATGACACATGGCTGCTGAGTACCTGCACAAACCTCCGCCCCTGCTTCTTCCCGCTCCCTGGCACCCGTGGCCCGGCAGTGTTCGACTTCCACCAGGCGGTGGACGGACTGCAGGAAGTCCAGCGCCAAGTGCAGGAAGGGAAGAAGTAAGTACAGCCCTGCTGCCTTCCCTGGATCTTGGGCCTGCCGGCTGGTGGCCTTGGGCACATCCGGTCCTGCATGGGGGGGTTCCACCCACTCAAAGCCCCTTGAGGACAGCACCCACGTGGCAGCCCACCTCTCTCAGGATCCCCCACCATCCTCACTGGCTGCCCCTGCTGTCCCTGCCATGGCCTGGGCCACCCTGACTGCACACAAGGGTCTCAGGGAAGCACTGAAGCAGCCTGGCACCCCTGCCCAGCCGGCACCCAGTCAGTGCCCACATCCTGCCCCTGCACGCCATGGGCACTCTGAGATGTCTGCTAAGACTTCTGACAGCCAGAGACCAGAGGAGGCTCACACAAGGGTACCACCTCCAGCTGATGGCCTCACAGTTACCCACATTCATGCAGACAGGGCTTCACACCTACACATGCAGACATGTGCACAGCTGGCCTCATGCTCACACATGTACACAGCCAGGCACAGGTAGTGATGGCAAGCAGCCTACATGCTAAGAGCTGACTGTGGGGGCGGTGGGCACAGCCAGCACATCCGTCTGGGGGAAGCAGCAGCAGCCCATCTCAAGAGTGGCATCCTCACTGCCCAGTGAGGGGGAGTCCAAGGCAGGGCAGCTCAGAGGCAGAAAGGGTGCTCCTGGGCACAGCATAGGGCTGGGGCTCTGAACACTGTGTCCCCAACAGCCCGTCTCCCTGGAAGCTGTGCATTTGAGGAGCCCAGGGCACGTCACAGAGCCCCACACTTGGCATCCTAAGTGTTACTTCAGGGAGGCTCCTGGGACATCTCCCTGCGTGACCTTTATCCATAGGGTACACCCACCTCTGCAGGGGCTAGCAGGGCTGCAGTAGGCCATGGTGAGGGCCAGGGGTCCTCACCAACACTGGGTCCCATCTTTCAGCATTGGCACCACCAAGAAGGGAATCGGACCGACCTACTCCTCCAAGGCCGCCCGGACGGGCCTCCGCATCTGTGACCTGTTGTCAGACTTCGATGAGTTTTCTACCAGGTACTAGGGCATCTCAGGCCGGGTCACCCAGGGCAGAGTTCTGTGTGGACCCCTGGGGATCACAGTGGCGGTAACCTGCACAGATTCGAGAACCTGGCCCACCAGCACCAGTCCATGTTCCCCAGCCTGGAGATAGACATTGAAGGCCAGCTCAAGAGACTCAAGGTGAGTTGGGTGCCCCAAGGTTGGCAAGTCACCCTCTCCCTTACTGTGAGGTCTGGACTCTTCAGAGCAACCCATCACCACTGGCTCGTGTGGTCCCTGCAGGGCTTTGCCGAGCGGATCAGACCCATGGTCCGAGATGGGGTTTACTTCATGTATGAAGCGCTCCACGGCCCCCACAAGAAGATCCTGGTGGAAGGAGCCAATGCCGCCCTCCTCGACATTGACTTCGGTACATCCTCCGCCCCGCCCCTGCTCCATCCTGGGTTTTGGATCCCGATGGCCTTTCATGTGTGCTGGGAACCGGCTGCCTGTGGAGGGCCAGGGGGCAGTGGGGGTGAGGCAGATCCTTTTCCACAGCCACAGTGCCACCTGTACCCACGAAAATGACCCTACCCTCCCAGTTTCCCCAACTTCAGCAGGGCAGGGAGAAAGGAAGGGCTGAGCTGCAGATGAAACCTTTGGGTTGTCTCCAACCCTGCAGGCACAGCAGCGGGCACCAGGGCAGCCAGGCCACCTTGGTCCACACTGGGAACAGCCTGTTCCTGCCCTCACCCCACATTCCTATGTGAGCCGCATTGGCCTGCACACAGCACCCCGAACGGGTGGACCCGCCCCCTGCCCTTTGCTGAGCAGCATCTTGGGCCAGATCTGTAGGGGTGGACGAAGCCCCAACCTGTGGCCTGCTCTGTCTCGCAGGGACCTACCCCTTTGTAACGTCGTCCAACTGCACAGTGGGTGGCGTGTGCACGGGCCTGGGCATCCCGCCCCAGAACATAGGTGACGTGTACGGTGTGGTGAAGGCCTACACCACCCGCGTGGGCATCGGGGCCTTCCCCACAGAGCAGACCAACGTGAGTGCCCAGCCTCGGGCTGCGGGTGGGGGCTGCAGGGACCCCGCTCAGCCACACCAGCTCCCCAGGCACAGGCAGGCGTGCAGTAAGAGGGTGAAGGTCGGCTTGCTCCTACCGTGGGGTGCATGTGTGGGTGTGTGCATCCTGGACCCTGTCTACTCCAGAAGTGTGTAGGGACCTCAGACACCCTCACTGGGGGCAGCGCGTGGGTCACCTCCTCTCAGAAGGGACACTGCCTCCCTGGCCCTGGCCTGGGCTGGGTGGGCTGGGCTGGCTTGGTCCTGTCTGGGGCCTCCTGCTACAGCCCAGGCCAAACTAGGACAGGGCTGAAAGCACAGCCCTGAGCTCTCAGCGTTCTGCCTCAGACTCCCCCTCAGACCGTGGTGGGTGGGAAGGGGCGTCCAGAGAGGCTCGGGGCTTTTACTGAGCAGCACAGGCAGGGGTAGACAAGATAAAAAGATCCACTCTCTGCAGTCTGCGCTGCAGATCCCCTCCCTGCTGGTTCAGTCCTTGCTGGGTGCAGACTTAACCACAGTGCTGCCGGGCGGGTTCTGAGCCCATCTTTCCACAAGAACCACAGGAACCACTTGGCCAACAACGTGATGTCTCCGACCTGTTTCCCTGGTGCAGCCAGGGGCTCCTGGGCAGAATGGCCGGGCGGAACGTGGCTGCTGGGAACACACATGTAGGGGCCACGGGGGGCAACCCGTGAGGAGTGCACCTTCAGGAACTCCCCAAGTCCAGAAAGGGGCAGCAAATGGAGGAGGAGAAGGTACTCAAGCCCAGAGAGTGCCAAGCACGTGGGTCCCATCGAGCCATGTGGATGCCCTCTTGCCCCTGCAGGAAATCGGAGACCTGCTACAGAACCGTGGCCATGAGTGGGGGGTGACCACGGGCAGGAAGAGGCGCTGCGGCTGGCTGGACCTGATGATCCTGAGATACGCGCACATGGTCAATGGCTTCACTGCGTAAGCGGCTCTTCTGGGGAGCATCCCCAGCCTCAACGTGGCTGAGGGCCACAGGGTCCCTGTGCAGGGTTCTTCCATCTCCCCCCTCAAGGCTGATATGGGGCTCATGGTGGGCCTGGCATTGTGTAGTGGTGTCCTGGCCTTGTGAGAACTCATGACAGGTCCTGGGCAGGTGTGAGACACATCCAGGTTACAGAAGCCCTGCTTAGGGTGCTGGGATGGCGATGCTGGCACAGTGTGGGACCTCATGCCAGGCGAGCACTCGCTGTGCCCGGAGCCCAGGCAGAATGTGTCCCAGCAGGGTCCTCTGCTCTGTCATTCAGGCCCCTGTAAGAACCTGAGTGTGGCTGCTGGGCTCATCTTCAGGAGCTACAGGACGCCCTGCCAGAAGGCTGGGGCAGGCGAGCAGCAGGCATCCATTCACCCTTGTGCCCAGGGTCCAGCCCAGGTCCCTGAGCTGAGGGACCTGGCATTTGGAGAAGGGCCATCGGTGGGGCTCAGAGAAGGAACGGGGAAGAGACGCACGCCAGGCGGGAATGGCACAGCAACACAGCCCACAGCCCCACAGTTGCCCTGGGCCACCGGGAGCAGTATGGGCTCCTAGGAAGTACGCAAAATGCCCATGAGAAAGGCCACCGGTGGCTCCCAGAGACCTGATCCCTGCCCTTTGAGGGGAGCCACAGACGGTATCAGCTTGTGCTAGGACCAGAGTGTGGAGGTGCCCCTAGTGGCGCTGCCAGGTTAATGGCCCTGAGAAGGGCGCCAAGGCCCCCACCTCTGTGAGCCCTAGGGGAGCGTGCCCCACGGTGCTGGGGAGGAGCCCCACTTTGCCATAGCTGGAGTTTTTGGAGTGATTTTCCGAGAGACAGGCCAAGGCTGTGAGCTGCATGTTTTCCACTGGGTGGCAACGTGCCCGCTGGATCCAGACAAGCAGAGCACTGCGGGGTGGGTTCCAAGCCCGTCTTTGCACGAGAAGCACAGGAACCACATGGCCAGGACGTGATGTCTGAGGTCACCAACCTCACTTTCCCTGGTGCAGCCCGGGGTTCGTGGCACCAGACTCAGAAGCACAGGGGCCAGGACAGTGCGGCACCGGACAGCACTACCCACTCACCGCCACCGCTGGCTTAGGCCCAGCAAAACCCATCCATGAGGCCCACCACCCCTGAGGCCTCCATGGAGGGAGGGAAGACAGAAGAGGGAAAAGGAGAGGAAAACCCGGAGGCTTTAGCCTAGGGGTGGCACAGAGGAGAGATGCGGAGGGGCAGCTGCCATCATGACACCGGCTACCCTGAGGAATGGGGATGAGGGCATGGGAGGGTGAAAGGAACACAGTGCCACGCTTGCAGCATGGAGGCTCCCATGTGGCCATGCTGTGGGCAGATGTGGCTAAGCCTCAGGCGGATGGGGCTGCAACAGACAGGGAGGAAGCTGCAGTCGCAGGAAAGGGTTCTGGGCCAGGACACTCAAGGTGGAGAGCTGGATGGCCAAGATGGCACATGACCGAGCAGGTGCTCCTGCCCTGTCACCTTTAGCAGACCAGTTTTCCAGGATCATCCAGTCTTCATGGTTAATATGAGGAGAAGCGAGAGGGTGAGAACCAAACCAAAGCAGTGTGGACTGTTTCTGCATCTCTCGCCCCTTGATATCCGGGCAGGCTGGCCTTGACCAAGCTGGACATCCTGGACGTCCTGAGTGAGATTAAAGTTGGCATCTCGTACAAGCTCAACGGGAAGAGGATTCCCTACTTCCCAGGTATGTGACATGAGCAATGTTTGCCTGCCCATTGGGCATCAGAGGAGAAGGGGACAAGGAGGGGGTGGCATTGTCAGCAGGTGGAGCATGACTGCTTTGCTCCAAGGACCTGCCCCGCCTGGCTTTGGCCTGTCACGGGCTCCTGGAGAAGACTGGCTGGTCTCAGGGACACTTCGTGAGGACCCTGGGGGGTCCCTGAAAGGCTCACCTCCTGGGAGTGGGATTCTGTGAGTTAGTGGAAACCTAAAGCCCTCTGCAGATGGAAAGATGACTATTTCATCTAGGAAAACATGCTTCATGATTAGATTTATTTCCTTTACTTTTAGGAGGAGGGTGGAACCCAGAGCCTCACCAATGCTAAAACACTCACTTACCAATGACTTCCATCCCCAGCCCCGGGTAGACATTTAAAGATCTAACTGGGCTCCTGCCACTATTCGTCCTTTCTTTTGAAAAGCACACCAATGTTCTTTTCCCGGATTCCAAGTCTTGTGCATTTGGAACATGCCTTTTGGCGTCGCACCATGGTTGTGTCTGACCTGCTTCCCTGACAGCTTCCTCTGCAGCAGCTATGGACATTGTTACTCTTGCTTTACACCTGCACACAGACCTGGGTAGGCCCAGAGGTGCCCCTTTGGTGTGGGAGTCATCCACACCCTCGAGGGACCTACTGACCCTGGCCTTGGAGATGCATAATGGAGGCCCAGGCTCCTCCTGGTGGTCCTGTGGCTTTGCACATGGGGTGCGCCCATGGCAGACCCGTCAGGGGGGCCACTTGTTCCAGGACCTCCCACTAGCAGGGGTGGTCGGCACGGCCCAGGGGTCCCTGCCAGGGAAGAGTTGTCCCCAGGTGCGGGGCACATGTCCTCAAGGGTACCTTAACGCTGAAGGACTCTAGAGTTTCCTGGGTTGGTTCCCAGGCAGAGCCTGACATCCTCAAGAACACTTGGTGAACGTGTACGGGATGTCTGAGCCCTGGGTCTGTAAGGAGCTCAGACCCTGGCCATTCCTGATTCACTGCCAAACGCCGAGCAAACCCAGAAGGCCCCTTGCCCTCACTGGCTTCCTGCCTGCATCAGGAACAGCACCCCTGTGGCAGACGCAGTCTGTGGGACTCCACTCACCCCATGTGTCCCCCCAGCTAACCAGGAAATACTCCAGAAGGTTGAGGTGGAGTATGAGACACTGCCTGGCTGGAAAGCAGACACCACAGGTGCCAGGAAGTGGGAGGACCTGCCCCCACAGGCCCAGAACTATGTGCGGTTTGTGGAGAACCATGTGGGCGTGGCAGGTGGGTGCCAGTCCCCTTCCTCACTGCCCTCCCTGCATGCTGGACACCCCAAGGGGCCCATGTCCCAGTGCAGGGCATAGAGAGCAGTAAGAACCCACCAGGTGTGGTGACCACATGAATGCATCAGGCAGTGAGGGGCAAGGGGACCAGAGCTGGGCACAGGTGCCTTCCGGGACAGTCACGTCAGCAGCTCCAGCCAGATGTGGTTGCGCCTCCCTTGGCAGGAGCAGCAGCCACCCGGGATGTGGCAGGATGGGCGGGAGGCACCCTGTCCCCATGTGAGTGAGCCGACTCCATCACAGTGTGACTGGCCCACAGATTGGACGGTGCACAGGCACAGTGGCTTATCCGAGAGGCAGCACCAGGGGCTGCTTGCTGCTGCACTCGACGGCCCTCCTCAGGCACTGCCTTTATAATTTAAACTTTGCAGCTCTTTCCATTTGGAAAAAAAACAGTCCCATTTGCCAGGTGAATTATACTACATAAAAGTCTATGGGCTCTGTGCTCCGGGTGCACCGTGACCGCCCTCTGTTGCCCTTTCAGTCAAATGGGTCGGTGTTGGCAAATCCAGAGAGTCCATGATCCAGCTGTTCTAGACCCAACGGAGTGGATGCCCCAGGCCACAGCCGCGCCCCATCCCTTCAGGAGCAGCTGCAGCCATGTTCCTTGGCATCACAAGCAACACTGGAAACAAAAAATCTGAAAATTATTTTCTGTACTTCTGTTTTTCCACTGAAGCTTTCAGCTCCACCCATTGAATACAATGATTTTAAACATCTGAAAGCCAGCACTGTGTACAGTTTCTTAAATTCTGCTATTTAAAATGAGCCCAAGTGCTCAAACCAGAGGCCTTGTGTGACACACTGATTGTCACACAGAATGTCCATTTGGAGTTGTGTAATAAAAAACATGTCCAGGAGCCACTGAGTGCGTGGCCATTCTGTGCTTACCTCGACTCCGCCCTGCTGCTTTCCAGCCCTAAGAGGTGACCACTCTTCATCACCAGAGTGTGCCTAGTGCAGGTTCCTAAGAGGAAAGCCTGTGCTGCACCATGAGCTGGCTGCCGCTGGAACGGTACGGCACCTCAAGGCCAGAGAAAGAGGCGGGCAGGCCCAGGACTGCAGAAGTGTAGTGTGCTAGAGACTTACAGACAGAAGCATGTTATGGTGGCAGCAAGACAGGAAGGGCTTGGTGTTCAGTGTATGGCACATGACCTGGGGTGGGACAGAGAAGCAGGATCAGTTCTTTGGGTTTCCTGGGAATTACTTCCTTCTATAATATGGGAAGGAAGGGAAGAGAAGAGAGCTTCCAGGAGAGCTTCCCAAGTGGCAGATGCCAGCCCAATGCCCAGTTTAGAACTCCCACGGACATCTGCATGGGTAACCCCCATGAGTCCAATAAAGGCCTTGGCCTGCAGGTCTCTGCCCCTACTGGCTGGTTGGGCCTGTGTCATGGACTGCCTTCATGCTGGCCCTGCCAGGTGTGCTGCCCTCTTGGGTCTGTAACAAACAGCCTTGGAGCCAGGTGTGCTGACACAAGCCTGTAATCCCAGCACTCTGGGAGGCTGAGGCAGGAGGATCACGAGTTCCAGTTAAATTAAAAAAAAAAAATTTTGTTACACCTGGGCAATTTAGTGACTTGAAACCCTGTTTCAAAAAAAATTTTTAAAGAGAATTTACAGAAGGGCTGGGAATGGCGCCCAATGGTAGAGTGCCCTGGGCAAATAAAAACACACAGGTTTCGTGTCCCATGTGAGCTTCTGCCTGTGTGCCATCGCCAGGGCTCCCAGAGGGTGACCGTCTCGGCAGGAGTAACCTCGACACAGGACAGACAAGAGCCACAAGGGCGTCTGCCAGTGTGAACAGCTTCCTGTGCGAGGGACACTGGAGCGGGTCGCCAGGATAAGGAAGGAGCGAGAAAGGCTCGCGGTA
This sequence comes from Erethizon dorsatum, assembly GCA_028451465.1. Taxonomy (NCBI): domain Eukaryota; kingdom Metazoa; phylum Chordata; class Mammalia; order Rodentia; family Erethizontidae; genus Erethizon; species Erethizon dorsatum. The sequence goes on from CM051828.1 coordinate 132,761,599, forward strand.
AACATCCTGGAGCAAACCTGGCGAGCTGCGAGGCAGGGCTGGAGATGACAGCGGCTCTGCAGAGACTTCAGGCCGAGGCCGAGGAAGCCACGACAATAGCGTCCTTGACAATCCTCGATAAAAAGTCATTTCTCCCGACCCGCATTTAATAAACACGGACTCTCAGGGATCGTGGGGGGCGGGATGCCGTCAACCCCGTGGAACCAGCGGAAGCGGCCCGGATCCGTCGCGGTTGAGAGCCGGGACCACGTACGCCGCCCTAACACTTCGGGCTTGTTAACCAGGACTGTCACCAGTTTCTCTGGCGCAACAGGACCAAACACCAACCCACGCCGGCTTCCCGAGCAGGCCCGCTGGGCCCGCCCCTCCCCGCCAGGCTCGGCCTATCCCGCACCGCAGCGCCCACAAGTCCCGCCCCCGGCCCAAGCCTCGGCCTATCCTGAATGGTGCTGCGCCGCAACGTCCACAAGTCCCGCCTAGATCTAGCCTCCAGCCTATTCTGAGCAATACCGAATGCAAGTCTCGCTCCCGCCACTCCTTTCCGACCTTCGGCCTTTCCCTTGGCTTTTCCCGCCCGCCGAGTCCCGCCTCCAACCCTTTTGACCTATCCCGCGCCGCGTCTCGCGCTAGCCCCTCCTCCAATGTCTTCTCAACCTATCCCGCGCCCGACGGTTGGCGCGCTGCTGTGACGTCGGGATCGGCGCGCGGCGCGGCAGAGCTCTGCGTCCTTCGGCCTTGCGGCCATGCCCAAGCGGGGCTGCCCCTTCGAGGACGCAGCCCCGCTGCAGCTCAAAGTCCGCGTCGGCCTGAAAGAGCTCAGCCGCGGCGTGTGTGCCGAGCGGTACTCGCGGGAGATCTTCGGTGAGTGTGGGCTCTGCGGCAGCAGGCCGCTCCGGCACCAGGCTTACTCAGCGGACGCTGTCCCCTTCCCACCCTTCGCCGAGCGGTGTCCTGCACGGTGGGGGACTTGCGGCCGGAGGGGCAGGGCGGTTTCGGGAAGCGGGGGAGCCGGCACTCAGGGTTGGGAGCCGCTGAGCCCTTCGCACGCAGAGTCTATACGGGTCGGTGTCACTGAGTTGCTCTCCGGAGTGACCAGCCCCTGCCCAGGTGCGGAGTGCAGCGTCCTTTATCTAGCGGTTTATTCCTGGGACGCAGTTAAAAGATGACCCGGGGTGCTTGTGAGTGGTGCTGCTGTGCATGTGGGATGTGGGGGAGCTCAGTTTTCAGAGACTAAGACACCTCCAGGTTCTGCCCGCCCCTTTCCCTTAGCTGTGCCGCTGCGGTGCCCTCTCTCCCCGGGCGCTGGTGTTCCAAACACAGATGGGCTCCCAGGCCATGCAGGTGATCCGATGAGCGAAGCCCTGGGGACTGTGGCTGGCCTGCAAGACTGTGCTTCAAAAACGTAAACACTATTATCAAAAAGAATGAAGTAGCATCAGGAAGTTGTCTGGCTCCAGTTGTCTGTGTCTTGGAGCATTTTCAGGGGCTTGTCCCTTACAGGACCGGGTTGGCAAGGCCTGGGGAGGCGGGGATAGGTGGCTGGTGTAATGGGCCGGCCTCAGCCAGTCTATTTTCACCGCTGTTGCTGCTGCTCAGTTCTCTCATAGAGCCTCAGCATCTTGCATCTCCATCCTAGGTGTTCTGGGGTGAGCACGGCTGGGACTGGCACCTGATACTTGCTTTTGTGAGGATCCCTGGGTGCCTCATGTAGCTTGATGGAAAGCACTGGTCCCAGCTGCCACTTCAGCTCCCAGGCATGGGTGTGTGTCAGAGGCTCTTAGGCCTGGAAGGTTCTGGGATTCCTTGGTCAAGAGCTGCTATAGCTGGCAGGTCCCTCTGGTGGGTGGAAAGGGGACACAGTGGCCTGGGGTTTTAGGCGCAGCTCTGAGCCTCTGGGTGCTTTTGGTAATTAATGTTCCTAGTGCTTCAGGGTGCAGAGCTTTCTCTGCATGATTCTGTCACTTGCAGGAGGGAGAGTGCTGGGGAGGGAAGGTATGGAAGCCCAGTGAATTGAGGGCAGTGAGCAAACCAGTAGAGGGAGCCCCTGGATGGAGCACAGGCAGGACTGCAGGATCCAGAACCTACCTGGGCCAGACGGCAGCTGAGCTAAGTGAAGCAGGGAGGGGAGAGCATTTTCAGCGTGGAGGCAGAGTGGGCCAGGGTGACAGGCACAGAGGTGCACCTTGTACCATCTGGTGGATCATGGAATGACTGTGTGAGGGCTTCATGGCTGCACAGTGTAAACTTCATGAATGCTCTGTATTTCCCAGAGAGGACCAAGCAGCTGCTTTTCCATGGGGCCCAAGCCTGCAGAGATCATGTGTGGGGTGAAAGCTGTGCCATTGTCCACCTGCCAGAGTCTCCAAAGCCTGGCCCCACAGAGACGCCTCGAGCTGCAAGGGGCCAGATGCTGATTGGACCCGATGGCCGACTGATCAGGAGCTGCGTCCAGGCCTCCAAAGCTGGTAAGTGGCTGCCAACTGTACTTGTGGCTATGATATTGAGGGTGATGGTGGAAAGGTGGTCTGCTTGGGACGTTTCCTTATCTGGGCAAGCAGGAATCCCACCCAGAGTTTAACACCGGGCAAATGGCAGGAAGTTGAGAAGCCTTCTGCTGTCTGGAGGTTGTTAAACAGCTCCTGACTCTGGAGCTAGAAAAGAAGCAGAGGCTCCCCGAGTGCCCCACCTGCAGCTCCTGAGCCTTGTGGCGGGGAATACATTGGCCAGGTGGCTCTGTGGCCGTGGCGCAGGTTAAAAACAGCTGCCAGCTTCATCCCCGGGTCTGGTCACTGGCCCGGGAGGGCCCAGGAACTTTTGGTTAAGCAGTGACACAGTGGGGCATACCTTGAGACAGAGGGACACAGAGATTGATAAAACAAGAGCTGTTTCTTCAGGTTCTGGGTGGTGGTAGCAATGCTGACCTGGAGTCTCACCGTGTATTTCTAGTTGAACAGAGTCCAGGTGCTGTACTTGGTCTGCAGTCATCTAAAGGACTCAGTGGTAGATGGATTGGGGCCCTCTGCCTTCACTTTAGGAAACAGATAGATGGTCCCACAGCCGCATGTCCTTCCAGCCTCCTTCCAGGGCTGACAGCCTGGTGTTTCTTCCTCACAGACCTGTCTGGGGCAGTATCCCGTGCCTGCTCATCATGCGTGCGAGTTGTGGATGGGAAGGTGGTCTGCAGCCAGTGTGAGCGGGCCCTGTGTGGGCAGTGTGTGCGTACCTGCTGGGGCTGTGGCACCGTGGCCTGTGCCCTGTGTGGCCTTGCAGAGTAAGTGCCTTGGTCCATGGAGCTTCTGAAGTCATGGGCCGTCCCTCCTGTCCCTCTCCCCAGAGTGTTCTGGGAGCCTCAGGATGCCCTGCAAGGAACAAATGGGTCCTGTGTTGGCACTGTTGCTTAATGGGATGGGACATGAAGGTCTAAAATGCTTTGCCCACCTTTATTTATTTTCTGAAGATTTAGTGATCCTTTCTAAAGGAAATCCAAATTTCACAAGCCAGCTCCCGTCTTAAAATACCTCTTTGGTCTTCTTGACCTTCACATTTAGGATTGGGTAGCTGCACTTTCTCATGGGTTTGCTTCCCTTGCACTGGGGAATGACTGACGCTGGGCAGCAGGTCTGCGCTGCAGTTATGCTGCTCTCAGGGTTTGTTCATAGGGTTATCAGTTGTTTCTTAATTGGGAAGTGGAACATTCACTTAATTCAGTCTGTATGTGTTTGCACGTGTGCTTCCAACAGCTGGCTGGGTCTGGTACTTGTAGGGTGCCTGCCAGGAGACCCACCCCCCAGCTGTCAGGGACCCACCTCGTTCAGGACAGCCCCCCAGGACACACATGCAGGGATCCAGCCCCATCCCCGTGGGTGGCCAGTGCAGAGCACACGTGGAGCGGCTCTGTAGACCTGAACAAGTTTGTACCCAGTAGGTGGTAAAAGTAGCTGTGTGAAATTGAAAACCACGTCTCATGTGGAAAGGCCTTTCCCTCAAGGCACTCTTCTGTGGGGGAGACTGAGAAAGCCGTTGGTGGGTGGTGGGGATAGGGAGAAGCACTGAGAGGGGGTGCTGTAGGGAGGAGAACTGGGTACCCATGGCCAGGTGCCTATGTGATTCAAACCGGCCATTTGAGGATTGAGCCTTAGGCTAGTTACGAAGGTGGGATGCTCTTCTGTGGGTTTCACAATGCAGCTCATCTTCCTCCTGACGGGCAAACGGGAGGGGCGGGGACTTCCCAGCATCATCTTCCTGGGGAGGAAATGAGTCCAGAGCAGGATGAGTCGATTGGAGCCACAGGAGCCCTCCAGCCCCATGTAGCTGGATTTAGGGTCTTCTACCCTCCCCGATGCTGGTTTCCTCATACCTCTGCTTTCTGCTTCTTCCTCCCCAGACATACTCTGGTGTCCAGGGGACCCTGACTTCCCTTGTGACATGCTCTTCTCATGACCACAGCCCAGGAGGTCAGCTCTCTGCATTGCTTTACAAATAAGTGACTTGGGGTCAGTGGCCAGAAGTGGTGTCCTCAGGCTTGGGGGCCAGGCTGCCCCCTGAAGCCTTCTGCCTCTCCCCTGCCGCTTCGTTCAGACATACCCTGGCTTCCAGGGTCAGGACCCCGACCCCTATGCGTGTTGGGAAACAAGGGCTTCTCTAGCATGGCTCTGGTTTACCTGAAACGTCGCCCAGCTGGCCACCAGTATCCCACTTGGTGGCCCTGTAGCCCTACGCGCTGTTCCAGCTTACAGCCAGCTGCTGGGCTGCCTGCTGGCCCCTTTGCAGGGCTGTAGCCAGCAGCTCTGACTACTCATCTCAGCCTGCGTGTGCTTATTGCGGCCATGCAGCGTGTCGCTGCCGTGTGTCCTTCAAGTGTCCCTCCCGGTTGGCTTCCCACGAGGGTGGCGGGCTCCCCTTGGAGTCTTGATCATGAGAAGAAGTCAGTGTGCTTCCAGTGTAGCCCTGTGAATTCTAGAGGATGTCTGGGCAGGTCCTGGGGAGGGCACTGTCCTCTGAGACCCAGGTCAGGCCACCGTGGGCTTACAAGGTTGGGTCGGGCTCAGCTGGTTGGTTTAGACAGCAGAAGCGCGCTGTCACACTTCTGGAGGCTGGAAGTCCAAGGCAGAGTGCCAGCGGGGTGGGATCCTGCAGAGACTGTGAGGGGAGTCTGTTCCGGGCCCCTCCTGGCATCGGCTGGCTGCCAGGAACCCTTGGTATCCTGTCAGTGGCCACGTTCTCCCTTTGTCCTCATGTTTCCCTCCCGGAGTGGCATTCTGTTTAGGACACTTGTTCTCAGGGTGACATCCTTTCTGAATGCGTCTGCTCACCCAGTGGGGAAAGGAGGAAAGCCCAGGCTTCTGAGCCACAGCACGCCTTTGAGCTAGGCTGCCCCTGGCAGGACGTTGTTCCCAAACACCCCTGAATCGCCATTGTCTCAAGAGCCCTTCTCCAAATAAGGGCATGTTCTGAGGTGTCCGGGATTTGGACGCCAATGGCCAGGCAGGGCACAGTGATTCCTAACACAGCTCTTCTCTCTCCCCTGCACGTGCAGCTGCAGCGATGTGTGTGAGAAGGCGCTGTGCACCAGCTGTGCCATGTTCGAAGCCTGAGGCTGCGTGTCTACAAGGAGGGGGAGGGAGTGGCTTGTGTATGTGTGTTTTGTACTTTGCCGACAGAAGTGAATAAAGCCCTTTATATTTGCACACACAGACTCCTGTCTGTCAAAGTGTAAGTGTGGAACCTGTCACAGGCTGGTTGTCAGCTGGGAGGGTGATAGTGACAGAGCAGCAGGGGCAGCCTGCAACCTTAAAGCACATGCCCTGCTTGTCAGCCACCTTTCATCCTGGCCTCGCCCAGCAAGAATGAGCCCTGCTCAAGCCCAGGACCTGGCTCCAAAAGGCATCAGCAATGTGCTGGGCCACCCTGTGGCAGGTTGTTCCCAAACTGCCTAAAATGCTGCTGTCACACACCTGGCTGTCACAGCCTGGTGTCTGCTGTGCTTTCTTGGTATCTGAGTGGCCTGGGCCTCAGGTGACTTGATGGCCCCTGCCTCTAGGAGCTCTGGTGTGGCAGGGGAGGAGCCTGGGCTGGGCGAGGGGGACTGAAGGTCCTTGCCCTGTTTCGACTGGCCATGGTTGTGTGGGCCTAAGCATGAGTTGAAGGGCCTGGAGGATGGGGGTGGCTCCCCACACGTACATCCCTGGGGGCTGTCCTGAACAGGGTGGGTCCCTGACCCCTGATGGCTCAGTGGGCACTTGATGCGCCACCCAGTGTGGAGCCTGGGACTAGGACAGGTTTGAGGCGGAGGGCAGGGAGCAGGGGAAAGCCTTCCCTACTGTGGTATTGGACACGTCAGCCAGTGTCCAGGGGTAGGTGACATGGTTCTCAGGAAGGCCAGTCCCAAGTGGGCTTTGGCCAGGGCCAGTGGGCAGGGGAGGGCTACTGTGAGTGGGGTTGTAGATCCTGCTTGGCTCTTCGGGACCCGGAGCATTCTGAGGCCTTTGGCTTAGCTGGCTTGAGTTCTGTGGCTGATGGGTGCTCCATGCCACAAGTGTTGGAAGCAAGTGGCCATGGTCACCCTGTGCCGGCTTTCCTGTCAGGGCTCGCTTCCGCTCTGGCCTCAGAGGCCCAGAGCTGCCTCCCAGTCTCCACCTGCAGATCCAGACCCGCATGGTTATGGCCATGGCTGTCTGGCTCCCTGGCTACCCTGTGGCCGCTCCACTCCATGTCCTCCAGCCTGCCACCCAACTGGGCACACTCTCGGCTTCTCTGCACAGCCCCCACTCCTGCAGCAGCCAGCTCTGTCTCTCCATCCTGTGTTCTACTGGCTTGTCACGTCCCTAACTGACAGCCAGCGGCCTCAGCCCTCCTGCCTCTGGGTGGGTTCTGCCCCAGCATGCTCAGTTCTGGGCTTCTTCCTCTCCCAGGGCTCTGCTCTGGGCAGCTGTAGGGCTTGCTCTTTCAGGCTTGGGCTCAGAGCGGCACCCACACCCTGGTGCGCAGTTCCCACCCTTATTCTTAGCCTGCCTCACCACCAGCTGCAGTGGCGGTCTGGAAGGATTAGTGCTGCCTGGGCAGCGCCTGGTACACAGGTTTGTCACCAGTATCTGCTGTGTATCCAACTGGCCTTTAAACAACTAAGAAAAGGCAAATCATCTAGACTCTGGGCAGCAGCCCAAGGACAGTGGAGGGACCCTGAAGCTCAGCATCCAAGCTGAAGAGACAGGATCAGAGCCGGGGCCCTGGGTTTGCACACCAAACACTGGAGGGGATGCTACCCTGTGCTAGAGGAGAGTCCAGAAGAGAGCAGGAAGCAGGTCCATTCCCAGTGGGGACTGGGAGCCTCACCCTCCATGGAGCATGGGCGGGGTCCTCGGCAGGGCATCCGTCCAACAGAGAGGCCACAGTACCTCGGAACAACTGCCCTGTCCCTCCTCACAACAGCCAACTGTTGCCGGTATTTTTTGTTTCAGTCTAACACCCAATAAGATAAAATGTACATACCTGGTGTGGTAAAAACAAACATGTAGAGAATAGGGATAATACACTTTACAGTAAGAAGGAAAATCAGTCAGTAGAAGGAGACCAGTGAGACTTCAGGGCTGGAAGAACCAAGGAGGGGAGGACATAAAAATGACTCTCATAGGGCCGGTGAGATGGCTCAGCGGCGTAAGCGCCTGCCCAGCAAGCGCGAGGGCCCGAGTTCGACTCCTGGAACCCACATATGAAAAAAGGGGCCGGTGATATCGCTCAGCGGCACGGGCGCCTGCGGGCATGCGAGGTCCTGAGGTCGACCCCCGGTACCCACAAAAAAAAAAATGGCTCTCATAGCCACATTGTTTCTGTTCAGAATGGGCAGAAGAGACTGGAAAGGGATGAGAAACGTAAAAATGTACCCAGACTGGGCATCTAGAGGTAAGAATGTAATGTCTGAGGTGGAAAGTACATTGGACAAGATCAAAAGCAAGGCTAAACACTGCAGAAGAAAAGATTTGCAACCTGAAGACAGCAGTAGAAATGGCCCAAAAGGAACCAGAAGCTGGGACAGGAAGTGAGCAGAGCTGGGCACACTGGTGCGTACTCGTAACCCTCAAAGCACTTGGGAGGCTGAGGCGGGACTGCGAGTCCCAGGCCAGCCTGAACAGCAGCTGAGTGGTGAGACGACTTTGGGTAGTCTGGCGCGTGAGTGGGGGTGATATGGGGGTACAGGAAGGGTTTTGAAGAAATAATTGCTGTAAGCATCCAAATTTGATGGAATCATAAACCTACTGGTCCAAGAAGTCCAGTGAGCCCCAAACAGAAACACAGAGGAAGTCACAGGAAGACACATCATGATCAGATTCCTTAAAACCAGTAAAAAAAGAAAAATCTTCAAGCAGCCAAAGAAAAGGCTTTTTTTTTTTTAGAGGAACTGAGATAGGAATGGAGCTCGGCCAGCCAGTGGGAGAGTAGCACCTGTAAATGCAGTTTTGAAAGAGCCTAGGGCAGGGCGTGGCGGCGCATGCCTGTGAACCCAGCACTTGGGAGGGTGAGGCAGAAGGAGTTTGAGGCCAGCACGAACTCCATAGTGAGGCCCTGTCTCAAAAAACCAAAACGAAGCCAGGCATCTTGGCACACACCTGTAATACCAACACAGGCTGAGGCAGGAGGGTTGCTACAAGTTCGAGTCCAGCCTGTGCTACAAAGTGAGTTCAAGGCCTGAACTGCATAGTGGAACCCTGTCTCAAAAAGGGAAATAAAAAAGAGGAAAAGAAAGCCAGCCAGCCTAGGATTCTGCACCCAACACTCTAGCTTGAATGCAGTATCCTCTATGTATTATTAGTGACACTTGGAGTATCTGACAAAAATGCAGGTAAAAAGAATTTCAGATGTGCCAAAGCTGAAAGAATTGCTACAACCGTCGAAAAGCAGCTTTCCAGGCAGAAGGAAGACGACAGCAGATGGGAAGGAGGTGTGCACGGAGCTGTGGCACCGGCAGGGTGTGGGGACTGTGAAAGGTGTTCTCTTCGTGTCCCTAACATCCCTTTACCGACTGTATATCGAGAACTACACTGAACAATAAACAACCCAGTTCAAGTATGGGCAAAGGACGGACTGGACATTTCTCACGGATGCAGACAGCCCATGGCACATGAGAAGATGCCCGTCCACAGCCTGGTATGCTGTCAGTGAGGCTGTAACATGGAGTTTCCACTGTGGAAAGCAGGAGGCCATTCTTCAGGAAGCTACAGAGCTGTCATGGGACCCAGCAGCATCAGGGAATGTCACCAAAGAAATGACAGTGTACAGCTGGGCCTGGCTTTTATGTATATATGGATATGTATATCCGTCCTTGACTTGTACAGTGTTTATGGCAGCACTGTTCCCAGCAGCTAGAAGGTAGGAGCGACCCAGCTGGCCGCCATCTAACACAGCAGGATGAGCAAAGCCTACCGTAAACGCAGGGAATGTTATTCCACCTTAGAAAGGAAATTCTGACCCACACAGCGACATAGACAAACCTGAAGGACGTGACACTAAATAAAGAGCCAGACACAGGACCAGCCCTGCATGATCCCCCTGGGTGAGGTATCTGAAGTAACCAAACCTGTAGGGACAGGAAACAGAACATGGGTGCCAGGGGCTGGGACCACTTGACGGTGCAGTTTTGATTTGGGGAGACCAAGTGCTCAAGAAGGTGAGAGCTGGACAGCACGTGAATGTACTTAATGCCACTGACTGCTCCCCTAAAAATGATGATCGTTAAAATGCACACATGTTTTACCACAATGAAATATTAAAATAAACAACTATCCAAGGCAAAAATGAAGACATTTTATTTGGAAGTCTATGATACATTTGGAAACAAAATTTATGACAATCCCAAGGCTGAGAAAGGAGAAATGAAAGTAGACTGCTTTCAGGTTCTCTTACACCACTTGAAGGTGGGCTGTAACAAAACATACCATAAATCCTGAGGCCACCAGCCTGGGGAGCCACATTCACTATTAAATATTCTAGATGCAGATGGTACCCTGGAATAAAAAGACAATGTGTGGTAAGCTCATGAAACCCAGGCAAATAAGCCAATAAAGGAAATAAAATGGGATGACTTAAAGTACATCTTTAATCTGAAAGGAAGCAGACAAGGGAAGGGGGGACACGTGGGGCAGAAGTGGAGAAGGTAGTGCATGCGAGCTCAGCCACACCACTGGCCCCACCACCGTGTGCAGTCCAGGCACCTCCCATGCCAGCCAGAGGCCATCAGACTTTTTTTTTTTTTTTTAAAACAAGACTGAGCTATGTGCTGTCTACCAGAAACTCACTTTAAAGAAATGAGTTACAAGAAAAGGATGGAATAAGCCTCTGCCGAGTAATAAGCCCAGCCTATGAGCAGGCTTCCCCTGGCTGGGGTGTTTTCCAGGAGAGCAGGCGTGACCTTCAACACCTCCTCACGCACCCGGTCATCGCTGTCAGCTGGACCTGCAGAGCCTACGGTCACACCCGCTGAAACATGGGAAGGGCCAGGGCCAAAGCCACTTGCTGTCTTCCTGTCCTTTCTGAGCCCGCCTAGTGCTGGGAAAAGTAGGGTGTGGTTACGTTGGGCACAAGAAGGAGAGCTTTGTCTTTGGCAGAACCCCGCTGCAGCCTCCCTGGCGGTCCCTCACCGCTGCCTGACCTTGCAGGCTGGGATGGAGCTGCCCTTTGCACGGCCCCTACAGCCCCTCCCGCTGCTGCATCCTGCTGTGGACTGTTCTGTCCAGGCAGTGGGAAGGTCGGGGTGGGCTTAATGGGTCTCCATCCCTGCATCCATTGCCTGTGACTCTGGACTGTAGAAACAGGCCCAAGGGCTCTCATGGAAGGGGCAGTTTGTGCCTCTCCAGCACCTGGTCCAGCCCCAGCTACAGCTGTGTCTCCATTTCCACTCTCCTGTCAGCCACTTTTTCAGGGAGGTTTCGTTCACGGTTGGAAGATAATGCAAGGGCACCGCAGTCTCTGGTTTCTACTGTGCTCGTTCTGTATACATGTGAATCTGGATGCCTCCTCTCCAAAGCGTCGTTCAGTGTGTAACACTGCAAGTGTGTTCCCCGGAAAAGCTGTGTAAGGAGTTAGTCGTGTGACCCGTAATGCACAGCCTGTTAGAACTGAGGACCAGGGATACCCAGAGACTTCAGCTGCCCCCCGCAGGCCCAAACTGTCATCTTTCCCACCCAGTGGGAAAGGGATCATACCCCATTTGTCCACCCAGTGGGGAGGGGATCCTGTTAGGGTGAGGCCCTGCCCCCGCACTCCAGCTGTGCCCTGCCTAGCCCACGGAGCAGTCCTGCAGGCATTGGCCAGGGGGCGCCAGCTGTACACCCTGCAGGCGGCTGGTTCCAGGGGCTCTGTTCCCCCACAACTCTGGGCCCTGCCATGTCCCAGTCCTTCCTGGTGGCCAGGGTCTTGCTCCCTTCCCTGAGGGATGGACAGCAGCTGGGGCTGGCAGCAGCCCAGACAGCCGCCTCCTCTCCCCCAGGTGTATCCTGCTGGAAGCTGCCCCATGCCACATGACAGGCCAACCTCAGCACAGGCCCTGACCTCGGCCTTTCACCCCACAACACCCAGCAAAGCCAGCCACAAACTTGAAAAGCAATTTTTATTGAAGATCTGGAGGGGAAGTTTCATATTATAATAGTAAAAATGCTAAAGTTGAATGTTGTAAAAAACGGCATGGTGCAGCAGTGGCCAAGTCTGGCCAGGAGAGGGCGGGCCAGGCAAGAGGTCAGAGGTGAAGCTGGGAGAGAACAAGGGCAGAGACAGAAATCGTCCAGGGGGATGGGGGTGGGGAAGGGGGGCCCTCGGACACAGTGTTGGAGGGGCTTTCCTGTCACTGAGATTTCATTCCCAAAGCCTGGGAATGGCAAGGTACACAGCTCCATCCTGCAGGCGAGCCCTGGCCCACCTCAGCCTATCCTGGCCCATCTGAGGGTGGTTCCAGACAGACACGGCCCTAGTGCAGGGGCTGCCTTGTGCCCCACCTGAAGGAGAGGGTGCCAGCCAGTACGCCCCAGTGAAGCTGCTCCTGGTGCCATAGGCTGGATGAGGCCTTGGACCCCAGGTGGGTGGCAACCAGATGCACGGCCAGATGGGGTAGTGCAGGACCTGCCCAGTCCCGCCAGCCCCATGCTGCAAGGGCTGCAGAGGTCCTTACGTTTCCTACATAAGTGTAATTGTTCTGAGGGCTGAGGCCACGTTTGGAGAACAGATTGGATGAAATAAATTAAGAGAAACCGCAGGACAGTTTTTCTCTTGACCTGGCCAGGTGGCAGGACACCGTCCCAGCAGGAACACCCTGCCCCTGTCGGGGAGGCTGGTGTGGCTCCTCCCAGTGCATCTGAGAAGTCAACCATCAAAGGCAGGTCATCTGTTCAAGGCTTCCAGATCCAGCATGAGGGGTACAGCTGCCGAGCCGCTGCCCAGGGCACCTCAGGCCGTACCACTGGCCGAGTAGGAGAACTGTGGGAAGTGTGGCCTCCGTTCACTGTCCACACATTCCATGTTGTCATCTGCAGGGCGAGACATGGCTCAGACTGGCAGCAGCTCACCTGCCACTCAGCAGGGGAAACCGAGACAGGGCGGTAGCCCTGGGCATGATGACGCCAGCCCTCAGAACACCACCGCCCTTTACAATGTGGATTGTAAAACATCTGAAGCCACCAGGGCAGCTGGGTCTATGGTCCGGAGAGAGCAGGCAGGTGGGCTGGGCGTGCAGGGCCCCTCACCTTGGTCAGGTGGTGTGATGGTGATCATCTGGGCTGTGAACTCTTCATCAAAATACCTGGTGTCGGTCTCTGATGTGACCTGCGGCTTGAAGGGCGGGCTGAGCTGCAGGAGGCACAGCAAGGACTGGTTACAGGACTTGCCCTGCACCCCCAGTGCACCCCCAATCTAGGAGGTGCCAGCTCCTCACAGTGCCCAGACTCCAGCGCCATTCTGAAAGGGGAGCAGTGCGGGTGGTGGGTAGGCCAGGGGAGCTGCGATCATAACCTCTCGGATGGAGGGGGACCCCAGCCTCCTGAAAGGCATGTCCCTCCTGTGCTCCTCACAGGCCTTCTTAGGAACAGGTGCACAGGGTGAGCCCCATCTCCCAGCAGTGGGCAGCGTGCCAGGTGGGAGAGGATCCCAGGACCCAAGCATGACTGCCTCTCGTGGGGATGGGTCTGGGAGAGGGCTGATCCAGAGGGACAGGGACAGCTGGGCTTCCCCTCTCCTCTCAAGCACATCCTGCAGGAGCCCACCGAGGGACCTGTCCCCTTGAAGGAAGGCGCCTCAGACACCCCATGGGGCCCACAGGCGAGGACCCCCCCAAACATCATCCCGGAGTCTGCCCTGAGGGTCAGTGCTGCCCAATGGATTTGCAGGCTCCCTGGTCATGGCTGGGCAGGAGGGGAGCACTGTCCACACTACCTCACGGGCAGGGTCAGGAAGCTGGGCAAGGGCCTGGGGGCCCTGCCTGCCACTGTGGCCTGTGATGGGAACTCAGGTGGATACCAGCAAAGGAGTGCTCACTGGCAGGGCACGAGTACCCACCGGGCAGACCAGGCCCTCAGAAGGCCAGAAGCAGGGAGCACCCACCACTGGCAGAGCAGAGTGGTGCCCTCCCCACCCCTGCAGGCTTCCCACATAGCCTTGATGCATGGGGTATGATGGGGCACAGCTCCTTGAGGAGGAAAGGGGGAGGGAGGCCTGGGCCAGCTTCCAGGACCCCCACAAGTGAACACAGGCAGTGGGCGTGCAGGCGAGGGCCTCCGGCAGTGAACCACAGCAGGCTCCCCTGCATACGTGAGTGTGCTGGCGAGGGCGCACATGCGTGCCGCTGTGTGGCTGAGTGGGTGAGCGTGGGACTGAGTGTGATGGAGGGCATGTGCACACGTGACGACGTGTGGCACGGTGGGAAGCTTGGTCACCACACCTTCTTCTCATACACATCCTGCCACACGATGCTGGCGAAGAAGCGGTGCTGCATGATCTCCTTGGCATCCTCGGAGCCCCCACCGAGCCTGCAGGGACACGGCTGGCTCAGCGTGCGCACCCTCGGCCCCGCCCTCTGGGGTGTGCCAGGCAGGGGCTGCACCTCTGCTTGGGATCCTTCTTGAGCAGCCCTGAAAGCACGGACTTGGCCTCAGGGCCAAGCGTGCGTGGGAAGCGGATCTCCTCCATGAGGATGAGCTCAAACAGCTTCTCATGGTCCTGGTTGTAGAAGGGCAGGCGGCCACACATCATCTCGTACATGACTACGCCCAGCCCCCACCAGTCCACTGCACGGCCGTAGTCATTGTCCTCCAGCACCTGCACAGGGATTCAGTGTCACAGGGCACTGGGGCACGGGGTGGTGGTGGGGTGGCGGGGGCGTGAGTGACACGGTGGGGGGTGACACACCTCAGGGGCCAGGTACTCAGGCGTCCCGCAGAAGGTCTTCATGGTGGCACCATCCTTGATGCCCTCCTTACAGAGTCCGAAGTCCGTGATCTTGATGTGCCCATCCTTGTCTAGCATGAGGTTCTCCAGCTGTTGGGAGGCCTGGGGTTCAGCACCACTGGCTGGGCCCCTGCCTGCCAGCCCACCCATGGGGCACAACTTGGGGTCCCACCTTGAGGTCCCGGTACACCACGTTCTTCTCGGAGTGCAGGTAGTCCAGGGCCGACACAATCTCTGCGCCGTAGAAGCGGGCCCGGTCCTCAGAGAAAACACGCTCACGGGACAGGTGGAAGAAGAGCTGTGGGAAGGGACACTGAGGGGCCTCATGGAAGGGCCACCCGCCACCTGCAGGCAGGACAGGGTGGGGCCAGCCCAGGTGGTCCTGGAGACCCCAGCTCGTCGAGGCCGGGGCACCATCCTATATCCCCGACAAGCCCACCCGTGCATCTCTGCCTACCTCACCCCCATTGGCGTACTCCATGACGAAGCAGAGGCGGTCATGGGTCTGGAAGGAGTACTTCAGGGCCTGGAACAGAGCACAGCTGGAGCGGCAGCCCTCCATGAGGGCAGGGACAGATGGAGGCCATGCACCCACCAGCGCCAGGGGATCTGGGTTCACATCCAGGGGGAACTCTGGGACCTCAGAAGCAGATAGTGCACCAGGCTCTGGGGCCACCAAAACTGAAGGGAAGTCGAGATTTCCCACCCTGATGCTCTAAGCTGTCTGGGCGCCTTTACCTCAGAACACAGGCATCCTCGTCCAAGGAAGGCCGCCAATGGCTGGTCACCCCCAAGTGCTGACCCCAGAGCTAAGCAAGTGGCTGGACAGGGGCCTCCCCTGGATGGGGACGCCCAGCACATGCCCCTCCTGGGCAGGGAAGTTTGCAGAGGTGGGCTTCCTGGGCCCTTGGCAGAGTGGGTGGAAACCAATGTCACCAGCCCTGCTGCTGCATACTGGGGACAGCAGGCACAGCCCACAGCCCACATCTGGCACCATCATGCCCGGCCCGCCATGGGCCACATCTGAAGCCCAGGAAGATACTGCATCCGCCCGCTGTGAGCGGCCCACTCACCGTGAGGAAGGGATGCCTGGAGTTCTGCAGGACACGGTTCTCAGTAAGTGTGTGGGCCACCTCATCCTGGAAGGCAGGATCAGCTGAGTGTCCGCCCGCCCACCCGTCTGCTCCCGCCTGCCTGCCTGCGCACCCGCCCCACACCCACCCGCACCTTGGCCACGATGACCTCCTTCTTGAGGATCTTCATGGCGTAGTATCGGCCTGTGGCCTTCTCCTTCACCAGGATCACCTTCCCAAAGGTGCCCTTGCCCAGCAGCTTCAGGTATTCAAACTCGTTCATGGTCTGTGGGCAGCAGGCAGCACTGGTCAGTGCCCCTGCGCACCACACCTGCCCACAGGGCAGACATCAGCCCAAAACCCAGAGGCTGCACAGTGCCACCCACAGCAGACTGGGAGGCAGGGTGCAGGCAGGCCTGTAGGGTCAGGAAGGACTCTGGTGATCCCCCAGGCCCCTCGGATCTAGGCCACACCTAGGAAGCCAGGTGAGGACCCTGAGGTCCAAGGTTGGGGGGAGTCCGAGCTTTACCACGCGGTGCTTGGGCTTGGCCAGGGACACCTCCATCTCCTCAGCCCCCGAGTTGTCACTGGGCGAGCCCGACTGGAACTCCATCAGCTCCTCCTCCTGCCTCTTGAGCCCATCGGCCACCGTCTGGATGGCAGTTGTCCACTCTTCCCTACAGAGCATCAGCTGAGTCACCTTCACCCTTGGCCAGCTCAGCAGCCACCTAGAACCTGGCCTCCACACAGTCTGAAAACCTCCCGGATGCTGGGGACATGGAGGTCCAGCCCCAGTAGCATGGCACTCCAACCCACCCTGTTTTCACCTCCAGCTTCAGTTTTCCCAGCCACCCGCACCACAAGGTGGGACAGGGCTTGTTTCTAGAATGGGACCAAGGATGGCTGTGAGCAGCAGGCACCACAGCCTCTGTCCTCATGTCCATCTCCAGTCCTGGGGCTACTGCCCACAGCAGGCCCATGCCCCACCCTACACACCGTTCCTCAGGTGTCTCCACGTGGAACGTGCGCTCGATGACTGTGGTCCACTGCAGGCAGCGGATGATGAAGGTGTTGGGCCTGGGCCGCTCTGTCTTCATCAGCTGGCATTCTAAAGACGGGGCCAGGGGAGCACCTTCTGCACCCTCCTCCCTCTCCCCAGCACCTGACCCCCCTCCCTAGCCATGTCCATACAGAACCCCACTTGGTCCCAGGAGGCCATCCCAGACCCTTTCCAAGCCTGTTCCCTCATAAACAGGGCTAAGCTCTGCTGCAGCTGGGATGCCCTGCCCTGAAGGTGAGGGGCATCCCCAAGAGACCCCCTATCACGGCACTTCCTGCCATTGTCTCTGAGTCCCAACTCATGCTAGGCCTTGGAGAGTAAGGGGCATTGAGGTCCCAGAGCAGGACTGGGATGCAGTCTGCCCATCACACCTGGTGCACAAATGTCTGCACCTTTCCCAAGCACAGCTGGAGCACCTGGAGAACACACATACCTTGAGCACACGCACACCTGAAGCACAGACATTGGAGCACATAAACCTGCAGCACACACCTGGAGTTGCTACACACCTGGAAGACACAGCTATAGCACACCTCTTTGAGCACACATGCCTGAAGCATGCACACCTACAGCATGTGCACATGTGTACCACACACCTAGAGCATATGCACACCTGTAATACATACACACCTGGGACACACGCACACCTGAGGCTAATGCACACCTGGAGCGCATGCACACCTGAGGCACACACACACCTGTGATATATGCATACCTGCAACATGCATACCTGGGGCCCACATGCCCCTGGGGTTCATGCGCACCTGCAGCACTCCCCCCAAGTGGATGGATGGCAAGGACAAAGCCCTGAGGAGTGAGAGTTACATGTGCAGAGAGGGTTTCTGGGCAGGACTTGGAGAGAGGGGCCAGCGAAGAGCCTCCCACATGCCAGCACTGGGGCCCTGGCAATGTGAGAGGATGGCTGGGCTCTACTGAGTGAGAAAGGGGGCACCTGCCAGGCCTGGGGGCCCAGAGGCGGCCTGGGGCGCAACTCTGTGGGGCGGGCCTGTGTCAACATCGGGCATGGAAGGGTGGAAAACCTGCCTGCCTTTGTGTGGCACACAGCCTGCTGCTTCCTCCAGGACAGACTGTTGGAGGCCACCAAATGGGATGCCATGTCCAGAGCTGGGCTTTTGGCCCCACACAAACCAGAACCCACCCTGGGGACAGCCTCTGGTCACCGAGGCCAACACAGCCACTCCACCCCACCCCACGCCCTGGCTGGTGCTACCACCTATCTCCTGCAGCCCATGGCCTGCTCACTGCTCAGGCAGCCCTTGCCCCAGCTGGTGCCCTTCCAGAGTCCCCCTCCTGCCCCTGCCTACTGCACTCTGGGGTACACTCCAGATGCCTCACCCAGCAAGGCCCCCACCCCAGCCATGAAGGTCTCAGCTCTGACCAAGGGGGCACTGGAGAGAGCATGGGTCTAGGCTGGCAGGGGTGGGTGATCTGCCTCCTTGGTCTCTCCCATCCCGGAGGCCCCCCATCGGACCACCCTGGCACTGCTGGGCCCGAGGCTGGAGGAGCTGTACAGGAGGAACTTAGGGTTCAGAGGAACTGGGTCCAGGTAAAGCCCCCAGGAAGCCCTTCAGCCTGGGCCTCATAGAGCAGGGTCTGCTCCTCCCAACTGGGCACCTGGGGCTCGCAGTGCTGGCTGTGGCCTCTTCCTCAGGGCATAGGCTGGGGACACGAGATTGGCAACGGTACAACCAGGGTACCAGAACCATTCCTGCTCCTCCTCCTGCCTGAGATCCCAAGGCTGGGGTTGTTCCACACCCAGCCTGGGCCCTGGGACCAGGACCCAGGGCCCAGTGAGGTCAGGGGAGCCAGAGGACCCAGGGCCCAGGCAGGACAGGCAGAGCTACTTGGAGACTGGGAGCATAAGAAGGTGCCAAGGTGCAACCCAGGACCAACCCATAATGGGCACTGCACTACAACCCCAAACTGCAGCCTCAGGCCAATCCCAGAGGCCTGTCCTTGGCAGCCCACCCCCTCACAGATGTCCCACAGCCGAGCCCTGATGAGCAATCGGTCATCCCTATACACCTAGCCCTGTCCTGGGCCAGCCCTGGGGGTGCTGGCTACAGTGGTGACAGAACAAGGACCCAGCGTCCCGCCTGCCAGGCCCACATGGGCAGGGCTTCCTGGATGCCTACGACCCTCGCCCATCACAAGGGAGGCATGGAGGACCTCAGGGAACCTTCACAAGCAGAAGCCGTGACTCCTCCTGAGGGTGGCAGAGGCTATGAGAGCTGGAAGCCCCCCAGCACTACGCCTGCCCTGTCCTCAGGGTGCCCATGAGAACTGGTGGGCCCTGTTTAGCCCCACGTGCCAGACTCCAGCTTCCAAACAAGAGCCCCAAGGTACAGCTCCATCCTGGCCAAGCCTGAGCTGACCCAGAGGTGACCCAGGAGCCAGCACTGCCCAGCCTGCTCCCTGGGACACAGGCCAAAGGGGACCTCAGCAGGGGCCTGGCACGCAGAGGGCTCCAGCCGTCCCTGCCCACCACACCATCCTTGCTCCAACCTAGGGTGATTGAGAGGACACTTACGCGCCACAGAGAAGTTGTTGAGGGGGGACTCACGCTGGTCCACATCCTGCGGCCGCTCCTTGTAGCCAATGAAGGTGCCATCGTTCTTGAGGAGGAAGTAGCGTGGCCGCCAGGTCTTGATGTACTCTCCTGTGGGGCAGGGGGGAGGGGCTGCTGTGCTGAGCGCACTGTCTGGGCAAGCCAGGGAGGGACATCAGGCCAGAGACAGGCGCTCTGGGGAGATAGGCACTGAGAGGGCCCAGCTACACTGCCAGGGCTCAGGACAAGAGCTCTGCCCAGGCACCCAAGGGCAGGCGAGTGGTGGTGCTAGTGACAATGGCAGGTAGCGAGGCGGGGGACTCATCGGTGACACAGGCCTGTCTGCAGCCTGCCAGGGCTGGGCCACAGGACGCCCACCCCGCCTGGGACAGCACTGCCAGCCCCGGGCTCAGGGTGCCGCTCAAACTGTGGAAGCAGACCTGGAGGCTCCCACAGCTGTGCACCAAGACCGGCCCCGTGCTGGGCCATCCAGGTACAAGCAGCATCTTCCCTCAAGTTCTGCAACATCAGCCGTACACAGGCACTCACGAGTGGGGATAAGAGCAGATGTCCTCTGAGATCTCCGAGCGACTGTCATTTTTCATACTGACACCCAGAAAAAATGTTTCATTTACATTTTGCCGAGCAAGGAGTCTAAACAACAGGGAACTTACTAATTAGGCAACTTCTTCATCTGAGGGAACACTGGACAGAGGGCGAGGTGGGACAAGCCCACAGGGCTAAGGCCCCAGACGGGGGCCAGGTCCTCTGCCAGGCCAAGCCCTGGACCTGGAGGGACAAGCAGACAGCGATGGCTTGGTCCCACGAGGTGAGCCATGCACACCCCAGCCCCCCAGGCCACAAAGCAGGTCACCACAACCAGGTACCTGGGGCAGGCACTGTTTCCCAGGTGCACGAGCTGTGTGGGGCCAGGAAGCACCCTCGACTTCCTACCTTCTCCACCTGTGGTCCTCCTGCAGGTCACGCCACACCTTGGTGTCCCAGATGGGGACCCAGGCTCAGCTGTCACAGCCTCAGCTCCACCCTTCTCCCAGGATGCCAGCCACAAAGGCTCCTCCCAAGCCCCCCACCTAGTCACTCCAGCCAAGCCATCTCCACTCTGCACCATCCTGGCCAGAGGGAGATGCACAGGGGACACAAGCGCCTGCCCCCAGCAGGGTGTAAGTGTGCATGGGGGGAGCACTCCAGGTTACCTGATGCAGGCTTGATGGTGACCAGAGCCCACCCAGGCTACCCCAGCCCCACACACCAGTGGGAAGATCTCCCTGTCCGTGATGCCCCGTAATGTGTCTGAACAATGCAGGGGTTCTTCTGAGGGGACAGACCCCCTCACTGTTGGCCTACAGCACACCTGTGGCCACCAGGGCACCTACGGCCAAAACCTGGACCCTAGGGTTGCTGGGACCTGTGGCCATCACCCAGCACAACCCACTTAAGGAGGGTCGGTATCTGCCCCTCACCTGAGTGCACGAAGCAGGGTCCCACAGCCCCCATGGACACACAGGCCCCATAGACGCTGGCTCCAGCCCTGGCCATGCACACCTGCCAATCACACATACCACGTGGTCCCACCCAGCCCCCACCCTGGATGCAGGGCCTGGCTGCGCAACACGGGCAGGAGGTGGAGGGAGCAGAGCAGGCAGGGGGCACCCACCCCCCTGTCCCGGCCCGCCCGCCACGAGTGCCCACCCGCCGGCACCAGTCTGGAGCTGTCGGCCCCTGATGGAATGCCTCCCATCTCACACCAGCTGCCGCTCCCCGGGACGCTAACGGAGCGGGGCGGCTGATAAGTACTGCACCCGTGCACCCCAGAAATCCATCTTGCTCCACCAACTGCCACCCGCCCCATCACAGCCCCCTACCACCACACCAGCACTCAGCCCACCCAATCGACTCCCAACCTGAACCCAAATCGACCTCCTCCCAACTCCTGTCCCACCAGCCTGGCCCCAGCACCTGTCTGCAGGGCCAGCCATTCTGGGAGCAGGACCTGGGGATGCAGGCTAAGGGCAGCCCTCACTGTGAAGAACTCAGCACCCCCCACCGAAGGGCCAGGAAGGCCCAGGAGCCTGGCGTTGAAAGGGGCCTCGCCCCCTCTTTGCCTATGGGGCCCAGCACCTAGACCCCTCCAGAGGAGGAACAGGGGCCCTGTGCCCAGGGCTAGCTCAGAGACAATCTCTCTCTTCATCTCCCGTCTCCCGGTCCAGCCAGGCCGTCACTGGGGTGGTGGCAGCTGCGGCCTGGGCTGTGGCTGGCATGTTAACGAGTGCAGCCCAGACAGAATAAGAGGCAGGCCAGCAGCCCAGACTATGGGCCGCGGCCCCAGCCCCTCCAGGCCTGGGAGATCCAGGAGGGCTAAGTGGGGGGAGGGACAGCCACAGAGGGTGCCTTGGGGTCACAGCAGGTGGGACAGGCAGGAAGAGACTGGCCCACTAGGCTCTCCTTTGTCCTCAGCGTCTGTGGAGGTGCACCCATCTGGCCTGACTCCCCTACCCTGGAGCAAGCTGGCTCCAGCTGGGGACTTGTGGGGCAGTCCTTGGGGGATGCGGACCCATGTGGGGACCACAGGGCCCAGCCTCCATCCCAAGCGCCTTCACAGGGCTGTGCTCCAGACAAAGGCGAGCAAGAGACAGAGGACAAAGCCAAGTCAACCTCCCAAGACACTGCCCTTCCACAGGGCCCCACTGCTCCGAGGCCAGAGGCCAGCTCCACAAGTGGGATGACCCAAGGCAGCCACAGTGGGCAGCCAGGCTGGCCCTGACATCCGAGTGGACTCAGCTCTGCCAAGGCACAGCCGCTGCAAGGGGATGGGCAGTGGCCGATGCACCTCCTGCCTGATGCTGCACCCCAGGCTGGCAGAGGTGGGCACTGTCTGTCCCACCTTCTGCAGGCCCTGGAGGCCCACCCTGCACCACTCCTCCAGCACAAGGTCCTCCCAGCCCCTGGGGAGGGTCCCGGCCCCACCCAAGCTACAGGGGTGGGCAGGGTGAGCCAGGGCCCTGGGCCCCAGCCCAGGCTGGCAGCAGAGCCCGAACCTCCACTGAACCTGCACCCCCAGCCCTCGACCCCAGCCCGTGGACCCTCAGCATCCCTGTGGTCAACCTGATTGGGTCCCCAGCCAGGACAAGGTCTCTCCAGGCAGCCCCTCCTGGCCTGGATGCTGGGATTCTAGCAAGGCCCCCAGGAGAGCACCGCTGCCAAAGCACCCATCAGGTGGGGCCTCTTGGCCAGTGCTAGGCCAGGCTGTAGTCAGGGTGCCCATGCAACACCGTCACAGACACATCCTGGGGGTCCCACCAAGTGGCAGGAGCACAAGCCCCTCTGAGCCACACCAGCCCAATCACTGCATCCTGAGCGCCACAAACACCCTGAGTCCCAGCTCTCGGGAAACTGCTGGGTAAACACTTTGCCACACAGCAGTGCAGTGGCAGGCAGCAGCTGGCGGGGTGCCAGGCAGCACCGAGCTGTTTCTCCACAGCAAAGTGAGCCCCAGCAGGCCCGTGGAGCGGGCGCCAGCTGTCAGCGGCGACCACACAGTCCCCTGCCGCCGCCACATCTATCGTGCTCGACAGCTGCTGGGTGCCCATTTACCTTCTCCAGCACATTGAGCACGCATGTGGAGTGGATAACAGTCCTCGGGGCCGATGGGCAGTGCGGTCACCTCCAAGGCCCAGTCTGTCGGGCCTCTGACCAAGCCCAGCAGGTGCTGGCCATCAATGGCCCAAGAACCAGCGAGGGCAGGGCAAGGCAGGGAGGAGCCACACGACCAAGGCCACAGCTCCCACCATCCACCTACTCCCCAGGGGGCCCTTGGAAGGCAGAGTGCCCTGCCTGGGCCCTTAGCGGGTGGGACGTGAGTGGCCGGCTTGGACACAGTGCCATAGCGCCCGGGCCTCTCTCCAGCCCACAGTCCTGTCCACCCTCCCAAGAAGACCAGCTGGGAGCAGGGAAAGCAGGATCGCTATGCCCACTGCTCCCTGGGGAAACTGAGGCTCCCACAAGGGGATCCTCGAGTCACAGAGAAGCAGATAGTGACCACAGACCCAGACGCTGCGGGACACAAGCAGCTCTTCACAAGCTTGGGCTCTACCATGAAGCAGGCCGCCAGTGCACGTACCATCCCGAGGGCTGCAGGGAGGCCAGGCGCTACCAGGGCTGGCCTCCAGACGACATCGCCACTCCCACCCCTCAGCCCAAGCTGCAGACCCCTCCCCGCCCCCCCCACTGCCACCTCCTCCTTGGCACCACCCAGTGCCCTCCCCTGGCCAGCAAAGGGGTGACACAGATCTGACCATGCTACACACCCAATCTGTCCATCTGTCACCGAGCCCTGGGATGCCGCATCCTGTGTCCCCCAAATCTTCCTACTCAGCCCCACAGCCTTTGTGCGGGGGCTGGGGGGCAGTCCCCACCTGTGCCCGCGTCCAGCTTCTGGTCTCCCCAACCCCAGTGGCCCAGTTCCCCTGTCCCCCCAGGCGCTGTCTCTGCCTGTCCTGCTTACAGAGCCATGTGCCGCCAGCTCTACTTCCACCGAGCTCTGTCCTCACCACTGTCCCTACACCAGGCCTCCTATCACCTGTCTCCATGGTGTGGTGTGGCTGCTGACAGCAGGGGACCCATGACAGGCTGGAGGTCACGTGAAGGGGCATCAGAGGCCTACTTAGCACCCAGCACTTTGTTCAGTTCTGGAGTGATGTTCCTGGATCTACCACTTACCTGCAGCCCAGCCAAACCTACCCAAGCAGGGACAGTGATGGGATTCCTGGCAGGATGAGGGGAGACAGAGAGGCCACCGGACAGGTGAGCAGGCGGTGCCACTTTAAGAGGGGACAGAAGCCCAGGGCTCCTCCCAGGGCAGCCGCAAGCCAGGGCAGTAAAGCTGTACACATGCTAGCCCCATCCCCACCCCGATGCAGACACCCAGAGGACACAGAAGCAAGGACCCAGGGCCCGTCCACTGCCACCCTCAGAGCAGACCTTGCACCCTGGACACCCTGCCTCAGAGCCACCCCTGGGCCAGGAGCCTGAGCACACTGCTGAGTCCGCTCACCACAGCTCATGACACCACAGCTGCCCACCTCCAGGTGCCACCAAACTCCCCACCTGACATCCCACCAGGCAGGCCCCAGATGTCACTTGTAGGGGGCTAAGCGTGGGGCTGTCGTGCTGGCCACCCAAACCCAGCACCCCAGGATCCCACCCACACCCCAGACCTTCAGGACAGTCACCAGTGAACCCCAGCGCCAACATCTGCAGGCACAGAACTGTTACTTGTTAGGTTAAAGAAAAGTATGTCCAAGAGCAGAGGAAAGGACGCGCAGCATGGCAGGGTGAGTGGCCCCCAGCAGACAGGGCCATGGCTGGAGCACGGCCCCCCGCCAGCTGCCAGGCCCAGGTGTGACTGGGGAGAGCAGGGCAGACAGTGGTGGCCTCTGCCACCACACAGGGCAGCCCGGGCAGCGGGCAACAGCCTCCGCTCCAGCTGTGGGAGGGCTGAGGCTGGGTGCTGGCGCCAAGCCTGGCCCGGGTGTGCCCAGACAAGGGTGCCAGCCCAGCCATGCCAGTCCCCACCCCCCCACACAGCACTTCTAGGAACCGGCCTGATGCAACCGCGGGGCCTCTCCCGGGAGCCCAGGAGCCACCCTTAGCTTGGCCCCTTCCCAGGCCTTGGCTTCCCTGTGCGATGTGAACTCTGCTACCCACGGGGCTGCCAGTGGGGTCAGGAGGAGTCCAGGACCCAACAGCTGGTGGGTCACATTGGCCCCATGCCTGTTCCACTCCCCCATGACCCCACAGGAGCCACCCCCCCACCAGAGGACACCCCTGCCAGACAGGATGGACAACCAGGACACAGTGGCAAGAGCACCAGGCTCAGGGGCCCCCGGATCCAGGCGGGGGCCAGCAGTGACCCTATCCCAAGGGCAAAGTCGCCCGCTTCCTCTTTTGTTGTTTGTTTTTCAAGGGAGAGTTCAACACGCTCACAAAACAGGAAACGCGGGCCCTGCACCACCGACCCTCAGCCACAGCCAAGCTGCCGGCCTGCGCTGCCTGTCCCCTCCATCATCAGGCCAGGGGCCGGGCTCCCTCACCCTGCACACTTCAGTGAGCGGAGGCCTGGGACTCACTGCCCGGGGAACCAGGCCCAAAGCCCCTTAGGGTCAGTGCCCAGCCCCAGGCTCCCAGGATGCCCGGGGGGGCCAGATCAGGGCACACCCACAGCAGAACACACGTGGCCTGATCAGTGTGCAGCTCTCCTGGGTTCAGCTATGCCAAGGCTCAGACGCCCCCTCACACACACAACTGGGCACATGCGCCCAGCAGCCGTATATGCACCCTACGCCGAAGCCCACCGCCCCCACCCACCCCCACGTCCCGGCCGCTTTCCTTGTACACTCCTGGGCCAGCTCCCTGCTACGCTCAGGGATGCTGATGACAAAGCCAGCCTGACCGAGGGGACAAGAGCAAGACTCCCTGGGTTACCGCCCACAGGGCACGCGACGTAAGACACCCACTGGCTCATCTCCATGCCCACAGGCCCCAAGGCATGGTGGTCCCACCTGAGCCAAGGGTCAAGTGCAGTTCAGCCAAGCCAATGTGGTCCAGGCCACGGGCCAGTCCTGGGGAGGCCCAGCTGAGACTGGCCCACCCAGGCAGCGCCCTACCCTGCAGGGGCCACAGAAGGCAAGGTGTGGCCAGGTGCCCCTGAGGACAGCGCAGCACATCCCCAGCAGCCTAGTCCTGCGTGCCACGGAGCCCACAGGGACACTGCGCGTCGGACACTGAGTGGCGACTGCTCCACTGGGCCAGCGCAGGCAGGGCCTGGGGGACAAGGAGGGAAACCAGGCAGGAACGCTGGTGCCACCTCCCACCCAGGTGCCGCCCCACACCCGTGCCACCTGTGCTGAGCCTGGAGGGGAGCAGGGGGTACAAGGCCCTCTCCCCTGGCCTGGGGAGCCTGAGGCTGGCTGTCCTGCCGGGTCCCAGCCCCTCCCCACCCCTACGGTACAGATTGGGACGCTGAGGCCCAAGGCTGACCATGACCTTTGCCCTGGAAGGCAACACCATGACAAAGTGGCCCAATAGGGCCCCACCCAGCCCTCTGGACACCCCACAGGGCCGGATGTCCCACCCTCTGGCCTCAGAAGGGACCCTGGTGAGCAGTGACCTGAAACTCTCAGGCCCCCAGGGGCTCCTACCCCACACTGGCCAGGGAGAGCCCTGGGGCAGGAAATGCCTCAGGAATTTGAGGCCAGGCATCTCCCACGTCAGCTCCAAATCAAATGGTGGGTCAACCAACACCAGCCAAAGAGGCAGACTGTGTGTGGCACAGCGAAGCAGCAGCCAAGGTGGGCGGGCCCCCATACCAAAGGCTGTGAGGGGGGACAGAGGGAGCACGGTGGGCTCCTGGGGGATAAGACAGGATGGCCTCGGGTAGGAGAGGCAGGAGGAAGGCAGAGGAAGGGGAAGGAGGAGGCAGCAAGGCAGGATGGGCAGCTGGGTCAAGACCCCATGGCCACAGGCTGCAGCCTCCTCACTGCTGCTGGCCAGCACTGACCTCCCAGCAGCTGCCAAGTAAGGCTGTCTTGGTGCAACCTGATCACACTCTCCGTGCCGCTTCACGCCTTCTGCAGGTCCTGGCACTGCATCTCTGTCATCCCGTGGCTTCTTCTCTAGCCCCCGCAGCTCCCAGGCCCACTCTGCTGAGGAGCTCCTATACATCCCACAAAACCCCATCTCACAACACCCACTTTTGCCACACACCCCTGTCTGATCCATGCCTGGGGGTACTCCCCCACAAAGACATGGGATCCATCTGCACGAGGATGCAGTGAGCCCCTGGCATTATGGAATCAGCAGGACTTCCAGAGGAGCAGGTCTGCAGAAAGAGGAAGTGCGGAGGGGCTGACCAGTACGCACCCTAAGGCAGAAGGGTACAGCTGGACGAGGAGCCTACCCCGTGACCCTCCCTGGGCTGCAGGGCTCCACCAGGTGCAGGTCGGCCCAGGCTGGGCCCCTGAGTGGGGAGACCCCAGCCCCAGCCTGCAGTGGTGTGGCCCTGCCCTGCCCCTGAGTGCCCTAGGCAGTGCCCAGCCAACAG
The DNA here is from genome assembly GCA_028451465.1 of Erethizon dorsatum. Taxonomy (NCBI): domain Eukaryota; kingdom Metazoa; phylum Chordata; class Mammalia; order Rodentia; family Erethizontidae; genus Erethizon; species Erethizon dorsatum. The sequence continues at coordinate 132,788,841 of CM051828.1, forward strand.
CGCATCTGCCCCAGGGTGCCCAGCGTCCTCACCGCCTTCCAGGAAAGCCAGGAAGGTGAGCATGCGCCCGCCCCGCCCCAGCACCAGCCACCAAGGAAGGGGGGTGGGCCCCAGGCTCCAGGCCCTGGCAGCCACCCCACTGACCTCGCTTGTGCAGCCAGCCCTCCTTCACGATGGCCACGTCGTTCATGCTGCCCACGGCCCCTGCGGGCCGGGGTGGCCCCAGGGTCCTCGTGGTCTCCACACCCTCCTCTCAGGGAGCTGGGCCCAGCCCTGGACACTGCGTCTGGAAGAAGAAGGGGATGGTGAGGCAGCACCACTCAGGTCTCAGACGTGCTCCTGCCCTCCCATTCCCTCTTCTCCCCAGCTGTGCAGACCATGCCCACCAAGGCCTCCACAGCACGCTGCCCCAACCTGCCCAAGCCCACCACCCCCTCCAGGTAGAGCCTGTGCCTGGCCACCCTGGCCAGGATGTGCGGCCACGAGGATGTTCGGCCCACAGGCGTGGACCCTTGCAGAGACCCAGGCTGTGCGCAGGCGGCAGCACCCGGAGAGCCCAGAGCCTGCGGGCAATCCTGGACTTCCCGAAACCCCGCCCCTCCTAAACCACAGCACCCTGCCATCTGAGTCTGGTTCCTTCACTCAGCCAACGTGGACCAGGTGTCTCTGGTTTTGCCAGGCCCTGTGCTGGGCACCTGACACAAAAACACGTTGAGATGGTCCCATCGGTGAGGAGCACCCAGAGCGGGGTGGTTACGGACCCACAGTCACAGCATTCAGGCCACGAATGGGGGTCACTGTACAAGCCCTCACCCTGCAGGGGTCCACCAGCCAGCCAACGGCAAAGCACACTCTGCCCGTTAGTCCACAGCTATCCCACTGCAAGCACTGTACTCCTAGGCATCCCTCAAAACCCAGTTCCCATGTCACCACCTCTGGGCATCCTAGGAAGGAGTGCTTACACATTCTACGAGCAGACCTGTGCTACCCCTCAAGGGACCACAGGGCCCAGCAGAGGTCCGAGGACCAGGTGGCATGCACTCCAACGTGGGTCCTTCTCCAGCCAGCCCAGATGCCCTCCCACCGGTAACATCTCTGGCCTCCCCAGGCTCGGGCTAGGCACCCAGGGTGTCACTGGCCCTCACTGTCTTTAGTGACATCTGGCCCAGCAGGAAGGCCCCAACACCTGTGTCAAAGGCCAGGACGGGGAAGACCCAGTGGGCAGAGGAAGGGGGTGCTCAGCAGGCCTGGGGAAGGCAGGCAGGAGGCCCCCAGCGCAGGGCAGCCACAGGGGGCTCTGTGGCCCAGTAGGCGCGGCCTGGTCCCCTGGAGGCCCCCACTGCCAGGCCCAGGCCTGCTGCTGACAGACAGCTGTGGGAGCCCCTTGTATAAATACGTCAGAGCACACACCGGGTGCACGGACAGGGCGAGCCTGGACATGGGACCCGGGTGCCTCACACAGGAGTGGGGGGCACTACCATTAAGGCCTGAGGCACAACGCCCCAAACAGCATCTGGGACCCAAGTCTGGGAGCTGCGTGTCCAGCGGCCACCAATGCACCCAGCCTTCATTGGGGCTGCAACCGGCAGTGACCACCGACCACCTGGAGCAAGGCGGGGCTGGGGGACAACACGGCACAGGCCCAGCTCTGGAACCAGCTGGCCCGGGATGGCCCGTCTCAGGAGCCCCCTTGGCTCTCCAGGCCCCCGGATCGCCAGGGTGGGCAGCAGCTCCAGGCCCAGGCAGGCAGGAAACAGCTTCCGGGCCGGGAGGGCCAGGCGCCCTTTGTGGGCTAGCCTGGGCGCCCTGCCACTGCGACAACTTTTCGTCCACGGGAAATGAGGTCTCCTTCCAGGCCCCCCCACGGGCTTGCAGGCCCCAGCCTTTCTCCTACCCCAGCCCCGCTCCGCCACGCCCCGCCGGCCCAGGGCGCCGAGCTCCCCGCGCTCCCGGCAGTGCCCCTCTCCCCGACCGGGCCGGCGTCCCAAGGTCAAGCGGAGGCCGGGTTGGGCGGCCGGCTGCCCGAGCCCGCGCCCTCCGCGCCCAGGCCGCACTAGGCCACTTCCTGCTCCGCCGCGGCCCGGCGGGAACAAAGCGCGGCGGCCGCGGACGGCGCGGGGGGCGGCGCACTCACCGGCCGCGTGCGAGCGGGCCTAGCCGGGCCGCGGCCTCGGGCGCCCGCCGCTCCGCATCCCGGGCCGCTCTGGGCGGGGCCGCCGGAGGCCGCGGGGCGGGCGCGGGCCGGGCTGGCGCTGCTCCGTCGCCGCCGCTCCGTGCTCGGGCGCTGCTGCGCTGGGCCGGCCCCGCCGCCTCGCCTCGCCTCGCCTCGCCTGGCTCGGTGCTGCGCCGCCGCCGGCCTCTCCCCGCCCTCTCCCCGCCCCGCGCCCGCGCCGCGCCCACATCCGCCTCAGCCGCCCGGGGCGCCCCTAGCGCGCGGCCGGCGGTCAGGGCGGAGCGCGCCCGGTGTGGAGGAGCGAGCGCGCGGGGCCGGACTGCTAACCGCGGCACGGGGCTCGCCGGCCTGGGGTCCCCGCCTGCAGAGCGACCCGGCGCCTCCTGGCCTACCGCGCCCGGGCCCGTTAGCAGAAACCTGAGACCCTGCTGAGGTGGGGGGCGGTAGCTTGTGTGCTGTGTTCTCATGCTGGGGCAGGGAGTGGCTGGCCACCGGTGTCCCCAAAGGACAGAAGGAAGCATGTTGGGGGACTTGGTCACAAACGCGGGTGGAGGACATAGCAGGTGACAGAGGAGGACACACCTGGCCTGGTCCCACCTGAGCTGATTCAGACACCCAGAGGAGGAAGGGGGACTCAAGGTTGGGGACCCTCCCGGCTGGACTCAGGTGGGCGGGCACCCTGTCCGCAGGGCTCCTCGCTGCCCCGCCCCCACCCAGAACCCCCCCACACGAATATTTCCTTTAGGGAAAAGACCCCTGGTATTACGGGGCTGGGGAGTCATTTTTTCGTTTTTCATTCGAGGGTCAGAGTTCAGCTGGGGCTGGGTGGAACACTCAGGATGGAGTCTGCAGCTACAGTTAGGGCTCCCCTTGCCTCCTGGGGCTGATCAGCAAAAGGACCCTCCCTGAGTACTGTCCCGGGTATAGCGCACCCTCAGGGCAGAGGTCGTCCCAGCTCGCACGACCCACCTGGCAGGCCTGGGTGCTGCCCGGATCGCAACGTCAGATGCCTGGCCATCCCTCACCCAGCGAACCTTCCCCTGCCTCCCACCCCGCCCCCTGTGGCTGTCCCACGGGACAGCGTGTCCAGCCAGTGGCCACTGAGCCAGCAGGGCGCCCTCTTGTGGAAGACGCAGCAGTGCCCGCTGCTTTCTGGAGGGGCTACAGGAGGCGTCCCTGCCTGGTGGCTGCGGATGCCCACGCCTGCTGTCGCTCAGCATCCAGGCGGCACCCAGTCCTGGCTTCCCTCTGTGTGCACCGGCCCCCCAGGCAGGGTCTCCCCGTGGGAAGGACATCCCCTCTTCTCTAGCCCCCCAGGAAGAAGCAGGGCCTCTCCTCTCAGCAGTCCTGTAGACCCTGACAGTGTCAAGGAGAGGACCCAGCCCTGGGAGCTAGCCTTGGGCCGGCCAGCTGTTGCTCGGAGCCAGATGTTCCTAACAGAAACTGCCGCACTGGCCCCTGCCTCCTGCCCTGTCACCTTCCACAGCTGGCAGCCCTCGCAGGATTGAGGGCACAGGCTGCGAAGTCTCAGCAGCAGCTGCAGGCTGGGCCTCAGGCAGCTCCCAGGCCAGATGGAGGCCCAGGTCTGGACAGGCTCTGCCCACACTCCCACCCCCACGGGGGCTCTGTGACTGCCCCCCACCACTGCTGTTCCTGAGACCACACTGTGGCTGGGAGGGCATCCTGGGCCACAACTGGCTTGGCAGGTGGGACCTGAACTTGGATCTTCAGGGAGGGTATTGGCCTCTCTTGCTCCCTCCCTGCTCTCTGGCCATGCCGGCTGGGCAGGTCCCCCAGGTACTGACCCTCTTTGCTCCCACAACTTCTTGGTCCTGCCACCCATGCAAGGCAGACTTGGGACCAGACTGGGAGGCCATGCTAGACAGCAGCCATTGAGAAATTGGGGCTGGGGGTCCAGAGGATGTCGCCACTCCATGGTTACCTGCACTCACTGGACACCACTCTGGAGAAGACCAGGGAGGGCTGGGGGTGGGCCTCAGGAGGCCTGGGAAGAACACCCTAGCGAAGGACAGGACCTTTGAGCAGAGACAGGAATGAAGGGGGGCCATGAAGGGCTTGGGTGTGGGGGGGTGAGCCTTCTGGGACTGAGTGACCAGCAGGGCAAAGGCCCTGCAGTTTATATTCGAGGAGCCTCTGGGAGGCACTTGGATTCCCACTTTGCAGCTGGGAATTACCAAGGCTCACAGGGGTAAGGGTAGGGTCCAAGGCTGGGAGGGGCTGGCCTCAGATCCAGGCAGGCTCAGAGGAGCAGCCAGAACAGGCTCTACCCTGAGCCGACCTGAGCCCAGCTATCAGGGGGCGTATTTACACAAAGGAAGGGTCCTCCTGCGGGAGCCAGAGGGCCCCTCTGCCGGCCTGAGGGCCAGGCGTTTGGTCTGATTCCAGGAATCCACGCTGCAGTTGTCAGATTTAGGAAATAAAATTGCAGGATGTCCAAATTTGAATTTCAGATAAACAAGGAATAATGTTTTAATATCGCAAAGGGGCTTGCCTTTCCATGGACTTTAGGGGCTAATTTCTGTGGGCTTCAGGACCTCGGACAGCCCCTCAGGCCCCCAACCCACCAGATATGAAAGGACCACAGGGAACCCTCCTGAGCTGCCCATCTCCCAGCCAGGCACTCCTCTCCCAGTCTGGCGATTAAGGCTGGGGGCTCCCCACTCCCCACTGCCTCTCCTTTGCGATCCGGCCCCCCGTCCAGCACCCCACACACTCATACGGAAGAATTCCTTTCCACCCCTGCCCACTCCCAGCATGAGCTGTGCCCACCCTTCTGGCTCATCCTCCATGCCTGGACTCCCGGGCAGTGCAAGGCAGGAATTCCAAATGAGGCTGGTGGGACTGGAACCCTGGTCCAGCAACTTGACACCTGCAGTGTGGCTCTGGGCACCTCAACCCCTCTCCTTGCCCCAATGGGGAATAAAAACAAGAGCATCTAATTAACGGGACAAAGCTGAGAAGCCACCTGCGACCCTGCTCGGCCTCGGACAGCGCCCCCAGGCTGTGCCCAGGGAGAAGGTGCCCAGCCCCTTCAAACCCAACCTCTGCCGCTCTGACCCTGATTCCACCTGGACACCTGCCCCTCTCCGTGTCCCCACTTTGATCACGGTCCCCGCCCCAGCTCTGTCCCTCCCCTGTGCCACGTGTTCCCCAGACACCCTGTCTGCCCAGAGGAGTCTTGTCCTGTGCTCTGGGACACCCAGTTTAGCGTGCCTATCCCCCACCCCGTCCAGGGTCTAGGAGGGTGGGGATCTCCTATGCTGCACTCGGGGATCGAGACCCTACTGTGGGCGTGGATGCAAGAGAAGGCTTCCAAGGAAGAAGGGGGTGTCTTTTTGTAAGACGTACGAACCTCCTCCCACACCCCTTGCCCACTCCGGACCCGGCGCCTCCTGGGGTCCCGAGGCCGAGTCCGCCGACCGCCCCCGCGCGGGCGCTCGGGAGGGGACCTCCGCACGCAGGTGTGGTGGGGACCCCACGGGGGGGGCCGAGGCGGCAAGTATCGCGAGAGCCCCGCCCCGCCGCCCGCAGCGCCCCTGCCGGTTGCGCGCGGGGCAAGCCGGGCGGGACGGACCGGGAAGGGGTGGCGAGGTGACCTCAGCGGTTCAGCCGCTCCGGGAAGTCCTTCGGCCCGCCCCCTCCAGCCCGCGCCCGGATGGTGCTCCCTCCCTCCCTCCCTCCCTCCCTCCCTCCCGGGGCGGGGCGGGGCGGGGCGGGGCGTGCGGCGGGGCGGGGCCGGCGAGGGGAGCGCGGGAGGCGGTGGCCCGCGGGCGGCGGGCGGCGGGCGGCGAGGGGAGCGGGGTCGGGCTCCGCCCGCCGCGCCCCGCGCCGTGCTGCCATAAAGGGGGCCGCGCCCCATCTGGAGGCCGGGCGGCGGGGAGGCGCGCGGGCGCGGCGTCGGGGGGCGGAGAGGAGAGGAGTTCAGGGCGCGGCGCGGGGCGGCAGGGGGCGCCGGGCTCCCGCGGCGGCGCGGCTCCTGTTTACTTTCGGGCGAGTTTTTCCTGCTCGCGGCAGGTGCCGGCGGCTCGGGCGCGCGCATCTCCGACGCGCTGAGGGGCGTCCCGCTCGCGCCGGCGATGACGGCGGCGGCATGGAGTTCCCGGGGCACGGCGGGCGCCTGCTGGGCCGCCTGAGGCAGCAGCGCGAGCTGGGCTTCCTGTGCGACTGCACCGTGCTGGTGGGCGACGCGCGCTTCCCCGCGCACCGCGCCGTGCTGGCCGCGTGCAGCGTCTACTTCCATCTCTTCTACCGGGACCGGCCCGCCGGCGGCCGCGACACGGTGCGGCTCAACGGCGACATCGTCACGGCGCCCGCCTTCGGCCGCCTGCTGGACTTCATGTACGAGGGCCGCCTGGACCTGTGCAGCCTGCCCGTCGAGGACGTCCTGGCCGCCGCCAGCTACCTGCACATGTATGACATCGTCAAGGTCTGCAAGGGCAGGCTCGGGGAGAAGGACCCGGCGCGGCACCTGAGGGGCCCCGCCTCCGGGACAGAGCCGCAGGGCCAGTCACCGTGCCCCCTGCCTGCGTGGATCCCGGACCTCTGCCCGGCTGCTCAGACAACTAAGCTCCCTGCGGCGGGGGCCAAGGCTGTGCTCCCCCTGCCAGTATCCAGGCCTGCCCCTTGGCAGGCCCCGCGAGAGTCGGACCGGGCCCTGGACCTGTCGCTGAAGCCCGGCCCGAGGTCGGAGCCAGTCCGGACCCCCTTCTGCAGCAGCCGGAGGCGACTAGGTGCTCGGTCTCTGGCGAAGGGTGAGCCGGACTCACCTTGGGAACAGGAGGAGAGCCGTGGCCCTCGGAGCCCCCACGGCCCCCCGCAGCCACCCTGTGCCCCCGCAGCCCAGCGCCTGCCACTAGACGTGAAGCTGCTGCCCTGCGGCGGGGCAGCCAGCCAGGAGCTGGAGCTGGATTCTGAGCCGGTGGCGGGTGGCTCCGAGGAGCTGGGTCCGCGAGGGCGCCTCTGCATCTGCCCGCTGTGCTGCAAGCTGTTCCCCAGCGCCCATGCCCTGCAGCAGCACCTCAGTGCACACTTCCGTGAGCGGGATGGCACCCGGGCCAGGCTCTCGCCCGATGGCGCTGTGCCCACCTGCCCGCTCTGCAGCAAGACCTTCTCATGCACCTACACGCTGAAGCGGCACGAGCGGACACACTCGGGGGAGAAGCCCTACACGTGCACGCAGTGCGGCAAGAGCTTCCAGTACTCTCACAACCTCAGCCGGCACGCCGTGGTGCACACACGGGAGAAGCCGCATGCCTGCCGCTGGTGTGAGCGCCGCTTCACACAGTCCGGGGACCTGTACCGCCATGTGCGCAAGTTCCACTGTGGCGTCGTCAAGTCACTGCTGGTGTGATGCACCCCTTGGGCTGGGTGGGACCCAGGGATGGAGGCAGCCAGGTTTGGAAACCTGGGCCTCAGGGCTCCACCTGCTATGGAAGGGGTGCTCCCTGCCTCCCCCCCAGGTTGCGGGACAGAACTTGGGCCTGGGTTTCTCAGTGTGGGTGACATAGGTGTCCTGTGTCCAGGGACTTTCTGATCACCTCTCTGGGTGCTCCGGTGTCCTCTGAGCCTGGTTCCCCATAGGCAGTGACTGACATGTCCGAAGTCATTGGCAGAGCACTTGGAGGAAACAGGCCACCCCTGGTGGGTGGCAGCAGGAGCCCCTGCTGGGAAGGCCTGGGGCACAGTGAGTGCCTGCAGGAGCTGCCAGGGCACAGCTGGTGTCATGGGGTGCAGCCCTGGTGGGGATCCCAGGGCAATAGGAAACTCACTGTCACTGGGGTGGAACTTCTAGAGCTTGTGACCCTCCCCTCACCATAACTCTGGGCAGAGAAACTGGGAATTTGGAAATGGATTATCTTTGGATCCAGAAAAATGCTCCCTGAGGCTGCCAAATGTCTGCCAGTGGGCGATGGGGCAAGTGCCAGGCCAGGGTGCCTCCAGGTGTCCCTGGGGTGGGCCAGGGAGCCTAACCCCGGGGTCTCTCTCACCTGTGGGGGGGGTCTCTGGGGCCTCAGGCATTTTTACAGCAGGAGCACAGGGTTACCAGGAGCGATGTCTTCAGGGCTCCCCTGCTCCCCAGGGGCAGGGGTGGGCGCTGCTGTCATACGGGGAGGGAGGCTGCCATCTCCTGGACTGGAGCCACAGCAGCCCACTTAGTGTGCAGCCTCTGGCCCCAGAATGGACACGCCTGCTGCATTCGAAGTCCTTTGGGTCACCCTCGTCACCAGTCTTGCTGGTGGGACCTTGACGGTTGCAAGCATGGGGTGGGTGGAGTGGGGGTGCCCCCAACCTCTGGGGGGACAGCAAGTGGCAGAGCTGCCTGGACGCCTGGCTGTTTCTGCTGTGGTTGGAAGTGGCACTGGGACAGAGTCTGGCTGAGTCTTAAGTCATCATCTCCTCCTAACATTTGTCGTATTCGTTTGTCTGCTGGACTCAGAGTGACAGTCACCGCCTTGGTGGGGGGCGGATCACAGTCCACCTTCCTGTGGGCTCTGTGCTGTCCGGTGCCTCTGCGGCCGAACTGCAGACCCAACCGCTGAGGCCCCAGAGAGCTGAGGCAAGGGGACACCTGCTTCTGGTGGTCCTGGCTCCTGGCCCCACCTCACAGGGGCCGGAGGGACACGGCCCCAAATGATGAGTTCTGTGTTCTGGGTTTATGTGTACGTCCGGCACCCAGCAGGACTGATAGAGCCAGCAGTCAGTAGGAGGGCAGCTGCCACTAGCAGGGACACAGGCTGTGTCGCTGGCTTCCCCGAGTGCTTTCTTGGGGCAGGGAAGCCTGCCCTAAGTTGTCAACACTGGGTTTGTTGTCTTTGTGCAGTTACTGTGACATGAATGTAAAGAGAATGATTGGTTGCAATTTTATAGCCATGGTTCAGATAAATTATGCACACATACATAAATGTATCTATCCGAGACTCTGCTTTGGGGGAAAGGCATGTGGAGTGAGTTGTGGAAGGAGCCTGCCGACTTGGGTGACTAGAGACTGACCCTGGGAGACAGCTGCTCCGCCCTGGGTTCAGCCGGGAGCCTCCGCCTGCTGCTGTCTGGACTGGCCATGGAGATGAGCGCCACCTCTTGTGTCCCCACACGATGCTCATCACGATGGCAGTGTAATAAAGCCCACCGCAGGTGGAGATGGTGTGTCATCCCTGGGAATGGCAGGGCATGAAGGGTGGGCACCATTGGTTGGGGTGGAGGGCCGGGGGGGTGGGCATTCTGGGAGCTGTGCCTGGATACCACACATGCTCCTGCAGGGAGTGGGCGCAGTTGGGCGAGGCTGATGACCTCTTTCCTTGGGTTTGCCCCCCACTGCTAGAGGCTGGAGGGAGGAGCCAAGGGAGGCCAGGCTGTGTGAGGAAGGGCAAGGTGCAGGCTGGGACAGCAGCCTGGAGGAGGTGAGCCCTCCTGATTTCATGGTTGGTGTCTCCCTCCTGCCCTGTCCTGTCCCCTCCCTCTTACCTCCCTCAGGGAGGAGCTGGGTTCCTGGAAGCTACTGTGTGCCCCATACCGTAGGGTGGTGTGCCCTGAGTGTGCCCCACTCAGGCCCTCCTGAGTGGGTGGCTGGGCAGACTTGGCCCCTTGGGGTGAGGTGATGGGGGCTGGCCTCCGGGCTGAGGGCTGATGGGCACTCTCCACCCCACTCCATGCTGCCTGGCATGTAAGCAAGGGTGAGGTGTCCCTAGCCCTGTCCCTGGGCTTGACTTCCCTTCCTGGGGCAGCTGGGAGGGAATGGCCCTCACATGTGCCATCAGCTTCATCCTTCCCAGGCTAAAACACCTCAACTCAGGGGGGCCCCAGTGGATGGACCCCGGGCTCAGGGCAAGTGGGGCTGTGCTTGCCACAAGGTCCCCAGAGGTCAGGCTGGGCAGGGACCAGATGGGTCAGTCTGTTCTTGGGCCACTTCCTGTGGCCTTCCCAGGCCTGGGTCCAGATGCAAATCCTTGTCCCCCAACCACTTCCCACCTGAACCCCACTACGCCTGGACCCCCCACCATGTCCCATAGGGAGCCTGTCATGTTCCATCTTGGGCACACTGCTCAGCCTGGGCCTCCTACTGGGAGGAGGAGGAGGAAGGGGGGGCCACTGCTGAAGGGCAGCCTGGGGAAGGGCTTCCTAGGCCTGCAGCCTGCTCGGCCTGGCACGGCTCTGCTGAAGTGAACTGGCACTTAGCTCACTGAAGCTGGCCAGCCCTATTCCTGGGCAGCATGGTCCCTGACACCCTCCCTGGAGGGCACCCAGCCTGACCCATTGGCTGGGTGGTAAACTGACACACATGGGAGGGCCTGGAAGTGACCCTAGTCCCAGAATCCAACTTCCTTCGATGCAGGTTAGGACTCAGCTGTGCCTGTGGTGCTGGGCATGGGGCTGCAACACGGTCAGAGGCCCGGGGCCTCTGTTGGGACAGTGGTTCTGCAGGGCAGCAAGAGCAGAGAAAGGGCACAGAGGTTCCCCAGGCAGGTGCCCTCTCAGGACCTCCAGGCAGACCGCACAGAGACAGGTGCAGGCCAGCTGCCCCCTGCAAGGACACAGGGTGAGAGGTCACGTGAGCAGGTGTGGGTGGACATGCAGCCCAGGTGCAGTGGGCGGATGCACCTGGGGAAGGCTGCCAGATGGGAAGTGGTGCAAGCTGGGAGCTGGCCTCCCTTCCCCATGTTCCCAGCCCTTGGCCTCGGGGACCACTGAGCTGCCCACTGCACTATGCGCTGGTTTCACCCCTTTCCAATACTCATAAATATTGGGAATCCTTTCCCAGCAGACATGTCAGGGAGCCTGGGACACACACAGAGTGCGGGTATAACCCCCCAGTGCTGAAGGGGTGAACACCAAGCCTGTTTAGCCCTCTACTCTGGTTCTCCATAGCGACTCTCTCCTCACCCCACTCCCACCTTCTCCGCACCAAACGCCCACACTTTGCATTTCACTTATCATGGTCATCGACCACCATCTCTGCCGCCATCACCTCCATCACTATTGCGTGCCGCCAGTGCCTCCGCACCGCCAACACCACCACCCTTCTCCACCACACCATCTTCCCCGCTTCAGCCCACACCATCCCTGTCGGCACACCCACCCCGAATCCCAGGCAGACGAGGTCCCTGGTGCTCCCTCCTCCCAGGCTGGCCTCGCCCCCTTGCCCCCAGCTGTTCCCCAGAGGCTCCACCCCCCTGCAGCGTCCACCTGTCTCAGCACCTGTGCCAGGCAGGTGGGGACATCCTGGCCCTGCACTGCCACCCTCTGGAGGTACGTGCCTTCTGGGTCCTCCACCCTGGCGGCCTCTCTGCTGGTCCCTGCCTGGTGTCCCCCCTCCAACTCCCATCCTCCCTCAGCCCCCCACTCCTGGCTGTGGCTTGGGCCCCTCCTCCCCCTCCTCTAGAACCTGAGGTTGGAGTGTCCTGACACCCAGCACCTGCCCCCTGCCCCCGCCTAGCCCAGTGGCCTCTGTAGAATAACTCTGGGTTCAGCATGACTGTGCACTTGCTGGGCCTGCGCCTTTGCTGCCTGCACCTCCCCACCTTTCTTCCCTCCCACCATCCTTCTTGCCTACAGTCTGCTGCCCTTTCCCTGCTAAACCACACTGGGGCCCAGCACCTGCTCCTCTGCATACCACTCACAGCACAGCGGGACAAACCTCCAGGACCTAGGACAGTGCGTCCTGCCTCCCTCACCATGAACAGCGTAAAGCAGCAGAAGCGGACCTTCTAGTGGAGAGTGGAGAGGCTGTAATGTGGACGAACCCCAGAAAACAATGACACATTCCGGATAAAAACGTTCGTGTTAAAAACAACTTGAGGGCTGGGGTACAGCTCAGCGGCAGAGTGCACACTTAGCTCACGCAAGGCCTTGCCTTCCACCCCCACCTGTCACCAGCAGGCAAGGTAGGCAAGGGACAGCCAGGATGGGGTGCGGGTCCCTCTGGGGCAGTGATGGCAACAGGGAGCTGCTGAAATGGAGCTGGTGTACTTAAAATTGTTTTCCTATTGTTTGAAACTTTCCACATTAAAATATTTAGAGAGAAAAAATACATAGAGATGCCATTTTGCATCAGACTAGCAAAGATAAAAACGTTGTGTCCTAGTCGGTTTTTCTGCTTTTACGAAATACCCAGACCGGGAGCCGGAAAGGCCAAGGTGAGGAGCGAGCTGCCTCAGCATCTCATGACCCCTGAGCACAGGATTGCTCTTGTCTTGTCCTTCTCTTACAGGGACGCCAGTCCCATCCCAGGGCTCCACCCTCGTGACCTCATCAACACCACGGTCGCCTCTCCAAGCCCCATCACATTGGGATTAGGGTTTCACATCAATTTGGGGGACACAGTGCTAACTTTGAAGTGAACGTTCTTGGTGAGGCTTTGGAGTGAAAGCACTCTCTTGGCATGGTTGCCACACTTCCAACTCGGAGGTCAATTCTCCTATCTCTGTCTATACTGCCATGGCACAAATGCTTGGACCCAGCAGCCCCAGGAGTCTGTCCTGCAGATAAACACGAGGCAACTTAGGTCCCCGGCACTCATTAGAACATTGTTCAGCACACTGGGAAAGGCCTGAGAGCCTGGAATATGAGGCCATCATAAAAATGAACATTCTCAGGCCGGTGAGATGGCCCAGTGGCCTAAGCGCCTGCCTGGCAAGCGTGAGGTCCTGAGTTCGACTCCCAATACCGACATAAAAAAAAAAAAAAAAAAACACATTCTCTGTGTTCATCGATGGTGTGGGATGATTTCCTAAAGATATTCTTAAGTGAAGGTTATACAGTGTTAAAGAAAGTGCTCCTGTGTTATCTTTTCTTGACATAAAAATAGGGGAAATTGGGCCAGGGATATAGCTCAGCAGCATGGCACCTGCCTGGCAAGTGCAAGGTCCTGAGTTAGAAACCCAGCCCCCCCCAAAATTGGGAAAATTATAGCACAATAATATACATTTACATGTGTATACAATATTTCCAGGAAGCTGTTACAGAAATTTTGGTTGCATATAGGCAGGGAAGTTGGCAGCTGGAAGACAAGGACCACAGTGACCTTTTGAACCTCCAAGCTCCAGTACCAATCACTGACTACCAATTCAATGAATTAGGTCAAATTTTAAAATGTCTTCCTTTATCCCATATCTCATTCCATTTTTCTGCTCTTGCCAACACTTGTTACATGACTGGCCAATTCTGGTGTTTTTAATTTCCTTTCCCCCTAGGTATTATGTTTTAATCTTTATTATCTGTCATTAGAAGGCAGACATCGGGAGCTGGAGTGTGGCTCAGTGGTAGAGCATGTACTTTTCGTGCACAAGGTATTTCGTTTAATCTTCTGCACAAAAGAAAAAAAGAAGATAGGCGTTGACAACTCTGCTGTGGCCTGTGCTCCCTGCCCACCCACACTGCCACCCCAACCTGCCCCCTGCTTTCAGGAAGCCACCATCAGCAGTTTCTTGTGTACCCTCTTTTTGCAAAGGCAAGCAAATGTCACCCCCATTTCCACCCCCAAAAGGTAGTGTGATGGCAAATTTATAGAAATTTTATAACAGAAATTAAAAATCAATTAGTAGCCTGTTGCTATACTGAGACAGGACGTGCTCATGCTGCCTTGTCACATAGGTAGACTGCTAAGCTCAGTCAGCCTTGACCGTCTGCTTCTTCCAGAGAGCCGGCCAGGTCCACCCAACAGCACCCAGCTGTGATGTCTGTGTTTTCCTACCCAAAATACGTATCCAGTTTTTCCACTTGCTTCAAGGACTTTATGCCTAGGACAGACTGGTCCAGTCAAGGACACATTTAACTCTACCTGCTCTGCTCAAACCTCCCTCCCTCCCAGAATGTTCCTGCCTTATGATAAACAATTCCTTCTAAGTAAGCCTGCTTCAAACAAATCTGCCTGACAATGTATAACTTGATTCATGCAACCAATTATGTAATAACCTGTTATCAACTTTGTACTTCCTGCTTGCAAAAGTGTGCAGAAGATTCTGTTTCACTCTAAACCAAGGCTGGTGATTTGGGCTCAGTCCCCCACCCACCGGGCATTAATAAACAAGTTGCCTTCCAACTCCTTGGTGCAGAGTGTTTTCCTTTCAATCCAGTACTGGGTTTTTCTGCAGCAGTAGCACAGCAGATCCTCTATCTAGAGATGCACCTGAGGTCCTCTTCATGACTACACCCCACACAACGTGTTTTCTGGTGGGCTGGCGCCCCTCCCCATCCCGGTCCCCTGCAGCCTAGCTACTATCACACACTGCATCTCAGTGCCGTGCCGAGTGGCATTTCTCTTATGAGATTCAGTCTTGCCCTGGGCTCCTGGGCACTCATACTTCATTGGGATCCACTCTGCTCATGTCTTCTGCCAATTGGGACATCCACTCTGATGTTAAAGAATCCAACAACTTTTCCTCAGCGTCTTTTGTGGTTTCACTTGTTTTACATTTGTGCCCTTGACTGCTTTAGTCTGAGGTGGTAGAGAGTGAAGGCACAGCTCTGTGACATCATTCACTGATGGGCTGACAGAGTGCAGTCCTTCCGTACAGACAGAGGTGGCGGCGTGGGCCCTGCACTGCTCTGCCGGCGCCATCCTGCACCCTGGCTGCTGGACCGGGCTGTGGGGACAGCTGCCACAAGCAGGACAGCCGTGCTGGTGCCTTCTGTCATGGTTTAGATCTGAAATGGCCCCAAAGCCTCATGCATTCACAGGTGGGGCTTTTGGAAGGCGATTGGACCGTGGGTGCTGTGTTCATCGATGGATTCATCCACAGAAGAGTTCAGAGCCCACTTGCTGTTGGGCGGCAGGGCCTGGTGGGAAGAGGGGTCACTGGGGCATGGGCTGGAGGGTGCGTCTCCTTCCCCTCTCTGCTTCCTGGATGCCATGGATGAGCAGCTCTCCTCTGCCCAGGCCCTTTCACCATGCTGCTTCTTGGAGCCAGCTGACCACGGGGTGAAGGGTGAAGCTGAGCTCAAATAAACCTCTCCTGCTTTACACTGTGGTGTCAGGTATTGAATCCCAGAGATGAGGAGGCCTGAAGGAACTGGAGACCAAGGAAACGGCAGAGACCAGAGCTCCTCTGGAGAGGAAGAGCAGGCTTCCTCCTTCTCTTTCATTCCTTCCAGGCTACAAGCTTATTGGTTGGTGCCACCCAGTTTGCTGGCCAACATGTCAATCATCCATAGACACACCCAGAACTTTACTAATTTGCTTGGTGGTTCTGACTCAAGTCCAGTCCAATTCCAGGCCTGTTAAGAGCTGTGCTGGGATGGGAAGGCTGCCCAGTGGGGCTGCGGCCACCAAAGGGTGTGGCTGCCACTAAGACTTGGCATTGACACAAGGAAGGAGCTAGAAAAGCTACCTAGGCAACCTGAAAATGTCCTCCCCAGACACTTGCTGTGTGGACAGTTGGAAGGTCCCCAAAAGGCTTGGTGCAGGAGGCTCCATCCCCAGCCCATAGAGCTATCAGGAGGTGGTGGAGCCTTTAGGGTGGGGGTGGCCTGGAAGGGAACAGTGGGATGCTGCCCCCCCATTCCCACTTTCCAGCTGCTGTGAGATGAGCAGCTTTCTCTGACACACATTCACACCATGATGTGCCATCTTGCCACAGCCCTAAAAGCGATGGAGCCAAGCAACCAGAGGCAGAGCCCCCCTCACTGTGAGCCACCATGGACCCTTCCTTTCTGTGTGGATTGTGTGATTGTCAAGTGTGATGTTACAGTGGTGGAAAGCTGACTGCACAGCCTCTCATTGGCTGCACAGGCCAGAAGCCAGGGGCCCAGTGTGCAGGGTCCACTGTCCACCTTGGTTACCCCCCAGGGGTTGGAGTGGCCTCAGAGCTCCAGGAGCAGCAGCCTCCGAGGTGGCCCAGGAGGTCACCAGGCCAGCCGGAAGACACTGATCCTGGAGAACTCAGAGTCACCTTTGTGGGAGGGGCCCAGGGGACACACAGCTGCCCTCTGGGGTGTCTCCAGAATAAACTGTCTGGCTGAAGCTTTTTTTTTTATGTGGGTACCGGGAGTCGAACTCAAGACCTCGTGCCTGCCAGCAGGTGCTTGTGCCTCTGAGCCATCTCACCGGGCCCTGAAGCTGATTTTTGTCCTAAGAGGATCAGGACCTCTGCTCTCATGGAGACCACCATGCCTTGGGGAGGGAGAACTGCTGAAGCACGTGTCTTGCCATCAGTGAGGAGCTGGTGGTGGGGCTGCCACTGGGTGAGAGATGGGTATTTTTCATTTCATTTCATTTCATTTATTTTATTTTATTTTTCTTTATTTTATTTTTGTGTTGCTGGGGATGGAACCCAGGCTCTTTGCACTGAGCTACATCACCAGCCTTTTTAATTTTTAAAATTTTGTAATGGTGTTTTCCTAGGTGGCCCAGGCAGGACTCGAACTTGTCATCTTCCTGCCTGAGCCTCCTTGAGAACCAGGATTGCAGGTGAAGGCCACCATGCCTGGTGAGAAATGGGTATCCTAAACTCACTGGCCATCGGGGTATTCAAACATTGTGGACCCTGCCTGAGATGGCTGCACAGGATGGAAAGGGGGGAACTGGACAGTGCAGAGGGACCCCAAGGAGTCAAGCTGCCACAAAGACCAGGTAGACGGATGACAGGCTGGATTGGGTTGGGAGGAGGATCAAGGGAGGCATGGGGGTGAAGGGTGACTGAACCACACAATATGCCAATCACTGAACCAGAATTTGCAAAAGAGAAAGAATTTCTTCGGGGGTGACCAGAGTGTGGAGCTGGGACAGCAAGTCTCAAATGGCCTCCCGGGATAGGGAAGGCACATCAGTAGTTGCCTCTCTGGCCGGACTGGGAGGGTTCTCTGCCGCCAACCGGAAGCAGGTGACTGGGAGCAGGGCGCGAGTGATTAAGAGTGGGGACATTAAGGAGGACTCATCCGGGAACCAAGGACCAAGGCTCTATCGGGTCTCTTGTGCCACAGGACACAGGGATGCATGGAGCAGCCGGGGGGATGCACAGATGGAAGAGGGACAGGTGGGTGTTTGGGGGTGCTGCCCAAGAGCAAACTCTGGAGGCCCCTGCCTGGGCCCCGTAGGTTCAAATATGGGTGCAGTTAGGGCTGGGGCTGGTAGCTACTGCAGGACAGAGGTGTGCAGGCCCAGGCAGGTAGGGAGCTGGTGTCCTCCCAGGGTGTCGGGGGTGCTGGAGAACCTCTGTGCGACGACCCCCATGACCCCAGAAGCCCTGGCCCCTCCTGCATGGCACCCAGGAAGGTGTCAGATGGGGCAGGTGGCAATGGGCACGGCTGGCTCAGTGGGATCTCTGAGCAGACCAGGAGGCTGAGGCCTTGGGCTGGGATCGGGGTGGGTGTCGGTGTCTAAAAGTTTGAGGAGGGGCACCAGGCCCTGCCCAGCTGCCCCTTGGAGGGAGGGTCGGATGCGGTGTGCAGAGGGCAGGGTCACAAGCAGGGCGACCCGCAAGAGTCCCAATCCAGCTCCCCGAGCCAGGGAACCCAGGCCTCTCGCTCAGGGTGGAAATGAGCCCCACCCCGCTAAAGGGTCGACCGTCCCGGGGCCCTGCCTCGGGAGAGCGTGCGCGGTCCCAGGGCTCCGTGAGCTCGCTCCGCGCCGACCAGCGCCAGCGGTGCCGGGTGTCGTGGCCTAGGGTCCCTGTCCCGCGCGGCCACCAGGGGGTCCAGGGCCAGCGCGCCCCCTGGCGGCGAAGCGCACCCCGCCCGGGCTCCTCCTCCGCCGGTGCGGACGGGTGTGGCGCTCTGGGATCCAGCCGGAAATCCCGGGGCAGGGGGTGCTAGGCCTGCGGAGGCCCTGGGAAGGGGGTCCCGGGGCCACAGGCGGGACCCGCCCAGCTGGGGCGGGAGACCCCAGAGGAGGGTGCTGAGCGAGGGCCGACCGGGCCAGGGTTCTGGGAGAAGCGGGGGTCGCAGGAGGAGGAGGGGGACCCTGCCGGGTCTGCGCCACGGTCCATGCCCCCGGCGGGTCTGCTCTCTGCGTCCTGGTTGGCCCTTTCCCCTCTCCGCCGAAGGCTGGCACCTCGGCCTGGACCCTCTCGGGGCAGTCATCGTCTCCCGCCGGGGTGTCCGGGCTGGGGTGCCAGGGTGTGCCCTTTCCTGCCCGGAGCGTTCTTCCGTGGCCCCAGGTGCCGAGCGTCTTGGGGCGCGCCAGAGGCCGCGGCCTGTGCAGGCGGCACGGGCGGCTGGGTCTGGAGGGCAGGGGTGGTGACCGAGCTGAAAACTTCCTCCCGTGCTTTGCTCGGGAACCAGGGAGGGCACCGGCGGGCCAGGCAGGCGGGGTGCTCAGGGCCCACCCCAGCCGCCGATGCTCCTCCTGCCCTTCCACATTCCCAGGAGTCTGTTTGTTTAAAAAACACTGAAGTTTGTTTTGTGCGCCTCCTTTGAATGAATGTCGGCGCTTCGACCCCAAGGAGGCGGTGTCAGGAGGTGGGGTAGGGAGGAGCGAAGCCCAGCACAGCACTGGGCCTGAGGCCCCGCGCACGCGTGCAGGTGAAGCAGACACCGCATCTGCTGCCACCTTGGTCTTGGATTGCAGCCCCAGGACTGTGAGAGATGAGTCTCAGTAACTCAGCGGTCACCTAGCCTGTGGGATTTTAAACGTGTGTGAATAAAGATGTGCTAAAAATCATGCTGTTTCTCTCTTACCATGTTTTATAGAGGCATAGTTACGTACAGTACTGAGCTCAAATCAGGTAAAGCCAGGCACAGTGGCATGTGCCTGGAGTCCCAGCTACGCAGGAGGCTGAGGCAAGAAGATCACTTGAGCTCAGGAATTCAAGGCAACATAGTGTGATACCATGTCTTAAAAAAAAAAAAAAATCTTACATGAAGAGTTAGGTAATTTTTGCACATTCCTGCTAACATGGCCCTGTGGTCAGCAGGCCCAGGGCAGCCACCACCGCCGTACCTGCCTACCTACACCAGTTGCACTGTGTGAGCGCCTCAGCAGAATGGACTCAGACCGCATGCTCTTGGACTCGGACCGCTTTCTGTTGCTGTGACGGAAAACATGAAAATCAAATCAGAAGAGGAAAGGTTCCTTTTGGCTAATTGTTTCAGTCCACGGTTGGCTGGTCTGTTGCTTATAGGCCTGTGGGGAGGCAGGAAGGTCATGGCAGAAGGCAGGGGAAGGACAGCTGCTCATGGTGTGGGGGTCTGGGGACTGTCCCCAGACACACTGCCCTCAGCTAGGCCCCACCCCTGAGTTTCCATACTTCCCACGATGTCATCAACGTCAACGTGATAGCCCACTGTGAGCCAACCATCTTCCCAGAGCCCCAGTGTGTGGCCTCGGGCCATTTTAAATCCAAGCCACCACAGTTCTTTTATGTCCAGTTTTCTTCCGCTCACCGATGCTGTCTGCCTGTGAGCATCACCTAGTCGCTGTGCAGCAATCATCTATTTTATTGTTAGTAGCTTTCTGCTGGTGACAGCACCCATTCTCCTGCTGATGGAGATCTGGTTGTTTTTAACTTTTGGTTACTAGGAATAAAGCCACTGCAATTGCTCGTGTAAATTCCTTTGGTGGGTGCCATAGCTTGGATCCTGAGTGTCCCCCAAAGGCATGTGTTAAAGTGTGGCCCCAGTCATGGCACAACTGGGAGGGGGGACCTTGTGGAGCATCCTCGGGGCCTTGGGGAACACCCTCAAGAGACAGCGGGACCCCTCCTCCTCCTCCTCGCTTTCTCACTCCCTGACTGGTCACAGGTGAGTCCTCCTGTCCCCACCATCACATGCTGCTACACCACCACCCAAAGCAGAGAGGGGCTCTGACCATGGACTGGAGCCCTGAAACCACGAGCCTCCAACAGGTTGATTATCTCAGGTGTTAGCTGCAGGACAGAAGGCTCACACCACATGACTATGGGCTCTTTGGGGCGTTTTTGCCTTTATTTATTTTTTATTGATGCATAATTTCCATAAAATGAAGGCACAGCTCTAGGCAGCAAAGTGCCTGCAGAATATTATCTAATATAATATCTAGAATTCCTCTTTTCATTGTCTCTTTTTAACCACTTACCAGTCCAATTATTTAAATACAGGATGACTGGGCCCCGTGAGATGGCTCAGCAGCGTACGTGCCTGCCTGGCAAGCACGAGGGCCCGAGTTCAACTCCCGGATCCCACATACGAAAAAAGGGCCGGTGATATCGCTCAGCGGCATGGGTGCTTGCTGGTGCACGAGGTCCTGAGGTTGACCCCCGGTACCCACACACAAAAAAAAATAATAATAAATAAATAAATACAGGATGACCACAAATTGCATTTTTTCATTAATGTTAGAAGCTAATATAATGGGAAATATAAAAACGGCAATTTTTTTCTTTTTTTTTTGTGGGTACCGGGGTTTGAACTCAGGACCTCACACACCAGCAGGCGCCCGTGCCGCTGAGCGATATCACCAGCCCTTTTTCATATGTGGGTACCGGGAGTCGAACTCAGGACCTCACCTTGCCAGGCAGGCACTTATGCCTCTGAGCTATCTCACTGGTCCAAAAATGGCAATTTTATCAAATTTATTTAATACAAGAATCAACTGGTTGAAATGACACCTGCCTGAGTGACACTTGGGATAGTCAGTATGTAAACAGACGCGCTGCCCAAGTAATGTTCAGGGTAACTGTTAAGTGGTTAAAAAACTTTTAAAACTGAGCTAGAATCTATGCATCATAAAATTCACCCACTTAAAGCGTATGATTCAGTGATCTGGGGTGTACTCTATCTGTGCAGTTGCCACCACCATCTAATTCCAGGACATTTCTATCCCCTCCAAACGAACACTGCACCCTTTAGCAATCTCATCCCATTTCCCCGCCCTCCAGCACTGGAAACCACAGATCTACTTTCTGTTTCTGTGCTTAGGCCTCTTCTGGACATGTCCTATAAATGTTACCAGCAACATCTAGTCCTCTGTTACAGCTTTTTTTGTGTGTGTGTGTGTGTGTGGGTACCGGCAGTCTAACTCAGGACCTCGCACTTGCCAGGCAGGCGCTTATGCTGCTGAGCTATATCACCGGCCGTCATATGGATTTTAGAATCAACTTGTCAGTTTCTAAGGGGAACGGCTGCTGGGCTTTTGATGGGGGTTGCTCTAACTCTGCAGATCAGTCCGGTGCCTTCCTAGCAATGTTATGTCTTTTACTTGTGAGCATAGAATGTCCACTGATTTAGGATTTCTTTAATTTTTAAATAATGTTGGGTAGTTGTTAGTATATATATCTTGTGTATATTTTATTAAACTTATTCTCAAATTGTTCATTCTTTTTGAAATGAACTCTCCTTAATTTCTTTTTTTAGACAGCTCATTGCTACTGTACAGAAATATAATGCATATTTGTACAGTGACTCATATTCTGCAGGCTTGCTTGTCTTATTTTCTAGTTCTAACAGGTGTGTCATTCCTTCAGATTTTCTATATCCAACATTGTGTCACCTGCAGGTAGAGAGAGTTCACGCTCTTGTTTTCCAAGCTAGGAGCCTTTTCTTTGTTTTCCTTGTCTGATCATCAAGACCAGAACCCCTGGGGCGACGCTGACAAGCAGGGGCAAGCACGAAACTTTGTCTGCTCCCACTTTATCATTAAGTATGATGTTAGCAGGTGGAGGTGTTTTTGCAAATCATGAATAGGTGTCAGATTTTGTTGATTGCTTTTTATGAGTCTATCAAGATGAAGATGTGGCTTTTATTCTTTCTTTTGGTATTTTGAGATAGGGTCTCGCTATGTAGTTCAAGCTGGCCTTGGACTTACTGTGTAGCCTGGGCTGGCCTCGAATTCATGATAATCCCCTTGCCTCAGCCTCCTGAGTGCTGGGATTATAGGCATGTGCCACCATGCCTGGCTAATACTTTGCTGAGAATTTTTATATATGTATTCATAAGGGATATTTTCTTTTCTTGTGATTGTCTGGTTTAGGTATCAGGGTAATACTGGCCTCTTAGAATGTTAGGAAGTGACCCTTCTTTTCTATTTTTTGAAGACTTTGTGAATGATTGTAGTTAATTCTTCATTGAACATTTGGTAGCATTTATCAATGAAGCCAAATGGGCCAGAGGGTTTTTTTTGTGGGAAGTCTTTTCTCATTACCAATTCATTCTCTTTACTTGTTAAAGGCCTATTCATATTTCATATTTCTTCTTGAATTAGTTTCAGCAGGTTGTGTCTTTGGGGAAATTGGTCAATTTTATATAAATTATCTCATCTGTTGATCTACAATTACCCAGAGAATATAATCCTTTTTATTTCTATAAGGTCAGTAGTAATGGCCTCACTTTCATTCCTGATTTTATTAATCTGTTGCTTCTCTAGTTATTTATGTATATATTAATTTACCTTGCCCTGTACAGCAATACAACTTAAGATTTGTCATTTTTCATTTTTTCAAAGATTAAATTTTTGGTTTCACTGATTTTTCTCTAACATTTATTCTCTATTCTGTATTGACTTCCACCTTACATTTATTATTCACTTCCTTCTTCATGTTTTGGGTTTAGTTTGCTCTTTGCCCAGTTTCTTTTTTTTTTGTGGGTACCAGGGGTCGAACTCAGGACCTCACGCACCAGCAGGTGCCCTTGCCGCTGAGCAATATCACCAGCCCTTTTTTCGTATGTGGGTATTGGGAGTCAAACGCAGGACCTCACGCTTGCCAGGCAGGCACTTATGCTGCTGAGCTATCTCATTGGCCCTTCCCAGTTTCTTAAGATGTAAGATTTTTTTTTTTTTTGTGGGTACCGGGGCTTGACCTCAGGACCTTGCGCGCCAGCAGGTGCTCATGCCGCTGAGCAATATCACTGGCCCTTTTTTAGTATGTGGGTTCCGGGAGTCGAACTCAGGACCTCGCGCTTGCTAGGCAGGTGCTTATGCCGCTGAGCCATCTCACCAGCCCAAGATGTAAGATTAACTTATTGATCTGAGATTTTTTCAAGTGTCTATATTTAATATAGGCATTGGCAGCTATAAATTTCCTTCTAAGAACTGCTCTAGCTGCATTCATAAGTTTTGGAAAGTTATGTCTTCATTTTCTTTCTTTTTTTTTTTTTAATGTGGGTACCAGGGGTTGACCTCAGGACCTCACGCTTGCCAGCAGGCACTTGTGCCACTGAGAGATATCACCAGCCCTTTTTTTCCTTTATGTGGGTACCGGCAGTTGAACTCAGGACCTCGCGCTTGCCAGGCAGGCGCTTATGCCGCTGAGCCATCTCACCGGCCCTATGTCTTCATTTTCATCCATGTTTTAGTTACTTTTCTCTCATTGCTGGGACAAAATACCTAACACCCAAATTAAGGAATGAAAGATTTATTTAGCTCACAGCATGTGGAGGTTTCAGTCCATAATCAGCTGGCTCCAAGGCAGGGTGGCATGGCAGAGGGGCAACAGTTAATGGCGGTGGAAGCAAAAGCAACAAGAGCAAAAGGGGAGAAGCAAGCCTCTTTTTCTCCCTTATATTGTAGGCAGGCTATCTGCCCTAGGGCGGCTATAGCACTCACACCCCCAAACCCAGCACCAGACAATGAACCAATCACCAACTCTAGATTCAGCTGCCTCTGAAAAGCCCACCCCTCATGACCACATGAGGCTTTGGGGGGACATCCTGACACAAACCATAACAATCCATATCAAAGTATTTAAAATTTTATTATTTATTCTTTGACCCATTGGTTATTTAGAATTGTGTTGATTTCTCTCTGTTATTGATTTCTCATTTGATTTTATGAGTCTGAGAACATACTCAGGGTGATGGTTAGTTATAGGTATTAGTTTGACTGGGTTGAACTGGGTTGAACAGTGCCCAGGCTGCTGGGACAGAGCCCTTTCTGGGTGTGTCTGCAAGGGCCTCTCCAGAGGAGATGGTCGTGGATGTGGTGAGGAAGACCCGCCCATCGCAGGGGCTCCGTCCAGCCCGCCTAGATGGAACAGAAGTAGAGCAGGATTGTCATTCTCTCTCCGGGAGCTGGAACATTGTCTCTCCCCCTTGATTTGGACATCAGAACTCCAGGTTGGGCCTTCCACCTTGAAACTTGTACTGCAGCCTCCTGGGGCTCTCAGGTACTCAGCCTCAGACTGAGCATTCGGTCGTCAGCTGCTTTGGGTCTGAGATTTTCCAGCTTGGACTGAGCTAGCTATGGTGTCTCAGGGTCTTCAGCATTCAGACAGCTTCCCACAGGACTGCTCAGCCTGCAGATCACGAGAGCCAGTCCCCTACAAACTGCCCGCCCTCCCCTCCCGTCTTCCCCTCTCTCCTCTCTGAAGAGCACTGCCTAATATACTTTGTAGGATTTCAGTCCTTTCACGTGTATTGAGACTTGTCCTATGGCCTAACACACGGTCCGCTCTGGAGATTTGTTGATTTTCTGCTGACATTGTTGTACAAAGCACTGGATCTGGGTCTGTTAAGTCCAGTTGATCTACGATGTTGTCGAGGTTCTCTAATTCCTTGCTGATCCTCTATTAAGAGTTCTGGGGCTGGTGAGATGGCTCAGCGGCATAAGCGCCTGCCTGGCAAGCGCGAGGGCCCGAGTTCGACTCCCAGAATCCACATACGAAAAAGGGGCCGGTGATATCGCTCAGCGGCACGGGCGCCTGCTGGTACGCGAGGTCCTGAGGTTGACCCCCGGTACCCACAAAAAAAAAAAAAAAAAAAGAGTTCTGCTCACTGTTGAAAGTGGAGTATTGAAATCTCCAACTATGGTTAAATTACCTACTTCTTCCTTTAGTTTGGTCATTTTTTTCTTCCTGTGTTTTGGGAGCTCTGCTTTTAGGTCCATGTGTGTTTCATAGGTTGTTTTTTGTCATTGTCCCTGTTTCGTTGTCTTTTGCCACAGCAAAGAATGCTGTGCATGGTGAAACTTCTCAGCTAAGGTCAAGCGTCAGTGTCCACTTGTCTTCTTAGTGCGTTTGCAGCTGACAAACTGAATCCCATCGTGGCAATAATGATTCTCATTTCTGCCACCAACACTTGAAGGTCCCCAAGGGACCACAGGGAACCCCCAGTGTAATGATTTAGATTGAGAATGTCCCCAAAGGCCTCAAAGGCTCATAGGTGGGACTTCTGGCAGGCGACTGAATCAGTGGTGATACCCTGTCTTGCTGTTAGGAGGTGGGGTGGGGGTGGGAAAGGCTGCTGCAGCATGATGTGGAGGGGTGCTACCCCTTTCCAGTCTCCTCTCTTCCCTCTCTGCTTCCTGGATGCCGTCATGTAAGCAGCTCTCCTCTGCTATGCCCTCTGCCACGCTGTTTCTGCCCTGGAGCCACCCGACGATGGTGGAACCAAGAGCCAAAATAAACCTCTTCCTAAGATGTAGGGTCGGGGACTGTGTCCCGGTGATGAGAAAGCGACTGGGACTAGGAGGCCAGCCTGTCTTCAGCCTGGCAGCCTGCGGAGAGGGTCCTGCTGCTGGCTGCCTTCGCTGGCTTCTCTGATGGCTAAGGAATGGGAACGTCTGCTCACGTTACCAGCCATTCATCTCTGCTCCCACGTGAGTTGCTTATCGATGCCCTTTTATCATTTCTCTCCCAATCTCTTGTCAATTTCCAAGAGGCTTTTATACAGTATGGATACTCATCATTTGTCTGTTGACTGTTTTACCAATATTTATTTGTCCCAATTTATCACCTTTATATTCAGTTTGTTTAGGGTATCTTTTCCCACAAGAGTCTGACACTGTGACACAGTCAACTGTATGTGCCTTTGTCCCCAGCCCTGGTGGCTGGCTGTGTGAGCCTTTCCTCTGGACGCCCCAGGCACCGGCTTCCAGTTCTTCTCCAGACTAAGTGCATGCGTGCTGATCTTGTTTTTTCCATTCGTTTGACTTCTGCATCTCATTGCTTAGTCTTGTTTCATTATTTACACGTGATGTAAACTCATTCTTACAGATGGTGTCTAGTTGTGCCAGCGTCCCTTATTAAATAACCCCTCTTCTTCTTCTGTTACGAGCAAATCTCTGGCCCAATGTATCTGTGCCTAGAATTGCTGCACCGGTCCACCAGGAGCTGTTCAAAGGGTGAAATGCGATCTGACTGCAGTGCTTAGAGGTGGAATCTGCGGGGGGGGGGGTGTTAGGAGGTGGAGCCCATGATGGAATCCTGGTGGCTTTATAAGGACAGAGACCAGAGAGGCACACACGTGTGTGCACCCAGCCCTGGACCAGACCTCTAGAACTGCGAGCCCAAATAAACCTCTTTTCTTTATAAAGTAGCCTCTCTTGGGTATTTCATTATGGTAATGTCAAATGCAAAGAGTACACAGTCCTTCCTGGAGGAGTGTTAAAGACCTGCCTCCCAATTACACCAGCCCTAAAGAGAAGACTTTCCTGGGTAGATTCTGGCTCATGTCAGTGGTCATGCCCACCACAGGAGAGGTGGAAGGCAAGGGGAACACATTTTGATTTAAGACCAGATATGTAAGCCAGGCTTTGTGGCATATATCTTTAATCCCAGTACTGTGGGAGGCTGAGGCAGAAGGATTCCCACTTTGTGCTCAGCCCAGGCAATTTAGCAAGACCCTGACTCAAAATTAAAAATGGGTTAGATATGTAGTTCAGTGCAAAGGCCCTAGGTTTAATCCTCAGTATTGCCAAAAACTCTTTATCACTAAGTGGACACATGGACTCACCTTTCATAGAAACACACATTGCCAGCACCCCAAGAGTAGGGTTGGAGGAAGCTGAGGTAACACACTGCTACATTCCTCCAAAGTGACTGCAGTTAACACCACCTCCAGCGGACAGCTTAAACAACTGAGTGTTTACTTGTTCATTTAATGAGAATAAGGAGTTTGCTGGTGCTGGGCCCAGTGCAGCTCTGGCAGGGATCTGGATTTGCCTCTCTGCTGTGTCCTAGGTCTTTTCTGCTTGGTCAGAGGATGGCTGCTGCAGCTCCATGCATCACAATATTGTCCATCAAAGGCAGCAAATACAAGGCAGAGTATCACACTCGCCCCACTCTCCCAGGGCAGGAATAGCAATCTCAGAGGCAGACCCAGGCACACCTCTACATGTATCCTGCCCCTTGCTTCTCCTTGGCCCATGCCCAGCTCAGCCTATTCCCTGAGATCAAGAGCTGTCCCCACAGCTGTGCTGGAAGGAACAGGAGTGAAGCACTCTGAGGCAGGCAGTGAGGGTGGAGACGGATGTGAGGGTCTTCACAGGTGAGCCAAGCCTTGCTCTCTGGCTGATGAATCCCTGAGAATGGATCCCACTGAGGCGTGGAGATGTCTCCCTCTCTCTCCTCTGTGCCTCGTTCATCCAGGGAACCCCAGAGTCGTGGAGTGGAGAGTAGGGATGACCCTCGACCCTGAGGGGAGATGGCTTCACGTCCACCTGATGTTCAGATGGGTCGGGGGGATTTGTGCTCTCCTATGGATGGGAGCCTCGGGGAGGCTGCAGGGGCCACCTCGCCCCACCCCAGCTTCCCAGGCCGGCAGCAGGCAGACAGCCCAGCCCCCAGGGACTTGGCCTGTGGCAGCCACAGGGACACAGGCTGCAGAAAGTCCTGCCTGCTCCTGGGCTGGACAGGCCTGCACAGACAGGCAGCATGCAGCAGACCCAGGAAGCCCAGGTCCGGGCTGCAGCTGACCTGTGGCTTCTGGTCGCTGGTAGAGGTGTGTAAAACTGGGACAGAAAACTGGAAAAGCTGGTGTCAAGCCTGACTCGTGGAACCTGCACATCTGTGTCCTGCAGCGGACGTCACTGTGTCCTTGGTTCTCAGGCCAGCTCTGAGTTTCTTTCTCAACTGGCAGCAAATGTGCCAGTTCTTAGGGTCCTGCTGGTGGCTGGAAGCTCTGCGTGTGTATAGTACTGGGGTTTGAACCCAGAGCCTTTGCACTGAGCTACATACCTAGCATTTTTCTTCTTTTTTTATTTTGAGACTGGGTCTTACTAAGTTGCTAAATTGCCCCGGCTGGGCTCATACTTATGCTCCTCCTGCCTTGGCCACTCAGAGTGCCCAGATTACAGGTGTGTGCACCACTTGGCCCAGCTGCGGCTTGAAGCTGCAAGTGCTCAGGAAACCAGGAACTGCATGCAGAGATCTAAACAAAGGGCCCCTAGGAATTCCACAATCCCTGCTCCTGGAAGTCAAGAACAAGTCTGATCAGAGACCCCCAACCAGGCCCTGGAGAGCACAGCACTGGAAGAGTGAGGAGAGGGCGCGAGCTGCCCTCTCAAGGTGCGCAGCCCAGCTCCCAACGAGGCCTTTGACTCCAGCAGTGTGGAAGGACAGCAGGGTGCCAGACCTGGAGCCCTGTGCAGGGGAGGGGAGGCCTCTGACCCCCACTGCACCCCACCCTCCTCTCCTCTATGCATCCCCTGGGTCTTCCCTCCACCCCAAGGAGACACCTGCATGCTGTGCCTCCATCCCAGGCACCAACTCAGGCCCTGACCAGCCTTGTCCCAAGCCCACCTAGCCCACTGGACACTCCCTCGACTCTGCCACATTCACTGGGGAGCCCCTGGCCTCCTGACTTTCTCCCCTAAAGAATACAGTAAAAAAGGCTAGACGACAGTGAAACTGACCTCACCTCAAAATAAATAAGTAGGGGCCAGGGATATAGCTCAGCGGCATGGTGCCTGCCTGGCAAGCATGAGGTCCTGAGTTCGATTCCAGGTCCCCCTCTATCAAAATAAATAAATAAATAAACAACCAAACAACATCAACAACAAAAGCAGCACTCTGAGGCTGAGGCAGGAGGATCGAAAATTCTAGCCTAGCCTGCCTAACTTAGCAAGACCATGTCTCAAATAAGGCTGGGGTGGGGGAGAGGGCCTGGAGCTGTAGCCCAGTGCAAAGGCCCTGGTTCAATCCCCAGTACTTCGGAAAAAAAAGGAAAATTCTGTTACTGCAGCTTCTCATTGAAAAGAATTCTAGCAGCCCAAAAGGGGGAAGAGTGGAACAAAGTCCCCTTCTACCTGTGCCCCCAACTCCTGCTACCAACTGAAATGACTCCCTCTGCCCCCAAACCTGGCAGTGGGAACACTGTCTCTGCATGGGACCAGTCTGCGTTTCTCCAAGTTGGGAGAAGTCCAGCACCTCTGGGTCAATAGCTACTCGGCCTCCTTGTGCGCAGGCCGCCCAGGGCTCGGCCATTCATCCTCCCAGGACGGTGGTGGTGAACCCATGGCACGTGTGCCGCGGCAAGCTGCTCGTATCCTCGAAAACTCTAGGTTTGCCATCACTGTGCTAGGAACTTATTGGTCTTTTAACCCCCTTAGCTCAATTGGCCTATTGTTGGACACATCAGTTATGATCTGTGTCCCCAGTCCGTTGTTCATCCTCGATTTTAAAGCTGTTGTCTAAGTAAGTGTTGCCATCTGTAACTTACACTTTTCAAAAACGTTTTTTATGGATTTCACTTTTGTCATGCTTAGGAAAACTTTCTTCATCCTGAGAGTATTAAATGGTCTCATGCTTTGGGGCTTTTTTTGCAGTTATTTTTCTGGCCATAAGGAATTCATTTCCCAGCAAGGACTGGATGCAGGGACAGTGCCGGTTCTTCTGTAGGCAGCTGCCCAGTTTCTCTAGCACCTTTGATTCGGCAATGCCCAGCTCATTGATTTAAATGCTCCCATAGTCACACGCAAAATGGCCACACAGACCTCCAACTCCTGTGCCATGAACAGTCCGTGACAAAACCCTCCGCTGGGTCCTGTGTCAGGTTCAGCTCCCTAGCAGCACTGG
Source organism: Erethizon dorsatum (assembly GCA_028451465.1). Lineage (NCBI taxonomy): Eukaryota > Metazoa > Chordata > Mammalia > Rodentia > Erethizontidae > Erethizon > Erethizon dorsatum. Next base: position 132,818,670 of record CM051828.1, read on the forward strand.
AGTCTTCTTTTTTTCTTTCCCTTTTCAGAGTTCACTTTTTATTGCAGTAAGAGATCTGGAACATACAATTTACTACTTAACCACTTGAAATGGCCGGGTTGGGGCAGTAAGGACTGTTCTGGATGCATCGCCAGTGTCCCCCTCCAGATCTTTGTCATCTTCCCAAACTGAAACTCTGTCCTCAGAGAGCCCTGACTCCACCTCCTCTCCCAGCCCCTTCAAGCTCCTGTCTGCAGAGAGCTTCTTGCGAGAGCAGTGGTGCGGTGGCTGGCTTTGCGTGACTGGCTTATTTCATTCAGCATAGTGTCTTCGTCAAGGTTCATCCACACTGTAGCAAGATCAGAACTTCTATCCATCTGAAGATTTAATAATAGCGTACACACACGCACACACACCTTGCTTATCCATTCGTCTGCAGACACAGTGGTTGCCGGAACCTTTTTGCAATTTTGAGTAGTGCAGCTATGAACGTGAGTGTACAAATACCCGTTCCCATCCCTACTTTCAATTCTTGTAGATGTGTACCCAGAAGGAGGCTTGTTGGATTTCTTGAGAAACTGTGACACTGCTTTCCGTAAGGACTGAACGATCTGATATTCCCATCACAGTGCACACAGAGGAGGGCTCCTACTTTTCCACGTCCCTGAGTCTCTTGCTGGGTTTGGCCAGTGGCTGTCCTAAGGGATGTGGGGTGGCATCTCACTGTGGATTTGATTGGCGGCTCTCCAGTGATGAGTGCAGTTGAGAATTACCTGTTCATTTCCAAAACCATCCTGAAGCACTTTCCCGGGGTTGCATCCCACATATGAAGCAATTTGGGGGACTTGGGGCCATGTTCCTCCTTGGTTTTCCTTTCCCAGTTTCCTGTGGTCTTTCAGCTTGGACCAAGGTGGCTTCTGTCCCTCCATGTGGCCCCTGCTCCATAAGAACTAACACTCCACTACTGACGCCCACACCTGCTCTCCTGGCTTGGGTCTCCGAGGCCAGTGAGAAGGCACAGCTGGCTGGGCATACAGGCTGAATCCGGGCACCATCCCTGCCTCCCCATTTCCTTGGAGGAAGTCAGGGTCCTGGTAGAAGAAAGGCACACAGAAAAAAATGGTCTAAAAAGAGGTCATGTACAAGGCTAGGGCAAGGGGTAGGCAAAGCCAAGAAGAAGGGCAAGCCCTAAGGAAGGGGCTGGAGGAGCCCAGGGCCCAGATGAGCAGGTAAGAGTGGGCAGATGGGCAAGCCGGAGCCTCATTAAGAGGAGACCCTAGCAGGGACCGAGTCCTGGAAATTCCAAGCTCACCTGGATGCAGGTGGGGGCGACGTGCACCAGAGGGGAGGTGGTCCAAGTACCCAGGCCAAACAACCCCACCCCACCCCGCGCGCGCGCACCTCCCGCTCCTGCTACATCTGCCCTCTGACCCACGTGTTCCGGCCCAATGTCTCTGGCTGGACACCAGGCCTCCCCCGTCCAAGTCCTCCCAACTACCCACGTCGATGCCGCAGCCCGAAAAGTCTACCTGAGTGGGTCTGGCCCGCATTAACCCCCTGGCGCCACGTTGTCCTTGGGAAGGGGCCCAATCGCCTGATCCCCGGCTGCAGGGCCGTCCCTAACCCCCGCAATCCGGCTCCCCGCGGCCCTCCCTGGGCGCTCGCGGGGTGTCCACGGAGCACGGGCGGTTCCCCTCGCCCTCCGGTGCGCCCGGCCCCGGATGCCGCCCCAGCTCGGGGTCTGGGCGGTGGGCGCAGTCGCAGCCCTGGTCTCCTGCCGTCGCCACCTGGAAGGCAGGAAACGGGGAACCGCCCCGCCCCGCCCGGCCCCACTCCGCTCCGGATCCCCGCGCAGCACCTGGCGAGGACCCGGCCTGCCGGTCACGGAGTCCCGGCCGTATGGCCCTCAGCAGGCCCGGCGCGCGGGGCGCCCAGGTAGGAGGCTCACTCCAGCCGCGCCTGAAGGGTCTCGGGGGGCCTCAAGCGCGCCCCGCCCGGCAGGTGGCGCCCCGGCCTCGCCCGCCGCCTGCGCCCCCACCCTCGCCGTCCGCCGGGCAAAGGTTGGGGCCTGGACGCGGCTGGAGCCGGGGCTCCCGGAGCGAGGTGACGCGCTAACCCGCGGGCGCGGCGCCCGGTTCCGCCGGACCCGCAGCCCCTGCACGGCTGGGCGGGGGAGGGGAGGGCGCGCCGGGGGGGCGGGGCGGCGGGGGCGCTCACCTGGCGGGGGCGGGGGCGGGCCTGCCCTGGGGGCGGGTCCGGGGCGGGGCGGGGCGGGGCGGGGCGGGGCGCCCGCAGACGTCAGGGACCTGCGAGGCCGCCGGCCGCCGCTGTGCCGTGGGCTCGGCGGGCCGCGCCGGTCAGGTCCTAGGCGGCAGCCCTGCCCCGCGCGGCCGGCCGGGGGGGGGCGGCAGGCGGGATCGCCGAGCGGGGCCGGGCAGGACCTGGCCGGGCCGGGACCCGGACCCGGGCCGGACGGCTGGCCGAGCTGCAGGTAGGACGCACGGGGCCTCCTTGGCGGCACCTGCGCGCCCTGGGCGGCACCGGAGCGACAGGGGCGCGGGGCCGGGACAAAGGCGCGGGCGGGGGCCGGTCCCTGCGGAGGCGGCTAGGGCTGCACCGGGCCGAGAGGGGCCGGGTGCGCGTCTACGCGGCCTGGCGGGGAACGCGTCTACCCGGAGCGCGTCTACGCGGCCTACGGAAGGGCAGGCCCGACGCCCGTCCCCGACCCGCGGTGATTCAGGCGGCGCCTCCCTGCCCGCGGCCCGGCCTCCTCCTCCTCCTCCTCCACCTCCTCCTTCTCCTCCTCCTCTCCTCCTCTCCTTATTCCCTGCGCCGCCGCAGCCCGGCCTCCTCCCGCCGTCCCTGGCCTCGTTCCGCCGCTCCTCCCAGCCGCCCTGCCCTCCCAACCCCACCTCTCCCTTCTCACCTCCGGGCGGTGGCCCTGCCGCCGCGGAGGGGACCAGTTTGGGGTGTTTATTATTCCCCCTCCTAGCAACGGCGGCCTGGCCAGCCTGGCCCACACTGGCGCAGGTTGTGGAGAGCGTGGTCGGTGCTCTGGGCCTGGTCCGGTGGCCTGGCCGGGCACAGCCGCATGGCTTCCCTCTGCCATGAAATGAGGCTGCGGCCTCCTCTGGGAGCGTCCCCTGCCCGCTGGCCGGCTGATGGCAGATTGGAGAGCGAGGCCTGGCCGGGGGCTCTGTAGAGCCTGCCTCTCCCCAGCAGGATTAGGGGTTTCCAGGAGGTGGGGCTGTGGTGGCGCTGGGGTCTGTGGGATGTGGGGGCTGCAGGGGCATCGATACCTCCGCTCTAGACACAACTGTTCCCCTCTTCAGAGGCTGGGACCAGCAGAAGGGCGGCTGCCGTGAGGGTTCCAGCTTGGATGGGCCTCCTTCTGCTGCAGGTTTCCCTACATCTTGACGGCCTTGTCAGGTGCGCCAGGTGTGTAGGGGGATACTCGGTCACGCGGTATCACGGGGGGCGGAGCCTGGTGGTGGTCTGCCCTCTGCCCACTGCAGGGGAGCTGAGGCCTGGGTGGAGAGCTCTCAGCTGAGGCCTGAGCATGGACATTACAGGACAAGGCCTGCCCCCAAGGGCAGAGTGGCTGGGGTGACCCGGTGTGTAGGACCTTGTGTGGCTGTCCCCGGCTCAGTGATGCCCCTCCCACCCAGCTCTGTCCAGGACCTAGAGTCCTTCCCGACCCCCTGACCCACGTATCCAAGTCCAGGCTATCACATGCCGTGACCCTGCCCTGTCCTGCTCTGCTCGCCTGGCCTCGGCCGCTCTCCCCCTCCCCTGCTCACTCCAGCTGTCCTCTGTGCTGTGAGTGAGACCCTCTGCAGGAACCCGGGAGCCTCAGGCCAGCTCATGAGCATGGGACCCATGTGCCAGCTCAGCCCCTGCCCAAACCCCCGCTCAGACTAGAATCTGCCTGGTTTCTGAACAGGCCCTACAATCTCCCTTCTCATGGGGTCCCACAGTGATGGTGCAGTCCTGGCTCCAAGAGCCTTCGTCTTGCCCCAGGACCCTCAGGGGCATGTGAGTCTGGGTCCCTCTGCTGTGCCACATCACGCTGGCTGGTTCCTGCAGCTGGAGTGCCACCCCTACCTGCTAGACTGAGACCTACCACCCTCCTCAGCCCCTCCCGGCACAGCCTGCCTGCCTCCTGGGGTTGAGAGACCCCCTTGGTGTAGTGCCTCTGTGTCCTAGTACAGCCACCTCAGCTCAGGCCACTGCAGCACACAGTGTGCAGGACGTGTGTTACAGTGTGTGTCTGCTTGTGCAAGTGCTCTGCGTGTGCAGCATGCTTGTGTCTGTGCACACAGCGCGCAGAGGGCTTTGGGCCGTCAGGGCCTGGTCTCAGGGTGACTTTGGTCCTGGGTGTCGTTTAGGCCCACAGTGGCCCTCTTGCTGCCATGGGGCTCCCTGCCTGTCCTATCACACTAGCCCATCAGACCTCTTCTTTGCCAATGCCCCCTTTCTGGGCACCGCATGGGCTGCCCGATGCCTGAACCGCCCATACCCCTGCTCATGGTCAGCAAGAGGTGTTCAGCCTCCTCCCAGTGGTGGGCACAGTGATGGCTCAGAGCCCACTCGCCACCTCTGTCCCTGCAGCCCTTCTCTGCAGGACCCTCGTCTGGGCTTGGTCCAAGTGTCCTGCTGGGGAAGTGAGCCTTCTGGGTCAGGGTTTGTGTCCTGGTGGAGCTGCACCTGGTGGACCACGTGGACACATGGGTCTGCACACAGGCAGTGTGGCCGGTGTCCCATGAACCTTGAGCTTGGCGCCTAAAAAGAGAAGTGTGGTAGGACCTGGAAGACAAGACCGTGGGGTGGAGGATCCACAGAGGGAATGGTTGGGAAGGCAGGCCATGCAGGACAGACACCTGGCACTGAGACCTGGGCTGTGCTCGGGGACGGATGGGCAGCCTGCTGTACAGAGGGGAATGGTTGGGAAGGCAGGCCATGCAGGACAGAGACCTGGCACTGAGGCCTGGGCTGTGCTCAGGGAAGGGTGGGCAGCCTGCTGTGCAGAGGGGAATGGTTGGGAAGGCAGGCCATGCAGGACAGAGACCTGGCACTGAGGCCTGGGCTGTGCTCAGGGAAGGGTGGGCAGCCTGCTGTACAGAGGGGAATGGTTGGGAAGGCAGGCCATGCAGGACAGAGACCTGGCACTGAGACCTGGGCTGTGCTCGGGGACGGATGGGCAGCCTGCTGTACAGACACACAGGTACCCTGCAGGCACAGAACACACTGGAGCCAGCATTCCCCGAAGGGGCCGGCCGGAGCCTCAGAGGGCAGATCTGTGCTGGGCCTCAGGCGGTCCAGGGATGGTCCAGCCTGGGGGAGCCTCACTCTGATGACGGCCTTCCTCCAGGGCTTGACGGGTCTCACAAGCGCCAAGATGAGCGTCACCTCCTGGTTCCTGGTGAGCAGCAGTGGCATCCGCCACCGGCTCCCACGCGAGCTCATCTTTGTGGGACGTGACGAGTGTGAGCTCATGCTGCAGGTGAGTGGCTCCTGGGGCTGGGAAAAAGGGTGGGGCTCGGGGCTAGGAAGGTGCCCCCACCTGCTGCAGGACCCTGGCCCAGCCATCTCCACCTAGGCCCTGGGCCCATGGATGGGCCCCAGGGTGTCTGTGATATGTATAGAGGTATGCCTGTGCTCTGGACGAGCCTGGGCTCAGTTGAACCTTGGCCCTTCTATGCAGCCCCAGCTGTCCCTGCAGACCCCAGGGTACAGGAGGCTCCCACGAGACAGCCCTCTTAGGCTGAGGTGGGTGGTACCGCAGCACACTTATCCTGGAAGCAAGTGTGAGACCACCTCTGCCCAGGGCACCTCTGTTGTGTTGATATTCTGTCTGCCTCTGTGTGGTCCTAGTGTTTATGTTCCCTTAAAGTCATGTAAGTACTTGAACTTAGTCCCCAGCGGGTAGTGTGAGAGGTGAGGCCCTCAGGGGCGATTAGGGGATGAGAGTCCTCATGCATGGGATTGGGGCCTTAGGAACAAGGCTTGAGGGAGCTTGTCCATCCCTTCCACAGCTAAAGGCTCCATCTGAAGCAGAGACAGGGTCTCTGCCTCGGGCACCTTGGTGTCGCCTTCCGGCCTGCTACTGTGAGCAGCACTTGCTTGCACATTCCCCAGTCAAAGGGGTTTTGTTGTAGCAGCTGATGGATCAAGCCCTGACATCCCGGCTCCTTCCCTAAAGTCTTCCAATGTGCCTGGATCTAAACTTAACTGCTCTGCCCATTGCTGGGGTGCTCAGACTCTGGGGTTCCTTTGACCCAGAGCTCTCTGCCCTTTATTCTCTTCTCTGTACCACTGGGGAGGGCAGAGACAAGTCGGTGGCCTGTGCAGGAGTCACAGGTATGTTCTGTGAAAGGCTTTGCTGGTCATGTGGTTCCCATGGCTACTTGTGGCCTTGCCCCTTGCTATGAGGATATCACAGATGATGTGCCAGAGCCAGTGAGGCATGCATGGTCATGCTTATTTAGGGATGCTTAGTGTTGCTTTCCTGTGACTTTTATAGGACATGGAGTGGTCTCTTGATTTTTAATATTTAAAAGCATAAAGATGGTAAGCACAGGCTGTGCCCACAGCTTTGTAGAGAGGCCATGGCTAGGTCTGCCAGACTACTCCTAGGGCGTGGCCTGAAGTGCATGGTCTTGGAGGAGGTAGCACTTCAGGGCCTATCTTAGTTACTTTTCTCATTGCTGAGATGAATACCCAAGAATCACAAGGTCAAGGAGGAAAAGTTTATTTAGCTCACAGTTTGTACAGCTTTCAGTCCATAGTTGGCTGGGTCTAAGGCAGGGCAGCAGGGCAGAGGGGGATCACAGAGGAGAAACAGTCCATGGCAGGGCAGACAGGAGGCAGTGAGCAGCAGCAGCAGCAACAACAACAAGCTGTCCTTCTTTCTGTCCCTTTATGTTCCATCCAGGCTGCAAGCCTGTTGATTGGCGCCACTCATGCCCAGGGTGGGACTTCCATTATGCACAACCTTAATCCCAGTATCACACCCTTAATCTACATTCACGTACCCTAATCCAGCCACCTGGGAAACTCCCCACCTATGACCACATCAGACCTGGGGGACATCTAGATACACACCATGACAGGGCCTTGGAGAGGAGCTGAGGTGAGCCTGGAGTGCTGGAGCTTCTCCTGCCCTGCGCCTGGCTCTGCACCCCGCTGCTTGCTGCTTTTCCTGGGCACTGGGGGAGAGGTCATCTGGGGGTTCCAGTACCCACATGGGTCTGGGGCCCAATCCTAGTCTCTGGGCCAGTTGGTGGTGCAGCCCCAAGCAGGGCAGGAGCAGTGGCAGCTTCCAGGTCTCTGCCAGGCAGCTCCTGCCCTGCGTGCACCTGTGCTTCTGCCCCAAGGTGGTCGTGTGGCTGTGTAAAAGATATCTCCATCTTACACAGGGAAACTGAGGCTGGGGAGCTCATGCATGGACAAAGCACAGGAAGGCTGTACACACTCCCCCCGGCACCGTTGTCACCAGTCTACCTCCCACCCCATGCCCTCTCAGCCTTCTTCATCTATCTCCACTGTGGGCCACCTATACCGGGAAGTCCTTGCTGCCACATCATACCCGGCCCCCGGTCCCTGCCCCTGCCCCTCCTCACCCCATCCTGGCTGGTGTCACCCTCTGAGCCCTCAGTACCTTTGCATGTGTTGCCCCCCTTCCCATGGCCCCTTCCTGTGACCTCCACTCCAGGTCTCTCCAGCCTCGGCTTCTGTTCGGTGGCCAGATGAGTTACATACTGTCCTGTGCCCATCCTGTCCTCAGCTTTGACCTTGGCTTCACAGCTGCTCCAGGCCTCTCAAAGGTGTCTGAGCCTTGGGGTCACCCTCTGTCCCCTCCACTGTGTCCCTGCCGAGGCCCCACCACCACCCCATCCTGCCCTCACCCCACACCTTGTCTCCCTGAGTGGTGCTTCCCACCCCAGCCTCACAGAGGGTGGCCCCAGCCTGTCCCCGTGTCCTAGCCCTCAGCTATCTAGGTCTAAGTCTGCCTTCCCATCCTGGACTCCCTTTCCCCACCACACGCCCAGCCGCTTGCTCTGCTCACCTGGCAGCACCTGGCCTACCTCAGGCCTCCTTCCTGGCACCCAGTTGCCACCCACGTCTGTCCACTCCTCCTGCTCCTGCTCTGTGCCGCACATACTCCTATGGCCTCCAGCCCCTGGCCTCCCCTTTTGTATGGGGGAAATGCAAAGAAGGCAGCACTGTGAGTGGGCCTGGCGCTCAGGGGCACCAAACAGCTCTGTGAGAGGGAAACAGAGGCTGGCAGGAAGGGGCGGTTGTAGGAGGACATAGCCCTTGGGCAGGGGGAGGCAGGGCAGCCTGAGGCCAGGCCTTGGCCAGGTAGGCATCCCTGGGGAGCTCAGTTCTGGGGCCGGGGTCCCAGCTTGGGCCATGCTCCCTGCCCACCCACCTCACACAGTAAGCCTCTAGTTTGCTTGTGGTAGTGTCCAATCCCAGGGCAGGTCTGGCACGAGCTGGTGCCAGTAAAGACGTGCTGTCTGATACGGGCATGTGCACACATGTGTGTGTGGGTCTGTGTGCTGTGGGCGTGTGTCTGTATGGGCTTGTATACATACACGTGGGCCTACTCCCCTAGCCATCCTTCCACTCTGGCCAGGGCCTTGTCCCCAGATACACTCTTGCTGGGTCTCTAGTGGATCACAGGAGTGCTGGGGACTCGGCCCCTCCTCCCAAAGCCTCTGTCCCACCCACTCTGGCCTGTGGCTGTTCATGAGCACATGTGACAGCCGGGATCCTGACGCAGAAGCTGCAGCCCAGAGCAGCCTTGGGGCCCTGCACACACGGCAGTCCTGTGGCCTGCTCCAGTGCCTGTGGCCTCCCTCATGGCAATGCTAGGGATGAGCTGGCAGGAGGCTGTGCTGGGAGCCCTGGCTTGAAGCCCTGCCAGGCTCGGCACAGGCGGACAGGGCTCTCCCCCACAGAGGGCATCAGACTCAGCATGAAGCATATCTTTATTTTGTTCTGAAGTGGGTCCAAGTCTGCCACCCTCTGTCCACGTGTTTGGAGCATCTGCCCCACTCATTCTGTGCTGGGGAGCTCCTTTTTGAGAGCCCTTGTGAGCCCTGGGCTGGGGACCCCCTTCTGGGTGGGCTGGCATCCAGCCCTGAGCATGTGGGCTTGGCCAGGTGGGGCTCTGCTTCGGGCCTGAGGTGTCCAGGCCAGGAGGGAGGTTGCTGGAAGGGTGCCCTGAGACCCCAGCCCCCATAGCTATCACTGGGCTAATGCTTGACGTCTTCCAGAGTTGGCTGGTTCTGCTGCCTCTTCTGGTCCCATGCCTGTGATCCTGTAGGGTCCTGGTAGAAGTGTGTCTGGGGCAAGGCCCTGGCTGCTGTGGATGGCTGGCCCTGGGGTGGGCATGCATCGCAGCCCAGGTGTGTTTGATCAGGGACTCAGAAGCTGGAGCTGTGTGGCACATCTGCTGAGAAAGGGGAAAGTGGACACAGGAAGGGTGGTAGTCCTGGCAGAGGGCATCATATGGGCTGAGACCCAGGGCATGTGAAAGTGTGGTGCTTCCAGAGCCCCAGGTTGGTGTGGACAGAGCCCAGTTGTGGCCTGGGCAGGAGAGGGAGGTCTGGAGAGGTTCCTGGCACTTTCAGATTGTTCCTCCCAGACCAGGGAGACCCCAGGAAGTATCAGCAGGAGTCTGATGGCATCGAAATGATGGGGGCCTTGTCCAGGCTGGAAAGGTCACTTGAAAGCCCCACAAGGGGTCATTCCTCAGCAAGGGTGATGTCTAAGCCCACCCATCCCTGTCCACCTCAGGCCAGCAGCTCCTGGGACCTCTTGGGCATCTTTGGGTGGGAGCAGGAGGCCCTGGTGACCCCTTTGCACACCCCTCCAGGCCCTCAGTCCCCTGAGGCTTCCAGGCTGGCTTTCTCTGAGGCAACAGGACCCTGGTGCCCCATCGAGCCTGTGTCTAGCAAGGCTGAGGTGGGGTGCCAGCCCGTGTGCAGTCCCCAGCTCCATCTAGGACCCCCAGTCCTCGCTGCTTCCAGGCTGAACTCTGAGTCAGGTCTGTCCAGAGGGGCACTGCAGTGGCCTGGTGGGGGGGGGCATCCCCCAGCCTCCAGACTCACCCAGAAGGCTGCTGATGCCCCCCTCCAGTTGGTCCTGGGGGAAGCTCTGGCCACCTCAAGCCTGCCCAGCTTCTTTGCTGTCTCTAGGGCTCCCCTGGTGCCCTAGTGGGGCTGGAGGTGAGACTTGGCCAAGTGTGCCCTGAGTGCTGGGTATGGGGGGAGATCGGAGCCACGAGATGGGCTGTGCAGTGGTGGGAGCCTTCAAGGGAGAACCAGCTGCAGGGGACTCAGGTCTGTGCCACCCTTCATGGGTTGGGTGGTCCTGAGTCAGGGGGAGGGGAGTGATCATCGGCCCCCTTGGAGGCCGACCCGGTGTCCTGTAGGGGCACTGCCTGCTGGTTCTTGGGCTAAGTGCTTGACAGCTCCCTGAGTTGGCTGGTTTCGCTGGCCTCTCCTGGCCTGGGCCCCAGGCCTGTGGCTCCCAGGTGAAGGGGTTAGGGACAGGTGCCAGGTAATAGGTGGCATGGGGTGGAGGCAGACAGTGGAGCTCTGTGCTGAGACCAAGGCCTTGTGGACTGGGTGACATGGGCCCCTGCTGCAGCCCCTGAGCAAGGAGAATGTGACCCTGTCCCTGCCTGCATCATGCTGGGAAGTGGAGTGCTGCCACTGGATAGCTGAGGTGACCGTGTGAGGTAGCTGGGGTGACTCTCCTAGGGAGGGTCCTGCATAGGCTAGTGGCCAGGAAAGGTGAGCCCCACTCAGGGTGGAGGACCTGTGTGCGTGTTGAAGTGTGCCTGCATGTGTGTGTGTGTGTGTGTGTGTGCGCACGTGTGTGCAGGTATGGGCAGATGAGGGCAGGTGCTGGGACCTTGCCAGGACATGGGGCTGCAGGAGCCACCGGGAGCCTCAGCATGCACACTTGCCCTTGACCCTGAGGCTGTGTGCCCCGCCCCCTGATCTCCGGGCCCTACTGGAGCCCGAGCAGGCCACCCCCGCCTGTCCTTGGGCAGGGATCCCTGCCTCCCACTGTCCATCCAGAGGGCACGCTGGAACAGGAGGGGAGATAGGGAGAGAGGTCATGGAGGAGGCGCCAGGGTGACCACAGATGCAGGGGAAGTGGCCTTGGTGTCTTGCCTAGTCACTGTGGCCTGCGTCATGGCTGGGTTCCTTTATTGGGCGCATACTCTGTGTGTAGGTGGGGTGGGGGTCAGTGGCCCAGGGGCTGTTGTTGGATGGTGTGATGGGCTGTGGGCAGGAGGGTGCCTCTGTCTTCTGGACTCACCTCCCCAGGATGGGGCACCTAAGTATCCCCTGTGTGTCTCTGTAGTCCCGCAGCGTGGATAAGCAGCATGCCGTCATCAACTATGATCAGGACCGCGATGAGCACTGGGTGAAGGATCTGGGCAGTCTCAATGGGGTGAGTATTGTGGGGCTGCCCTGGCTCCGCCCCTAGCTGTGGCCCTGCCCCTTAGTGGTTGCCCTGGCCCCGCCCCTCAGCTCCTGCTCTGGCCCTGCCCCTAGCTATGGCCCTGCCCCTCAGCTCCCGCGGGGGGCCCAGCCCGCGGGCCCCTGACCCACCTGAGGCCTCCTCTGGCCCCACCCCTGGAAAGGTCCCTACTGGCCAAGACTTGGTCTGCCAGGGTGGGGCTGGCCCCCGGGAGTGTGGACCCCTCAGGCTGGGCAGACACAAGGCTGGGAAATGGCCTCCCTGAGGTGGAAGGAGCTGTGCTGGGTGCCCTGATTGGGTATGGAGGGCTGCGTGGCCTCTTTTGTGAATCGTGGCTGCAGGGCCTGGGAGGGATCAGGTGTGGGGTGAGGGATGGGTGCCGCTACAGCACGCATGTCTGTCTGTCCTAGAGGAACCTATCTGTGGGTCTCTGTGTGGGGTACACAGGTGTGCTAGGACGCTGTTCAATGAGAAAGCAAACTATCAGTTTCTCTTGGTTCGCTGCCCACACAGTCCTGAGCTAGAGGTCCCTCTGAAGTCTTGACCCCGCCTCTGCTGCATGAGCCTCCAGCAAGCCCTGGGCGCTGCTCTCAATGCCCCTCAGGGTGCTCCCACCCAGGTCGCCTCAGGCCCCCTCCTGCCTCACCTGCCTATCAGCTGCAGCTGCCCTACTTGCCTGGGCTGCATGGCAAGCAGGCCTCCCCTCTGCTGCCCACAGTGCCTTCAGTGGGTCCGTAGGCTGCTGGCCCTGAGCTGCTGCCTGGACCATGCAGGACCAGTGCCCGAGAGGTCTGCAATGGCCACCCAGAGCCGTGGTCTGCTTGTGGGACTCTGAGCTCTGCTGTGGGCACAGGCTGCAGAGAGGGTCTACAGAGCTCGGGTGCTGACCTGCGCTGTCCCCGCCTCTCAGCTGTGTGGCTGCCTGTTCTTCCACAGACCTTTGTGAATGATGTACGAATCCCAGACCAGAAGTACATCACACTGAAGCTCAACGACGTCATCCGCTTTGGTTATGATATCCTTTCCACAGCGCTCGGGGGTCTCGGGGGTCTTGGATGGGGCCCTCAGGTTCAGGTTAGCACACACAGGGTACACCTGCGGCCGGCCTCCACTGGGGGCTGGGGCACCCCTGCTGCCAACCACCTGCTGAGCCCCAGGTTACAGGGGCCTGGGGAAGCTTGGGACCCCGTCACAGCTTCACCTTGAGGCTGCCGAGTGGAGCACCAACCTGGACATGGGGCATCGGTGACCCCCCAGTGTAGGAGCCCCCACCACCTGCACAGGACTTGAGCAGCTGCGTGGGGACACTGGGTACAGCTCCTCTGCTCTGCTTGTTCGCTGTTCTCCTGAGCGGTGCCACATTCCAACATGTATGTGCTGGAGCGGGTGCAGCACCGTGTGCCTGAGGAGGCACTCAAGGTGGGTGCTGGGGGGAGGATGAGCATGTTGGGGGGTGCTGGGGGAGAATGGGGCAGGCCTGAAAGCGGCCTTCGTGTCCCCACTGGGAGGCCCACCTGCTCCAGGTCCTACCCCGGGGTCTCTGCCTGCACCTGGAAGCTCTGCCCCCTCAGCAGATACCTCTGGCCCCTGGAGCACCCTGTCCTGGCTGCCGCTGCCGGGAGTCAGCCGGCCTGTCCTGCCCTGCCAGCTGGCCCAGTCTGGCAGGTGGGGAAGTAGTCATTGCCCTCCAGGCTTGTGCTGGCACAGATGGTGGAGGCAGTGGGGTGTGGGCTAAGCACCTGGCCTGCTGGAGGTGAGGGGTTTTCTGAGCCGCTTCCAGGGCCTGGCCCTGTGCCCAGGGTATGGGGGTCTGTGGTTCCTCAGGCAAGCTGGTATCAGGGAGCCCCTGAGGAGGCAGAAGCCCCACTGGGGACAGAGTGCACCGCTGGGGCGAGGAGGGTAAGGAGCCGGGCCCCAGGGCCTCTGGGTCTGCCCAGCCTCTTGGGTGTGGGGAGCACCCTGAGGTGTGAAAGTACCTTCCAGCACAGTGCCTTTGTGTGTGCCAGGGTCACATGTGGCTGGACGCCCCAGCTAGGCTGTGAGGCCCCAGGGGAGCCATGGTGGGCTGTGACAGCCTCTCTCCTTGTCTGTCTGGGCTTGTGGAGCGCAGGCACATGGGACCGTGCTCAGAGCCCCAGAGTGCATGTCTGGTGGGTGTCCGTGGCCCGCTTTCTAGTGACCATGATCAGCACAAGGTCACACAGCCAGGAGAACAGGGCTGATGGGAACACTCTCTAAACATGCACTCTAGGCTCACAGGTGCACATGCAGGGACCGACACGTATGCACGCACACACAGGCACACACATACACATGCACGCATGTAGGCATGACTCTGCTCCCTACCCCCAGGCCCGCCCCCTGGGACCTGTTCCAGATGGAGCCTGTGGTGGCAGTCCCCAAGCCCCCGCACTCGTTCCACCCTCCCACCCAAACAAGCCCCAGTGCCGCCTTGGGAGCCCTGTGGCCCAAGGACCCCGTTTGGACGTGGGGGGCTCAGGCTCTGTGTATTTTCTGGGGTGTGGGGAGACCTCCTGGTGGGCGAGAGGAGAGGCAAGGTCCACCCTGGGTGGCGGCTCCAAGCTGACCCTGTCCCTCACTCGCCCACAGCACGAGAAGTACACCAGCCAGCTGCAGGTGGGTGTCAAGAGCCCGGCACCCAGGAGGAGTGAGGCACCACCGGAACTCATGGCCTACTGTGAGTCCTCGCACCCCAGGCCAGAGAAGGGGGACCGGAGACCTGGAACAGGTAGGCTAGGAGTGGAGACAGGATAGAGAAGCGGGAATAGATGCACAGGGTCACATTCAGGCCTGCTGGCTCCCATGTCTCCTCTACCACCGTGCCCCTCCCTATACCCCGTTCTACTCCACTGTACCCCATGCCTCCTAGATAAACCCCCCCACAACCCCTCACCCCAGCTCCTGCTCCTCCTGGGCCCGTGACACCCCACATGTGGGCCCGCACACACTTCCCAGCCTATGGTGCTCCTGCAGTTGGCGGCCACCAGCTGACCAGAGGCAGGCGGGGTAGGGGTACCAAGCTGTCTGCAGACACAGAGCCAGGTAGGTCGAGCACTGGCACAATGAAACCTGGGTGCGGTGGACGATGTGGTGAGCGGCAAGGGGGCTGCCACCTGAGCCCAAGTGAGCCAGTGGGGTTTAGGCTGGAAGGGTTGGGCCCAGGGCTCCCCACTCCACCCTCACCAGGAAAGGCCAGCTGCTGCCCAGCACGGCTTCTGCTGTGTTCCTGCGGCAGCCTGTGTGGAGCTGCCAGCTGCCAAGCTCTGGCTAGGACCCTTGTGCCCAGAGTAGCAAAGCTTCCCCCTTCTGGAACTCGACCCAGCTGGGAACTGGGAAGGTTTCCCGGAAGTCACACGAGCTGCAAGAACACTAGGCAGGGCCGGTGAGATGGCTCAGCGGCGTAAGCGCCTGCCCAGCAAGCGCGAGGGCCCGAGTTCGACTCCCGGAACCCACATACGAAAAAGGGGCCGGTGATATCGCTCAGCGGCACGGGCGCCTGCTGGCGCGCAAGGTCCTGAGGTCGACCCCCCGGTACCCACAAAAAAAAAAAAACAAAAAACACTAGGCAGTGTCTGGGCCCTAAACATGCACGGCTGGTGGTGGTGGCTTAGGGTGCCCTGGGGTTACAGCGGATACACCAGCAGGGCAGCCAGTTCCTTGGCCCCAGCAGCCAACACAGCATGCAGCAAGCAGGAGAGGGGCTCAAGCCACAGGTTGGGGGCACTGCCCACGGTGGGCTCCCCTGCCTTGGAAGCTGGATGCAGCACTAGGTCAGGAAGGGTGCCCCCCACAGTTGACGCATTCAGAGAAGTTGTCCAGCCTTGGGACCACTTGTTGCCCACCATGTAGGCAGTTAGGAGCCACAGCTCCTGTGACTCAGATGGCTGCATGGCTCTGGCAGGGCTGGAAGAGCTGGGGGAGCTGGGAAGGCTTTGGGCATTGGGCTCATGCCCTGATGTGGGCCACTGGACACTGTTCCTGCCTAAGAGGAAAACCAGGTTTCATGGGAAGTATAATTTTCACTTCTGGCCAGTATTCAAACACTAAAACATATAGTCAAAATGTCATGTGGGCCACTCCAACCAAGGTGGCCCTCAGCCTCCAGCCCACCCATTTGTGGCCTGGACCATTTCTAGAGTCCTGGAGGAAGGCTGGGTGGGCAGTGGGCTCTGCCACCCCTGCCCCCATCTGGCTGGCTCTGGGGTGGGAGTGTCAATCACAGAGCCAAGGGCTTGCCTGCCCCAGGAAAGGCTTCCAGGGGCTGTGCCCTCCAGGAATGAGCCTCCCTTCTGTGGGCTCTGTAGAGACCCAGGCAGGAACAGGCAGGTGAGAGGCGGAAACAGGCTCAGCATGGTTGGCAAGCGGCCAGTGTCCATGGCAGCTGCAGGTCTGGGCTGGGAAGGGACGCCAGGTCCTGAGTTCTACCTCCCCGCAGAGTCAGTGGTATACCGCACACCCCTGTATGGACAGCCGTCCTGGTGGGGAGAGGATGACAGTGGCACACCACCCGAGGAGCGACGCCAGGAGGAGCCCTACCCAGGTGGGTCTTGGCACCCAGCCAAGCAATCCCTGCGCTCAGGGGTGTGAGTGAGGGGGATGACTGGGCCTGGAGTGCCTGTGCCAGGGGAGACAAAGTGGAAGGTGGGGTGGCCACCCTGAGGCCTGGTTTGTACACTCCCCCCAGAGCGCGTCAAGGAGTCAGCGCAGCAGGACAGCGAGCTGGACGGCCCACCAGCTGGCTTTTGCACCCCTGTCGAGTCTCAGGGCTACTCTTTCCGGCGGGAGCCCAGCTACTTTGAGATCCCCACAAAGGAGGCCCCCCCACCGCCATCACGGCCACCAGAGGTGCCAGAGCATGAGGCGCCCACCAAGGACGAGGAGGTTGGTGGTGGTGGGGTAGTGCCTGTGGTGCAGAGCCACGCCTCCTTCACCATTGAGTTTGATGACTGCAGCCCTGGCAAGGTGAAGATCAAGGACCACATCACCAAGTTTGCCCTGCGCCAGCGGCGGCCCCCTGGCAAGGAGGCCACGCCTGTGGAGGTGGTCTCCGCTGAAACCAAGGTGGCTGACTGGCTGGTGCAGAATGACCCAAGCTTGCTGCGCCGGGCTGGCCCAGGCGACGACCGCCACAGCACCAAGAGCGACTTGCCTGTCCACACCCGTACCCTGAGAGGTCAGTACTCCCTGGTGCTGGACCATCCAGGGCAGGCAGGCAGCCAGCCGGCCGTGGGGCCCCAGGCACCTGGTGGACTCCACTTTGCAATTCATTGCCTAAGCTGCCAGTGCACAGCAGCTAGGTTCTGTCTGGCATCTGTCACAAATCTCAGCCACAGGGGCCAGGTTCCCACAGTGCAGGTGCCAGGTTCCCTTACCCATTTGAGCCCCAGACCAATTACATTTCCCCAACAATTTGCGTCTCCCTAGGTCACAAGCATGAAGATGGTACGCAGAGTGACTCAGAGGACCCCCTGGCCAAGGCGGCCTCAGTGGCTGGGGCCCCCGTGGAGGCCAGCGGGGAGCAGATGCGGCTGCAGAGGCAGATCAAGCGGGACCCCCAGGAGCTGCTGCACAACCAGCAGGCCTTTGTCATCCAGTTCTTCGATGAGGACATGCCCCGCAAGAAGCGCTCGCAGTCTTTCACACATACCCCACCCACGGACCCCAAGGTGGACAAGCGCCGGGGCCCGGGGCCCACTGATCGGGAGCGCCCAGGTGCCCCTGCACGGGGGGCAGCAGGCAGCAGCTCAGGGTCACAAAGGGCCAGCTCACTGAAACGAGAGAAGACGGAGGAGCGGCTGGCTAGTCCCTTGCCGGCTGCCCGGGCCCCTGCCCGTCCCTTCGGCAGCATGGGGCGCCGCTCCCGCCTGGCCCAGGACTTCATGGCCCAGTGCATGCGGGAGAGCTCCCCGGCCACCAGGCCCAGCTCTGAGAAGGTGCCCCTGGTGCCACCCACACCCCTGACATCCTGTGAGGCCAGCCCTGTGGTCTCCTCGAACACACCACCACCTCCTGCTGAACCCCAGCTGCTCAAGGCACACAGACAGGATGAGGACGACAGCCTCAGCGATGCAGGCACCTATACCATTGAGACGGAGGCACAGGACAGGGAGGTGGAGGAGGCCCGCAAGATGATCGACCAGGTGCAGCTGGGGGACCTGTGGTGGTGGGGAACTCGGCTGGTGGGCATGTTGGGGTCCAGGCACTGGCCTTCTGTGACTCGGCTGGTTCTTGAGTCTGATCCAGCCCGGCAAGCGGATGCTGCTGGTGCCGCCATGCAGAGTGGTACTACCCACTGGCCCTGCCTCTCACCTTGCTGGGGTAGCCTGTTCCCCGCCCCACTCTAGCTGGACAGCCAGGTTGTGTGTCCTCCGTATCGGAGTGGGACTGGGAGCCAGTGAGCTCTGACCCTCCGTGCTGTCTCCTCCTGGCAGGTTTTTGGAGTACTTGAGTCCCCTGAACTCTCCAGGGTGTCCTCGGCCACCTTCCGCCCTGTGATCAGAGGGGACAGTGATGGGGGCGTGGCCCAGAGAATGGCCTTGCTGCAGGAGTTTGCCTCCCGGCCACTGGGTGTGGGCCCCTCAGTGGAGCACCAGGTATGAGCCCGTGTGGCCCCTCCGAGAGGGGCAGCAGGAGCAGAGCAATGTCCAGGCTGGGACTTGAGGCTGATGGCTCTGACTGGGCTAGGCCAGATCTTTCCCCAAGGGTTGCCTCACTTGACAAGCAAGCTGGGCACTGGTGTGAATGGTCATGCAGCCATCCCTGGCCTCCCTCCTGGCTTGTGCTACCTGTGCTGAGGACACTGTGGTCTTCTCTGCAGGGCCTCGTGGTTCCGAGCTGCCCTGGAGGTCAGAAGTGGATGTCCCGCTGGGCCAGCCTGGCTGACAGCTATTCAGACCCCAGCCTGGCAGGTATGTGACCCAGGGGTGCTGGAGGGGCTAGGCCAGGCCAGCCTTAGGCCACTAACCACAGATGCGGCTTGCACATTGCTATGCCTGGTGAAGGGTCAGGGCTGTGCGTGCAGACGGACCTGTGGCCACTCTGACTGAATGTACTTGCACCTTGCAGAGGACGGCCTGAGACACAGAGCAGGAGAGCCTGAGGGGGTCCTGCCTGTGCGCGCCAGACGACTGCTTCCCCAGCTGCCCAGTGACAGGGCCGACAGCCCTACTGGCCCGGAGGCCACCAGGAGGAATGGGCCCGGGCCTCCAGAGCTAGGCGTCGAGCAGCCCAGCTGCCTGGTCGGCCAGGAGGACCTAGACCCTGACAGCCTCAGTGATGCCAGTGGGTCTGACGGGGGCTGGGGCTCTGAGCTGGGCACGGAGCAGCAGGAAGACAGGCGCAGGAGCCCCCAGGAGGGCCCGGCCTGGGCCAAGGGGCGGCGCTCGCCAAGGTCCCCTGGGGAGCCTGCCCCCATCTCTTTCTACATTGGCAACCAGAATGAGGCCACTGGCCCCCGGAAACCAGTGGCAGCTCCTGGGGAGGGAGAGGGTCCCGGGTGGGTGGCCCAGGCCAGCCCTTCAGCGAGGGACGGCCTCTACATGAGCAGCAGTGGGCGGATGGTCATCCAGCTGCACCCTGGGCGCTCCCCTGAGCCCAGCAGCTCTGGCCCCACCCTACCTCAGGAGGCTCCTGGGTTTGTGCGGCAGGAGAGCTTCACCAAGGAGCCAGCAAGCAGCTCCCCGGCACCTGGCAAGCTCCCACACATCTCCAGTCACCCACTCTTGCAGGACCTGAACACGGTCCAGGCCACATGTATGGATCTCCATGCGCAGGATACCCACTTGATCCTGAAGGAGACTGAGACGGCCCTGGCAGCCTTGGAGGCCCAGCTGCTCTCCAAGACCATGGACAAAGAGGATGAGGGGCGCAGTACCCCCAGGCCACCGGACGACTCCCTCTCTGGGGACTCAGACGTGGACACTGCCAGCACCGTTAGCCTGCTCAGTGGCAAGAATGGGCCCAGCCTGACGACCCCTCAGCCTCTAGGGCCACAGAAGGAGAGGCTGCCATCCCCACCAGTGGCCCAGGACCTGGGGGGTGTCATCCTGGGCAGCGCGCGTGAGCGACTCTCGGAGAAGCAGCATCGCTTGACTGGTCCTGCTGACCTGGGCCGTGGAGAGCTGGTGCGGCACCTGGTTGCCCGGCGTGGCCATAGTCCCCAAGGGTCCCAGGACTGGCCTGAGGACCGAGGCTCCAGTCTCGCCCACCTGCCCAGTGCAGACACAGTCACCCTCAACCATGAGACCCCAGAGGCCGCTGGGTCAGGTCGGCCAGGGGCTCGCCGGAAACCAGTGGCCGCCCCGCCTTCCCTGGCTTCCCGGGAGGAGCAGAGCCGTGGTTCCACCAGTGTCCAGAAGGTGCAGCAGGCACTGACCCGCTCCAACAGCCTGTCCACCCCACGACCCACGCGGGCGTCCCGGCTCAGGCGGGCCCGGCTGGGCGACACCTCTGACACCGAGGTCACGGACAGTGACCGAGGAGCCCCAGCCAACCCTGAGCCAGTGAGCCGGCCAGCTGCTGAGCAGGCCAAGAAGCTGTCCCGATTGGACATCCTGGCCATGCCCCGAAAGCGGGCTGGCTCCTTCACGGGGCCCAGCGACTCCGAGGCAGCCCCTGCCCGCACGGGCTTCTCAGGTCGCAGTGTTGAGCTGTACTGTGCCAACCGCAAGCCCACCATGGCTGATGCCCGTGCTGCTGCCAGGAAAGCCGCCACCACTGCCACCACAGGCTCCCGCCAGCCCTTCAGTAGGGCACGCCCGGGCAGTGCCAGATACTCCTCCAGTGAGTGTGGGACAGGCAGGAGGGCTGGCAGGTGGGTGGGCAGGATGGCCCCCACAGGTCTAAGTGGCTTCCTGCAGGTCAGCCTCAGAGCCCCAAAGGGCTCTGTTGCCAGAGCTGGGTGGATGTGTTGCAGACTTGCACACACGTGTGTGGGGGCCAGGTATGCCTGCAATCCCATGTGGGCAGGAGAAGCTGAGCCTCCCAGGATGGAGGGTATCCTACCACGTCCCCCATGGGCCAAGGGGCCTGGGCCTTTGGGCTGGCCCTGCTCTTCTATACTTAAGGGTGGGTCTATCCCTGGGATGCCTGCCCTGGGGCCTGGAACTGCACTCCATGGTTCTGCCCTGTAGAAGGCACAGAGATGCCTGTGACCACCTGGTGGGGACCTCTGACACACTCTGAGCCCACAGAGCCCCACCCGGCTCCACAAGGTCCATGTGCACAATGCTGAGGGAGGGGCTGGCAGCTCCACAGCCTGCCCTGCGTGCCACCGAGGGGGCCACGCGTGCCCTGCCTGAGTGGATTGGTTGAGGCCCAAGTGCTGTAGCCCTACCCATGCCACCCGGCCTGCCCACCTCCAGCACCATCCACAACCCACCCTGCCTGCTGGGTCCCCTGAGCAGCTGGGGATTAGGTGGGGAGGCCTTATGGCTGTAGGCTGAGGACCTCTGCTTGGCCAACCCCTCTCTCCCTTCCCTACCCAGCACGCAACCCCTCCTTGTCCACTTCCCGTTTGCTGTTTGAAGCTGTTTGGGGGCTCAGACCAGACCCTGGAAAGAGCTCAGGACCCTGCCTAAGGGGCTATCCCTGAGGAGAGGCCTGACAGAGGCTGCGAGGGCCCGGCCATCCTTGCTTACCTGTGCCACCGGCTAAGCCATGGCTGATCCTCCAGGGAGGCTCACCGCATCTTCAGGGTCTGCTCGGGAACCTTCACTGGCACCCCAGGCATGGTCCCCATCCCATCAGGTGCAGACCCACCCCAGGGACATTGTGCTGGCCCGCATGACCCCTGGGCTGGAGTGACTGTGGTCCCCAAGCACAGTGGCTGTTGGTGCTTCTGCTGAAGGGCTTCTGGGTGTGGGACACCAGCCATGGCTCGGCCCAGCCCACAGCATAGTGCGCTCATCCAGGGGGCCCTGGGGTGCTGTGAGGTGCCGTGGGGTGCTGAGTGCTACTTTGTTCCATTCTTGCTTCTGAAACCAATCCACTCCAAGACACGCGTCGTCGGCAGCAGGGCTCGGATTACACGTCCACCTCCGAGGAGGAATACGGCTCCCACCACAGCTCCCCCAAACATGCACGCTCCCATACCTCAACAGCCACACAGACGCCGCGGGCCGGCAGTGCAGGCCGGGCTCATTCCCGGGCCCCTGGCCCTCGGGACACAGACGATGATGAGGAGGAGCCTGACCCCTACGGGTTCATTGTGCAGACAGCTGAGATTGCAGAGATTGCCAGGTGAGTGGTGCCATTCTTGGTCAACTACAGGAGGCTCCCCTCAGCTGAGAATAACCTGAGGACAGGGACTGGCCAGAGGGTGTAGTCATGGCCCCGAGTAGGATGGGTGGGTGGGTGGGTGGGTGGGTGGGTAGATAGGTGACTGGGTAGATGGACGGATCACTTGGTAGGTGGATGGCTGAACAGATGAATGAGTGGCTGGCTGGCTGGGTTGGTGTGTGGGTAGGTGGATGGATAGATGGATGGAAAAGCGGCCACTCGGCAGATGGGTGGGTGGGTGGGTGGGTGGGTAGATAGGTGACTGGGTAGATGGACGGATCACTTGGTGGATGGCTGAACAGATGAATGAGTGGCTGGCTGGCTGGCTGGGTTGGTGTGTGGGTAGGTGGATGGATAGATGGATGGAAAAGCGGCCACTGGGCAGATGGGTGGGTGGGTGAGTGGAGAACTGCCTGGGAAGCTGGGGGTAGTGGTACAAGCAGGGCTGTGCCCAAGCTTTTGCTAGGAATGAACGTGTGCCACCTACGGGGGAGAGTGGTACAGGGTGCTGAGTAGCTGAGATGCCTCTCGCCGGCTGGTACTCAGTGCCCTGATGGCCAAGTCCTGAAAGGGTCACGGACAGCAGGTGTCCTGTAAAGGATGCTGAGCTTGTGAGCACTGGAGGCCCCCAGAAGGAGGCCCCCAGAGGCAGGTGGCCCTTGGGAGACCCACATGGGGATGAGGACTTAAGCATCGTTGGCACAGAGATGACACTGAGGTGGTGTGGTGAGGTCATGGTGGGTGTGCAGTGGCGAGAATGGCAGGGGACAGAGCTGTCTGGCACCCAAGGTGTGGTTGGGCGATGCCACCTGTGCCCAGTGGCAGAGACCCCATGGCCAGATGAGAAGGGGGCCTCCCCAGGGCTCGGCAGGGTCAGATCCCCCAGAACCCCCTGCGTTTGCCTGCCCCACCCCTGCTCAGCTCTGACCCTGGAATCAGAGCTCCAAATTATAGCTGCCATGGTCTCAGCCCACCCCCTCCTCTACCTCAGTTTCCCTGCTTGTAGACGTGGGCATCTGTGGCATCCACACCTTCTGTGGCTGTCATGTCCACACCACCTACCATCTTCTCTGCTGGCTGCAGGCTGAGCCAGACGCTGGTGAAGGACGTGGCCATCCTGGCCCAGGAGATCCACGATGTGGCCGCAGACGGTGATTCGCTGGGCTCCTCAGGGCCCACGCATAGCCCTTCCCTTGGGAACATGCCCAGCACCCCCGCCTCAACCATCTCTGCCCGCGAGGAGGTGAGTCCTGGCCTCCTGGGTGCACACACCCAGGTGCGGCTGGCAGAGAGCATGGTCCCTGTGATCCCGACCCCATCTAGCACACTCTGGTTTAGCCAGCCGCCAGCGTCTATCTGGCTTGGCTCCCCGTGTAGCCCCAGAGCATGTGTTCAGGGAGTTGTGAGCAGCCCTGTGCCAGTCCCTGTGTGGCTGCCTGCATCCCCGAGGGGCATCAGAGGGGCTGGGTGGACAGGTCACCCCTCACCTGCCCTCCTGCCTAGGCCACAGAGCCAATGCCGCCTGCCCCGCCCCTGCAGTTGGTGCAGCACATCCCAGAAGCCAGCCTCAACTTCCAGAAGGTGCCACCCGGCACTCTGACCTCTCAGGACCTGGACCAGAACATGAATAACAGCCACAAGGACGCCTTGGGCAACAAGACAAGACCTCGGAACCGCGAGGAGGCATGGTGCCCCCTACCCCAAGCATGCTGCTCGGCCATGGGGTGGGGTCTCAGCTAGTGTCCAGGGTGCTAGGGTGTGTGGGGTTTCCTGGAGGCAGCCAGGACCCTGCTAATGCCTGGACCCTTTCAGGTGATCTTTGACAACCTGATGCTGAACCCGGTGTCCCAGCTGTCCCACGCCATCCGGGAGAACACAGAGCACCTCACCGAGAAGATGAAGTGAGTTGGCAGCAGGGTCAGCGGACTCACAGCGAGGACCACGCAGGCTTGCATCAGATGACGGCTCACAGCCCTATGGGTCTCGCATGTGCCACGCTCATGTGCAGCTCCCAGCAAGTGGCCCCCGAGCTTAGGGGCCCCGCCTCCTCCCACTGCCCCAGACCCTGGCCCAGCCATCCCTACCCTCGGCCAGTGACAGAGAGGGGGACTGTGGTGCCAGCCAGCCTGGTCCTGCTCCTGCTCTGCACCTCAGTTCCCACTCTGGGGTCAGGGAGGTGGCAGGAGCTTTCCCACAGTGGCAGGAGGTCTGAGCCAGGCCTCATTTTGTCATCACCACCCTTGTCCCTGTCCCTGGCAGGATCCTCTTCCAAAACACGGGCCGCGCATGGGAGGAGCTGGAAGCTAGGATCAATGCAGAGAACGAGGTGCCCATCCTGAAGACGTCCAACAAGGTGAGGCCCCACTCCACCCCACCCAGGGCCCAGCCCTGCCCTTTCCCCCAGAGCCCTGGGTCCCGCTCACCTGCCGCCTCCATCCGCCCAGGAGATCAGCTGCATCCTGAAGGAGCTTCGGCGCGTGCAGAAGCAACTGGAAGGTGAGTGAGGCCCACTTGGGCCAGGTGGCATGGGGGCCGAGGTAGGGTCCCCACCTGGGCCTCCACCTGACCTGGCCTTCCCCACCCCTAGTCATCAACGCCATCGTGGACCCCAGCGTCAATCTGGACCTGCTCACAGGAAACAGGGCTCCCACAGGCCCTGCCACCCAGGGGCTGGGGAAGGGCCCCACCATGCCTGCCCCAGCTGAGAGCCTGCTGCCCCTGAGGGGCTTCCCGCCAAGGGCCACCTGCGGGCCGCCCGGCCTCCCGGAGCCCGCCTTCCTCCCCGATGCCGAGCACTTCCTGATCTAGGCCTGGGCCAGGCCAAGCCTCCTGCGCCTACCTGTCCACTGCTCAACCTGCCGCCTGGCCACAGTGTCTCTGAATCCCCTACATGTGCCATAGCCCCATGGGTGGGTACCTCCTGCCCTGCCACCACCCCACCCACCTTGCCCACCCCCACAGCCACCCCTACCCAGGCCTCCTGGCCCAGCTTGTGGTGTGGCCACTGCCAAGGGCACACCCCCCACATCTTGTCATTTCATCATTAGCTTTCAAGGAAAGAGTAGTCTGTGCCATGGCAGTGCCCAGTGCTGCCTGTGACACCCCGAGGCCTAGGAGGGCTGCCCTGCCTTGCTGGAGGCTCCTGCTGACCTGTCCCTCCCGGTATGCTGGCCTGAGGCCAGGCAGGGGAAGAGGGTGGGCTGGGGCTGTTCAGTGCCAAATGTGAGCTGGGAGCCTGTGCCCCGGCCAGAGCTGCCCCAGAGTCCAGCAGCCAGGCAGGCACGTGGCCATGGAGAAATTGGGGCAGGAATGCCACAGCTCCATGCTTTTGGTGCCAGCACAACTGCCCAACCCTCAAGCTTGAGGGCTGCCAATGGGGCCCTCCCGAGTGTGGGTACAGGTGGGGGGACGCGGGCAGTTGTGCAGGCAGCCCAAGTACCCCTCCATGCTGCACCAGAGGTGTGGGGTGGCAGGGGCACCAGCAGCCCCTTGGGGAGGGAGGGCTTGACCAAAGTGACTGGAAACAGGTTTCTGGAAACTCATGCAGGGGTGTAGACAGCGTGCCCCAGTTCCACCCCTGTTCTCCCAGATGCTGTGGGCACTAAATGGTTGTCTGCTACAGGCTGTGGCCTGATCCCTTGCAGGGATGGCAGGGGACAGGGATAGGCCCCAGAATAGGGACGCTTTCTCAGGATTCTTCCAGCTGGGAACAAGCCCCTCTGCAGCGCCCCTGGAGCCCCAAGCCAAACAGCCGAGGCTGGGCTGGGTGGGGTGTCTGCCTCTACAGACTGGCGCTGGTGTGGGGCAAGGCCTGGAAGAGGGCCACAGGCAGATCCAGAGGCCACGGCGGCGACGCGGCCTCCCTGTTTACAGTTCGCTGATGTGGAGCCGGGCATGGGTCTTGTGTGCCTGTGCCCCGGCCCATCTGATGTTTACGTGTGTGTGCAGGGGCGGGTGGCAGATGCCACTGGGCCCCACCCTGAGAGCCTGCTGTCCCTTCAGAGGAGGTGCTAACCGGGCTGCTGCCTACCTGCATGCCCTGCACGGTGGCCCACAGCCTGGCCCCAGAAACACAGTGGCTGCTCACCTTTGTCCACGCCCGCCCCGGTCACCGCTGTATAATTTTTTTATGCACACATTGGTGTTCCTCCCCACGTCACAGTACCGGTTCCCCCACCAGCCCTCGGCCTGGGGTCGGTACCGCCCCTGCCTGGCTTCTTGGCAGTGTATCTAC
The DNA here is from genome assembly GCA_028451465.1 of Erethizon dorsatum. Classification (NCBI taxonomy): domain Eukaryota; kingdom Metazoa; phylum Chordata; class Mammalia; order Rodentia; family Erethizontidae; genus Erethizon; species Erethizon dorsatum. Next base: position 132,844,690 of record CM051828.1, read on the forward strand.
ATTGTTCTCAGGTGGTCTTGTGGATGTCTCAGAAAATGGTTATTTTATATGATTTCTCATGGAATTTGTTCTAATAAATCATTCTTGTATCATGTGGCAGCACACCAGGTCTGCCGCCTCGCTCCATGGGTTGGGGTCAGGCGTCTCCAGGGCAGGGGCGGCTCTGCCAGAGCGGGGAGGCTGCAATCCAGAGAAGCGGCCACCAGGTGGCAGCTGAGCTGAGGAAGAAAATCAGATGTTTGCTTTAGAGAGAGAAAAGATGTTTATTTTATTACAGCCATTCAAGGACACAGCACCCAAGAGCGCTCTTTGAAGTATGCCAAGTGCATAAAAATAGGCAGCAAGAGGGGCCTCAGTTGTGGTGCTGGGAGCCCTTGAAAACCCCAGTCCTTTCTCCCCTTTGTGGCTTCAGAGGGGTCTTCCCGCCAGAGGGCGGTGGCTGTCTGCTCCACCTCTAGCTCCAGGTAGGCCTGGGCACAGGCGCAAGTCCAGCTGGTGCAGGTGGCTGCAGACTGAGCGCCCCGAGGACAGCCAGCCTGCCCCTTAGCCAGTCACTGTCCTGTTCCAGTTCTGGGCTGGCTGGCAAGCCAGGAGCAGGGCGTGGCTGCCCTCTGGCCACAGGGGAGGCAGTGGGGGGATGGGGCAGCACAGGTCTAGACTGAGGGGTGCAACAGCTGCCTCAGCTGCCCACCAGGCCCAGTCTTCCCTTATGAGCCTCACAGCCTGCCCTGGCTCCTGGTCCGACTGCAGCTTCCCTGGCAGGAGAAGCAGGGAGGTGCTCTATCTCTGGAGGCCTGCCCAGTCCCCCTCACAGGCCAGGCAGGGCTGTGTGTCCCCTCTCATGCAGAGGTGGATGGGTGGGCTGGCAGGCAGACGGGCACAAACTCTGGCCTATTCCATCCTTGCTCCCTTCACTTCCAGCAGTGGCCCTTGCAGAGAACACACAGAGCACCAGCAGCCTCTGCCCACCCTGGGGAGATGTTGAGGCTGGGCTGCAGGAGGGGGCAGTTGAGCTGAGCTGCCCACAGGGATGAGGCCAGGTCAGGCCCCACAGCCCTCACCGGGCTGCTCCTGGGATGACGTCCCCAGCCTGACCATCTTCGTGGGGCTGTGCAGGAGGCAACCCGGTGCCTGCCCCACCAGAGGTGGTGAGACAGGGTGGCTGCCAGGCTTCACGGTATGTGGTATCGGCAGAGGGAAGGGTGAAGCTTGGTCTGGTCAGCAGGGAGCAAGGAAGATGTGGCTCTAGTGGGAGGTGGTAGTTTGGCCTGGGGATGGATTGGGGTGCGAGAAAGGGAACTGAGATCTGAGGTCAGAGGCTGCACAAGAGTAGTGCTGGGGAGCAGAGGGCCTCAGCTGGCAGAGGGGGCCATGGGGCAGTGGAGGGTGTGGGTGACATGGTGAGCTCATGTCACAGGGAGTAGGACTTAGCTTGGAGTTAGAAGGCAAGACTCCTGTGGAGACAGAGATGGCAGCTCAAGGGCTCCGAGTCTGATGCGGATCTTTGGTCATTCGTAGAAATGAAAAAACACGCCAAGGTGTAGATACATGAATTCATCTCTGATTAGTTTTGTTATTCGCAAACAAACCTGAAAGGAGAGGAGGAAAAAAAAGATGGCCGATGAGTAAGAAGCACACAGCGAAACTCTCTAAAAGTTGCCATTGGACTACGGGAATATAGTGACTGGGAGAGCGCAGGAGGGGGGCAGATGCCTCCCCGGGACCCAGAAAAGTTCTGAAGCGCAGCTTGGGACCCCGGCACCAGTGAAGGGGACTTTTCAACAAAGAAGGAACAGACCCCGCGCGCGCACCTTCTACCATCCCAGGAATCACGGCGTGACAGAAGCTCAAAGCTGCGGACACATGGTGACAGCTGGCGCCCAGGGAGCCCCCACGGAGGATCGCGAGACAGCGGCGGGGCAGGGGAGCGGCGGAGAACGGCGCTGGCCGGCGGTGAGTGTCTCTCAGCCACAGCTGCCCCGCGCCAGAGAGCGACTGGCCGGGCGCCATGGTGGGGGGTGCGGCGAAAATCAGAGTGGCGCGAAAGAAAAACAGCGCTGGGAACTCATGCTCCAGACAGGGCGGCGCCGCACCTCTCAGGCCCACGAAAGTGCGCTGAGGGTGGCAGGCGAATGAGACTGGTCGCTCAGCCACACCTGTCCTGCGCCAGAGAGCGACTGGCCCGGCGCCATTGTGGGGGGCGTGGTGAGAATCAGAGCGGCGCGAAAGCAGTGCGATGACAGCGGCGGGCGAAGGAGACCGGTCTCCGCCTGAACCTCCACGCTCTGCTCACCGCCCGCCAGAGGGCGCTCCTGGCTCGCTGGGACGGAGCTGCAGGGAACAGGACTCTCATCACACGGTGCCTGCCTACAGCAGAGTCAACACCTGGAGCTGATTCTTTTTACTTTTTTATTTTTATTTTTATTTTTATTTTTTCTCTCTCATTTGTTTTTTGTTCTGGTGAAGGGTTTGTTTTTTTTGGGGGGGGGTTTATTTTTGTTTTGTCTGTGTGTTTTGTTGTTTTTGTCTTCATTTTTGTTTCTGTTTGTCTATTTGCTCTTTCCTTCATTATTCTCTGTGGGTTTTATATGAGTGTAAACAGCGCCTCTAACCTCTTTGTGATTGTGGTTGTGATCTGTTCTTCCTTTTATCCCTTCCTTCTCTTTTTCCCACCAGTCCTCTGCACCAGTGTCCCAATGTTAGTGGGATCCCTCTTGGTCCTCTAACCTTACATCTAATTCCTTCCTCTTCTCCCAATACTCTATTTCCTCCTTAACTCATTTTAAATTTAAACTCCTGAGGGGAAAAATTGACATACACAGGACTTGTGTACTGCATATAATTTTTCTGGTGTGTTTTAGATTTTGTTATATAACTGCAACTCTACTTTATACGGCTAAAAGTGGTAAATAACTGGTTAGCTCAGTCTGTCATTCTCTAGGCTGTGTTTCATGCTTTAGTTACCATTATAGCCAAATGTGAAATAATTGTTCTAAACAGCTTTCCTTCCTGATATTTCATGATTGAGATTGACTAAGGGACACAGAAAATACAGTGGCACAGTACCAAAGAATCAAGGACTGGGCCAAACAGGTAGCAACTTCGCACATCCAACGAATTGAAGAGGTAGGATCTGGCAGAAAGCTCAAAACCCAAAAGCAAGCTCCACTTGGAAGATACTGCAGAAAAGTAGTCATCTTCTAAAGATCTTGAACACTAGCAATAAAGTAACCTACCATAGGTAATTTACAAACATCACTCCAGGAATTAAATTAAAGAAAGAAATAATGAGACAACACTTAAACAAGATGCAACCCCACACATCCAATTCACCAAAGGCAAACCTAGGGGGCAACGAGGTGGGACAATCCGAAAGCCACCCACCTGGCCTATCTGAAGGGGTAACAGCAAAGCAACTGAATGAGGCTCTGGAAAAAATTAAAACAGAAATAATTTCACAGATAACTGCAGAGATAATGTCCACAATGAAGACCATGCTTAAAGACACTATAGCTGATACAGACAAAAAAATAGACGAGCTTAAGAAAACTATAGAAACCATGAATGCTCAGCATAGGAAAGAAATGGACTCCATAAGGCAGATACAAGCAGATATCCAAGAGAACAAAAATTCCATTGAAAATATTTATAGCAGATTAAGCCAATGTGAGGACAGGATCTCAGATATAGAAGACAGGCTTGCAATTAGTGATCATGAAAAGAAAGAATTCTTAAAAACAGCAAGGGACCATGAAAAATCAATTCAGCAGCTGCTAGAAGACTCAAAGATAAACAAGAATAATTGGAATAAATTATAAAAAATTATAAAAATAATTTTATAAAAAATTATAAAAATAAGAGCAGGAGATAGCATCAATGACATTAAAACCTTGTTCAAAGACATTATCATGGAGAACTTCCCTGGAAGAGGAAAAGAATTTGACCCCAATATAAATGAAGCTTTTAGAATGCCAACTAGACATGATCAAAAAAAAACTTAAGCCAGACATATCATAGTCAAGATCCCAGAAATTCAACAGAAGGGCAGAATTTTAAAAGCTGTTAGGGGGGCCGGTGAGATGGCTCAGCGGCATAAGCACCTGCCTTGCAAGCGTGAGGGCCCGAGTTCGACTCCCGGATCCCACATACGAAAAAGGGGCCGGTGATATCGCTCAGTGGCACAGGTGCCTGTTGGTCATTCACAAAAAAAAAAAAAAAAAAAAAAAAAAAAAAAAGCTGTTAGGGAGAAGAGACAAATCACCTATAAAGGAAAACCCATCAGAATCACAGCTGACTTTTCAGCACAAACCCTCAAGTCAAGAAGAGCTTGGAATGACGTATTTCAAGCTCTAAAAGAAAATAATTTTCAACCCAGATTGATGTACCCCGCAAAACTATCTTTCAAAATTGATGGAGAAATAAAATACTTCCATGACAAAGAACATCTGAGAAAATTTATGACCACCAAAACAGCACTCCAAAATGTTCTGAAGGACATTCTAGAAAGAGATAGGAACCCCAACAGAAGGAATCCACCACGGAGGGCAGATAATTAAATAACGGGAAAGGGGAAAAGCAAAGAGTGGGAACCAACAACAGGAAAATATCATGACAAGTATGTCAATACATATCAGTTTTAACCATCAATGTTAACGGTCTCAATTCACCAATCAAAAGGCACAGACTGGCAAAATGGATCAAGAAGCAAGATCCAACAATATGCTGTATACAAGAAACACATTTAATTCAGAAAGATATTCATAGACTGAAAGTCAAAGGATGGAAAACAATACTCCATGCAACAGGAACACAGAAAAAAGCAGGGGTAGCTATTCTTTTTGCAGACAAAGTGAATTTCAAGCCAAGAATGATTCAGAGAGATAAAGACGGTCATTACATCCTTGTAAAGGGAACAATCCAAGAGGAAGAGATAACGATCATAAATATATATGCGTCAAATACCAGTGCACCCAGCTATATAATACAAGTACTAAAGGACATGAAAAATCAAATAAGTACTAATACAATTATATTGGGAGATCTCAATACTCCACTGTCACAAAAAGACAGATCCACTAGACAGAAAATCAATAATGAAATAATAGAACTGAACCAAACTTTTGAACAAATGGGCTTAGTAGATGTCTACAGAGTGTTCCACCCCACAACATCAGAATACACATTCTTCTCAGCTGCACACGGGATATTCTCCAAAATAGACCACATACTAGCTCATAAAACCTGCTTAAGTAAATGCAAAGGAACTGAAATTATCCCATGCATATTGGAAGGAGGAGAAGAGAAGAGAGGAGGAGAGGATAGGAGAGGAGATGAGGAGAGGAGAGGAGAGAGGAGGATAGGAGGAGAGGAGAAGAGTAGGAGAGGATAGGAGAGGAGAGGAGAGGAAAGAAGTTGAAGAGAGGAGAGAGGAGAGGAGAGGAGAGGAGAGGAGGGGAGAGCAGAGGAGAGGAGGAGAGGAGAGGAGAGCAGAGGAGGAGAGGAGAGGGGAGGGGAGGAGAGGAGAGGAGGAGAGGAGAGGAGAGGATATGAGAGGAGAGCAGAGGAGGAGAGGAAACATTATCTCTACCATCTCCCCGCCGCAGTGTGGACCCTTCAACCTGTACTGTGGTTCACAGCGCAGGCATCGCTGGTCTCCCTCTGTGACGCATTCCATGGGGTGGGCGTGGTGCTTCAGTGTTGGTGGCCTTCAAGGGGCGCACAGTGCTCAGGGGCGCTCTGAAATTAAAGAGGAGAGGGGAGGAGAGGAGAGAGGGAGGAGAGGAGAGGAGAGGAGGAGAGGAGAGGAGAGGAGGAGAGGAGGGTATAGGAGATGAGAAGAGGAGAGGAGGAGAGGAGAGGGGAGAGGATAGTAGAGCAGGAGAGAAGAGGAGGAGAGGAGAGGAGGAGAGGAGAGGAGAGGAGGAGAGGAGAGGTTGAAAGGAGAAGCAGAGAGGAGAGGAGGAGAGGAGAGGAGGAGAGGAGAGGAGAGGAGGAAGAGAGGAGAGGAGAGGAGAGAAGAGGAGAGGAGAGAAGAGGAGAGGAGAGGAAAGGAAAGGTGGAGCAGAGAGGAGGAGAGGAGAGGAGGGGAGCAGAGGAGGAGAGGAGGGGGGGAGAGAGGAGAGGGGGGGATGAGAGGAGAGGAGAAGAGAGGAGAGGAGGAGAGGAGAGGAGGAGGAATGGAGAGGAGAGGAGAGGAGAGGAGGAAGACAGGAGAGGAGAGGATAGAAGTGAGGAGAGGATAGGAGAGGAGAGTAGAGGAGGAGAGGAGAGGAGAGGAGAGGAGGGGAGGAGAGCAGAGGGGATGAAGGAGAGGAGGAGAGGAGAGGAGAGAAGTGAAGAGAAGAGAGTAGGAGAGGAGTGGAGAGTAGGAGAGTGGAGGAGAGGAGAGGAGGAGAGGAGAGAGGAGGAGAGGAGATTAGTAGGAGAGGAGAGGAGAGGAGAGGAGAGGAGAGGAGGTGAGGAGAGGAGAGGGTAGGAGAGGAGAGAGGAGGAGGAGAGGAGAGGAGAGAAGAGGAGAACAGCAGAGGAGAGGAGGAGGAGGAGAGGGGAGGAGAGGAGAGGAGAAGGAGAGGAGAGGAGAGGAGAGGAAACATCATCTCTACCATCTCCCCGCCACAGTGTGGACCCTTCAACCTGTACTGTGGTTCACAGCGCAGGCATCGCCGTTCTCCCTCTGTGACGCATTCCATGGGGTGTGCGTGGTGCTTCAGTGTTGGTGGTCTTCAAGGGGCGCACAGTGCTCAGTGGCGCTCTGACATTAGAGGAGAGGAGAGGGGAGGAGAGGAGAGGAGAGGAGAGGAGGAGAGGAGAGGACAGGAGAGGAGGAGAGGACAGGAGGAGAGGAGAGGAGAGGAGGAGAGGAGAGGAGGAGAGGAGAGGAGAGGAGGAGAGGACAGGAGGTGAGGAGGAGAGGAGCGTAGAGGAGAGGACAGGAGGTGAGGAGGAGATGATAGGAGAGGAGAGGAGATAGGAGGAGAGGAGAGGAGAGGAGAGGAGGAGAGGTAGAGGAGAGGAGAGGAGGAGAGTAAGGAGAGAGAGGAGGAGAGGTAAGGAGAGGAGAGGAGGAGAGGAGAGAAGAGGAGAGGAGAGGAAGAGAGGAGAGGAGGGGAGAAGAGGAGGAGAGGAGGAGAGGAGAGGAGAGGAGGACAGGAAGGAGAGGAGAGGAGAGAGGAGGAGAGGGAGAGGAGAGGAGAGAAGGAGAGGAGAGGAGAACAGGAGAGGAAGAGAGGAGAGGAGAGGAGGGATTAGAGGAGGAGAGGAGTTGACCGGAGGAGACGAGAGGAGAAGAGGAGAGGAGGAGAGGAGAGCAGGAGAGGAGAGGAGGAAAGGAGAGGAGGAGAGGAGAGGAGAGTAGGAGAGGAGACAAGAGGAGAGGAGGAGAGGAGGGAGGAGAGGAGGAGGAGGGGAGGAGAGGAGAGGAGGAGGAGTGGAGGAGAGGAGAGAGGAGGAGAGGAGTGGAGGCAGGAGAGGAGGAGAGGAGAGGGGAGGGGAGGAGAGGAGAGGGGAGAGTAGGAGAGGAGAGGAGAGGAGAGGAGAGGATGAGGAGAGGAGAGGAGGAGAGGAGAGGAGAGGAGAGGACGAGAGGAGAGGGGAGGGGAGGAGAGGAGAGGGGAGGAGAGGAGAGGAGAGGAGGAGAAGTGAGGAGAGGAGAGGAGGAGAGGAGAGGAGAGAGGAGAGGAGGAGAGGAGGAGAGGAGGTGAGTAGAGGATAGGAGAGGAGAGCAGAGGAGAAGAGGAGAGGAGAGGGTAGAGGAGGAGAGTAGAGGAGGGGAGGGGAGGAGAGGAGAGGAGGGGAGGGGAGGAGAGGAGAGGAGGAGAGGAGAGAGAGTAGAGGAGGAGAGGAGAGGGGGGGAGGAGAGGAGAGGAGAGGAGTAGAGAGGAGAGGAGGAGAGGAGATGGGAGAGGATAGTAGAGCAGGAGAGGAGAGGAGGAAAGGAAAGGAGAGGAGAGAGGAGAGGAGAGGAGGAGAGGAGAGAATAGAGGAGGAGAGCAGAGGAGAGGAGAGAAGAGTGGAGAGGAGTGGAGGAGAGGAGAGGAGAGGAGAGGAGAGAGGAGAGGAGAGGAGAAGAGAGGAGAGGAAATGCGGAGAGGACCGGAGAGGAGGAGAGGAGAGGGGAGGGGAGGAGAGGAGAGAGGAGGAGAGGAGGAGAGGAGAGGAGAATAGAGGAGGAGAGGAGAGGAGAATAGAGGAGGAGAGGAGAGGAAGGGAGGAGAGGAGAGGAG